>CM066039.1:350896549-351496549 GCA_033557465.1 Ichthyophis bannanicus | reverse complement strand
AAGTTTATATCTCAAGCAGCCTACGATGGATTTGAGGCTTCGGCCCAGTTAGCAGGGGCCGGCATTGGTGCATGCCACCAGGCCTGGCTACAATCCTCAGACCTCGAGCCATGGGTACGGGACAAGTTGGTCGATGTCCCTTGCCGAGGTGAAAACCTCTTTGGCAAGCCCATGGCCGAAAAGGCTGCAGAACTCGAGACCGAGACTCTTACCCGGACAAGGCTGTCCAGGAAAACCTCTGCCCCTTAGAAGAAGGGGGGCTCGGGGAAAAATACCTTTTACCTGAGGAAGACTGCTGCCTACAAAACCTACCCTCACTACCAGGCCTCTGCAGCTCCCCAACAGGGCCAGCAGGCCAAGGGGCAGGGTCATGGGCCCCGTAGGCAGAAGGCTCCCAAGCCTCCTACTCCGGCTCCTGTTCAGCAGGGAGGGCGTTTTTGACTATGCCAGCATAGCCTCTCCTCTCCAGGGCACAGGAGGCCGGCTGACCCTGTACGCAGACAAGTGGCCAGCCATCACAGGGGATACTTGGGTGTTAAGCATCATTGAAAGGGGCTATCTGCTCCACTTCACCCTCCTACTTTCCAGGGGAGCCTCCAAGACCCCCTCTGCACAGAAACTTACTCCTTCAGGAGTTGGAAGGTCTGCTAAGGGACCCAGACGGTGGAACCGGTGCCTCACCACCTGGAAGGGTAAGGCTTCTACTCGAGGTACTTCCTGGTACCAAAAAGAACAGGAGGCCTCAGACCCATCCTGGACCTGAGAAATCTGAACAAGTTTCTGGAGAGGGAAAAGTTCAAGATGCTTACCCTTGGAATCTTACTGCCCTACCCTCCAGCAGGGAGATTGGCTATGCTCCTTAGACCTGAAGGATGCTTATACTCACATCCTCATCCATCCAAGTCACAGACAATTCCTTAGATTTGTGGTGGGAGGAAGACACTTCCAGTACAGAGTGCTTCCTTTTGGCCTCACCTCCGCCCCCAGGGTTTTTACTAAATGCCTGGCGGTGGTTGCGGCCTACCTCAGGAACCAGGGGATCTTTGTGTTCCCTTACCTGGACGACTGGCTTATCAGGGGCCAGTCTCCACAAGAGGCTAGGCAGGCCACCTTCAGAACCATATCCTTGCTTCAGCACCTGGAGTTCGTGATAAACTTCCCCAAGTCCACTTTAGTCCCCTCGCAGGACGTGGAGTTCATAGGGGCAAGATTGGATACCATCCATGCAAAGGCGTATTTGCCTGTGGACAGAGCTCACAGGCTGATAAAGTTGGCCAGCCAGTTTCGGGCGAACTCTCTGGTCTCCGCCAAACACTTCCTCCAGCTCTTAGGTCACATGGCTTCCACGGTGCATGTCACCCCAAATGCCCGTCTGCACATGAGGCTGGCTCAGTGGTACCTCAGGGCAAAGTGGCTACAGGCCACAGGGAAATTGTCACACAAAATAAAGGTGTCCAAATTCTTGGTGGACTCCTTACGCTGGTGGAGGCATCTCCCAAATCTGACAAGGGGTGTTCCTTTTCAGGCCTCCCCACACACTCAGGTACTGACAACCGATGCTTCCCTGCAGGGCTGGGGGGCACACTGCCAGGGGGCCTGCACCTAAGGCCTATGGTCTCCGTGGGAGGCCGCCCAGCAGATCAACCTGTTGGAATTGAGAGCCATTCGACTAGCCTTACGGACTTTCTCTCAGATCCTGTCTCACCAGTCTGTCCAAGTTCAGGCTTTTGAAAGCTGGGGAAATGTTCTACGTCAGCAAGCAGGGATACGCAGGATCCAGACTCCTGTGCCTGGAAGCACAAGCTCTCTGCTCCTGGGCTATCAAGCAGGACATGACCCTCAGGGCGGTCTACCTCCCAGGCCAGGAAAATTACCTGGTGGACAGGCTAAACAGACTCCTGCAACCTCACACGTGGCAGTTGGATCCTCTGGTGGTTCAGATCATCTTTCTGAAGTGGGGACTTCCGACCATGGATATTTTTGCCAGTCTGCTGAACAGGCAACTACCCAAGTTCTGTTCCAGACAACCGCACCCTCTGCGGACGTCGGCGGATGCATTCCTGATCCCCTGGTCAGAAGGCCTGCTGTATGCTTTTCCTCCCACACCTCTGGTGGCCCGGACTCTCTTCAAAATCCGGCAGGACCAGGCCACGGTGATCCTGATAGCCCCCATGTGGCCCAGGCAGCCGTGGTTCCCTCTTCTTCTGCAGTTGGCAGTGGATACTCCACTTCCTCTGGGGCTGCAACCCGACCTTCTGACTCAGGATCAGGGGTCCCTCTTGCATCCCAACCTCAAATCCCTCAATTTGATGTCCTGGCTGCTGAAAGGGTAGTCCTTGCTCCTACCAAAGGAGGTTGAAGAGGTAATGTTGGCCTCCAGGAAGCATTCCACTAGGAAGGCCTATGCTCTGAAATGGCGTAGGTTCTCTACTTGGTGTTCTCAACCGCAAGAGGACCCCTTCTCCTGCTCGGTCCAGGTGGTGCTACAATACCTGCTCCACCTTTTCAACCTAGGACTTCAGTCCACCTCTGTCCGGGTTCACCTCAGTGCCCTCTCAGCTCACCACTCACCGGTGGATGGTCAATCTCTCTCAGGCCACCCTCTGGTGTCTCGCTTTCTCAGAGGCCTGCTTTTGCTTAAGCCTCCTATTCGTCCACCAGCCACTGAGTGGGATCTCAATGTGGTCTTGCAGCAGCTGACTCGCCCACCTTTTGAGCCGATGGCAACCTGCCATTTACGTTTCCTCTCCTGGAAGGTGTTGGTCCTTGTGGTACTCACCTCGGCTAGGCGGGTGAGTGAGCTTCAGGTCCTGGTCTCGGAAAGGCCGTATTCCAGGTTCTATAAGAACAGGGTAGTCTTGAGGACTCATCCTAAGTTCCTTCCCAAGGTAGTGTCCTCCTTCCACCTCTACCAGGAGGTGTTACTTCCGACTTTCTTCCCCAGGCCGCACGCCAGTAGGGCAGAGACTGTCTTGCATACCCTGGATTGTAGAAGGGCGCTGTCCTTTTACTTGAATGTACGCAGGGGCATAGAAGGGCTTCTCAGCTCTTCATTTCCTTTGATCCTAATAAATTGGGGTTGCCTGTCACTAAGCGTACGTTGTCCATCTGGGTGGCAGACTGTATTGCCTGGGCGTACAGGGCAGCCGGCCTCTCCCTGGAGGGTCGAGTCACGGCCCACCGGGTCAGGGCGAAGGCCGATCAGTAGCTCACTTCCGTTCTGTTCCGTTGGCAGACATCTGCCAGGCCGCTACTTGGTCTTCAAGCCAGACTTTTGCGGACCACTACTGCCTCGAGAGGGAGTCCCGTAGGGACAGTGCTTTCGGGCAAGCGGTACTCCGTAATCTCTTTGAGGTCTAGGCAACTCCTACCCTCCGGCCCTGGTGTTGGGCTACCGTTCAGGTGTGGTCTCAGAGAAGATTCTCTCACTGTTGCTGAGGCTCTAGAGGGAGCTCTATTTTTCAGCCTGGGTTCCTGGTAGCCCAGAGCTAGGGAGTCACCCATATGTGAGGACTGACTTCCTGCTTGGTCCTGGAGAAAGAGTAGCTACTCACCTGTAACAGGTGTTCTCCAGGAGCAGCAGGAATCAGTCCTCACAACCCTCCCTCCTCCCCTTGGAGTTGCAGTTGTATATAGTTCATTTTCTTTTTGTGCTGTCTTTTAGCTATGTCATCAGACTGAGCAAGATGGCACCTTTGGGCGGGAAGGGGACCGCGCATGCGTGCCTGCATTCCCAAAGGCTTTCTTTGAAAGCTGGGGAAATGCTCCACATGGGGGCTCCGTCGACGCCGACGTCACCCATGTGTGAGGACTGATTCCTGCTGCTCCTGGAAGAACACCTGTTACAGGTGAGTAACTACTCTTTCTTTACTTACTAAGGGTTGCTGGGGATACTTATACTAATAAAACTATTCCTAATATGTTTAATGTACTTTGTTCACCTGAGGTTTAATTAATCACAGGTCCTTAATGTATGTCTGAGGATAACCAGCTGCACCCGAGAGTGAATATGGCACCTCCTCTCCTTTAAGAAGTTTAAGCACCTATAAATCTACAATTATCCCGTGGGTGGGTGTCGGGGAGGGAAAGAAGACATTAAAAGCTGGCTGCTACACAGTACCCTGTCCTGTGCTTCTAAGGTAATCTGTGACCAATTTCCAGGGGGAGTCCCACAACCCTTTCTTGGATAGAAGGGAGTCTTGGGTTCTAAATTTAACCAGAAAGCTCTCTTCTGTGTGTTAAATTTAAACTGAAAGCTCTTTGCTCCTACTAGGCCCTGACTGATTTAACAAATACACCGGGTTCACAGATTAATCAGCTTTAATCTAAAGAATTCCTTTTTCCCCAAGATTTAGAAAAATTCCCAGAAGTAAATACTTATAATTGCAGATCTCTCTCCAGAAGTAGCTGTCTCTTTTGTAATCCTGCCTGCTACAAAAGTTAATTTCTGCCGCCTGACCCCCAATCTGGCCTCCTAAGGCCAGGGTCGGTTTGCGGGGAATTAACTTTGCTGCCCCCCAGCCCTTTCCACGCCCCAATGCAGACTAAAACATCCAGGGAAGTTATTCCGCCCCAGGGGTTGAATAACCTCCCCAGATATTTCGCCGGCCCTGGAGGTACAGGACCGACATTAGAATCGGCTCTGTACGTCCAGTGCCGGTGACTGCTCACTGCCCGCCTACTCTCTGCCCCCGTGCCGCCCCCCTCCCCACCCCCGTATAATTTCCTCGCACAAACGGCAGGCAAACTTTACAGGGGTAGGAGCCGGCACGAATAGCGGGGATGGATGTCTCATTGGGACATCTATCCCCACTATTCGTGCCTCAATAACCCCTATGTGATCTTTCTAACCCTAACAAAATCGTGTCCAGTAATGAAGCCAATAAAGTTTCACAGTCGTGAGCTTTTCTAAATCCATATTGATGATGTGGGGTATTAGCATCAGTCAGATATTCATCCAATTATTGCTTCACAATATGATCTAACAAGTTGGCTAAAAAAATAGCTGATTTACTATCAGTCTGTTTAAGGAGCATTCTGCGGTTATCACGTTTTTCCTCAAAACAGATTGAATAGTAGCCTTTTTTAATAATTATGGAATATAGCCTTTCCTTAAGGAGGCATCAACTATTGTTTTTCTAATTGTTTGCCTTCTAGTTATCCTCTCTTAGAACTTTTGACTAGTTTATAGTTTTTGTATTTGCTGATTTGTGGAAATCTGTATAAATTTCATAATCTTGGGAATGTATAGTTTGAAAACCCTAATTAAAAAAAATTAAAAAACTGATGATCAACAAAGGCATTCAGACTCACTGCTTCCATGGAATGGAGCCAATGGTCCAATGACAAAGCACTATACCACATAAATCAACAGACCCAGTCTGTGTGTGGTAACAAGGGAATACTTTATTGTACATTCTTCACCAAGGGATCCAAACGCCAACCCTACATGGCCATGTTTCGGCTATGCCTTCATCAGGGGTTCCCTTGGCATTCTAGAAAAACATAAGACATTACATTTAAAATAATATAGATAATAAACATAAAACATACTAGCAAAATATGTTAAAACAAATTAAAGCAAATATAAGCATAAAAAAACAGAACTGTATCATGAACAAATGTAAAATGATGAATAAACAAACACCTAAAACCTAAATATTAGAAATAAATAAATATGTGAAAAGAATAAAAGTAAACAGCCTATATGAAATTAGGGGATGACACATGCAAAATGTGTTTTAAGTAAAACTCTGTTACAAACTGTAGTAACTTATCCCTCGGATAAGACCCCTTCAAATGATGCCTTGTGACTGAAGGGAAAGAAGAGAACAAAATATAAGCCACTTAATTCATACAGAAAAAACTATGACACTAGTATATAAAACATAACAAAATGCATGCAAAAGGGTGCAGGAGTGACATATAAAACCAAGATCTAAATAAATATGGACCCTTTTCTAACGGTCATAATGTGCTAAAAATAATGACTAATCTTTAAAATCATTGACTAATCTGTAAAAGGTATTATGGCTGCAATATAGTACTGTGTTCTGCCATCATAGTTAATACTAATAGAACGGGGACACACTGCTAAAGACCACACAGTCTTACTAAGAACGGCATTGTTTTCAAATGGAAGGCCCATTTTAAGTGCAACCCAACCGGGACATGACGCCATCTAAAGCGGTTCCATAAACTATATGTGCATTTTTAAAACACACCCATGATATCCAGCATATATACAGTCGCTGAAAAAACACAATCCATGATCGGACCACCTTGAAGTACAGAAAATGTGAAACACGAGTGCTATACCTTTCCGACGTTCAGCCTAGGTTCTTTATCAGTCTACAATTCAAAACCCAATTATCGGTAATGCCAGAAGAATCAAAATATCATAAATTACCAACACAAACCCTTCCCAAAATAACAAAACAGAAGTGAAAATCTTTTTGTCGGATGGAACCAGGGGAAGTTAGAAAGATACTCTAACCTCTCCAGATGGCAACATCCATTTTATTCGAATTTCAAAACTACGTATTTGCTTTAAAAAGACTTAACTTATTTGTCAATGAAAATCTTGTTCAAAATCGCAGCAAAACACAGTCCTCTGCGGACATAGCACGACGTGCACGTTTTGGAAATAATTCCTGTATCAAGTGCATTCCTCTTCAGTCTGTGCTAACTGTCCGAAGATGCTGAGTTCATCCATTCGGTTTATTTTACCGGAAAGGATCTCCTAATGGCCACAAGCAGCCATCAATCACAACAAAAATCCAGTCCGCCAGTAGGGGAACCCCACATTTCAGGGGAACCCTACCGCGTCATGGATGAGGTTTAGTAGAGACTTGCCCAATCGATTTCCTTATTTAGTCCAAGAGGGGCCACAGTATTTAATCGAAAGATCCAGGATTGCTCACACCATTGTAGCAAGGCTACACGATCCCCCCCCCCCCCCGATCATGTCCCCCTGAACCCTCATGCCCTCGTGTCTATGGTACATCTCCTCCTGAGTCTGGTACTTAAGCCAGTGGTAATGAGGGTTTGCAGACGTTTGTCGAGAGGTTTTGTTTGATTTTAAAGATGTTTAGTAGCGTTTTATATTTGATGCGAGAATTAATCGGGAGCCAATGGAGGTGGTTCAGGATGGGGGTGATGTGAATGTGCCTTGAGGAACCAGTTATAAAGCGAGCAGCGGTGTTTTGTGCCATCTGTAAGGGGCGGAGTGATTGTTTTGGAAGCCCAAGGTATATGGGGTTGCAGTAGTCAAGAATAGGTGTGATTAGAGCAGCGTTTTTCAACCACTGTGCCGCGGCACACTAGTGTGCCGTGAGATATTGTCTGGTGTGCCGTGGGAAAAATTCCAATTTCATCTGTAACATGTGGCCTCGGCTCACAAATTAGGGTTGCCAACCGGCCGGTTTTCAGCCGGCCTGGCCGGTTTTTCCATGGCCAGGCCGGCTGCTGGCACAGTTGTAAAACCGGCCATTGAAAAGCCGGTTTTTTGCTCTGGCCGCAAGATCGGGAGCAGCCAGAGCAAAAAACCGGCTTTTGTGCCGAAGTCCGCGGCGCGAACGCGATTGCGATTCCCTATAGCAGTGCAGCCGCTGGTTCTGCTTTGTACAGAGCAGCGGCTGCACTACACTTACATTGAAAAGTAAAGAGAAACTGTGTCAGGAGCCCTCCGATCATGCAGAGCCCGAGGAAGTGATGTCATGGGGGCGGGCTCCTCACAGGCTGTCTTTCCTTTTCAAATTAACTTTAGCTGCAATAAAGTTAATTTGAAAAGGAAAGACAGCCTGTGAGGAGCCCGCCCCCATGACATCACTTCCTCGGGCTCTGCGATGACCGGAGGGCTCCTGACACAGTTTCTCTTTACTTTTCAATGTAAGTGTAGTGCAGCCGCTGCTCTGTACAAAGCAGAAGCAGCGGCTTGGGCAGAGGGGGGTGTGTGTGTGTGTGAGTGAACCAGCAAGAGGGGGGGGAGTGTGAGTGAACTAGCAAGGGGGGGGGAGTGTGAGTGAACCAGCAAGGGGGGGGGGAGTGTGAGTGAACCAGCAGTGGAGGGGGGGGTGGTGTGAGTGAACCAGCAAGGGGGGGGGGCGATGGTGTGAGTGAACCAGCAGGGGAGGGGGGGGTAAGTGAGTGAGTGACCCAGCAGGAGGGGTGAGTAAGTGACAGGGGGGTGGGTGAGTGAACCAGCAGGGGAGGGGGGTTGGTGTGAGTGTTTGATTCCTATTCAAGAGAATTACTTTATATATAGTCAATATAGGCACAGAGGTAAATTTTTTTAACATTTTCTAATGGTGGTGTGCCTCGTGATTTTTTTCATGAAAAAAGTGTGCCTTTGCACAAAAAAGGTTGAAAAACACTGGATTAGAGCTTGGCAAACAGTGCAGAAATGATCTTGGGAGAGTATCAGTTTGAGGCGTCTGATGTCTCTCATTTTGAGATAGGCGTTCCTGGTAGTGTTGCTAATATGTGACTGGAGGTTCAGATTTTTGTCGAGTGTAACTCCGAGATATTTCACTTCGGGCTTAATAGGTACTGTGGTGGTGTTCAGATTGATAGTGGGGGGGGGGGATGAATCCAGTGTTTTGGGTGATAACACCTTTCTAATGATGGTTTACTAGATGGTTGCACTAAGGGTTTATTTATGCTTTATTATTATGCATTTTGATTTTTACTGGCAATAGGGTTTTTTTATCCTATTGTTTTAGTTTGATTTTAGTTATTTATGGTTTTAATCGAATATTAGGTTGAGTTCCTTTTTTTAGGGTTCTCTTATGGATTTATATTTTGTGTTATGATGGTTGTTCCCCTCCTTTGAATCCAATGGTTTGTTTCTTTGTAGGGGTAAGTACATGGCTGTGTTTCATTTTTTAATTTTGTTTGCCTATACAAATTCTTTAAAAAAGAAATATATGTATTATGGAATGTATAGTAGCTTCCCCTTTAATAGAATGGAGAAGGTGTTCGCCGGTTTTAGTTTAGGATAGTGCAGCATTTTTTTCTCTGTGATAAATCCAATGTGTTCACTGCTGCATATTGAATCCCCCCCCCCCCACACCTTTTTTTTTGTTTTGTTTTTTTTTTTTTTTTTTGAGGGTTGATCGAACAGGCCAATGGTCTTCTATTCCCCTATTTTATTCATATCTTGTTTTAAGATTTAGTCGCCCATTATGCCAATTTATATATCAATGTCTAATCTCACATGGTTTCTCCTTATGTATAAGTCTCATGAACTACTCAGTTTCTTACATTGTTTTGACTGGGTTGAATTGATACAACATGTTTAACGTTTACGGATGTTTAATGGATTAGAGTATTAACAAAAAAGAGAATGAGATTACCGAACAGTAATTTGAGTCAGTCAGCTGACAGTCGGATCGTGCCCGTATAAATTACTTAGAGAGCGCAGGTGCGGGCGTTTTTTTGTTGCCTGATAAAGAACCTAGGCTGAACGTCAGAAAGGTATAGCGCTCTTTTGTTTCACGTTTTCTGTACTTGAAGGTGGTCTGATCATGGTCTTATCTGGGAGATAGGTTACTACGGTTTTTAACAGAGTTTTACTTAATACACATTTTGCTTGTCATATCCCCTAATTTCATATAGGCTGTTTACTTTTTGTTGTTTTCACTTTTAATTATTTGGTGTCTATTAATATTTTGGCTTTGTGTGTTAATTATTTATTCACCCTTTTACATTTGCTCATGATACAGTTTAGTTTCTTTATGCTTATATTTGTTTTAATTTGTCTTAACAAACATAAAACATAGTAGCAAAACATGTTATCTATATTTTAAATTTATGTCTTATGTTTTTCTAGTATGCCAAGTTGAACCCCTGATGAAGGCATAGCTGAAACACGGCCATGTCGGGTTGGTGTTTGGACCCCTTTTGGGGTTTCTCTTTTGTACCCCTGGTGAAGAATTTACAATAACGTATTCCTTTGTTACCACTCATGGGTCCAATGGTGACACACTGAGTGTCTGCCCTTTACAAAACCCGTTTACCTGTCTTGTATTAATCTGTCCACCATCACCTTAGCCAGTAACTTTAGATTAAAATTCAGTAATGAAATTGGGTGGTAGAATTCTGGAATAGTCTGTTTACCTGGCTTACAAATTTGGTCCATATTACTGTGATTTCTATCATATCAAAAACGTCCCTTCTCTATAAACCAGTTGAAAAATTCCATTAATGGAAGGTATTGGCTACCTTTTAATTCATATTCTAGAACTGGAAGAGAAGAGATTTCTTTTTGTCAACATTTTTAGACAAGAAAATCTGAGATGGACAAAAAACATTTTTAGCTGACATACTCTGCTTTCTAATAGGCGCTTAAATTTAATTTAATACTGTATTTTATACCACTTAGCCATTTAACCAGATCAAGGTGAAACTTTCACATGAAAATACAGAACAAGCATTATAAAATGTTCAATGAATCAAGTCTGTAATTTTAAGATTGGTACTTTTTTTTTTCTCCCCCCCCCCCTGTCCATTTAATTTAGCATGCACTGCGATTATTAGCATTTGGTCAGATTTACAAAGTTCTTGAGATGGATCCACTCCCTTCAAATAAACCTTTTCAAAAATATTCCTGGTCGGGTACAGACAGAGAAGGTAAGTAAGATTCTTATATTTGGGAGAGGAGATAATTTTCCATGTAACAGAGTTTAGTAAAATTTTATGCTAAGTGTACAGTTTAGTAGCAATTTAGCTCCCTATTCAAAGACTGTGGTTGCCGATACAGTCTGAGACCTTGCAGCTACATTTAGCAATTAGTAGAACTATTAAAAATGAGTATATGAACGACATTTTCAAGTTAACATAGGAGATACAGTATACTTTCGAGTTGACGTACGGAGTATCAATAATTGATAAAGCGATAGCTCTGGCAAAAAAAGACCAGCATTGGATTTGTGTGGTCCCTATTCAAAGAGACATTTGAAATGTAAAGATTACAGAAAAACATTTTACTCTCACCGTGGGCTTAATTGGACACTCTGACAAGCTGTTTTGTGCAAGTTTCTGAAATAATTTCAAGATGTGCTGCTGGATATTATTTTCATATGAATCAAGGGGCTGGGTGTAGACTGGAAGCAGCTTTCAGATACTAAACTGTCTCCTATGTTTCATTCACGAGCTGGAGTGCAGCTCTGAGATCATAATTTTTCGTAGAATAAATTAGACAATAACCATAGCAGAAGCCTCTCTACTCTCTCTGGCAATAAATCCTTTGGTTGTAAGAATTGAAGCAAATTTTCTTTTCTGGTTATTGCTTGATCCAAAATAGTTCAATTTTCAGTTATTTCTGTCTTGTGGCATATAGTGTATATTAACAGCATTAGCATGTGCTGTTAGTAAATTACCCTAATAGTGATTTTTGCCCAAAATTCTGGGACACTGTTAAGGTCGTCAGCATAGGTCCATTGACCCCATCTAACTCTGGAATAGCTAAACTTACCTCATTGTATATACAGGATGGCCCAAAAAAGTGAGAACATCTCGTAGCATATAAGTTATTTAAAAATTCAAAAAGACACATGTAAACGATTGACAAATTAAAAAAAAAAAAAGATGGCAACCGGAAATTGTTGAAATAAAGACGTTATATTGCTAAAAAAGGTAAATAAGTAAACTATTAAGCTTTTAATTTACGAGACTTTCTCACTTTTTTTGGGCCACCCTGTATATTCTTTGTACATAAGTTTTATGCTTTATTGCTTCACCTGCATGTCTCCCTCTCCCTTACTCCCACCCTAGATCCTTCACAAGTTAATGTAATTACAAGTTTAACAAGTTCTCTCTAAACATGTGAGTTTGATGTAAACCGCTTTGATTTAACGATAAGGCGGTATATAAAAAAACCTTAAATAAATAATAGGTCAATATGTTTGTTCTTTGATTCCTGATCATTCCATTATAAGAACATAAGATATGCCATACTGGGTCAGACCAAGGTCCATCAAGCCCAGTATCCTGTTTCCAACAGTAGCCAATCTAGGTCATACGTACCTAGCAGTTTCCCCAAAAGACACAGGTTCCACAATGCTTGTACTGGGTCAAGCATTGATATCCTGGGTCCCTTCTTAATAATGGTTTATGGACCTTTCCTCCATTATATTTCCTTCAGTGCTAGCTCTTCCCTAATCTTTCTTCGCCTAAATAAACCATTCCAAGTATTAAGTCCATTGCTCCCATTTTTCCCATTCTTTATCTTTGATTTATTTTCTGTGTCTCTTAACTAGATAGTTCCTCCTCCACGGAGTTTAGTCTTTGTGTGCCTATGCAGTGTGATAAACATCTTGTAGTGCTATAGAAATTAGCAGTACCACCCAGTAACTATTTCATCCTTCTGTGGATAAGGATAAAATGAAAGTAAATAGTAAT
Source organism: Ichthyophis bannanicus (assembly GCA_033557465.1). Taxonomy (NCBI): domain Eukaryota; kingdom Metazoa; phylum Chordata; class Amphibia; order Gymnophiona; family Ichthyophiidae; genus Ichthyophis; species Ichthyophis bannanicus. Next base: position 351,484,147 of record CM066039.1, on the reverse strand, counting down.
AGCCATAGAGAAAAAAGCACAAATATTGTAAATTTTGGCCAGTAGTATGAACTCCAGCTGATAGCCCTGCACATGAGCAGTGGGCACTAGACTGGGGGAGGCCCAGTGCACCATGCTGTTACTGTCAATATAGCTCTAGAAGTAAACCACAGTATAGAAATTGAGCATGTGGATTCTTAACAGGAACCGTAGCCACATCACTGAAGGGGAAGTCTTTGGAGATCCTGCATACCCCATCCTCTTCCCATTCCCAGTTCACCCAGGGTGATGTTTAGGCTAGTGACAGTTCTGTGTATGTGTGTATCCATCTCTCATCCATCCACCGTTGGGCAGTGCCATATTATCATAAATCAGTTAACTTATGACGAAGGGTTCTCAGTGTTAAGTACTATAAAATAACTGTTCTTTGTTAGACAGTGTCCTGCAAGTAATCAGACTGGATTAATATTGTGTTGTGGTGTTATGTTCTGTTTTTGCTATACTAATAATTTTGTTTTGTTGATAGGCTCAGCAGCCCTAAAGAGGCCATTTGAGGATGGATTAGGAGATAAGGATCCTAACAAAAAAATGAAGAGGAACTTGAGAAAAAGTAAGCATGAGATTTTGTAGTTTTTTGGTGCTAGTGTGAAATACTGTTCCTTATCCACCAGACCAGCCCAGACATTTGGGTTATGGCTCTCTACCAGCAGATGGTGACTGTGAACAAACGCTTGTGAAACCTGTCCTTGTGAAAACCTGATGTTCCTCAGTATTGTGTATTTCCAGCCTGATGGTAGATAAACATCCTGTAGTTTGTTAGGCTAGATCTGAGTGGTGCCACACCTGGGACCCAGTTGGAGAGCTAGACACCCAGTAGAGTGTGGACAGTATGTGGGGCAGTGATCCTTACCCTCTTCCTGAGGCTGTCCTGGGGACTGGGGTTGGTACCTGAAGATGTCCAGGTCCTTCTCCTCTCCCTGAAGTGCCTGAGCTGTTTGCCATGGTCCAGGGTCCTGGGCTGTGTAGTATGAGTCCAAAGGTTGCAGTCATTTTCCCCGTTCTTTCATGCCTGTGGTCAGTATTGCTAAAAATTTTGTGCTTTAAAAAAAAAAAAAAAAAAAAAGCAGAAGCATGGCCCAGCAGCAATGAAAAGGGAGTGCAACCTAAGGAACAATGGGACAGCTGAGGTGAGGCGTTACTGGCAGTCAGAGCTTATTGGATCAAGACACTTAAGGCTCTGTCAGTTTTCATCTTAGCTCTGCCAAGAGAGTTGTGCCAGGAGAGGTTTATGTTGGACTCTGTGCACATTGGCCATATGATTGCCCTTTGAGCATGTGACGTGGTGTGCTAGATGCAGAGGCCACCAAGAGATAGGAGCAATGTGTTTCTCCGTGGACAAGTAGGAATAAGCTCTCACATATGGGTGACGTTCTCTGATGGAACCAGCTTGGGAATGCTCCCCAGTTCCTATTGGAAGCTTTTGGGAGGCTCTTCCGTGTCTGTGTGCCTCTTTCTCACTGCCACCATCTTAAACTAGCCTTAGCTTTTCCGTGGAACCCAACGGATGTGTTCAGTCATCCTCTGCTTGGTAAATGATTTTTCTGGGTTTTTCAGAACTAATCACCTGCTGTCAGTTTCTCTTTCCCTTTTATTTTTCTAAAAAGGGTGAGCCAGTCAAACCTGCATTTTTGAAAAGGGCGGGAGAGCCGTGAAAGTGGGCGGAGCGAGTTAGCAAGGTTACCATTGTGTCCCCCACAACTAAGCATTTCAGTCGCCATGGAGCAGTGGTCTAAATAACAACGTTCATTCGCTGTGAAAGCGTTTTACCAAAGTGGTAGTTATGCAGCCGCTCAGCGTCGTTTCCGGACGAATTTTCAAATTAATCGAAATAAGCCAGTGCTGTCTGTTAATTCAATCAAATTGTGGGTGACAAACTTTGAAGCAATTGGTGAAACGAGAAGCAGAAGGGGTGGCAATGCAAGATCAGTGCGAACTCCCGCGAATATTGACCGCGTGAGAGTTGCTGTGGAAAGAAGCCCTCGGAGATCGGCGCGTCGACAGAGTGCTGCGCTTGGCATGGCAAACACGAGCGTCCGAAGAATCTTGAGGTTAGATTTACACCATCACCCGTACAAAATTCAGGTTGTTCAGGCTATGAATGAAAACGATTTTGCAGCTCGACGGCGTTTTTGTCAAACGTTGTTGGACATGTTTGATGAAAACGAGGACCTTGTTCACAACCTGTGGATGAGCGATGAGGCACATTTCCATCTCTCCGGTTTTGTGAATAAACAACATTTCCGATATTGGAGTGATGAAAACCCTCAACAACTCCATCAAAAACCACTCCATTCAAGCAAGGTAACAGTTTGGTGCGCAATGTCCTCATTGGGAATCATAGGCCCGTATGTTTTTGAAAATGACAGGGAGCAAGCAGTTACTGTGAATGCACAACGCTATTCGGAAATGTTGCATTCGTTCTTCATTCCTCAGCTTCGTCAACATGGAATGAACAATGAAACCTTATTCCAGCAAGACGGTGCCACAAGTCATACAGCCCGTGTGAGCATGAATGTTCTCAACAATGTTTTTCCAAATCGGGTGATATCCCGAAATGGAGCAATTTCTTGGCCTCCCCGATCGCCCGACCTCACAGTGTGCGATTTTTTTTCTTGTGGGGGTACCTGAAGAGTAAAGTCTTTGAACAACGACCTCCAACGCTTGGGGAACTCAAGAGGAGAATCCGGTTGGAAATCGAGAGAATTCCTCAGCGTATGCTCTGTGATGTGATGGACAGTTTCAGAAATCGCCTACAAGAATGTCTCAATCGGGAAGGACACCATCTTACTGGCGTTATTTTTAAACAGTGAATGTTGTTTCTTAAATGCTTTTTAATGTACATTAAGATAGTAACAATAAAATTTTGAAATATCCATCCGTTTATTTTTTACAGTCATTTCAAAAATGCAGGTTTGACTGGCTCACCCTGTATTTTCAATCATTTAATGTTTCCTTCTTTTTCCATGGCATCTCTGCTCTCTTAGGTGCTGGTACGCTGGCCAGGCCTTACTTTCAAAATTGAACCATTTGATTTCACTGCAGCTATCTTCCAGACATATGTCCCAGGGACCGGCCAATGGGTTCAAAGTGTTCCCAGTGCACTAGGACCGTATCCGCCACAGATACCCACAGTTTGTACCTTCAGTGCCTATCAGTCCTCCTCTTGTAATTTGGAAACATGACAGCAGAAAAATACCACATGGCCTATCCGGTCTACCCTTCCGTATCAACTACAGTAGTCCCCTTTTTTCCTTTAGAGGTCTTCTGTGTTTGTCCCATGCTTTCTTGAATTCAGATACTGCCCTAGTCTCTACTACCTCCTCTGGGAGACTATTCCATGCATCTACCTCTTTCCATAAAGAAAAATTTCTGCTTCCAATTCATACTGCTAAACCAGTCCAGACAAGTGAGGTCATGTCCTCCTGCCAGCAAATGTTGGAGACAGAAAGTATCAAAAGCTTCAGAGACCCAGCCCTGGCTTCCCTAGGGGGTCGTCTTCAGTATTTGTCTCCAGCAAATGATGGTTGCTCTTTTTTCTGCTTCTGGCTGTTCACTGTGAGTGTTCTAGCAGAGGGTATTTTATCTTTATGGAGGTCTCCAGGGTGCACAAGAGGTCCCCCTCCCTCCCCCCAGAGTTGCCCACATATCTAATTTGGGTTATGCACCTGATCAGGAGGATCCATGGTAGCTTCCCACAGTGACGGGGGCAGGCTCCTGGTTGGGAGACAAGCCTTCAGTGTCTTCTGGCTAGCTTCAGAACTAATTTAGCTCTTTATTTAAAAAAATAGGGAGAGGATTCATTATTTAACAGCCATTGCAACAGCCTGTGTACTACAAACGCTAAGGACTTAGCAGCCTTTCCAACTTTTGAACGGCTCTAAGACATTGCAGTGAGTGTACCCCCTTCTCCCCCCTCCGATCAATTAGCACCGTGTTTGCCTGCAGTCCCTCAAACGTTTAAGCAACTTAACTGGGAGACTTACTGGCCCTGTAAAGGGAATTCTGTCGCTGCTGCCTGCATCTCCTCCTTTTCTCCTCAGCAGCCCTATCACTGGTGGTGATCATTTTGGAAGCAGCTTCCCAATCTCTTTGCAGTTGCCTGCGACCTCTGGGGAGCTTTTTCTTGTGTTTGTGTTTGTTTCAATGGCAGGAGCTGCTCCCCGATGATGCCTTCATTCCTGCTATGCTGTTAGCAAATGCTGATATTTAGTGGACTGGCTCTGTGCTGCATCTGGGTGAGACTTCCAGATCAAGGCAAGAACCTCCGGACCGCAAAAGCAGCGCTCCAAGGAGCACATCACCAGACAGTTCTTCTCCTCGTCCTGTACCTGTGGCTGTCATGAATACAGCATCTGCCCCCTGTCCTGTGGATGCCCCTTCCCCACCCCGTCAGGTGCCTTCTCTGACCCTTTTCAAATCCAGGCTGAAAACTCACCTCTTAGCTACCGCTTTTGGATCTTGACATCTGATCTCCTTTGCGTTTCCTTACCATCCCATGTCTGCAGCTACTGTGATTGTCTTTCTTGACTAGATTATAAGCTTTAATGAGCAGGGATCATCTTTACATGTGTCTGCAGTGCTGCATACGTCTTGTAGCACAAGGCACCATTTTTCCTTCAGCATTGCTCTCAGCCCGGTGACATGACATAACCCATCATACCCTCTCTACCCATCACAAGGACATAACCCAGCACATCCTTTACCTTTCATGTTGACAAAACCATATCCGTCGATACAATTACACAACTTGTATATAGTGTGACAGAGACGCCCGTCTTGAACCCATGAGAATAGAAAAGGACATGGAATTGGACTTAGGGGGGAGCCCAGTTGTGTATTTCAAGGGTAACCTGAATCCTGCGTACACCAATACCCACGAAATTCCTGCCTGGCCTGGATCTCAGGCCCCGCAAAGGGAGAGAAAGAAGAGAGAAAGCCCAGGGTGCCACACCCAGACTCCTATGAGGTCCCTGCAGGCATGAGAAGAGATTATTATCACCTGGGAAGGGAGGAGGAGGAGGGGCTGGAACCCTGGAGGTGGAAATATAAACCCCTGCTAAGGCTGGAGAAACAAGGGAGGCTGGAGAAACAAGGGAGGCTGGAGAAACAAGGGAAGCTGGAGAAACAAGAGGCTCAGGAGAGTCAAGAGAAGCTGGAGATGCAGCGGAGCCATAGAGGAGAGCCCCTGGGAGGAGCTGAACCACCGGGAACACAGCCAAGGAGATGGGCCAAAGGCTGAAGGTACTGACCGGCTGTCTCAGGTAGAGCTGGGAACAGGAGTGACTCTAGGACCCAAGGGGGAGCTGTTTACTGAGCACTGCTTTGAGAACTCAGAACGGGACACTGCTCCAACAATTGAAGATATGCAAGTCGATACTGCTGAGGATGACTTGAGGGCTATGGATATTCCTGTGGACTGTACTTTATGCCAAGCCAAGTGCGTTGAACCGTTATGCTGAGGGCTAACACTTTCTGAGAAGGTCTCCTAAAGCTGGAAATAACATGACCCAGAGAACCAACAGGAGGCCGGGGATACTTTTGCTAGCACCCGGAGGTTTGTGATGCAGCCAGGAAAACTTGCAGGGAAGCTAAAAAGCTTGGTGAATATTTGCTGCCCGTGTCTCCCATATTTTGGTTTAAACTTAATCCGGGAAGAGAGTTGAGAAGCATTTGTTCCAGTGGGACTACATTTTATTGTTGCCATTAATTGTTTTACAAGGCAAGGCTAAAAAGAGGCATTTTTACCCTTGCTAAAGAAGTGCTGTTTTTCAGGGCTGAGAAACGTTTGAAGCAGCTATGTGTGTTTGAAGCTTGTGAAGCAGTTAAGCTGTTCTAGTGCTGTATTACCAATAATCCTGCATAAGAAGGAGTCCTGTGTACAGGGTACTTGAACTTTTGCGTAAGAAATAAAATTCTGTCACTTTGCCTTACCTCCGGACCATGACTACAACTTCTTCTTGACGCCATTTTTGAAGGCAAACTACATATCCCATGATACGCCTGGGGAAAGTTAGTTTGCCCAAGCCAATCGAGAGAAGTTCCTCCGATACCACGCCCCTCTAGGCTAGAGGCGGGTGGTGAGGGTGTGACAATAGTCACCTCTGTTGAAACTTGTATATAGTTATCCCTTTTGAAATCCAAGTTTTATCTCCTGTTCCTTGTAAGTGTCAATGTACAGTCTACATTGTACAATTTAATGTTATTTGTAAACCGCACTGATTCTAAAGAACACGGTATAAAAAAAGACTAAATAAATACAAATTTCAGTAGTAGTAGTAGTCTGTTGCCTCAACAGAGGGCCAATCCCCGGCAGTTTCTGATCCAGATTCAGATCAGTTTATGGTACTTTTCAGGAAGGCCTGGGATCTTTGCAGGAGTGAGCCTGCCCCGAGATGTGCCATGGCTCCATTCTCACAGAAATCTCACCCTGACAAGGTACCTTCTTCCCATAAGCGGTCCAAAGAGTCTCATGTGTCCAGGGACAGGGAGCACTTGGCTAAAGTGGTCTCTTGGGCTTCCAGGATCTGGGGTTCTATGCTTTAAGATGACCCTGATCGCCTTTCTGTCGATGATAGTCCAGACAGCGCTTCTGATCACGGATGGGGGATGATCAGGATGGTACTCATGCTGTCTGTTTTGTTTCATAAAAAGGAGCTACTGGTCCTGATTGCTCAAATCGTCGAGGCCCTTTGGATCTCTGATGCTCCAGACCAGGCACCTGACCAGAACAAGTCTCAAGCTGGCCTTAGCTTGGCGGGCATAGGGAAACCCTGTAGAGCCTTCTTGTTCCTGCCGGAACTTCAACAGATGGTCTCCCTCGAGTCAGACTCTCCGGATGTCCCTACACACAGCAAAACGCTTGAGCCGCCATTACATTGGGTCCTCCACGGACCTAGATAGGTGGCTACGCTTCCCTAAGGTGAATGCTATAGTCATGGCCGATACCAAACATACTACCATACCAATAGAAGGTGGAGCGGCTCTTCGGGATCAGCTTGACCGCCAGGTTGAGGGCCTCTTGAAGACTGCTTTCTCTTCCTCTTCTCTTGCTCTTCAGGCCTCCGTTTGCGGAGGCTTGGTGTTTCGGGCTCTCCTACGGTGGATCCAACTGTTACCCGAGGATCCAGCTTCAGCACACCTAGAATCAGTCACAGTCGCCTTGGCCAATGCCCTGTATGACCACCTGCAGTTGGCAGCCCCCATGGTAGCGTGCCGTTGGCTCTGGCTTTGTCACTGGTCTGTGGATGTGACATCTAAAGCCCACCTTCCTTTTGCAAAGCTTCCTTTTGGAAGGCTAGCTTCTGTTTGGAGAGGAGCTCGAAAAACTCGTCAAGGACTTGGGAGAAGTTAAGCCTCAGTGTTTGTCAGAAGACAAACCTAACTTGTCTAACTGCTGTTTGGGGTACAGTACACCCTCCTCCTCCTGATCTCTTAACCCTCCATTGCCTCAGAAAAATCCAAGTTATCAGTGTCCCTGTTTAATGTACATTCTCCAGGACCAAGCAGGAAGCAGTCCTCACATATGGGTGTCATTGGCGCCGATGAAGCCCCAGCGGAGCATTTCCCCAGCTTTCTATGAAAGCCTTTGGGAATGCAGGCACGCATGCGCAGTTCCCTTCCCGCCTAAAGGTGCCATCTTACCTCAGTCTCTTCTTTTCCGTGAAGCCCACCGGACGTGTGTCCAGTTTTCCCGGTTAAAAGTAGATTTTTCAACGATTTTTTTGCTCTTTTTCTACCGGTTCGACGCCGGTTCCCCTCCCACCGGGTTCGGTACACCGGTATCAAGCCCCATTCTTCTTTTTCGGTTTTTGCCCTTCGTGGCTGGCATTCACGCCCTTTTTTCTCTTTTTCCCTGGAAGGCCGGTCTTTTGACCTGGCGGGGACTCTTTTTTCCCCGATGGCTTCCAGTGGTTTTAAGAAGTGTGATCGGTGTAAAAAACGTATGTCTCTCACCGACACACACGACTGCTGCCTTCGGTGCCTCGGCCCCGACCACGATCCTAAGTCGTGCGGGGCCTATGGAAAAATGTCTTCCAAGGCACTTCGAAGTCACCAGCAGCAAAAGGAAAGGCTTTTCTCGGACTCAGCCTCCGGCCGGGCCCGGACCTCGTCTAAGGCCTCGACATCTCGGGATTCCGATCCCAAGCGCCGTCGAAGCTCCTCAGACAGGGGGTCCCCCGACCGGGAACGCAAGAGGAAGAAATGGCTCGCGAGGGTGTCGTCAGAAGAAGCCTCTGGCTCCTCGAGGGCCAGGTCTAAGACCCCTGACCGTCGCCCCGGGCCTGTGGAACCGGAGAAGCCTGCCAAAGTTCCTCGTGTGGAGCCGGAGTCTGCTGGACACGTAAGCCCCGTAGTCCTCGTGGACTCTCCTCCCAGGGAGCCGACGTCAGGCGCGGCGCCGCCGGGGCCCGAGTCGGTGGCTGCTGTGTCTCCCGAGCTGAGTCTCAGGATGACAGCCTTGGAGAGCAGAATGTCTGCCTTCATGGAGCAGCAGCGGGCACTGATGGCCAGCCTGTCTGGCGCATCTGCCCCGACCACCAGGACATCGACGTCGAAGTTGACCCCAGAGACCGAGCCGATACTCGAGTCCATCGTGGCTCGGAGTCAACCTCGGTCGCGGTCTCCCTCGACCTCCCGTTCGGGACCAAGGGCGTCGACGCCAGTGCTTCCGGCGTCGGGGCGGGTGCTCCAGGGCCCCGCGGGGTCGGATCCCGACTCTTCCCCGGACGAGTCGGCTTGGGAGACGGAGGACGAGGAGTCTCCTGATACCTTTAAGACTCGGAGCGTCCCTTCGGACAAACCGCAGTCTGAGCCCCGGAGTAGGTCCCCCCCAGAGGACACCCGGTTCTCGGAGTTCATCCGGGATATGGCCACTGCCTTAGCTATTCCGGCGGATCCCGAGGAAGAGCCTCAAGCTGAGGAGCTCGAGGCGCTGCAGTATGACTCTCCTCCGAAGGAGGCCTTTACTGTCCCGGTTCCTCCGATGCTGGAACGGCTCCTCTTCCGTATGTGGGAGGCACCGGCCTCGGCGCCGGTTCTTAGCAAGCGAGTCGATTCCATCTATTGGCTCTGGCAGAGCCCTGGTTTTCAGAAGGCACAGCTACCACACCATTCCATGGTTGTGGAATCGGCCATGCATCGTCTGAAGAGTCAGAAGATGCACACCGCGGTGCCTCCTGGCAGGGAGGCCCGAAACCTCGATGGCGTCGGTAGAAAGTGCTTTCAGGGCTCGATGCTTTCTTGCCGTGTCCAGTCTTACCAGCTGTACATGGGCATGTACTTGCAGGATCTGGCCAAGGAGTTGGCCGGGTTCTCTGCTGGTCTCTCCAGGGAACCCTTGCACAGATTTAAGTCCTTGTCCTCGGGGATTCGGGACTGCTCGAAGTTCATGTCCCGCGCCACCTACAATGGCTTCGAGGCTTCGGCCTGAGTTGCGGCAGCCGGCATCGCGGCTCGACGCCAGGCATGGCTGCAGTCATCGTACCTCGAGCCATGGGTTCAGGACAAGTTGGTCGATGTCCCTTGCCGAGATGAAAACCTTTTTGGCAAGCCCATGACCGAGAAGGCCGCTCAGCTCGAGACCGAGCACCTCACTCGGACAAGGTTGTCGAGGAAGACCTCTGCCCCTTCTCATAAAAAGAAGGGCTCGGGTAAAAAGCCCTTTTACCCGAGGAAGGGCACTGCCTACAAACAGTACCCACAGTATCAGGCTGCCCCCCAGGGTCAGCAAGCCAAGGGCCAGGGTAATGGGCCCCGTAGGCAGAGGACCCCCAAACCTCAGGCCCCTGCTACCACTCAGCAGGGTGGGGGTTTTTGACTCCTTGAGCATAGCCTCTCCTCCACTGCTCTCCCAACCCTGCACAGGAGGTCGCCTCGCCCTCTTTGCCCACCAATGGCCCCTTATCACTGGGGACAGTTGGGTGCTGGAAATAGTCCACAAGGGCTATGCCCTCCATTTCCACCAACTGCCACCCCCATACTTTCCAGGGGAGCCTCCAAGGCCTCCTCTGCACACAGATCTTCTCCGTCAGGAGCTTCAGGGTCTGTTAGTGGACAGGGCGGTGGAGCCTGTGCCTCCCCACTTGCAAGGTCACGGTTTCTACTCCAGGTATTTCCTGGTGCCCAAAAGAACCGGTGGCCTTCGACCCATTCTGGACCTCAGGAGCCTCAACAAGTTCCTAGTGAAGGAAAAGTTCAAGATGCTTACTCTTGGAACCCTTCTGCCCTACCTACAGTAGGGAGATTGGCTATGCTCCTTAGATCTAAAGGATGCGTACACTCACATCCTCATTCATCCAGACCACAGAAAGTACCTGAGGTTCATTGTGGGAGGAAACCATTATCAGTACAGAGTGCTGCCTTTCGGCCTCACCTCCGCCCCCAGAGTCTTCACAAAGTGCCTAGCAGTGGTGGCGGCCTACCTGAGAGATCAGGGCGTCTTTGTCTTCCCCTATCTGGACGACTGGCTCATCAGGGGTCAGACAGGTCAGGAGGCCAATCAAGCCACCCTCAGAACCATTGCTCTTCTACAACGCCTGGGCTTTGTCATAAACTTCGCAAAGTCCACTTTGCTCCCTTCCCAGAACTTGGAGTTCATAGGGGCAAGGTTGGACTCTCTCCTGGCAAAGGCATTCTTGCCAGAAAACAGAGCCCAAAGGTTGATGGCCTTGGCAAGTCAGTTTCTCAGCAGCTCCCTGGTCTCCGCCAGACTCTGCCTGAGGCTTCTGGGCCACATGGCTTCGACAGTACATGTGACCCCCAATGCCAGGCTCCATATGAGGCCACACAGTGGTGCCTTCGGACTCAGTGGTCACAGGCCACAGGCAGCCTCAGAGACAGGATAAGGGTGTCCAGACCATTTCTACACTCCCTCAACTGGTGGCTGCACCCACCCAATCTACTGAAAGGGGTGGCTTTTCAGATTCCAGGGTACACAGTAGTGCTGACAACAGATGCCTCCCTGCAAGGCTGGGGAGCTCATTGTCTGGGCAAGTGCACTCAGGGCCTCTGGTCTCCCTGGGAAGCTGCACAGCAGATCAATCTCCTCGAACTCAGAGCTATTCGATTAGCACTCAAAGTTTTCACACCTACCCTGGTTCATCAGTCTGTCCTGATTCAGACAGACAACCAGGTTGCCATGTTTTATGTGAACAAACAGGGCGGAACTGGGTCCAGGGTCCTTTGTCGAGAGGCTCAGGACCTTCGTTCTTTTGCCCTCAAGCACAACATGCTCCTCAAGGCTGTGTACCTTCCAGGCAAGGACAACTACCTGGCAGACAGGTTGAGCAGGATTCTGCAGCCCCACGAGTGGCAGCTACATCCTTTGGTAGTTCAGAAGATCTTTCTCAAATGGGGTCTTCCTTTGATGGATCTTTTTGCCAGCCCATTGAACAAGCAACTGCCAAAGTTCTGCTCCAGGCAACCACATCCTCTGCGGATAGCACGAGATGATTTTCTGATATCTTGGTCTCAGGGCCTCCTCTGCGTTTCCTCCCACGCCCTTGGTGGCCCGAACTCTGTTCAAGATTCTTCAGGACAAAGCCTCGGTCCTACTGGTAGCTCCCAGATGGCCGAGACAGCCTTGGTTTCCTCTTCTGCTTCAACTGGCGGTGGATCCTCCACTACCTCTGGGGTTACAACCCGACCTTCTCACACAAGACCAGGGTTCTCTTCTGCACCCCAATCTCAAGTCTCTCAATTTGATGGCCTGGAGGCTGCAAGGGTAGTCTTGGCTCCCTGGGGCCTGCCTCAGGAGGTTGAGGAGGTTGTCCTAGCCTCTAGAAAACAGTCTACTAGGAAAACCTATGCTCTCAAATGGAAGAGGTTTTCTGTGTGGTGTCAGCTACGTACAGAAGATCCTTTCTCCTGTACTGTGCCAGTAGTCCTTCAGTACTTACTGCACTTGTCAAATCAAGGTCTTAAATCCAATTCTGTTCGGGTCCACCTCTCAGCTCTAGCAGCTCACCACTCATTGGTAGAGGGGCAGTCTCTCTCTGGTCACCCCTTGGTGTCCCGCTTTCTCAGGGGCTTGCTTTTGCTCAAGCCTCCCATCCGTCCTGCCCCTGAGTGGGAGCTGAATGTGGTCTTGCAGCAGCTGACTCGCCCACCTTTTGAGCCGATGGCTACTTGTCCACTATGCTTCCTCTCCTGGAAGACACTCTTCCTAATAGCCCTTACCTCGGCTAGGCGAGTAAGTGAGCTTCAAGCCCTGGTCTGTGACAGGCCTTACACCAGGATTTACAGGAACAGGGTAGTCCTTAGGACTCATCCAAAGTTCCTCCCTAAGGTTGTCTCCTCTTTCCACCTCAATCAGGAGGTGGTTCTTCCAACATTCTTCCCTAGGCCTCATGCTAGCCAGGCTGAAGCAGTCCTGCATACCCTGGACTGTAGGAGGGCCTTATCCTTCTACCTTGACCGTACGCAGGGGCATCGAAGGGCTACTCAGCTCTTCTTATCTTTTGACCCCAATAAGTTGGGATTAGCTTTGTCCAAGCATACCTTGTCCATCTGGGTGGCTGACTGTATCACTTGGGCTTACAAGGCGGCTGACCTTCCTTTGCAGGGTAGGTTCACGGCCCATCGTGTCAGGGCAATGGCTGCCTCAGTGGCTCATCTCCGCTCTGTGCCCTTGGTAGACATCTGCAGGGCTGCAACTTGGTCTTCAAGCCAGACTTTTGCACCCATTACTGCCTGGAGAGGGAGTCCCGTAGGGACAGTGCTTTTGGCCAGGCAGTACTCCGGAATCTCTTTGAGGTTTTAGGCAACTCCTGCCCTCCTGCCCTCTGTTGGGCTACCGGTGGAGGTTGTGTCCTTGAAAAGCCTTTCTTTGCTGCTGAGACTAGAGGGAGTTCTCTTGTTCAGCCTGGGTTCCTCGATAGCCCAGAGCTAGGGAGTCACCCATATGTGAGGACTGACTTCCTGCTTGGTCCTGGAGAAATAGTAGTTACTCACCTGTAACAGGTGTTCTCCAGGAGCAGCAGGAATCAGTCCTCACAACCCTCCCTCCTCCCCTTGGAGTTGCAGTTGTACATAGTTTATTTTTCATTTATGTGTGCTGTTCTTAGCTATGTCATTTGCCTGAGGTAAGATGGCACCTTTAGGCAGAAAGGGAACTGCGCATGCGTGCCTGCATTCCCAAAGGCTTTCATAGAAAGCTGGGGAAATGCTCCGCTGGGGCTTCATCGGCGCCGATGACACCCATATGTGAGGACTGATTCCTGCTGCTCCTGGAGAACACCTGTTACAGGTGAGTAACTACTCTTTACCAAGTTTGTTACAATTTAAACCACTTTGACTGAAATGATGATAAAAGCTGTATAAAAAACCTTTAAACAAAATAAATCTCGCTTTCAAGATTCACTGCGTTATAGTCCTGGCAAGCCCTCTTCCTCTTTTGGGCAGATCTGGATCCAAGTCGCAGCCCTTTTGAGGATGCCATCGATCCAAAGACGACAACTCTTCCTCGACCAAGTTCTCTGAATCCATCTGTTATTCCTCCTGACACCTTAGAGACCCACTCTGGAACACTGCTGATGGGCAGCTAGCTAACCTGTTTCTCCCGCAACTGGGCCCACATATCCACCCATCATTGGATCTTAAGCATAGTATGCCAGGGATATGTTCTCAAATTCGCCAAGCCCATCAAAGAAGCCTTCCTGGTTTCCCCTTGCGGGCCCCCCAGAAACATGCAACCATGCATGCTACGCTTCAGCTCCTACTTCAGCTCCAGGCCGTTTGTCCAGTGCCTCTTTCCGAGAGAGGGTCCAGCCAATACTCCATTTATTTTGTTGTTCCCAAGGAGGACTGATTCTGGCACTGTATTCTAGATGTCAAGGGGGTAAATCACTCCCTTTGCATGCCTCATTTTTTGCATGGAAACACTCTAGTCAGTCATACAGATGGTATGGAAGGGAGAGTTCCTAGCTTCTCTGGATCTCGCTGAGGCCTACTTACATATTCCCATCCGCGAGGATCAGCAGCGCTTTTTGCATTTTGCCATTCTCTGTCAACATTTGGTTACATGCTCTGCCCTTTGGGTTGGCAACAGCACCTCGCCAACCCAATGTTATGGTTATGATTGTGGCAGCAAGGGATTTGCATCCACCCCTACCTAGACGATTGACTTAACAGAGCAAAATCACACAAGAATGCTCTTGATGCGATATCACACATAGTGGTCTTCCTGGAGAATCTCAGCTGGATGATCAGTCATGCCAAGAGTTACCTGCACCCCTCACAATCCCTGGAATTTCTCAGGACTCTGACACCCAGATCGGCAAAGTCTTTCATACTCTGGATCATTTCTGAAAGTTCTCAGACCAGCTCCATGCCTTCCTCATGAAAGTTCATCCTTGTGTGTGGGACCATCTGCAAGCCCCAGGGACCATGGCAGTCATGATCGATACAGTCCCTTTGGCTCAGGCACATATGAGACCTCTACAGTGCTCGCTACTGTCCCGCTGGTCTCTAATGTCTCATTGTTGCCTCAGGTATGCATGTAGATTGAGCCCTTTGGGGACGAGGGAATATATACAGTACCTGATTAACTGCCTAGAATGCATTCGCAGACAGGCGGTATATAAATGCCTTAATAGAATAGAATGACATTCAGTTCCCGCTTCCGTGCCCGCTTCGCCACAGTCTTGGATGGTGGCTCTGCCCAGCCAACATGCTTCAGGGAGTCCTTCTAGAAGACCCCTTGCTGGATTGTAGTGACAACCGATGCCATTCTCAGCGGCTGGGGAGCCTATTTTCTGAACCAGACAACACAAGGCTCCTGGAATCATCAGGAGTCCACACGGAACATCAACCGTCTCAAGGCCCGAGCAGTGCATCTTGCCCTTCTGGTATTTCTGCCGCACCTCCACAGTCAGGTGGTGTACATCCTTTGCGACAATGCCGTGATGGTGGCTTATCTTAACAGACAAGGAGGCACCAAATCTCTGAGAGTGGCCAAGGAGACGGCTCTTCTCTTTTCCTGGGTGGAGAGGCACTTGCGGACAGTGTTGGCTCAGCACATCATGGGCATTGACAAACATACAAGCCATCTAACTCAGTCACCATGTTCTTGACCCCAGCGAATGGGAACTCACAACCTGGGCATTCTGTCGAATAGTATGCCACTGGAGCCAGCCAAGTTTCGATTTGATGGTGACCTCTGCAAATGCCAAGGTGCCAGTCTTCAGTCAGAAGGAACCCAGATCCAAGGATCTGGATGCCCTGGTCCAGTCTTGACCCACGGTGCTGCCCCTCTACCTTTTCCATCCCTGAGCAATGATAGGTCGGGCTCTCTGCTGCATAGTCGCACCCGGAACTGGTGGTGCTCATGGTGTCTGACTGGCCTTGCCATTCATGGTACACTGAGCTAGTTCATCTACTGGTCAAGCTTCCCCTGGCCCTCTGCTCATGCTGAGAACTCCGGCAGGGGCCCGTCTGGTTGGACAGCCTGACTCTTGAGGTGGCAGCTGGTTCACAAGGGCTACTTGAAGCAGTTCGTAGATGCCTTCCTCAAGGCCCCACCACCCATCTACCTCTCTAGTCAACGCCTGGGTCTAGTGCCTCTTCAAAACCTGGTACTCGCAACTACAGATTCTTGACAATATCACCTTTTTGCAAGATGGATACAAGGGCCTAGCCTTGAACTCCCTACGAGTGCAGGTTGCTGCCCTCACTTGCTCATAGTAGGACGTTCCGTTGCCTCTCATACAGATGTCAGCCGTTTCCTCTGGAATCCGCTTCTTGCAATCCCCATTCCAGCCGGTAACTCCCCAATGGAATCTTTTCCCTCATACTGAAAAGCCTTATGAGGCCCTCCTTTGAGCACCTCAAGAGAATTGTCGGTCTCCTGGATTTGTCCTTCAAGGCTGCATTCCTGATAGCTGTCACTTCCACAAGGCGTGTATCAGAATTACAGGCTCTTTCCTATCTGGACCCTTTCTTTTCCTTTCCTTCTCCTCGGAAGGGGTATCCCTCTAGACAGTCCCATTCTTTTTGATGTAGAAGACCGCGACTACCTTTGGCAATCAGGCCATTATGCTTCCGTCTTTTCCTGAGGAACAGTGCTCCAGGCGCAGTAGTGGGCTCAGGGCAGTCAACGTTAGCAGAGTACTTGTTACCTCAAAGTAACTAATTCCTTTCTAAAGTCTTACTATCTTTGTTGTCTTCATGGGCCCCCACAAAGGACTCTTTCTATCTAAAGCAACCATTGTGCGCTGGATTAAATGCAAAATAGTTGTCCTACATTTTTGTCAGGACAGCCCATGCCCCTCAGGCTTCGAGCTCACTGAATGCATGCTCAAGCAACTTCTTGGCAGAACAGTCCTCCACATTCATTCGCCATTACCACCTTGATCTCCAAGCATGAGATTTGGTGAGTTTCAGAGCCAATGTGGTGGTGGCTGTCTTTTCCCACCCTGTGGTGGGGTAGCTCTGGTATTTCTCACTTGTCTGGACTGGTCTAGCAGGATGAATTGGAAAAAGACATTTCTTTCCTGGAATCCTACTGGACCAGTCCAGGACCCACCCACCCTCTCTCTGCGTTCTCTTGGATAGTCGTCTCAACAGAGCCTTACCTATGTACGGATGCTCTAATTGACTTCATAGCTCAGGAGAGCTTTGTATATAGTTGCACATGGCTGTTAATTGCCTTTATCTGAGCATGAACATTCCTCTGCTTTTCCAAGGGATACTGAAGGTGACCCCTAGGGGAAGCACACTGTGTGCCAGGGCTGTGTCTATGAAGATTCTGGTACTTTCTCTGTCTCAAACAGCTGCTGGTAGGGGGACCCCACTTTCTGACTGATCTAACAGGATTCTAGGAAGGGAAATTAACGGTAAGAGATTTCTTCATATTACTCCTGAGTCTATCCCCTTTCACCCTCATCCTATGCTCCCTCGTAGCAGAGCTTTCTTTCAGATGAGAGGCTTTCCTCCTGTGCATTTATGCCATGGGTATATTTAAACGTCTCTCATATTTCTTCTACCCCGCCTTTCCTCTAACGTATACATATTAAGATCTTTAAATCTGTCCTTATATGCATTATAACAAAGACCACTAATCATTTTTGTAGCCACTCTGCACAGATTCCATCCTGTTAATATCCTTTTGAAGGTGCGGTATCCATAATTGCACACAGTGCTCTAAATGAGGTCGCATCAGAGTCTTATACAGAGGCACTATCACCACCTCTTCTTTTATTTTTTTTTTTGGTGGCCATTCCTCACCCTATGTACCCAAGCATTCTTCTGGCTTTTGCCATCGCTTTTTCTACCTGTTTAGCCGTGGACAGGAGTACTTTGCTCCCTTGGATTTTTGTAGCCCAAATGCATGACCCTGCAATTTTTAGCATTAAATCTCAGCTGCCAAATTCTTGACCAAGCTTGGCTAGATCCCTCCTCATGTTTATCTTCGCCTTCCTGGGTTCTACTCTATTGCAGATTTTGGTATCATCCGCAAAGAGGTTTATAAGAACATAAGATATGCCATACTGGGTCAGACCAAGGTCCATCAAGCCCAGTATCCTGTTTCCAGCAATGGCCAATCTAGGTCATATGTACCTAGCAGTTTCCCCAAAAGAGACAGGTTCCACAATGCTTGTACTGGGTCAAGCATTGATATCCTAGGTCCCTTCTTAATAATGGTTTATAGAGGTAAACCTTAACTGACAGCCCTTCCGTACAATATCACTAATGGATGCTAAAAAGAATTGGACCAAGGACAGATCCCTGCAGCACACCACTGGTAACCTTCTTCTCAAAGTAAGCTTCATTTACCTGTACCCTTTGTTTCCTCCCACTCAACCAATTTCTAACCCAGTCAGTCCCTAGAGTGCTCAGTTTGTTTAAGTCACCTGTGCGGAACAGTGTCAGACTTTACTGAAATTGAAGTACACCACATCTAGGGATCTCCAGGAACAAGCAGGAATGAGTCTTCACATATGGGTACGTCGGTACCGACGGAGTCTGCGCGGGAACGCTTCCCAGCGTCCAATCAAAACGCTTTTGGAAGCATCCCATCACGCCTGCGTGCTGCCTTCCCGCCTTCCCAACTGCCTCTCCTCAGTTTTCGTTTTTCTGCGGAGCCGGCAGGACGTCCTCCTGTCACTGCAGAAAATTCTTCTTTTATTTTTTAGTTTTCTTGTGGTCGCGGCTGCCTTCCCTGACGCCACCAGTACCACCGGTGTGTTTTTCTCCTTTTTCCTTGTAAATTTCCTCTTTAAGTGATACTTTTTCTTCTTAGTGCCTCACGGTTTTCTTAGGCCTGCTAGGCCTACTCACTTTCCTTCATGAAACCGCCAGTCACTATTCCCAAGAAATGTTCAAACTGCGGCGGTACAAAATTAACCTTAGACACCCCTAATTGGTGTCTGGCTGGTTTGGGTCCTGACCATTTTCCTCCGGAGTGTCCCTCCTGCAATAGTATTGTCGGAAGAAGTCTTCAGCATCGGGTTTCCCTCGATATGCGGTCCCCATCCAGCTTCAGGGCACCGACCACTTCTTCTACACGGCATCAGGTAACCCAAAAACAGTCTGTTAAGACTAGCCAGTCCTTGAGTGCTAGATCTCATGCACAGCATAGAGATGCCTCTGGCCTTAACCCTCGAACATACTGGTTTTAAAAGCCCGGTGGGAGTCTTCGGCCTCCAAAGCCTGTGTGGGGTTTCAGGTTGTTCCTGAGGTTCACCCCTCACAGAACCTACCTGTTCCATGCTCGTTGGTGGCATCCGCTTCGAGCGGTACAGATACATCGGCAATGGTGTTGGATGAAACATTCCTCACCAAGGATCGTTGTCTGGCGTCCTCGGGACCGTTGGATATGCTCCAGGCTGACCCTCCAATATCGGTATCGATCCTTGTACCGATACTAGTACCGACGTCGGTACCCTCCAGATGTGCTTCGATAGACTCGCTTCCTTCGATGCCGAGTCTGGAATCGATCTCCAGTCTGGAGGACTGGGTACCGACTCGCCTTGGTACCGACACCAAACGGTACCGAAGGCACGGTTCCGATGATCCATGTCCGGCACTCTCGGTTTCTTCCATACCGATAGAGTTGTCACCGACTGGCCTTCATCCACTGGTACCGGATACGGTGCCGGAGTCGGTATCGGTATCCACATTACCATGGCTGTCGGTGCCTTCCATGCTTCCCTCTTCAGGCTCGCTTCCCTCGATACCGAGTTTGGAATCGATCCCTAGCATGGACGATATGCTACAGACTGTTGCTGGTCCCGACCCCCTGTGGTACCGGCGACCATTCTCTAGGGATCTCCACCATTCAGGATCTTATATTCCTTTAAGGTTAGATAGATCCTCCGGTGCCAATGCTAGTTCTTCAGCAGATCTAGCCTGTCCAAAAGAATTTCCCTCTGGGGATTTTTCTTTTCAAGCTTTTCTCATGGATATGATGAAATCACTTGCCATTTCTATGCCTGGACAGGATCCTACACAAGGCAATGCAGAATCCCTGTATATTCCTGGGACAGCAAAGGATACCATCATGCTTCCTTTGCATCATTCCTTGCAGGATCTCCTTCTACGAATGTGGGAAGCTCCTTTAACGGTGCCCCCACCTTCTAGGACAACTGATCTTCTATATCAGGTGCCTTCCTCTCCAGGTTTTCAGAAGACTCAACTTCCTCATCATTCCATTGTTGTTGAATCAGCAATGAGGCGGGTGAAGAGTACTAAAAAACACTCTTCTTATCCGCCAGGTCGTGAGTCTAAGACTTTAGATGCCTTTGGACGCCAAACCTTCCAGGCATCCATGCTTTCAGCAAGAATTCTCTCATATATTTTCTATATGGGATTATCTCTTGATGAGGTCACAAAGAAATTACTATCTTTGACTCCTTTTCTTCAAGAGACTATAAGTGCAGACTATTCCTCTCTGATTAGTCATGCTCAGAATATATCTAGGTTCCTTATTCGTGCTTCCCTGGACTCCTTTGAGTCTGTTAGCAGAACTTCTGCTATAGCTATAGGGACACGACGTAAAGCCTGGCTCCAGGCTTCAAGCTTAGACAAATGGGCTCAAGAAAGACTGGGAAATACTCCTTGCACTGGAGAAAATCTCTTTAACAAGGAGTCTTTACTCCAGGTTGCTCAGTTAACCACTGACATTACTGTTTCCAGAGGCTCTTCTACGCCTTCCTCTTTCCCAGTTGGTAGGAAATGTCCTACCCAACTTTCTTCCCCTAGGGGGGAAAAAGTTTTATTCTTCTGCCCATCATTTAGATGTTCCCAAACAGGGGAAACATCGCCCTAGTCTGAAGAAACCACAACCTCAACAGGGTCCACAAACCCAGCAGTCGCAGGGTTTTAAATAAGTCATTTTTCCCCTTGTGTTGCTGGTTACAGGGGCAGTCTACTTCTTTTTGCTGAAGTATCTGCACTAAATTTATCCTAACTTTTTCAAGATGTCTCTTCTTGAGATGTTTTTTCCTTTACTCTAAGGGGCTTGTTTACAAAGCCACGGTAGCGGTTTCCGATCGTTATCGGAGCCGCGGCCTCATTGATTTCAATGAGGCCGCGGCACCGATAACGATCAGAAACTGCTACTGCAGCTTTGTAAACAAGCCCCTAAGAGTCTTCATGATGATCCTGCCCTCACTTGACAGGTTTCTCTTCCTTTTTGGGAAAAGAGAAATGACAACTATTAAGACAGTTGTTTCCCTGTACTGGCATGTATCATCTTACCTTTCAGAGACTTCCTTTATAGTCAGTCTCCTTCACCTCTGTCTTACCTCCCTCTTGCTACAGCATCTGGTTTGTAAGAGTGGCTCTTTTACACTGGTAAGCCCCTATGGTCCTCTACCTGTTCCACAGGGGGATTCTCCATTTAAGAGTTGTCTCCCCCTTTATTTCCTTAGGGCAGCTCATCAGACACTAGATAGTCCTACTATGTCTGTCTCTTTTTTCCAATTTAAAAAAGATGGGAAAAGAAATTTTTCATCCGCTGCCCCGGTAGTTGCTGCAGATACACTAATTCCTAGTGGTTTAGCCATTGGTTCTGTTCACCACACAACCAGGGCTTCTCCTCCACTAGCTATTCTAGCCTCAGTGCTAAACCCCAAACAGGTTATCAACCTCGTTTGGGAAACCCTATTATCACAGACTGCTTGGTTAACTTCTATTCTTTGCCCCTTGTCCTTGGCAGAATAGTTCTTACCCACTGGCTTTTAGCAGCCAGTTTTTTCTTCTAACTAACCTGCAGCATGCTCTCTGCAACTCTACAGAGTAGCTTTGCACTATGGGCCCTTGCTAGAGAGCATCATATCTTGTCTAGCAGATAACCCCAGAGGGTTAGGAGGGTTTTCCCCAGTCATATTTTTCATGTCTGGTAGGTGTTCCCTACCCCTACCATCTCATCTGAAATCTCTTTTGAGACCTGAGGCTCAGGCCTTTTCTTCACGTGACAACCTAAAGAATGGCAAATTCCCTGGCTTGGTCCATATCCCCTTGGTCTTCTCGCCAGAGATCTTTTTTGTTTCAGTGGCAGTTAAAGGACGCCTGATACCCATCTGCCCTTGTAGACAGGTCACTATGGTATCTTCCTCCAGTGACGTCCTCTATCCATTCTCCATACTGCGGTTCTGGAGAAATCTGGACTTGCTGCCTGCAGACTGAAGTTATCCTCTGCCTTTTTCCACGTAGGCCATCCTGGTTATTTAAGAGCTCAAATTCTGAAATGGATTTAGACTCTCTTTTGTCAGGGACACTATTCCCCTGACGTTTTCAATCATAACCTCTCTTGCTCTGCTTAGCTCCAGGAGGAGCTGAACCATCTACCCGAGTCGAAGCCTCATCGAAGGGAGCCTGCCCTGCTCCAGAAGATCGGCGGCAAGAAAAGAGCAAGCCAGCTACAAAAGACCTTGCTGCACACAAAAGAGCTCTTCGGGGGAAGCTGCTTTTTGGCTCCACCCCTCCAGCAGCGTGTCTCAGAGCATCTCTACCCAATCGGGGCACAGCTCTCCATTTAAAAGGAGAAGCCACAGGCACAGGATCCTCTCTTGCTCTGCTTAGCTCCAGGAGGAGCTGAGCCATCTACCCGAGTCGAAGCCTCATCGAAGGGAGCCTGCCCTGCTCCAGAAGATCGGCGGCAAGAAAAGAGCAAGCCAGCTACAAAAGACCTTGCTGCACACAAAAGAGCTCTTCGGGGGAAGCTGCTTTTTGGCTCCACCCCTCCAGCAGCTTGTCTCAGAGCATCTCTACCCAATCGGGGCACAGCTCTCCATTTAAAAGGAGAACGCCACAGGCGCACCCGCGCCTTGCGGGCCCACGCCTGAGGGCCGCGCAAGAGGGCCCTTTGGCACAGCCCTTAGGCAAAGGCACCCCCAAGATCGTCACAGAAACATAACAGAAAAACGACGCTGAGACTACACCTCCCTCTTGGTACAGCTGAGCTCCCTCGGGGTCGAGCTCGCGTACAATCAAGGAACTGACAATCCACCAACTCACAGTGGAAACGCAGAATACCAACTCCGAAGACGCCGAACTGCCTAAAGAGCTGAAACTCTGGGGCACGTAAGTCACACTCATTTGAGTGATTTTTAAACTATCAACACTGCTTCATTACTTATATGAATTAACTGCACTCCTAACAATAATTGAATGTATAGTTCTGTTTAAATCATCTGATTGCAGCAGCACCACTCTCTACAGCTAGGATTATCCTCCTGCCTCTCATAAAAATACTAATTTAAAGGGTAGAAATTCATGTTTGGGACTAGAATCCAAGATCAGTGTTGGGCACTCTAGTGACTAGTTCCCTCTGGATACTGTTGTTAGCTTCCAGCGTTTACAGGCCATATTAGGTATTACCATGTTTGTCCAGATCGATACTGTAAACCCAGGGATATGCCAGTGTTGTTAAATACCATCGTTTATAGGCCATATTTGGTATTACCATGTTTGTCCAGATTGATACCTTAAACCCAGAGATATGCCAGTGCTGATGCTATGTTAGAGCAATGTCATCTTTAGCTAGATAAGAACATAGGGACTTGGGATGTACCATAGTGGGTCAGACCAAGAGTTCATCAACAGATCCAGCTGCACATACACGAAACAGGCTCCCGCACCGCGACAAACCCAGCTCCACATCCACGGGACAGACCCCCGCAACAGGGCGACCACCACAGATCCGGCTCCACCTCCACGGGACAGGCTCCCTCCACGGGACAGGCTCCCGCACCGCGACAGACCCAGCTCCACATCCACGGGACAGGCCCCCGCACCAAGGCGACCAACACAGATCCAGCTCCACACACACGGGACAGGCTCCCTCCACGGGACAGGCTCCCGCACCAAGGCGTCCGCCACAGATCCAGCTCCACATCCACGGGACAGGCTCCCTCCACGGGACAGGCTCCCGCACCGCATCAGATCCAGCTCCACATCCAAGGGACAGGCTCCCTCCACGGGACAGGCTCCCGCACCGCAACAGATACAACTTCACATCCCCAGGACAAGCCCCTGCAACAAGTACAGCTCTCCTCAAAAAAGCAAACAACAGACGAAAACCTAAGGACACAGGCGTCGCCCTATCAGAACATCACAAGCTATCAACATGCACACCACATACTTCCTCCCACTATACCTACTAGTCACACAACTCCTCCCACCAACTACACACCCCCACTACCCCCAAACAAACACACCATGGTACCCACCAACTGCACTGCCATATCTCGGTCCACAACACACACACAAAGAGACACTCGCAACCTCCCAAACAAAGAGACAAAACAGACACAAATCAAACCCCAACACCGGCCCTAAGGAAGCACACGTCACAACAACCTCTTCCACAAAGAAAACATCAATTGAGCTCATAAACGCCAGATCCATCTGCAACAAGATACACACTCTGGTAGACCACATTGAAGAGCGACAGCCAGACATAATATGCATCACAGAGACATGGCTCAACCCTACCGACAGTGTACTACTCAACCAACTAGTACCGAACAACTACTCAGCATACAACTGCCCACGCATCCACAAGCGTGGAGGAGGAGTCCTAATAATAGCAAAAACAGAACTCAAGTTCAAGACACTGAATCTCACAGATACAAAGCAGTGTAACACAATTAGCATCAAGAACAAGAATATTGCAATCTGCCTAACCTACAGAGCACCCCGTGCTCCACCCGACGAACTAGCCTTCATACTCGAAGAAGCCTGTGCCATAACGTCAAACAACAAACCAGCACTACTAATCGGAGACTTCAACCTCAAGTCCGCCAATACAAAAGATGCAGAGGCCTTCCTTCAGGCAATGTCATCACTTCAATTCACACAGATAGTCAATGCACCAACACACAGACTAGGATCATCCCCAGACCTCATCTTCGCATCAAACTACCTAACTTCAAGAGACCTAATCTCTACACCCACCATCACCCCAGTACCATGGTCTGACCATTACTTAATCGAGACAAATCTGCAATCACAAGAAGACTGGACAAGCGAAAGAGCGAACTTCCCACACACACAAAGACGATTCAAGTCCTTTGACAAGGACGAATTCATCCAGGACACAATACAACACTTGAACATTGACTCAGAGGACCTGGAGGAACAAGTTTCCAACTGGAACAATGTCCTAGCTAACGCCGCCAAACCATCCGTTGACAGGACCAAG
Organism: Ichthyophis bannanicus; assembly: GCA_033557465.1. Lineage (NCBI taxonomy): Eukaryota > Metazoa > Chordata > Amphibia > Gymnophiona > Ichthyophiidae > Ichthyophis > Ichthyophis bannanicus. The sequence goes on along the minus strand of CM066039.1, from coordinate 351,459,462 downwards.
AAACAACACCACAACAAGAGACAAAACAAACCATGGTACTCAGCAAAAATACGACAGGAAAAGAGGGAGCTCAGGAAAATTGAACGGAGATGGAGAAAAAACAAAACTACTTCCGACCAACATCTTTACCTAACAAAGCAAAAACAATACAATGAACACATCAACCAATCAAAGAGAGAATTCCACACAAACCTGATAAATTCTTCCATCAACAAACCCAGAGAACTTTTCGAAATAGTAAAAACCCTGACAAAAGAGCAAGCAGCAGAAAGAGAAATACAAGTGGATCCACAGATATTCGCCGACCACATCAAAGACAAATTTCACTCCACAGAGCGCACAACACCCAGTAGAACCAACAGAACGAACGTCCACCCCAAAACCTGGGGCACATTCCACTCACCCTCAAAAGAGCAGATATCAGACATCATCTCCACAATCAACACAAGCACTGCTCCTACAGACCCTTGCCCAGTGTCATGGGTCAAAGCCACCAAAGCAAGCCTCATACCAAACATTCATAAAATGGTACACAACTCACTCACTCAAGGACTCATGCCACAGCAATTAAAGCTTGCCTCAGTAAGACCAATCACAAAGAAAACTTCTCTCGACAAAAAGGACCCAGCAGCATACCGGACCAATCTCCAGCATACCCTTCCTCGCAAAAATAATCGAAAAGACGGTTCAACTACAACTTCAGGAACACATTGACGAACACGGAACTCTCGACGACAACCAACACGGATTTCGTCCCAACCATGGAGTCGAAACTCTCCTGATCTACCTCTTCGACAGCATCATAAGAATAATTGACGACATCAGGAATGGAATTATAATGATCTTCATCGACATCTCCTCAGCGTTCGACACAGTTGATCACAATATACTCCTGGAGAGACTGAAGAACACTGGTATACACGGTACCACTCTAAAATGGTTCCACTCGTACCTAACAGAAAGACAGCTACAGGTCAAGGTGGGACAGGACACCTCCCGGCCCATAAACGTCCAACAAGGAGTACCACAAGGATCCGCACTCTCAGCACTCCTTTTTAACATCTACATCCAACCAATATGCAACATTATGAAAGAGAACAACATCCAATACACAATATACGCAGACGATATAATGGTATACTCCCCGATATCAATCGAAAACCCGGACTTCTCTAAGATAGCAGACTGCCTTACCCAAATGGCGAAGTGGTGCCAAAACAACAATCTAGCTATAAACTACAACAAGACTGAAGCTTTAATCATCACTCGAAACCAAAGCTTCACACACCCACCAAACATAAAGATACAAAGCACCATGATACCGATAAGATCGGAGGTGAGATACCTTGGGGTTACTCTGGACAGTAAACTCAACCTCAAACCACACATAGACAAAACAATCCAAAAAGCATATTACAGGATGCGAATCATCAGGAGACTGAAACCACTCCTCGCTCCAGAACACTTCCGTACAGTCTGTCAAGCACTGATAACCCCAATACTGGACTTCTGCAATCCGATATACCTCGGACTACCAAAACAAGCTCTCAAACCACTACAGCTGGCACAAAACACTGCAGCTCGAATCATATCCGGAGCCGCAAGGCAGGAGCACATCACACCTACACTAAAGGACTTACACTGGCTCCCAATCATTGCTCGCATCAGATACAAGACTATCATAAACCTATTTAAGATAAAAGAACACACATCAGCCAACAGCCTCCACCTGCTCATACAACCGGAAACCAGCGCACGTCCCAGAAGAAGTCAAACACGCAACCGAGTCAGCACCCCAAATGAGTACAAGCACACACGCAAGGACACAACAGACAGAGCTCTCTCCATGGCTGCTCCAACAATATGGAACAATCTACCGGACGATCTAAGGGCAACTCCAGACCTCAAAGACTTCAGAAAACAACTGAAAACCATGCTGTTCATAGAGCACTATGGTCACATCACATAACCTAAGAGAATGGATAACAGCACTCCAATCCTCCCAAACAACTGAATATATATAAAATATGATTCTAGCACCACTGTAAATAGCCCACCCTGTATATAGCTCAAACAAATCAAGCACCCAACACATCCCTCACACAACTAAGTTTTATCCTCACTGCATGTACAACACACACACTTTACCTGATTGCTTGCTGTGATACCACCTTGATTATTAAGATAAGGCGGTTTAGAAATACTGTTAAATAAATAAATAAATAAAAATAACCAGGGAAGGAAGATTCTTGATGCATCTATTCAAGCGGGTATCACCCTCCTTGCTGTTAGATGAATCTTTTCTCTCCACATACTCCTATGGGGATCAATTTCTATAGACATTTCTTCATCCACATACCTGGAGACATCTGTCTACATGCCTACATATTCATATACATATATATATATATATATATCTGTGTTTCTTCTGCCTATACAGGTCTCTCCGTATATATATGCATATATACTCTATATGTGTATAACTTTAGGAATGTATGTATATATATATCTATATATCTATATCTATATATCTATATATCTATATCTATATCTCTCTCTCTCTCTCTATATATATATATATATATATATGTCTCTATGGAGATATATCTTTTAGGTAGATATGTATCCACATACTTATCTATCTGTCTGTTTACTTTCAGATATTCATACATTCCTATATGATCCTGACAGATGGGCACCACCCCTATCAATGCTGTACCAGCATACTTAGGGTTCTACACACATAACCACTTCCTGTGGTGATCAACAAACGTTTTGTTACCATAACCTTTCAGGGTTAGGTACCCCTGAAGTTCTCCATGTACCCTTTTTCTTTCCTTAACCCATTCAGGAAAGACATTGAGGAACTTCAGTTTATCTAAAGCTTAGCGCTTCCTAAGTCTGTCCTTAACTTCTTATCAGATACAGGGGTTTCCACACCCTTTCTCTCCTACATGGACTGTTTCTACTGCCAGTCCAGCTGGGTCACTCTTTTTTTTTCTTTTGGTCCTAGGATTGGATTTTTCTTGGACCAACACAGCTTAAGCTTTCTTAATGGTACCTTCTGCGTCTTCCGCTGAAGTCCTACCTCTCTTTCCCTACCTCAGTTTCTCCCTGGGGCTATTTCTCACCCTGAGGGGTTCTGAGCTCCACTTGTTTTTCTACTTTTCTTACCTCTACTTCTCAGTGAGGTACTCCTTGAGGTTTTCCAATGGTTCTTCTAACAGATCCATATCAACCTCAGTAGACTTGCAATGCCAACAAGGGAGGCCCATATCTCAATTTTTACCACTAGATCTCCTCTCTACAGGGTTCTTCTCTGTAGAGGTCCTGTTCTAGTTCAGCTGTTCCACAGCACCTTTTCTGTATTCAACTCCTACCCTCCATCCCCAGGATGCCTGAGGTTCTGGGGAGTAGCATGGCTTTTCTACATCCGCAACATGCTAGGACTCCCTCTGGGCATCTCAGCTTGGGAGTCCCCATATGTGAAGACTCATTCATTCTCCAGGACCAAGCAGGAAGTCAGTCCTCACTGATGGGTGACGTCGGTGCCGACGTAGCCCTCGCGGAGCAATTTCCCCAGCTTTCGAAGAAAGCCTTTGGGAATTGCAGCGCGCATGCGCAGTCCCCTTCCCGCCCAAGGGTGCCATCTTGCTCAGTCTTCTTTTTTCCGCGGAGCCCTACAGACGTAGTTTGTGATCACCGCTGAAAAAGTTGATTTTTTCGTTCTGTTTTCTCGGTTCGACGCCGTGTCCTTTTCCCACCCGGCCTCGATACTCCGGTGTCGAGTCCGTTCACTATTTTTCGGTTTTTGTCCTTCGTGACTGGCGTTCCAGCCACTTTTTTCTTTTTCTCTGGCAGCCCAGTCTTTTGACCTCGCAGGGGCCCTTTTTCCCCCGATGGCTGCCAGCGGGTTTAAAAAGTGTGATCGGTGTACGAGGCTTATGTCTCTTACTGACACACACGACTGCTGCCTCCGCTGTCTTGGACCCAATCATGACCCGATGATTTGTGGTCCGTGTACCAAAATGTCCTCGAAGGCATTGAGGAGTGGGCAGTCTCAAAAGGAGCGAATCTTCTCTGACTCCGCGTCCGGCCGGGCCCGGACCTCGTCAGAGGCTTCGACGTCTCGTGACTCCGGCCCCGAGCATCGTCGGAGCACCTCTGAGCGGGGGTCTCCCGCCCAGGAACATCGTCGGAAGAAAAAACCCGCGAGGGCGGCAGGTCCTCGGAGTCGGAGAGGCCTTCGAAGCATCCTCGTCTCGAAGTGGAGTCTCCTGGACATGTGAGTACTGTAGTCCTCGTGGACTCGCTTCCGAAGGAGCCGACGTCGGCCCCGACACCGTCGGGGCCCGAGTCGGGGGCTGCTGGGTCTCCTGAGCTTGGACTCAGGCTGACGGCCTTGGACAGCAGTTTCGCTGCCTTCATGGACCAGCAGCGGGCACTGATCGCTGGCCTCACCGGTGCATCTGCCCCGATCACCGGGACGTCGACGTCCAAGTCGACCCCGGAGGCCAAGCCGATCCTCGAGTCCATGCGGGCTCGAGTTGATCCTCGGCCACGGTCTCCCTCGGCCTCCTGTTCGGGACCGAGGTCGTCGTCGGCCTCGGCGTCGGGGCGGAGGTCCTCGGAGGCCGCCCGCACGGAGCCGCTCGATTCCTCGGAGGAGGAGTCGGGCTGGGACACAGAGGAGGACGAGTCACCCGGTTCTTTTCAGACTCGGTGCATCCCCTCCGACTCACCCAAGTCTGAGCCTCAGAGACAATCCCCCCCCCCAGAGGATACCCGGTTCTCGGACTTCGTGAGGGATATGGCCAAGGCTTTGGCCTTCCCCGCGGATCCCGAGGAGGAGCCTCGAGCTGAAGAGCTCGAGGCCCTCCAGTATGACTCTCCCCCGAAGGAGGCCTTTACTGTACCGGTTCCTCCGATGCTGGAAAGACTTCTCTTACGCATGTGGGAGAGCCCGGCATCGACACCGGTGTTAAGCAAGCGGGTCGATTCCATGTATCGAGTCCGCAAGAGCCCTGGGTTCCAGAAGGCACAACTACCGCACCATTCCATGGTGGTGGAATCGGCCATGCATCGACTCAAGAGTCAAAAGATGCACTCCTCGGTGCCTCCCGGCAAGGAGGCCCGGAACCTGGATGCCCTCGGTAGGAAGTGCTTCCAGGGCTCTATGCTTGCTTGTCGAGTCCAGACCTACCAGCTCTACATGGGCATGTATCTCTGAGACCTGGCAAAGGAAATTGCCGGGTTCTCTGCTGGTCTCTCCGAGGAACCTTTGCAGAGGTTCCAGGCCTTGTCCACTGGTATTCGAGAGTGCTCGAAATTTATTTCTCGAGCAGCCTACGATGGCTTCGAAGCATCGGCTCGAGTAGCCGGGGCAGGCATCGGTGCCCGCCGGCAGGCTTGGCTTCAGTCATCCGACCTCGAGCCATGGGTGCAGGACAAGTTGGTCGATGTCCCCTGCAGAGGTGAAAACCTCTTTGGCAAGCCCATGGCTGAAAAGGCTGCGCAACTCGAGACAGAGACTCTAACCAGGACTCGCCTGTCCAGAAAGACCTCTGCCCCTTCACAGAAGAGGAAGGGCTCGGGGAAAAAGCCCTTTTACCCGAGGAAGGTGTCTGCCTATAAACAACACCACCCACAATATCAAGCCTCAGCAGCTCCCCATCAGGGTCAGCAGGCTAAGGGACAGGGTAATGGGTCCCGTAGGCAGAAGGCCCCCAAGCCCACTACACAGGCCCCTGCTCAGCAGGGTGGGGGGTTTTGACTCCGTAAGCATAGCCTCTTCCCCCCCGCTGGCTTCTCTCAGCATGGGAGGCCGGCTGGCCCACTTTGCCCACAGGTGGTCAGCCGTAACATCAGATACATGGGTGCTTCAGGTGGTTCAAGAGGGCTACCTTTTGCATTTTCACCAGGTACCTCCCTCCTACTTTCCAGGGGAGCCTCCAAGACTCCCTCTGCACAGGGACTTACTCCTTCAGGAGTTAGCAAGTCGTCTTCAGGAACAGGCTGTGGAACCGATGCCCCACCACCTGAGAGGTCACGGCTTTTATTCCAGGTACTTTCTGATACCAAAAAGAACAGGAGGCCTCAGACCCATCCTAGACTTGCGCAACCTCAACAAGTTCCTGCAAAGGGAAAAGTTCAAGATGCTTACCCTTGGAATCCTGCTGCCCTACCTCCAGCAGGGAGATTGGCTATGCTCATTGGATCTAAAGGATGCTTATACTCGCATCCTTATCCATCCGGACCACAGACAATTTATTTATTTATTTATTTAGTATACATTTGTATACCGCTACTTCCAGCGATCAGCAGCGGTTTGATTACAGATTGGAAATTGTCAAATCATGACAGGAAATTTTTGAGGTATAAACACATTGATTAGACAGGAAAGCACAGCACACAGAGAACTATTTTACAGGGAACATGGGCTATGGAGGGTTAAGTGGCTTGCCCAAGACCACAAGGAGCACCTGTGGGACTAGAAACCCCAGTCCTTCCGGCCCAAGGTTGCTGTCCTCTAGTGGGATAGCAACCTTGGGCCGGAAGGACTGGGGTTTCTAGTCCCACAGGTGCTCCTTGTGGTCTTGGGCAAGCCACTTAACCCTCCATAGCCCATGTTCCCTGTAAAATAGTTCTCTGTGTGCTGTGCTTTCCTGTCTAATCAATGTGTTTATACCTCAAAAATTTCCTGTCATGATTTGACAATTTCCAATCTGTAATATCTACGATTTGTTGTGGAAGGAAATCATTATCAGTACAGGGTACTGCCCTTTGGCCTGTCCTCCGCTCCCAGGGTGTTCACCAAATGCCTGGCAGTGGCGGCAGCCTTCCTGAGGCTTCAAGGCCTGTTTGTCTTTCCCTACCTGGACGACTGGCTCATCCGGGCACAGTCTTCCCTGGAGGTCACTCAGGCCACTCGTCGCACTGTAGCTCTGCTTCAGCACTTGGGGTTTGTCATAAACTTCGCAAAGTCCACTTTGCTCCCCTCTCAGGATCTAGAATTCATAGGAGCACGGTTGGACACTCTGCAGGCTCGTGCCTTCTTGCCTCTGGAACGGGCCAACCGGCTCGCAGCTCTGGCCAGCAGGTTTCACAGCTCTTCCCTGGTCTCGGCCAGGCAATTCCTGCGGTTGCTCGGCCATATGGCTTCCACCGTCCATGTCACTCCGAATGCCCGTCTACATATGAGGCCTGCTCAGTGGAGCCTTCGCACTCAATGGCATCAGGCCACAGGGAGCCTTGCGGACTTAGTACGGATCTCCGACCGCCTGGTCTCCTCTCTGCAATGGTGGCTTCATCTGCCAAATCTGCTTCTCGGCATGACTTTTCAGTCTCCTCCACCTTCCCAAGTGCTGACGACAGATGCCTCTCTCCTGGGATGGGGAGCACATTGCCAGGGGACCTGTACTCAAGGCCTTTGGACCCCTTGGGAAGCTACTCAGCAGATAAACTTCCTGGAGCTCAGGGCGATCCGCCTAGCTCTGCGCACCTTCTCTCACCTCACCTCTCATCAGTCTGTACTAGTCCAGACGGACAATCAAGTTGCCATGTTCTATGTCAACAAACAGGGGGGCACCGGCTCCCTCCTCCTATGTCAGGAGGCTTGGAGACTGTGCTCTTGGGCAGTCGACCATGGCATCCTGCTCAAAGCGGTTTACCTGCCCAGACAGGAAAACTACCTGGCCGACAAACTGAGCAGGATTCTGTAGCCACACGAGTGGAGATTAGACCCGTTGGTTGTTCAGCGGATCTTCCTCCGGTGGGGCCTCCCCACCATGGATCTTTTTGCCAGTCCTCTGAACCGGCAACTTCCCAGGTTCTGCTCCAGGCACCCGCACCCGCTCAGAGTAGCGGCGGATGCTTTCCTCATTCCGTGGTCCACGGGCCTACTGTATGCCTTTCCTCCCACGCCACTCGTGTCCAGGACGCTTTTCAAGGTTCTCCGGGACAGGGCCTCGGTAATCCTGGTAGCGCCCAGGTGGCCGAGACAGCCCTGGTTCCCACTCCTGCTACAACTAGCAGTGGACACTCCCCTTCCTCTGGGGTATCAGCCCGATCTCCTGACTCAGGATCAAGGCACTCTCCTGCACCCCAACCTCCGGGCCCTTCACCTGATGGCCTGGCTGCTGAAAGGGTAGTCCTAGCTTCGCTGCTCCTCCCTCCGGAGGTGGAAGATGTCGTCCTGGCCTCTAGGCGTCCGTCCACCCGGACGTCTTACGCCCTTAAATGGCGTCGCTTCTCTGTGTGGTGTTCTCAGCAATCTGAGAACCCCTTCTCCTGCTTGGTACCGGTGATTCTGCAATACTTGCTTCACCTTACCAATCTCGGCCTCAAGTCTAACTCTGTAAGAGTCCACCTCAGTGCTCTCTCTGCACATCATTCGCCGGTGGACGGCAGGCCTCTTTCCGCACACCCCTTGGCGCGTTTTCTCAAAGGCCTCCTTCTGCTTAAGCCTCCTTTGCGCCCCCCAGCCCCTGACTGGGATCTCAATGTGGTCTTGCAGTGGATTACCTGTCCGCCTTTTGAACCTATGGCTACCTGCCCTCTTCATTTCCTCTCTTGGAAAACTCTCTTCTTGGTAGCCCTTACCTCCGCTAGGCGCGTTAGTGAACTGCAAGCCCTAGTGTCTGAGCCTCCTTACACTAGGTTCTACCCTAATAGGGTGGTCTTACAGACTCACCCAAAGTTTCTTCCAAAAGTGGTTTCCCAGGCCGCATACCAGCTGGCCTGAGACGGTTCTGCATACCCTGGACTGTAGGAGGGCCTTATCCTTCTACCTTGACCATACGCGGGAGCATAGAAAGGCTGTTCAGCTTTTCGTTTCTTTTGACCCCAATAGGTTGGGGGTGCCTGTCTCCAAGCATACTTTGTCCATCTGGGTAGCTGACTGTATCGCCTGGGCTTATGGGGCAGCCAGCCTCTCCTTAGAGAGTCGAGTCACAGCTCACCGTGTCAGGGCGAAGGCTGCGTCAGTGGCTCATCTCCGCTCTGTTCCGTTGGCAGACATCTGCCGGGCCGTACTTGGTCTTCAAGCCAGACTTTTGCGGCTCATTACTGCCTGGAGAGGGAGTCCCGCAGGGACAGTGCTTTCGGACAGGCAGTCCTCCACAATCTCTTTGAGGTTTAGGCAACTCCTACCCTCCGGCCCTGGTGTTGGGCTACCGGCCGGAAGTGTATTCAGAGAAGATTCCTTACTTCTGTACTGCTGAGCTAGAGGGAGCTCATTTTTTCTGCTTGAGGTCTCCGGTAGCCTTAAGCTTGGGAGTCCCATCAGTGAGGACTGACTTCCTGCTTGGTCCTGGAGAAAGAGTAGTAACTCACCTGTAACAGGTGCTCTCCAGGAGCAGCAGGAATCAGTCCTCACAACCCTCCCTCCTCCCCTCGGAGTTGCAGTCATTCTTATCCATTGTTTTTCTAACTTTCTTGCTGTCTTTTCGCTATGTCATCAGACTGAGCAAGATGGCACCCTTGGGCGGGAAGGGGACCGCGCATGCGCGCTGCAATTCCCAAAGGCTTTCTTTGAAAGCTGGGGAAATTGCTCCGCGAGGGCTCCGTCGGCGCCGACGTCACCCATAGTGAGGACTGATTCCTGCTGCTCCTGGAGAACACCTGTTACAGGTGAGTAACTACTCTTTCCTGCTTGTTCCTGGAGATAGCACAGTTACTTACCTGTAACAGGTGATCTCTGGGAACAGCAGGAATAAGTCTTCACAACCCACCCACCTCCCCTAGGAGTTGTATCTCTCTATCTATCTTTCCTTTCCTCTCTCTCTTTGTCTCAGCTTTAAAACTTAACTGAGGAGAGGCAGTTGGGAAGGCGGGAAGGCAGCACGCAGGCGTGGTGGGATGCTTCCAAAAGCGTTTTGATTTGACACTGGGAAGCGTTCCCGCGCAGACTCCGTCATTACCGACGTACCCATATGTGAAGACTTATTCCTGCTGTTCCCAGAGATCACCTGTTACAGGTAAGTAACTGTGCTCTCTCCCTCGGTCCAACTCCCCGGTCACCCAGTCAAAGAAATCAGAATTGTCTGACAAGACCTGCCTCTGGTAAACCCATGCAGCCTTGGATCCTGCAGTCCATTGGATTCCAGGAATTTCCCTATTCTCCCTTTTAGCAGCGTTTTCAATAATTTACTCAACAAAGAGGTTAGACTAACCAACCTGTAGTTTTCAACCTCATTGCTTCCATTTTTGTGTAAAGGGACCACATGTACCTTTCTCCAGCCCTCTGGGACCACGCCCGACTCTAAAGCAGCATTGAAAAGCTCAGTCAGTGGGAGCTGTTAGAACATCCCAAAGTTCCTTCAGTATTCTTGGATGTATCCCATCCAGTCCCATCGCTTTGTCTACTTTTAGTTTAGCTAGTTCCTCATGAACAGTCTTCTGAAAATCGTTCAAGACTCCTGTCGTATCTTTTCCTATTTGTGGATGTTTTCTGAGGTCCTGCTCCCGGCCCTTCATATGTGAACACAGAACAGAAATCCTTGTTAAGCAATTCTGCTTTATCCACATCAGTTTCTACATCTTCCTTCCCTTCACCCTAAAGTCTGACAATACCACTTTTGCCCTTCCTCCTTTCATTGACACATCTGAAAAATATCTTATCCTCCCATTGTATTGCATTGGCAATTTCTTCTTTTTGGATCTTTTCTTTCTTGACTACTTTGCTAGTTTCTCTAAGTTTTTGCAAATATAGATGTTTGTCTTCCTCTCTCTCTCTGATCTCTTGTAATCTCCAGGAACAGCAGGAATAAGTCTTCACATATGGGTACGTCGGTACCGACGGAGCCTGCGCGGGAACGCTCCCCAGCGTCCAATCAGAAAGCTTTTGGGAGCATCCCTCAGCGCCTGCGTGCTGCCTTCCCGCCTTTCCAACTGTCTCTCCTCAGTTGAGTTTTATAGCTGAGACAAAAAGAGAGAAAGAGGAAAGGAAGATAGAGAGATACAACTCCTAGGGGAGGTGGGTGGGCTGTGAAGACTTATTCCTGCTGTTCCCAGAGATCACCTGTTACAGGTAAGTAACTGTGCTATCTCCAGGAACAAGCAGGAATGAGCCTTCACATATGGGGACTCCCAAGCTAAGATGCCTGGAGCCCTAGCATGGTGAGGATTGGAACATGCTACACCTCATATGGCCAGGTATCCTGAGGATGGAGGGTAGGAGTTGAAAAGAGAGGAGCTGTAGGAAAAACAGCTAACCTAAGGACTACAGGTAAGGAGTCCTTGTATGTATGATAATTATCATGAAAAATATTGACATGAACAATCATAATATGGACCTCACCTACTGGATTGCAGGAAGTAGAGAGGCTGATGGAGTGTACTGGAGATCCAGTAGAGGAATCTTCAAGGTGACCTCACTGAAGTGAAGGCGAAGGTCCAAATCTGGAATTGACAGGTGACCCAGGTGTCAACTGGGGTAGTACAAAAACGTCAGGTCTTCAGTGGAAGCTTTATGGAAAAAGCTTGGAACTCTTTTGGATACAGAGTTAGTAACATTTAGGAACAAAAGAAGAAGACTGACTGATTTGGACAACTAGCCCAGTCCTGGAGGGAAGAAGGGGTATGGAAAAAAGCCCATATTCCCAAGGAGGACAGATGTCTGAAGGGCTGAAACCTCAGATCTACTGAAGATCCACCCTGTCTTTCCTATCTGTTGAGAGATAGGAAAGATAGTGAAGCATGGAGCTTCAGGGATACCTAGACCTAGGGTTAAAGTAGGAGCTGTCAGTACCACAGTAGTGGTTGCGTGCATAATACCCCAGACATACTGAGGGACAGTATGAAGATATGCAAGCCTACTGTCTGGAACCTATAGGAAGGTGAAACCTCTTATAAGCATAGGCAGTTAGAGAGATTAAGTATGTAAATACATATCTACCTATAAGGAAGCATCTCGACAGATACATATATATATATATGTCTATAGTGAGATCTGGAGGGGCATAAAAAATGCACACGCAGCTTACAGACATATGTATCTATAGAGAAGTATAGAGATATATACATACATGTATATAGATGTCTAAAAATAAATGTCTGCAACTAAGCAGATAGAGATACGACCATAAGAACATTCACATGGGAGATGTGAAGAGGAAAGACTCATCTAACAACAAGAAGGTGGAACCTACTTGAGAAGATATATAGAGAATCTATTCCCCCTGGCTGCGATGGTGCAGGAATGCTATCCAGTGAAATAACCAGGATGGTTGCGTGAACAACAGAGGAGAATATCAGTCTGTAAAACAGCAAGTCCTGAGTCATATAGAACTCTCGCATGGTAAATGGACAGAAGACGCATAGGATGAGATACCAGCTTGACCCACTTGAGAAACAAGGGGGGGGGGGGTATCATGCGTTGTTTAATTAAATATGTGCTGTCCATGAAGGATTAGGATACCATGAGGACAAGCTGCATGGAAAAAGAGATGAATTAGAACCCCATTGAGGGTTAATTTTTCTGGCCTGAGTTTGGATTCTTCAGATCAGAGCGAGGTTTCCCTTGTTTGGGAACATTTGTATGATGGGCAGGAGAAGAATAAAACCTTCTTCTTTTAGGGAAAGAAGGTTTGGTAGGACATTTCCTACCTAATGGGGAAGGAGAAGGCTTAGGATAGCCCTCAGAAACAGGGAAGTCAGTGGAGCAATGAGCAACCTGACGTAAAGATTTTCTCCAGTACAAGGAGTATTACCCAGTCTTTGTTGTGCCCATCTGCTCAAGTCTGAAGCTTGGAGCCAGGCTCTACGTCGTGCTCCTATAGCTATAGCAGAGGTTCTGCTAACAGACTCAAAAGAGTCAAGGGAAGCACGAGAAAGAAACCAAGAGATATTTTGGCTATGACTAAGAAGTAAGGAATAGTCTGCAGCCTTGGGCTCTGATAGAGAAGGAGACAAAAGAGTTAATTTGTGACCTCCTGAAGGGATAGACTCATATAAAAAATAAGAGAATCCTTGCTGCCAGCATAGATGTTTGGAAGGTTTGACGTCCAAAGGCATCCAGTGTTCTAAATTCACAACCTGGCGGGTAAGAAGAATGCTTCTTCTTGCTTTTTACCTTCCTCATTGCTGATTCCACTACAATGGAATGATGGGGAAGTTGAGTCTTTTGAAACCCTGGAGAGGGGGGCACCTGATACAGAAGATCAGTTGCTGTAGAAGGTGAGGAAACCCTTAAAGGTGTTTCCCATATGCTCAGAAGAAGATCCTGCAAAGAATGATGTAAAAGGAAGCATTATAGTTTCCTTTTCCTCAGAAGAGCCTTGTGTAGGATCATAGCCAGGGATAGGCATAGCAAGGAATGTAGCCATGTCAAGGAGAAATTTCTGAAAAGAAGGATCTCCAATGGGAACCATCCCTGGACAGGCTAAAGTTGAAGAACTAGCCTGGGCACCGGAGGATGTACTGGTCCGGTGCAGAAAAGGAGCTCTAATGGATGGATACTGGTACTGGCGGTTATGACTTGAGACAGTCAGTACTGTATCATCCATGCCAGGTATCGACTCCAAACTAGGTATAGAAAGGAGCGATCCTGGTGAAAAAGGCATGGTTGGTCCCGATGGTACTGCAGGAACTGGCATCGATACCGATACCGGTAGCGGTGCCGGAATCGAAAGCGATACAGACATCGAAGCAGTCATCGGAGGCTGCTCAAGCGGTACCGGGGCAGCCAAAAACTCTAGGTGAGTATCCTCAATACCGCGCATCCGGAATCGGTAAGCGTCGGTTCCAAGACGTGTCGGTACCCAGTCTTCCAGACTAGATATCGATTCCATGTCTAGAGGGTACCGACGTCGGTGGTCGTATCAGCGATGATACCGATACTGGAAAGTCAATCTGGGACGTATCGATGGGTCCCGAAGGTACCGAGAACGCCAGATGACGATCCCTGGTGAAGAGTGGATCACTTAACACCAGTGCCGATGCCGGGGTATCAGTACCGCTCGAAGCGGATGCCGCCGCCACCACCGAGCATGGCTCAGGTATGTTCTGTGAGGGGTGAGCCCCAGGAACAACCTGAAACCCCTGAAAGGCTTTGGAGACCGAAGACTCCCGCCAGGGTTTTAAAGCCAATAGGGTCTTGAGGGCAAGGCCGGAGCCGTCATGCTTGGCATGAGACCTACCACTCAAGTATTGGCTAGTCTTAACAGACTGTTTTTGGGTTACCTGATCCTGTAGAGAAGAAATGGTCGGTGCCCTGACACTGGAAGGGAACACGGTATCGAGGGAAACTCGAAATGGAAAATCTCTTCTCATAAAATTGTAGCCTAATGGCTCCGGAGGAAAAGGGTCAGGACCCAAACAGGTTAGACACCAGTTGTTGGAGTCTAAAAAGAGAACTGTATTTCCACAGTTAAGGCACTTCTTAGGAGAAGAAGGCTCCATAATGGAGAGGCCTTACAGGCCCAAAAATTTAAAACAGAAACTGAGGGAAAACTCTCCCTGAGTTTGAGAAAAAGAAAAGAAAAAACCCACAGGTGGTACCGGTGGAGGTGGGGAAACAGCCGCGACCACAAGAAAAAAAGAATTAAAGAATTAAAGAAAAAATATTCTGCGGTGACAGGAGGACGTCCTGTCGGCTCCGCGGAAAAACGAAAACTGAGGAGAGACAGTTGGAAAGGCGGGAAGGCAGCACGCAGGCGCTGAGGGATGCTCCCAAAAGCTTTCTGATTGGACGCTGGGGAGCGTTCCTGCGCAGGCTCCGTCGGTACCGACGTACCCATATGTGAAGACTCATTCCTGCTTGTTCCTGGAGATTACAAGTTCCCAGAGATCACCTGTTACAGGTAAGTAACTGTGCTTTTTATGAAGGACACCCTCTTTCTTTTTTATTTCTGCACCTTTTCAGCTACTTCTTTTGAGAACCATAGTGGCCTCCTTTTCCTTTTAGATTTATTTACCTTTCGAACAAAAAAGCTTGTTGCCCTTTAAAATATACCCTTTCAGTTTTGCCCATTAGTTTTCTACATGCCCCAGCTGTACCCATTCTGCTAACAACTCCTTGAGGTATTGTCCCATCTTGGCAAAGTTAGTTTTCCTAAAGTCTAAGACCCTAGCTTTTGAATGGATTTTTTCAGCCCTAGTCCTAATACTGAACACACCATCTAGCAATCATAGTGCGAGATGATCTCCTACTATGACATCAGAAACACTTTCCCCATTGGTAAACACCAAGTCTAGTATGGCCCCTTCATGTGTGGGTTCTATTACCAGTTACAGAATAGCTCTCCCTGTAGATAATCTAGAATTTCCTTCTAGATGACACTGCAGCAGAGATGTGCCAATCAACATCCGGCATATTGAAATCACCTTTCAATATCACTTCTCTTTTCATGGCAATACTGCATATGTCTTCTATTAAATCCCTGTCCACTTCTCCCTGTGAGGAAGATCTGTATATGATACCAATGCAAATGGATTTCCCTTCCCTCTTTCTAGTTTAACCCACAGTACCTCCTCGCTCCCTTTTAAACCCTGTACTTCTATAGCTTTAATATTTTTTTAAATATAGTGTCACCCTTCCTCCTCTTCTTCCTACCCTGTTCTTCCTGAATAAAGTATAGCCTGGTAAAATTACATCCCAGTCATGGTTGTCAGTGAACCATGTCTTCGTAACTGCCACTAAATCCAAGTCAGCCTCTTCCATTAAAACCTCAACATCTAGGATCTTATTTCCCATGCTAGGGACTTTTATACATACTGCTTTCCAGATGTCCCTTTTTCCAATCAATTACCTGGAGGCTTTCTTCACCCATCCCCAGTGAATTTAGTTTAAAGCCCTCTTCAGTAGGTTATCCAGTCTGCTGCGGAAGACACTTTGACCTTTCATGAACAGGGATCTGCAGCCCTTGGAACATCATCCTATGGTCCAGGAAACCAAAACGCTTTGACACCATCCATGCAGTCATGCTTTCATCTCCAAGATGCAAGCTTTTCTGCCTATGCCTTTACCCTCAACAGGGAGGATTTAAAGAGAACACCACCTGTACATCTGTCTGCATCAGTTTCTGTCTCAGAACCAAGGAGGAGCCTCGAGCCGAGGAGCTCGATGCCCTCCAGTGTGATTTTCCTCTGAAGGAAGCCTTTAATGTACCGGTTCCTCCGACGCTGGAATGGCTGCTCTTATATATGTGGGAGGCACCGACCTCGGCGCTGGTTCTTAGCAAACTGATCGATTCCATTTATAGAGTCTGTAAGAGCCCTGGGTTCCAAAAGGTGCAGCTACTGCACAGTTCCATGGTTGTGGAATCGGCCATGCACCACCTGAAGAGTCAGAAGATGCACTCCTTGGTGCCCCTTGGCCGGGAGGCCCGGAACCTGGATGCCCTCGGTAGAGGTGCTTCCAGGGCTCTATGCTATCTTGCCATGTCCAGACTTACCGGCTGTACATGGGCATGTACTTGAGGGACCTGGCAAAGGAGATTGCCGGGTTCTCAGCTGGCCTCTCCGAGGAACCTTTGCAGAGATTCAAAGCCTTGTCGACAGGGATCCAAGAGTGCTTGAAGTTTATCTCTCGAGCAGCCTATGATGGCTTCGAGGCTTCGGCACAGATAGCTGCAGCCGGCATCGGTGCACGCCGTCAGGCCTGGCTACAGTCATCAGACCTGGAGTCATGGGTGCAGGAGCAGGACAAGTTGGTCGATGTCCCATGCCGAGGTGACAACCTGTTCGGTAAGCCCATGACTGAAAAGGCTGCAAAAATCGAGACTGAGACTCTCTCACCAGGACAAGGCTGTCCAGGAAGACTTCTGCCCCTTCTCAAAAAAAGAAGGGCTCGGGAAAGAAGCCCTTTTTCCTGAGGAAGGGTGCTGCCTACAAATCCTACCCTCAGTATCAGCCTCTCCAGCTCCCCAACAGGGCCAGCAGGCCAAGGGGCAGGGGCATGGACGCCGTAGGCAGAAGACCCACAAGCCGCCAGCTCCGGCTCCTGCACAGCAGGGAGTGGGGTTTTGACTTCCACAGCATAGCCTCTCCTCCGCCGGTGGCTCCACTCAGCACAGGGGGTCGGCTGACCCTGTACGCCTCCAGGTGGCCAGCCATCACAGGGGATACCTGGATACTGAGCATAGTCCAAAAGGGCTACATGCTCCACTTCCACCAGCTACCCCCCTTCTGCTATCCAGGGGAGCCTCCAAGACTCCCTCTACACAGGAACCTCCTCCTTCAGGAGTTGACAAGTCTTCTAAAGGAACAGGCGGTGGAACCGGTGCCTCACCACCTGAAAGGGCAAGGCTTCTACTCCAGGTACTTCCTGGTACCAAAAAGGACAGGAGGCCTCCGGCCTATCCTAGACTTGCAAAACCTAAACAAGTTTCTGGAGAGGGAAAAGTTCAAGATGCTTACCCTTGGGATACTGCTGCCCTACCTCCAGCAGGGAGACTGGCTATGCTCCTTAGACCTGAAGGATGCTTATACTCACATCCTCATTCATCCAGACCACAGACAATATCTCAGTTTTGTGGTGGGAGGAAACCATTTTCAGTACAGGGTACTTCCCTTTGGCCTAACCTCTGCCCCCAGGGTTTTCACCAAATGCCTGGCGGTGGTGGTGGCTTATCTCAGGAATCAGGGAATTTTTGTCTTCCCATACCTGGACGACTGGCTCATCAGGGGCCAGTCTCTCCAGGAGGCCCAACAAGCCACTTTTCGCACTGTCTTTCTTCTTCAGCATCTGGGCTTTGTCATAAACTACGCAAAGTCCACTTTGCTCCCCTCTCAGAACCTAGAGTTTATAGGGGCAAGCTTAGACACCCTTCAGGCAAGAGCTTACTTGCCCGAAGACAGGGCCCACAGGCTGATAGACCTGGCCAACCAGTTCCAAAGCAAGTCTCATGTCTCCGCCAGGCACTACCTGTAGCTCCTGGGCCACATGGCATCCGCCGTACATGTGACTCCGAATGCCCGTCTACACATGCGGGTTGCTCAGTGGTGCCTCAGATCAGTGGATGCAGGCCACAGGCGACCTCCGAGACAGAGTAAAGGTGTCCAAACCACTTATGGACTCCTTACAGTGGTGGCTACATCTCCCAAACCTTCTCAGGGGGGTACCTTTTCAGGCTCCAGCACACACAAGGGTGCTGACGACCGATGCTTCCTTAAAGGGCTGGGGTGCACATTGCCAGGGCACATGCCCTGAAGGCCTCTGGTCTCCTCGAGAGGCCACGCAGCATATCAATCTTTTGGAGCTGCAAGCAATTCACTTAGCTCTACTGACTTTTTCTCATGCCCTCTCTCACCAGTCTGTCCTAGTTCAGACGGACAATCAGGTGGCAGTGTTCTGTGTGAACAAACAAGGGGGCACGGGGTCCAGGCTCCTGGGTCAGGAGGCGCTGGCCCTTTGCTCCTTTGCAGTCAAACAAGACATGTTTCTCAAAGCAGTTTATCTACCTGGTCAGGAGAATTTCCTAGTAGACAAGCTAAGCAGGATTCTCCAGCCTCACAAATGGCAGTTGAATCCATGGGTGGTCCAGCAGATCTTCCTCTGCTGGGGACTTCCATCCATAGATCTCTTTGCAAGTCCACAAAACCGTCAGCTGCCCAGGTTTTGCTCCAGACGCCCGCATCCCCTGAGGATGGCAGCAGATGCATTACTGATCTCTTGGTCTACGGGCCTCCTGTATGCGTTTCCTCCCACGCTCCTGGTGGACTGAAATCTGTTCAAGATTCTCCGGGACAAGGCCTCGGTGATTCTGGTAGCCCCCAGATGGCTGAGGCAGCTCTGGTTTCCATTTCTGCTGCAGTTGGCGGTGGAAACTCCATTCCCTCTGGGGTTGCAACACGATCTCCTGTCTTAAGATCAGGGTTCCCTTCTGCACCCCAATCTCAGGTCCCGCAATCTGATGGCCTGGCTGCTGAAAGGATAGTGCTAGCTCTCTCACTTCTACCTAAGGAGGTTGAGGAGGTGGTCTTGGCCTCTAGGAGGCAGTCCACCAGAAAGTCCTATGCCCTCAAGTGGCGTAGGTTTACGGTATGGTGTGCTCAGCACAATGAAGATCCTTTCTCTTGCCTTGTGCCAGTAGTACTGCAGTATCTACTTCACCTGTCAGACCTAGGCCTTAAGTCTAACTCTGTTCGGGTCCACCTCAGTGCTCTATCAGCGCATCACTCACCAGTGGAGGGACAGTCTGTCACTTCACCCCTTGGTGCCCCGATTTCTCAGAGGTCTGTTTCTCAAGCCTCCGGTTCGTCCACTGGTGACTGAGTGGGATTTGAACGTGGTCTTGCAGCAACTTACTCGCCCACCGTTTGAGCCGATGGCTACTTGACATTTGTGCTTCCTCTCTTGGAAAGCGCTCTTCCTGGTGGCTCTTACCTCGGCCAGACGTGTGAGTGAACTATAAGTTCTGGTTTCTGATAGACTGTACACACGGTTATATAGGCACAGGGTGGTCCTACGGACCCATCCCAAGTTCCTCCCGAAAGTGGTCTCCTCTTTCCACCTCAATCAGGAGGTGGTCCTTCCGACCTTATTTCCCAGGCCAAATTCCAGCCGGGCTGAGATGGTCTTGCATACCCTGGACTGTAAGAGGGCGCTGTCCTTTTACATAGAACATACGCGGGAGCATCGAAAGGCTACTCAGCTCTTCATCTCCTTTGACCCTAATAGGATGGGGTTACCTGTCTCCAAGTGTACGTTGTCCACTTGGGTAGCAGATTGCATCTCCTGGGTGTACAGGGCAGCCGACCTCCCCTTGCAGGTTTGGGTTACGGCCCACCGTGTCAGGGCGAAGGCCGCGTCAGTAGCTCAGCTCCGCTCTGTTCCGTTGGCAGACATCTGCTGGGCCGCAACTTGGTCTTCAAGCCAGACTTTTGCAGCATATTACTGCCTGGAGAGAGAGTCCCGAAGGGACAGTGCTTTCGGACAGGCGGTACTCCGTAATCTCTTTGAGGTTTAGGCAACCCCTACCCTCTGGCCCTTGTGTTGGGCTACTGTACGGGGGCGTTCTCAGAGGATATTCTTATCACGAATGCTGAGGCTCTTGAGAGGGAGCCATTTTTTTCAGCTTAGGGTTCCCGGTAGCCTAGAGCTGGTGAGTCCCATATGTGAGGACTAACTTCCTGCTTGGTCCTGGAGAAAGAGTAGTTACTCACCTGTAACAGGTTTTCTCCAGGAGCAGCAGGAATCAGTCCTCACGACCCTCCCTCCTCCCCTGGAGTTGCAGTCATATCATTCATTTTGATTTTTTGCTGTCTTTTAGCTATGTCATCAGACTGAACAAGATGGCACCCTTGGGCGGGAAGGGGACCGTGCATGCACTGCATTCCCAAAGGCTTTCCTTGAAAGCTGGGGAAATGCTCCGCACGAGGGCTCTGTCGGCGCTGACATCACCCATATGTGAGGACTGATTCCTGCTGCTCCTGGAGAACACCTGTTACAGGTGAGTAACTGCTCTAAACCCCCTCACCGTGCCTCCCAGATTTGAGAAGCCTCAGCTTCCTCACTTTTCCTTAGTTGAATCCACTCTTAAGAAGTCCAAGAATTCCAAGACTCATTCCTCCTTGCCCTCGGGGAGGGAGGTGCGGACATTGGATTCTCTCATGAGAAGGTATTTTCAGAGTTTTGTGCTCATAGCCTGCATGGCCTTTTACCAGCTCTAGATGGGCATGTTCTTGTAGAACATCATGTGTGACCTCGCTGAGCTGTCTTTCTTCCTTCAGAGAAATTGGAACAGTATCGTTCCCTTGTGGCTCACGACGAGGGCTGCTCATTCATGGTGCGGACATCCTTTGAGATGTTCGAAATGGTATAGAGAACTTCTGCCTTGGCGAACAGAGACTTGCCTTGCTCCAATCCTCAGACCTGGAAGAATCGGTGCAGAACAAGGTTGCTGACATGCCTTGCCATGGACAGAATCTCTTTAGAGAACAGGTCAAAGAGAAGGCTGGCTTCATTGAAAAGCAGCATATCACGCTTTTGTAATCTCTCAAAGCGCACGTCTGAGCCGTCCTATTGCCGGAGATACCAAGGAGGGGAGGCCAGAAAGACCTATTACACTCATAGGTGTATGTACTTTCCAGGGTCCCAATCCTTCTAGCCCAAACAGGCTCTTTGCCCACAACAGACACTGAGAAGCCTCAGAAAACCTAGCCTGCTCCTCAGCCAAAGCTGGCGGCAGGCTTTGACTGGTTCCTTCAGAGCATTGCCACTCTACCAGTAACCACAGTGGAAATCCTTCGGTCGGGGGAAGGCTCGTTCTTTTTGCCCAAAGGTGGCCCTTCATAATCTCAGGCTCATGGGTTGTACAGATAGTCCAAAGCAGTTACAAACTACATTTATTGGATCCTTCACCAAATTGACACCCCCCCGAGGGTGCATTACCTCAACCCTCGGTATTGGGGAGAAATCACCGCTCCTCTTATCAGATTTTGTTATTGAGCTTGTGCCACCAGAGCACAAAGAGTGAAGGTTTTCTTCCAGGTACTTCTGAGCCCCAGGAAAACGGGGATACAATCCCATCCCAGACCTAAGAGATCTGAACACATACTTAATACGAGAAAAGTTCAGAATGATTTCTCTAGGTGCCCTGCTTCCTTACCTTCAAAAAGGAGGTTGGCTATGCTCCCTGGATCTGAAGGATGTGTATATCCACAAACAGGCACATCCCACTCACAGGAGGTATCTCAGATTCGTCCTAGGGGCACAATGCTTCCAGTACAGTGTGTTGCCTTTTGGCCTAGCCTCAGCGCTTTGCGGTAGTAGCTTTGTACTTCCGGATGATGGGAGCATTTTGCCTTCCCCTATCTGGACATCTAGCTGATTCTTGAAACTCTTCTGGAGTGGTATTCTTGAACAACATGATTGACCATTCGGGTGTTGGAACTACTAGAGTTTTGTTATAAATTACCCCAAGTCCCACCTTCAACCCACCCAGTAGTTGGCATTCAGGCGAGAGCCTTCATCCTGTACGACAGGCTGAGTCTGTCCACACTAGTGCTGTCAATCGAATTAGCAGGTATCATCTCGCAGGATGTTGACTGTAAGAGGCTACATGGCTTGTGCAGAGCAGGTCATACACTTGTCATGCCTCCATATGAGGCAGGCTCAGTGAACTCTGAGGACTCAGTGGACCCAAGCCATGTGTTGACTTGGATTGTTTGTATGTCACCTGTCCTCTTGTTCAGTCACAGCAATGGTGGACTATCCTCACCAATTTGCTCAGAGGTCTCCCCTTCTAAATTGCTCCACCCCCAAATGTTTTGATGACAGATGCATCCTAGCTGGGGTGGGGAGCTGATCTTGATGGGTTTCAAACCCAGGGCAGTTGGTCCATCAAAGAAAGTCTCCACCAGATCATCTTCTTGGAATTAAGAGCTGTGGTCAATGCTCTAAGGGCTTTCCGAGATTGGCTGGCCAACCAAATTGTTCTAATTCAGACAATCAAGTCACCATGTTCTACATCAACAAGCAGGAAGGAACAAGCTCATGCTTCCTGTGTTGGGAAGCAATCAGGTGGTTGAAGTTTGCCATTGCACATGGAATGGACTTGAAAGCCACTTAACTCCTGGGCAAACAAAACACTCCGACAGACAGACTGAGTCAAGTCCTCCAATCACACAATACTGGATAGATAGGTTGTGACTCACATCTTTTGGGAGTGGGGCACCTCCTCAATAGATCTGTTTGCCACACCGCAAAATGCCCAGGTGGATCATTTCTGTTCCAGGGTAAGATCATATAACAGACTAGTCTGTTTTCCTCCTACACTGGGGGGGGATGGTCTTCTGTATACATATCCTCCTATCCCTCTTATTACAGAGGCCCTCCTGAAGCTCAAAGACTGAGGTATGATGCTCCCTGCTGGCCCAGATGATCTTGGTTTCCCCTCCTGCTATAGCTATCCAGTCGGTAGCTGCTTCGGCTGACCATGCACCGGATCTGATTTAGCAGGAAGATGGGATGTTGTTGCACCCCAGCATCCAGTCCTTGACCCTCATGGCATGCTTGTTGAGAGGCTAATGCTGTCTGAATTTCACCTGCTGGCCGGTGTGACCGTCTTTTTGACCTCCAGTTGGGCCTCAACAAGTCTTATTCCTGTAAATGGAAGATGTTTGGTGTGAGGGCCAGGCCCTAGATCCTTTTATCTGTCCCACACAAAAACTGCTTTACTATCTTCTGTACCTCTGAGTCGGTACTTAAGTCCAACTCTGCCATGGTCTGCCTCTGTGCAATTGGAGTTTATCATCAAGAGGTGGAAGGAAAGTCCATCTCTGCACAGCCTTTAGTTCATTTTGTGTGGGGGTTGCTTCTCTTGAAGTCTCCCTACAAACCTTCTGTAGTACCTTGGGATGTGGTTCTTGAGCAGCTCATGAAATCTCTTTGAGCCCCTCAATTCCTGTCCTCTGAAGCTTTTGACCTGGAAGGTGGTGTTTCTGGTGGCAGTCACTTCAGCATACAAAGTGAGGGAGCTTCAGACTCTAGTAGTTCATCCACCTTACACCAAATTCCATCATAATAAAGTGGTCCTCCATTCTTACCTTTAATTCTTCTAAAAGTGGTATCTAAGTTCCATCTTTGTCAGTAGTTCTGCCAACATTTTCTCAAAACCTCATGCCCTCAAAAGGTAATCTGTGTTGCACATTTTGGATTGCAAATTAGCCTTAGCCTTCTACGTAGAGTGGACAAAAGCCCATAGAAAGTCCATCCAGCTTTGTTTTTTTTGACCCCAGCAAGCTAGGGGCTGCCATTTCCAAACATGCCCTTTCAGTTTTGCTAGCAGACTGCATCTCTTTTGCTCATCCCCATGCCTGAGCCTTGATGATCATGTCACAGCGCACAATGTCAGTCATGACTACGTCAGTGGCCCACTTGTGCTCTGTCTCCATGGAAGAGATCTGCAGGGTTGCATCTCGCTACTGTCTGGATGGGGATTCCTGACATGTCAGCAACTTCGGCCAATCTGTTCTCCGGAATCTTTAGAAACATGACGACAGAAAAAGACCACATGGCCTATCTAATCTGTCCTTCCATATCAACCACTACAATAGTCACCTTTTTTTCCTTTAGAGAATCCTCTGGGTTTGTCCCATGCTTCTTTGAATTCAGATACTGTCCCCATCTCTACCACCTCCAATGGGAGACTATTCCATGGATCCACCACTCTTTCCGTAAAGAAATATTTCTGCATATCACGCCTGAATCTATCCCCTTTCACCCTCATCCCATGTCCCCTCGTAGCAGAACTTGCTTTCAGTCGAAAGAGGCTCTCCCCCTGTGCATTTATGCCACAAAGGTATTTAAACATCTCAATCGTATCACCTCTATCCCGCCTTTCCTCTAAGGTGTACATATTAAGATCCTTAAGTCTGTCCTCATATGCTTTATAATGAAGACCACTCACCATTTTAGTAGCCATCCTCTGCACCGACTCCAGCCTGTTTATATCCTTTTGAAGGTGCAGTCTCCAGAATTGTACACAATACTCCAAATGAGGTCGCACCAAAGACTTATAGAGGGGGGGCGGAGCTAGCCGTGGAGCAAGTTGGATGCCTAGGGTCCCTACTCCGGAGGAATCCTGAGAGGCTCAGCTGCCCAGCCCAAGAGGAATTTATTTGGCTCTCCCCTCTCATACATTAGATACAGAACATGTCCACACCTAAACCGATGTGTCTGGACTTTCAGAGCAGCGCCGCTGTGGGAGCAAGACGTTCTAAACAGGAGCCCCCTTTGCTGCAGAAAATGGTGCCTTCTCGAGAGCAGCCTGAAGGCCTGACAGAACGGTTTGCTGAGATACGTGCAGTGAAGGAGTTGATGCAACAAAATGGCAATTCATTGGGTTCCATGCAAAACGATCTCCTTGATTTGAAGGAACAGTTGGCCTCGCTTACGCTGAGATCAAATAAGGCAGATAATATCGCAGCTCATGAGGAGAGACTTCGTTTGGTAAAACAAAACACTGCAGGGATTGTACAGCTGGAGGGCAGTCTGGAAGACATGAACAATAGAGCCAGAAGAAATAACATCCAGATTCTAGGGCTGCCTGAAGGAGCGGAGGGTGCGGACCTGGTTAAATTCTTCAAGGCACTTCTACCTAAGCTGTTGCATTTGCAGCTTGCCCTTCCACTTGAGATCGATCGGGCCCATTGTCTGCCTTCACACTTGAAAACTACAGGGAAATACCTGCAGCCCGTGGTGCTTCGAGTCTTGCGTTATCAACAAACTGTGGTGATTATGACTGCTGCTAAAGTTCATTCTCCAATAATGCATGAAGGACACAAGATTGTTTTTCCCTGACTTTTCAAAAACTACAGTGGATAAAAGGAGACAATTATTGGCGTTACGACCACGACTTCAGTGATTACAAGCTCGATATGGGATGTACTATCTTGTGCGGATGCGGATCACCCTGCATAATCAAATGCGTTCATTTGAGGATCCTGTGGCTCTTCGCTCATTCGTGGAAGAAAAAGAGGCTATGTTGATGCATTGACTTAGCCAGCCTGCACTGCAGCTGTAATTCTCCTTAGCGTTTTGTACTTGGGCTGTGGCATTTAACCCTTGTGATGTGTTAAGCTGGGTCAGGAAGTTGTGTTTCTCTCTTATTTTGTGTCTCTCGCCTTTCTTTTCTCCTTTTCCCTGAGGGTTCAGGTTTGATTCTTGCTCTGCTGTATTCTTATGCTCTCTAAACACAGTAGCTTGTTTTGGGCAGGTTTTGTTTGGCACTCTCCTTTGCTAAAGCTTTTGGTAGTGCCCATTGAAATAGGAGGGGGACTTGTGATGTTAAATTAGTATTTTATGAGTAGTCTGGGTTAATTTTATTTTCTGATTAATGTGAGTTCTGGGTAATAAAGGTTAAGGAGTGCTTTTGGGCTGATATGTTGATCTGGATGTGGGGGGGGATACACTCTGTTTTGAGGTAGGGGTTTTAAGAAGTGTTTAGGATGTCTAAGATGATTGGGGTTGGGCATTGTGAGAAATGTGGGGAGAGGGTATTAATAATTGATAATTGTTAATACTACTAATATTAGTCTTATAGCTGTCATTATTTTATTGTCCTTATTGTTGGTGGTACTACTTTTATCTTTTGATTTGGAAATTGTGGCTGGGCAGCAAAGGGAATCCTAGCTGGGTGCCTCTGGTTTCCCTTGTGTTGCTTGTCTCATCCATATGAGTAGAGGTAAGCTGTTTACTCTTCTAAGATTTAGTGGGGTCATGTGTTACAAAGGGATGGTCATCTGCTCTGATTGGGAAAATGGTATTGGAGATATCTATGGCAATACACGGTAAGCTTTTTTGAGGCAAACCGAAGGGTAAGGGGGTCTAAATGGTTCCAGATTAGGCTAGATGGTGAACAAACTTGATTTTTTGTCACTGAATGTGAAGGGCGTTAATAATCCGATTAAACGTAAAACAATTCTTGCTTATTGCCAAAGGGAGAAGGCAGATATAATTTATCTGCAGGAGTCACATTTGAATACTGGTAAATTCCTGAAGTTAGCAAACGGGGTATTTCTGGTGGCGGCCTTTTCGCCTGCTATGAAAAAAAGAAATGGGGTAGCTATTTTGGTACGTAAGGCGCTTGTGCCGACACTTTCTCATACAAGATCGGATGTGGAAGGGAGATGAGTTAAAGTGGTGATACAAGTTGGCCAATTTACTCTTATGTTGCTAAATCTGTATGCTCCCAATTCTGATGACCGTTTTTTCCATCGAGGAGCTGGTGGAAACTAGTCCATATCCGATGGTATTAAGCGGGGACTTTAATCTGGTTATGGATCAGTTGATTGATCAGCACCCTTATCGTCCATGCAAAGCTCCTCGAGCGCATAATGTGCTTCAAGCTTTTTGTAAAGATAATGGTTTAGTTGATATTTGGAGGCTTCAACATCCTTCTGAACGAAATTACACCTTCTTTTCAGCACCGCACTCCTCGCATTCGTGTATAGATTTCTTTTTGATCACTAAGTCATTAGTTCCAGGTGTGGTGCATTCCAGTATTCATGCTTCTCATGTTTCAGATCATGCGGCAATATCCTTTGAACTTGAGGTTAACCCAAATGAGAGACCTTCAGGTATATGGAGATTTGATAGAGCTCTATTGGCTGACTCAGTTTTGTGATGATATGCGTGCAACGATAAAGTACTTTCAGTTTAACAATTCCATGGCCACCCCTGGGTGGGCATGGTGGGAAGCTTTCAAGGCTACAATCCGTGCAAATATTACTGGTTACACAATACGATTAGCGTGGCAGCGTAAAGCGGATATGGTTAGACTAAATGAACAAATTAGAGCGGGCGAGCGTCTCCTTATAAGGCGGAAGGATCCCTGTATACTTCTTCGTTTGCAGCGATTAAGATTCCAGTATAATTCTCTCCTAACTGTGGAGCAGTCCAAACTTTGCAGGCTCAAGCAGGAAGGTATTATACTGAGGCAAATAGGGCAGGGAGACTTTTAGCGCATACCCTGAAAAATAGGAAGGGAGCATCCAAGATTGCAGCGATAGTTGAGGACACCTCTTAACGATTAGTAACTCGGGATGAGGAAATAGCGGAGTGTTTTCGAACTTTCTACCTTAACTTACCTCCTCCTCCATATGCACTTCCGAGGAGTACATTTGCGAATTTGCTTCGAAATGTTGAACGTCCTACTGTTGCGAAAGAACAGCTTATCAGATTGGATGCCCCAATAATCAGTAAGGAGATCTTACAGGCTATCAAGTCACTAGCATGGGGCAAAGCGGTTGGGCCAGATGGAATTCCCCAAGAATTCTACAAGACCTTCTCTGGGGACCTCCTTGCGTTTTTGTCTCATTACTACGAGTTGATAAGGGTGGCAATCCCGGAAGGTTGTAGACTTTGCAGCTACAACGGTGGTGGTCCTAGAAAATCCAGGGAGGGATCCCCAAAGAGTGGGTAATTTCCTCCCCATTTTGCTATTAAATGCCGATTATAAGATATATTCCTTGGTATTAGCTGCTCGGTTAGCAAAGGTGGTTCCTCTCTTGATCCACCCAGATCAATGTGGATTTATCATTGGGTGCTCTACGGCGGACAACGCAAGGATGTTGTCATGTTTTAGCAGAGGCAGGTAGGAGGGATGGCGGCCCTCTAGTCGGGATATCGCTGGATGCTGAAAAGGCGTTTGACAGACTGGAGTGGCCGTTCCTCCTGGCCACGCTCGAGTGGTTCGGTTTTGGGGAGGGTTTTATAAATTTGATCAAGGTAATGGATGCGGAACCCAAGGATGCTATAGCGGTAAATCACACATTATCCGCACTATAGTCCCACTCAAATGTGGTACTCGGCAGGGTTGCCCCTTGTCTCCTTTGCTCTTTAATCTCGCATTGGAGCCTTTAGCCCTTCTTATTCATCAAAACCCAGATAGTCATGGTTTACAGCTTGTGGATTTAGAACTAAAACTATCTGCTTACGCTGATGACCTGCTATTGTTTGCTAAACCCACCTCCATTCCTACGATATTTGAGCAGATCAATCTATATTCAGAATTCTGGTTATAAAATAAACTGGGCTAAATCATTGCTTTCCCGCTCAATTGCCGGACATATAAAGTGGAGGTTGATTTCTATCCACTCTGCTGGGAACCTAAGGAGATTAAATATTTCGGGGTGCAATATGCTGCAACGCTTACTGAAACGATGCACCAAAATGTGGATAAACTGTTATCGGTAGTTCAAAACATGACAGAACGGTGGTCACCTTTGAGATTGACCTGGTGGGGAAGGTTGGAGACTATAAAGATGACCATTGCACCCAAAGTAAATTATGTGTTAGCTATGCTACCTTTTTCTCTCCGACCTTTTATATAAAAAATTGGAGCGCATATTGGTTCAATACTTTTGGAAAGGGAAACCTCCCAGGATTGCTACATGGAAATTAAAGCGGAGCAGGGAGGCAGGTGGAGTACAATTTTCCAGACTTTCATTAGTATCACTACGCTTTTCTCTTGCGACAGGGTACACAATGGGTGGGGGGCAGTGATCTGGAACAGCGGCCAAGATGGTGGGAAGTAGAGAGTCGGTTGGTTGCACCTATACCGATGGGAGTGACTTCTTGAAATGTCTTTTCAGGACACTGAAGAGGTTTCTGTAGTAATTTGGGATACACAATGGGCCTATCGATTCTTAACCAATAAAATGTATAATGAGAACAAATTATCGGAGAAACTTCCTATATGGTTTAACCCGGCCTTAAAATTCAAGGTAAGACTGTTAAATGGAAGTCGTGGTACTCTCGAGGTATTTGGTCATTAGGCCAGCTTTTTCAAGACTCCAATTGGAAAGCTTTCTCTGCTTTGCAAGAAGAGTTTGCTCTTCCTAAGTCCTGTTATTACCAGTGGATACAACTAAAACATTCTGTTAGCATATCCAAATTAGCTGTATTTTCATTAACACAAAAATCAGAACTGGTAAGGCATATGTCCTCGCTGGTAGGTGAACCAGGGGTCGCTTCACATTTATACAAATTCATCTGTGAGCACAGCCAATGCCGACCCATTGGAGTGGAAAGGATCTGGGAACACGAAATTGGTAAATTGGCTACACCACGACTTTGGGCCAAATTCTGGGGTTCACTGATAAGAGTGTCTCAATCTGCCTCCCTTATGCAGTCTCTTTATTTTTTGGCACATAAAGCTTACATTACCCCTGTTAAAAAGACTAAATGGGATAGCAATGCTGGCAATGTATGCTGGTCTTGTAAAGATGTTCCGGGTACTTTATCCCATATGCTACTGGATTGCCCTAGCGTTCATTTGTTTTGGTTACCTGTGTGGGAACGAATCCAACAAATTTTAGGATTTCAAGCGTCATTGACACGGCGAATACTTATTTTTTGGTCTCTAGTGGACATTTCCTCCCTTAAAGCTGAGAATAATTTCTTATTAGACTTTGTTGGGAGTGGCTTTGAATCTAATATTTATGTACTGGAAAGACCCTTCGTGGCTTAGTTGGTGCCTATGGTGGAATCAGCTTGGTCTATACAGTAAATATGAGCGTATCCGCCTGATTTCAGGTAGTTCCCACTCCTTTGTCTTAGAAAAATGGAGGTCTCTAGACAAGTATATTGAACGTACACAATAGTTTTTTTTCTGTTTTTCTGTATTTTTACTTTCCCTTGTCCTCCTTAGGATTCGGTAATGATCTAGCAGAAGGCCTCCCCTCAGGGGTATTGGTATTAGTTGTGTTTTGTACACAAGGCTCAAGTTGCCTTTAAGAAGTGCCCCTCTGTATCGTTTTTAATGAAATAGTAGGGAAGGGCGGGTGGGCTAGTTGGGGTGTTATAAGCAAGATGTTGGGATGTTTTTTGTGTTTTTTCATTTGTATTGTTTTGTAATGCTATAATGTTTTGTTAAAATCTGTATAAAAAAGTAAATTAAAAAAATACTTATACAGAGGCACTATCACCTCCTTTCTTCTGCTGAATTAGAATCCATTGCCATCCGCCCTAGACTCATTCTAGTCTATCCAGGCTATCCAAAAAAAGAGGGGAGGGGGAGAGAGAATCACCACTATTGTACATAGTTTAGTATCTTGATTGCTATGGCCTACTGCCATTAAGCAGATGAATTGTTGCCCCTGTTGGGCTTCTCTGCATTTTCCTGTTTTCGGTAGCCTGTAGCTAGGGAGTCCCATACATGAGGACTCATTCCTGCTTGTCCACCGAGAAAAGGTAGTTACTCTTTCACCCATTCTGGATGGCCATCCTATCCAGCTCAACTCTCATTTCAAATATCTCTGTATCTATCTGGACACAGATCTTTCTTTCTCAAAGCAGGTGAGCTCTATAATTAAAACATCTTTTCTGGCTCTGCATCAATTTTGCACCCTCTGTCCATTCCTTGACCACGCCACTCAACATACTTTTGCTCTCAGGTATATCATCTCATGTCTCAACTATTGTAGCTTGATCTATGCCAGACCCAAGAGGTGGTATATTAAGCGTAAATAAACCATACTCGCTTGTAGCAGGTGTTCTCCATGTACAGCAGGAATAAGTCCTCACAACCCTCCCACCTTCCTGATAGCTATGCTATCAGACTGGTTTAAGATGGCGCCAAAGCGGCAGGCAGGCAGGAAGGTGTATAGGCATGGTAGAGCCTCCCAAAAGCTTCCAATACGAACTGGGGAGCATTCTGTGTGGGCTCTGTCGGAAGACATCAGCCATATGTGAGGACTTATTCCTTCTGTCCACAGAGGACACCTGCTACAGGTAAGTACCTTCTCTTGCCGTGCTGAAGAGAGTAGTAATAGAAACGCTGTGGATTGCAGCAGGACCATGCCTGATGTCAGAGGGACATAGATAACCAGAAGATTGTGGTGAAGATTAACAGACCCTGCATCACCTGGATGTCTGAAGATCCTTGATGTGCTAACTAGAGCATATTAATGAATTTAGGTGGACAGTGTGTTCTTTTTGGGGATTAAAAAATAGGAGAAGCAGCAGCCATACGTCTACTATAGTTCGTTGCCTAAAGGAGGCAATATCTTCAGCATATATTCTAAGGCAGGGGTCACCAACCTGCGGCCCGCGGGCCGCATGCGGCCCACGAGGTCCCTTCGTGCGGCCCGCGAGGCTCTACCCCGGTTAACATTACTTGCGGCCCGCCAAGGATTCCCGCCATTGTATCCACGCGCTCGCAGCTCACCGACGACCACCTGCAAGCGTCCCTTCTCCTGTCAGTGTCATCTGTGAAGCCGGACTTTAAGCGTTTGTCTGCTAGCATGAATCATCAGCCATCTCATTAAATTCAATAAAGGTGATCAGCCATTGTTTTCATAATTTTGCGTTTGTTGTTTTTTTTCGCGGGGGCGGGGAGAAGGGGGGTGCGGCCCGCGAGGCTCCCGGTAGTCGGCTGTGCGGCCCTCTGGAGGTTGGTGACCCCAGTTCTAAGGACTGTGTAGCCTGAAAGGCCTCAAGATTGCTTTTTGTCCAGAGGTATGGTAGCATCCTGAGTGCAGATGCAGACTTTCATCAGCAGAGATTTGTAAAGTGGCATCTTAGTCTATACATTCTTTCTCTAAGCACTATCATCTGGATGTTTTAACCAATGAAGATGCAGCTTTTGGGGCAGGTGTTGTTTGAGCCTTGCTTTTGGGACCCCATCCTGAATAAGGACTACTTTGTTACATCCCATATGTCTGGACCGGTCTTGACAATAAGGAAAGAGAAACATTTGTCTTCTCGTTTTCTTTCCTCGAGTCCTACCAGACCACACTAATCGTCACCTGAAGTCATTTTTTAAGAGTTGACTGGATGTTTTGGTCGCCAGAGTATCCCATTTCTAGGAATAGTTTCCCAGTGGGAAGGGGGAGGGACAGAAGTTGAACAAAATTGGGAGGGATCTCCTTTGCTTTAACAGAAATATTAAGGAGCATTAAGTTGTGCAGTACATTAAATAGGATAGGTTTCATAAGCAGTTGTACTCGCTCTCGCTCTCCAACTGCTGGTAGAGAGGCAAAGCCATTTGTTTGAATTGATCTGTTAGGATTCAAACAAAGAAAATTAGCAGGTAACACCAAATATTCCTTTTTTTCAACAAAATGTTGCGGATGTGAAAAGATTTGTAAGCTCTAATCCAATAGCATGTGCTTCATAATGCTATGATGAAAGGAACAAAAACCCTTTTGAAAATTGAAATGCATACATTCTTCTACCAGACCTTGCAGATGATCAAAGCAATTAAAGGAGGCCCTTATGTAGTCGTAAGCATTTTTTAAAACTCGGTAGACTGGAGTAGCAGCCAAATCATTTACATAGCAGACTGAGAACCACGAAAGCTCAGGTTCAAATCACTTCACCCTCTACTTCCTGAGGAAGAAACTTAGAAGTCTGTTTATTAAGCTGCATTTAAGTTGCTCATGGAAACAAGTTAAAGTAAACTTATTGCTCCATTCCTTCACTCCACCAGTCATTCCAAAAATCGTGCAGCTCCTCCAACTTTCTCCCTAATGCTCAGAAAGTTTTCACATTCTGCATTCCCTCTTTTTGAAACTAAAGACCCTCAGCTGAATCCCTCCTCTGGTGCCCTTTTTTAAATGTAGTGTGCCATTGGTCTCTCTCCATCTTCCCAAACCCTTTTGGGTTTTTTCAAATATAGTGTGGCTCCAGCACCCCCTGTCACTGATCCCACCTTTTTAAAGGTTGGCTGTTAACTAACCCCTGCCTTCTGACACTTACCACATGATTCCTAGCAGGGGCAATCTCAAGTTGCTCCTGCATTGGCAATTTTCAGCCCCTAGTTGTCTTTTGGCACTACTGCTAGGGGCTGAAATTCAAATTAGAGAGCAGCAGCAGTATTCTACATTAAAAAGCAAAATCATCCTTGTGTATAGGGGTAATGTAAAAACTTTCTAAGAATTGGGGAGTGTGGGGGAGCAGTAGTATTTTCAGACAGGCCCCCCAGCTCTCTGCATTTCTGCAGCTAGAAACATGCAGTATTTCTGGCTGCAATATTGCAAAACAAAACCTGCACTATTGAGGTTCTGTGACTTGAATCCAGTGGTAGATTTTCCTGTAGTAAAATGATACATAAGCTATTCTACCACTGGTTAATAAATAGGAATCTTAGATTGTAAACTCTCCATTTTTGGATGTAATTTACCTTGACAACCTAATGAGTGTGTGTTTTGGGGTGGGGTGGGGAGGGGCTTTTTTAAAATTTAGATTTAAGTAATTTAAAAAAAACCTTGAAAATAACCACTAAATTGCTTCAGGGGCCTCCCAGCAATCTTAGCCAATGTCTAGTGAGCCCCTATGGATAGAAAGAGCTTTTGGCTGATGGCATGTTTTTTCCTACTGTGACAGAAAATCACAAGAATTTTATAAGCAAATAAAGGGACGTTTAGTCATGAAGCAAAAATCTGCAATCTGTCACTTCGTGGATGCTGTTTGTGTTAGTCCAAATAATGTGGAATGTTGAGCAGTTTGGACACCTGCTTTCTCCAGGAGACTACCACATTACATTCACTGTTGCAGTTTAAAGATGGCATCAGTCCTTGATTTATTCAGAGCACATTGTGGCCTTCATCAGCTTTTTAGTAAAAGATCAGATATGTACTTTTATTAACGGTCTGATTTTGATTCAATGATTCAAGTCTGCTTTTGGTCCAAATTTATTAGATTTTGGAACAAGCTTAAGGATGTTTTTGACAAAAATCTATATAAGATGTGAGCTGATTGAGTTCAAATTGACTGTTTATAAGAGCATGAGGGGGGCAATCCAGAAGTCTGGGTGATACAATTCTTTAGTGTTGGAATGTACAGAATACATTTAGCAAATAATGGATATCGCTTCTTTGAGTCTGTTCATTTTTGTCTCTTTCTCTAATAGTTCTAGACTCCAAAATAATGGATGCTAACCAGCCAATGAATGCTCTGATGAGACTGAATCAGATCAGGCCGGGGCTTCAGTATAAACTTCTCTCACAGTCAGGTCCTGTCCATGCTCCAGTCTTCACAATGTCTGTAGACGTTGATGGTACAACGTATGAAGCATCAGGCCCATCTAAGAAAACAGCTAAGCTGCATGTAGCAGTGAAGGTGAATCAACTGGATGTGTTCTCTTAACTTTTTAGCAGGAACTTTCATGGCCAGCCACCTTCATCTTGTAGGATACTTAATTTTACACAGGCGTTTGTAGTAAGAATACTGACAACACAGTTAACATGTAAGGAGGGTAATTTAGAATAACATGTTTTGATAGCTTAAATTTTGAAAATGAGGGAGGCAAACCAAAATCATAATAAAAATAAGCTTGTAAGGATTTACATTTCCCGTGTAACTTACAGTAAAATCTGAAAAATGGCCTAAACCGCCAGTGTCCTGATAATACCCTTTGAAATGGAGACCCTTTACGCAAGGCATGTGCTAGTCACTATTAACCTTAGGATTAAAACTATAGATTATAAGTTAGCATTACTATCTGGAGTTTCCCTGATAGAAGATCTTCTTTAGTGAAAGCTTGGAACTTTGATTCCCCCCTCCCCCCCTACTTATTCTGTGCTATTCTGGATATCTAGTTTGCTACTTCCTTGGTGTTAGTTCATTTGAGTCTTTAAGCTAAGCATCCAGACTGTTCATACAAGTGAAGACTAAGTTGATAGATGTCCTAACTAGCACTTAGGGGCCGGTGCAGAAAGACTAATGCGCCTTTTGCATGCAGATATCACAACTTCTCCAGGAACAAGCAGGAAGTCAGTCCTCACTTATGGGTAAGGTCGGCACCGACGGAGCCCATGCAGAACAATTCCCCAGCTTTCAAAGAGAGCCTTTGGGATTGCTGCCACACATGCATGGTCCTCATCCCGCCCAAGGGTGCCATCTTGCTCAGTCTCCCTTTTTCCGCGGAGCTCTTCAGACGCACGTCCTCGTCCCTTGGAAGCAGTTTTTCATTTTTGGCCTACTGGCCTCTGTTTTCCGGTTGCACCGGTCCTCTACCCGTCTTTCCCCTGCTCTATCTTTTTAGAGCTGTTGGATGTTTTTTTCTTCACCTTTTTTGCCAACGGGCTTCACGCCCTTTTCTTTCCCTAACCGCTGGCCGCGTGGGTCTTCGACCTCGGGGCTATTTTTGCCTCTATGGCCACCGGATTCAAAAAATGCAATAGATGCTCTAGGAGCATGTCTCTTACGGACACTCACGACTGTTATCTGCAGTGTCTCGGAGCTGATCATGATCCGGAGCTCTGTTCGCTCTGTAATAAAATGTCCTCTAAGGCCCTACTCAGTCGTAAGCAGAAGTCCGAAGACATTTTCCGAAAGGCCGCCTCGGAATCCCTGGTGGTGCCCTTGGTCGTATCTCCCCAGTGGGGTCTCCCATTTCGGCCCTGTGCTCTCGGCGGCACTCCAGTCAGGGGTCCTCTGAGGTGGAGCGGTGCAAGAAGAAGGCCTCGAAGTCTCTGTCGGGGGCTCCTGACAAGCGTGAGCGCTCCCACGCTCTGTTGCTTAGCCCCCTTCGGCGTTCCCGAGAGTCGGACAAGGAGCGGCCCCGCATGGATACGGAGGCCTCCAGCAAAAGCGCCCGGTCTCCTGAGGGCTATCCTGGTGAGGACCCCCTCACCACCTTGACGCCTGCCCTGATAACACAGGGGTCGGTGTCACAGGGCCCCACACCTGCGTGGGAGTACCTCATGCTGGTGCTGGAACACAGCGTTAATGCATTCATCGTTTCCCAGCAGGCGCTCACAGCCAGCTTCGCTGACTTGCCCAGAGACCATGGGTCCCTCGCGTGGGACACCGAAATCCGTCCAGGAAACCCCCAAGAGCTGCAGGCTTCGTGAGGGTCCTTGATGTCGGTCTCGCTCGCTCTCCCATTCCTCAGAGGTGAGATATTCCAGTGTCTCCTGCTCCATACGGGTCTCGGCCATTGGACAGGGCAACCTGCCCTGCTCGGACTCCTTGACCAAGTTCTCGGATTGCGAGTCCGATGGGGACACCTCCCCAGAAAGCTGTACTCACCAGGACCTTCTGTCAGACCCCTCCCCACCCATGTTCCACCAGCGCTCTCAACCCGAGGACACCTCTTACCTGGTGTTCGACCAGGATATGGCACAAGCTCTTAACCTGGCCACCCAGGCCAAGAAGGGACCCTCGAGCTGAAGAACCTCGACATTCTTCAGTACGAGTCCTCACCTAGGGAGAGTCTCACTGTTCTGGTCCCTCCCATTTTGTCACGGCTGCTGCTCCACATGTGGGAGGCACCCGCCTCGGTCCCCATCATGAGCAAGCGTCTTGATACTATGTACAAGGTACAATGTGGCCCTAGGTTCAGAAAGACCCAACTTCCCCACACCTCTGTGGTGGTGGAGTTGGCCATGAGGAAACAGAAGAGCTCAAAATCACACTCGTCGGTCCCTCCGGGCCAAGAGTCGAGAGCCCTTGATGCCCTGGGCCACAAGGCCTTCCAAGGCTCCATGCTGTCCTGTCACATTCAAGTATACCAACTATATATGGGCATCTTCTTGCATGACTTAGCTAAGGAGCTCGGAGGTTTCTCCGCAGGCCTCGAGGGCGAGCCCCTCAATAGGTTCATTGCTCTGCTGAAGTCTGTCGCAGACTGCTCAAAATACTTCTCCTGAGCCACCTGCAATGGATTAGAGTCGTCGGCTCGGGTGGCAGCCGCGGGCATCAGGGCCCGCCGCCAGGCATGGCTCCAATTGTCAGATTTGGAGCAGTGGGTGCAGGAAAAGCTCCTGGATGTCCCCGTGCCTCTGCGAGCACCTCTTCGGCAAGCCGTTGGAGGATAAGGCTGCGGAAATAGAGACGGAGTTCATCACCAGAACCCGTCTCTCATGCAAGACCTCCACTCTACCCCGAAAAAAGCAACAGGCCAAAAAACCTTACTTTCCGAGGAAGGGTCTTCAGTACTGTGGCTACCCACCATACCAGACCACCACCACGCCGGCCACTCCGGCGCAGGATAAGTCCGGCCAGGGGAATCGCAAGCCAAAAGGGCCAAAAACCCAAACCCCGGCTCCACCAGAACCCGCACAGGGGTTTTGACACCATTGGCATAGCCCCTCACCCTCCAGCGATGCAGCAGCCTGTCGTCTTTCATGCTTCTGTGGGCTTCCATCACCTCGGACATCTGGGTTCTCCATATCATCCGAAACGGCCATCGCCTTTGCTTCAACAGGCTTCCACCTTCCTTCTCCCCGACAAAGCCTCTTCGACTCCCCACGCACCAGGTTTACTACTGCAGAAACTACTCTCTCTCCTCCCACAACGGAGCCCATCCTCAACCTCCGAAAGTTAAATAAGTTCTTGGTGCGGGAGAAGTTCAAGATGTTACCCCTTGGTGTTCTGCTGCCATTCCTCTGGCATGGCGAATGGCTATGCCCTTGGATCTAAAGGACGCTTACACCCACATCTTAATCCACCCCCAGCAGAGGCAGTACCTGCGCTTCAGGCTGTGGGGAGAGCACTTCCAGTACAGAGTACTCCCCTTCGGCCTCACGTTTGCCCCACGGGTCTTCACGAAATGCCTCTCTGCAGTCGCCGCCTGTCTCGGGCATCAGGGTGTGCTGGTCTTTCCCTACCTTGACGGCTGGCTCATTAGGGGATCCTCTGTCAAGGAAACCCGGCGAGCAAGGTCGCACACAATCCTTCTGTTGGAAGGCTTGGGGTTCTTGGTCAACTACCCAAACTCCCACTTCAAGCTGGTGCAGGCACTAGAGTTCATGGGGGCACGCCCCAATACTCAGCGGGCGACTGCATTCTTGCCAGTGGATCGCGCCGACCACCTCCGAGCCATGGTGGCTCGGGTCCAAGGCATCCCCCGAGTCACAGCTCGGACTATGCTATGCCTCCTGAGCCACATAGCCCCTACCATCCATGTGGTCCCCCAAGCCCACCTGCACATGCGAACAGCCCAGTGGTGCCTCAGTGCCCAAAGGAGCCTGTCCATCGGTCACATCAGGGACCACGTCAGGGTCTTTCCCGACCTTCGCTTGTCCCTGAGTTGGTAGAAAATGCCTCGCAACCACCTCTGGGGGTTGTCCTTCCAGGCCCCACAGCACGATGCGGTGCTGACTACAGATGCTTCCCTGTTAGGGTGGGGAGCCCACTGTAGGCCGCTGTGCACGCAGGGGCAGTGGTTGCCTGAGGAGTCTCAGCAGCAGATAAATTTGCTTGACCTCCAGGCAATTCGGTGGGCCCTGAGGGCCTTTGAGGACCACCTCAAAGGGAGGTCGGTACTCATGCAGACCGACAGCCACGTGGCGATGTTCTACATCAACAAGGAGGGAGGCACCGGATCGCGCTCCCTCTGCCGGGAAGCGCTCTTGCTTTGCCGTCCAGAAGACGTCCCTCCAGGTGGCCTAGCTTCTGGGTCAGGAGAATGTCCTAGCGGACAGGCGCAGTAGGATCCTTCACCCTCACGAGTGGCGGCTGGATCCATAGGTGGCAGGTTGGCTGTTCCTTCGTTGGGGGATGCTGGCGATTAGACCTATTCGCCAATCCCCAGAATGCGGAGCTCTCCTGCTTTTGAGGGCCGGTGCCGCACCCAAGCAGGGAGAATCCGAATGCATTCTTTCTGAGCTGGTCATCCAGCCTACTCTATGCATTCCCTCCCATTCCTCTCATTGAGAGAACCCTCTTCAAGGCTCAGCGAGATCGGGCATCGTTGATCCTCATAGCCCGCTCGTGACCTCGGCAGCCCTAGTTCCCGCTTCTGCTCCAGCTGTCGACGGAGCTCCCTATTCCACTGGGCTCTTCCCCAGGTCTGCTAACGCAGGAAGAGGGGTGGGTGCAGCTGAATGGGTTTCGGTGGGTGCAGCTGAATGGGTTTCCCTAGCTTCGCTGGCTCTCCTGGAGGTGGTCGAGGAGGTCCTCCTCGCGTCAAGGAAGGACTCCACTAGACGAGCCTACGTCTTCAAGTGGCGGCGTTTCTTGGTCTAGTGCTCAGGGCTCCAGATCGACCCATTCTTGTGTCTCATTCGATGGGTCTTCTAGTACCTCCTCTATCTCTCGAGGGAAGGTCTGAAGTCGAACTCTGTCAGGGTACACTTGAATGCCATCTCAGCGAACTACCTCCCTCTTGAGGGAACGCCCCACTCGGGGCAGGCATTAGTCTCCCGCTTTATGCAGGGTCTTTTGCTATCCAAGCCACCCATCCGACCTCCCCTAACGGAATGGGACCTGAATGTGGTGCTCATGCAGCTCACACGTCCACCCTTCGAGCCGATAGCAACGTGCTCGCTTCAGCACCTGTCCTGGAAGGTGGCCTTCCTGGTGGCACTGACATCGGCCCGCCGAGTCAGTGAGCTCCAGGCTGTCATGTCTGATGCCCCTTACACCAGATTCTGTAGGAATAGGTGGTCCTCCATACCCACCCCAAATTCCTGCATAAAGTTGTCTCTGATTTCCATCTCAACCAGGAGATAGTCCTGCCGACTTTCTTCCCAAGACCCCATGCCGACCAGGCATCGGTGACTCTTCACACCCTCGACTGCAGAAGGGTTCTTGCCTTCTATTTGCAGCACACCCAGACTCATCACAAGTCTGGCAAACTCTTTGTGACCTACGATCCCAATAGACCAG
This sequence comes from Ichthyophis bannanicus, assembly GCA_033557465.1. Lineage (NCBI taxonomy): Eukaryota > Metazoa > Chordata > Amphibia > Gymnophiona > Ichthyophiidae > Ichthyophis > Ichthyophis bannanicus. The sequence continues at coordinate 351,419,456 of CM066039.1, read as the reverse complement.
GACAGGCAGTTACCAAACGCACCCTCTGATTGAGTGGCGGACTGCATCACTTTTGCTCACAAGAATGCGGGTACCCCGTTAGATTGAGTCACTGCGCATGGGGTTCGGACCAAGGCGGCCTCAGTGGCTTTGCTGCGCTCCGTGCCCCTGATGGACATCTGCTGGGCGGCAACCTGGTCTTCCACAAATACCTTCACTGCACACTACTGCCTGGAGAAAGAGTCCCGCCGGGACAGCGCCTTCGGCCAGGCTGTACTCTGTAATCTGTTTGGGCTATAAGCAATTCCTGCCCTTCGACCCTTCTTCACGGCTACCAAGGGCTTCGCCTCGAGAACCTGGGCTCCTTTGGGCATCGGCTTCTGCTCACGACCTCGCGGAGGTGTTTTTTGGTTACAGGTTCAGTAGCCTGTAGCTGGGGAGTCCCATAAGTGAGGACTGACTTCCTGCTTGTTCCTAGAGAAAGCGTAGTTACTCACCTGTAACAGGTTCTCCGGGGATAGCAGGAATCAGGCCTCGCTACCCTCCCGCCTCCCCTATTGAGTTGCTGTATTTTTGTCCTTCCCTTGCCATCTGCTTGGTAGGGCTCAAGCTAAGGGACCTGACTGAGCAAGATAGCACCCTTGGGTGGGAAGAGGACTATGCATGTGTGGTAGCAATCCCAAAGGCTTTCTTTGAAAGCTGGGGAAATGCTCCATGCGGGCTCCGTCAGTGCCCTCGTCATCCATAAGTGAGGACTGATTACTGCTGTCCCTGGAGAACACCTGTTGCAGAAAAGAGATTGATGTGCACCCAAACAGCAAAGGAAAAGTATGCGCATACAGTAATACCAAGCGTATTTAAAATAGTGAGCTGCACGTATTAAAATGGCATGCCAATAAGGTCTGCAGAGAAACACGTAGAGGATTATGTAACCCGCAGGAACACAGTTTATTTTATTTAGCAAATTTTCTATACCGCTTTATTTGCTAGTCAAAGTGGTGTACAAAGAACTTAATTAACTGAGCAGTATTAACATAGGTTGGAAGAAAATTGGAGTAAACTATTTACAATACAGTTAGGGTAGATAAGGGTTAACTTATTGATTAAGACTTCTATAGACATGTGATGACTTTATACATTTGGTTATACAAGATTAAGCGGCAGAGCTGAGGTATGTGAGCTGTAGTGTTAGCATGCATGGGATTATGTTGCTGCCGTCAAGTGCTAGTGCTAAAATGATTCTTGAATAGGTGTTTTGAGGTTTAGTCTGAATTCTGTGATGGAATTCAGTTGCAGGGTAGAGAATTCCAGAGGCACATGAGGATGTGGAATGCTTGCATTTGGTTATTACGTTTAGGCACTTGTAGCAAATTCTGTGACTATGTTCTTGTCCTGGTGCTGTGGTCTTCCTGAATGAGGGATTGTTGACTGAGTGCGGACATGTTGTAGATTATCTTGAACATGGTTATTAATGCTTTATATTTTATTCTCATATGTACTGGAAGCCAGTGTAGGTGTTGTAAGGTGGGTATGATGTGGTTTCTTCTAGGAGTATCTGTTACGATTCTGGCAGCTGTGTTCTGTGCCAGTTGCAGGGGGTGTATGGTTGTTTTCGGAAATCCTTGTTACAGTAGTCAAGGATTGGGGTGATGAGGGCTTGAAAAATATCTCTGAAATCCGTATGAACAAGAAGTGGGCAGAGATTGTGCAGGGTCCTCATTTTATGGTAGACTGCTTTAACAACGTTTATGTGGATGTGAAAATTTAGGTCTTGATGGTGTAATTCCTAAGTACTTGATTCTTGACTTGAAGTGCCTTTCCTGATAGGATTAGTGTTGCTGGTGAAGTAAATAATTGGTTCCTTGTGGTGTGTAGGACTTCTATTTTATTGTAGTTGATGTGTCAGTCATTTTGAGTGAGCCATTGTGATATTACTTGGAAACATTGTCTTATTGTTGTGTAGTCAGAGTTGTTAGAGAATGTTGCATTTATAAGAATGTCGTCAGCGTAAAAGTGGTATTGGATCTTGAATTTTTGGATTACAGTGCATAGCGGATGTATCAATCTCCAGGAACAAGCAGGAATGAGTCTTCACATATGGGTATCGTCGGTACCGCCGGAGCCTGCGCAGGAACGCTCCCCAGCGTCCAAAAGGAAAACTTTTGGGAGCATCCCACAGCGCCTGCGCGCTGCCTTCCCGCCTTTCCTAACTGCCTCTCTCCAGCTCAGTACCCTGTTTCCCTCTGATGCAGCTTCGGTAGCATCGACATCTTCCAGGGCTGCTTCTTCCTCCCATGGATCTCAGGTAACCAAACTCAAATCCAGCCGGTCCTCGAAGGGTAGATCTCCCTCCAAGTATCGAGATGCCTCTGGGCTTGCTCTCGAGGAATCCGCACCGGCAGAATTACCCCGGCGGGAGGCTCCGGCTTCCAAAGCTTTATCTATGGGGTCACAGGTTGACATCGATGGCTCGGCCCCGACTGATCACTTGTTGCCATGTTCTGGGGTACCGGTGGTTCCCACTGGTACCGACATCCAGACATTGGTGGCGTCGATGGATCAGAATATTCTGACCATGCAGCGTGCCATTACGGCATTCATACAAGCTGCGACGCCTCCGGTACCGCAACAAACTCCGTTGTCAGTACCGGTTCCGGCACCGATTGCATCGACATCGGCTTCGGTGTCGACTGCAGCGGTACCCTGTTCTGTGATGCCCATCGGTACCGAATCGGTACCGATCACTCCCGATGTCGATACCACTCGGTACGCGTATCGGGCTCTGCAGGAGCATCCAGATAGGCGATACTTTGATTCCTCTGAAGACTCTGATGAATCAGAGGTCTCTGTCGAAGCATCGGTAATCCTTCCTCAGGAGCCCTCTTCTCCAAAAAGAAGAGTGTCTCCTCCAGAAGACTTGTCTTTTCAAGACTTCATTAGGGAAGTGGCCAGGGGCCTCTCCATTTCAGTGGCCCCTGAGGCAGAGCCTAGAGCCAAAAAATTGGATATCTTACAATATCCTAAGGCTCCTAAAGAGGCAGCTACTTTACCAATTCATGAGATCCTTTATGATCACATGTTGGGCATATGGGAGACACCTCTCACCACCTCCCCTCATTCTCGTAGGTTGGACACCATGTACCGTGTTCCTCCTTGTCCTGGCTTTCATAAAACTCAGCTTCTTCACCACTCTTGTGGTGGAGTCTGCTATGAAGAGGATAAAGAGTGCAAAAAGGCACTCATCCAACCCTCCAGGAAGAGAATGCAGAACCTTAGATGCTTTTGGCAGGAGAATTTTCCAGGCCAATATGCTTGTTACTAGAATCAACTCCTATAGTCTCTATATGGGGATGTTTCTAAAAGAAGTTACAGATCACCTACAAACTTTCTCCTTTTGTTTCAGAAGATAAAAGAGAGGAGTTTCTCACCTGGCTTAAACATGCCCAGGATGTTTCCAAGTTTTCTAACCGTGCAGCCTTTGACTCTTTTGAGTGTGCTAGCAGAGCCTCGGCTATTGCCATAGGTGCATGCAGAGTTGCTTGGCTACAAGCTTCTGATTTGGAACCCTGGGTTCAGGATGGACTAGGAAATCTTCCTTGTACAGGTGAAAACCTTTTTGGCAAAGATTGGCAAGCAAAGGCCACTCAGATGGATGCTGAAAATTCTGCTTTAGATAGACTTTCAAAGTCTACTTCTGCTCCTGTTAAGAAAAGGTTGTTCAAAAAGGGATTTTTTCCCAAAAAGGGGAGATGATATCCTGTTTATGGTCAACAGGCATCTTCTGCAGGTCGTTTTGCTGCAAAGAGACAGCAACAACCTAAACAGGCCAAGCCTAAGGCTGCAAGGGCTACTACGGCCCAACAGCCTCAGCCCCCTCAGGGCCTTTGACTTTCAACTAGAGAACTTAGTCTTTCTGGCTCTAAAAGAACCAGAGCCTCTCACCATTCCAGGAAGGTTAGCTCACTTTGCTCCCAGGTGGGAACAAATCACAGCAGAGCAATGGACCCTCTCCATCATAATGGAGGGCTACAAGCTTCATTTCTTAAACCTTCCTCCTCACACCATGGTGAGACAGTTCAATTCTCCAACATCTCTCCTCGACCTTCTGGGTCAGGAGATTGCTACCCTTCTTGCCCAAGGGGCAATAGAAGAAGTACCCCTTCTTCAGCAGGGCTCAGGGTTCTACTCCCCCTACTTTCTTATCCCAAAGAAAACAGGGGGCTACAGACCCATATTAGATCTCAGAGAATTGAACAAGTTTCTATGCAAGGAGAAATTCAAGATGATTTCTCTCGGTGCTCTCCTTCCATACCTTCAGAGTCAAGATTGGCTTTGTTCTCTAGACCTCAAGGATGCGTACACCCATGTCCTCATCCATCCAACACACAGAAGGTTCCTTCGGTTCCTTTACCGAGGAAAGCACTACCAATACAAAGTGCTTCCTTTCGGTCTGGCCTCTGCACCAAGAGTGTTCACAAAATGCATGGCAGTAGTAGCTGCATTTCTACGCACTCTAGGGATATTCGTATTCCCATATCTGGACGACTGGCTCATCCGAGCTCCATCCCAGTCAGAGGCCCAGACTTCCCTAGCCTGCACAAGGCGTGTTCTTCAGTATCTGGGACTTGTAATAAACATTCCAAAATCCCATCTCACCCCTACTCAGTCTCTAGAGTTCATAGGGGCCTTGCTGGATACCACAACTGCAAGGGCCTATCTTCCCCAGGCCCGTTGCCTACGCTTGGTGCAGTTAGCCTCACAGATTCAGTTAAAATCCCATTTAACTGCTCAAGAGATGTTACAACTGTTAGGCCACATGGCATCCACTGTGCATGTGGTTCCTTACGCTCGCCTTCACATGAGAGCAGCTCAATGGACTCTGTCCACCCAATGGATCCAGGCATCAGGGTGCCTGTCAGACAAAATAGCAACCTCCAGTCGCCTCTTTTGCTCTCTCCAGTGGTGGAAGTCCACTCAAAATCTGTTGCTGGGGTCCCCCTTTCAACAGGTGTTACCCCAAGCAACCCTTACAACAGATGCTTCTCCAAGAGGTTGGGGAGCTCATCTACAAGATCTCTCCACTCAAGGCATCTGGTCTCCACAGGAGACATCTCTACATATCAACCTCTTAGAGCTTAGAGCAATTTTTCTAGCTCTCAGAGTCTACCACACCCTGCTCAGCTACAAGACAGTCCTCATTCACACGGCCAACCAAGTAGCCATGTTCTACGTGAACAAGCAGGGCGGGACTGGCTCTCTGTCGCTTTGCAACGAAGCTTTGAGATTGTGGGCCTTCGCCAGAGAGCATCAAATTTATCTCATGGCAGTGTATCTTCCAGGGGTTCAAAACACTTGGGCAGACAGACTCAGTCGAGTTCTGCTTCCACACGAATGGTCCCTCCATGGGGACCAGGTAGCCAGGATCTTCCGAATTTGGGGAACCCCGGACATAGACCTGTTTGCAAGTCCGTGGAATGCCAAACTTCCCCGGTTCTGTTCCAGGATTCCGTGTCAGGAAGTTCAGGCCAGGGATGCCTTCCTCCTTCATTGGGGGCAAGACTTCCTCTCTGCCTTTCCACCCATTCCCCTAATTCCCAAAACACTGTTCAAACTTCAGAGATACAAGGGATCTATGATCCTCATAGCACCACATTGGCCATGCCAAGTGTGGTACCCTCTACTTCTGCATCTCTCTCAAGCTCCCTCCCTGGACTTGGGATCTGCTCCAGACCTCCTGTCCCAGGAGGAGGGAACGTTGTGGCACCCAAATCCCCAGTCTCTTCACCTCAGAGCCTGGTTGCTGAAGGCCTAGACCTTCAAGATTTGCATCTTTCTCAGAAAGTGAAGGATATCCTTCATGCTTCCAGAAAGCCTTCCACTAGACTTTCCTATGCTTTTAAATGGAAAAGGTTTACCATTTGGTGTGCAGAGAAGGGTCTTAACCCTCTTGCAATACCTCTGAATTCTTTACTAGAGTATTTGCTGCATTTATCCCATGCAGGCCTTAAAACGAATTCAGTAAGAGTCCATTTGAGTGCTATTGCAGCAACCCTTAAACCTCTCAATGGACAGCCTATTTCCTCTCATCCTCTTATAGCAAGATTCATGAGAGGCCTTCTTTTAACTAAACCTCCCATTAGACCACCTCCAGTGGCATGGGACTTGAATCTGGTTCTTGGCCAGCTTATGCAGCCACCCTTTGAACCCTTAGCCACTACCTCCTTGAAATTCCTTTCCTGGAAGGTTATTTTTCTCATTGCAGTCACTTCAGCTTGCCGCATCAGTGAGCTGCAAGCCTTGGTGGCTAATCCTCCTTATACAAGGTTCCATCATGACAAGATAGTCCTCAGGACCAATCCACACTTTATGCCTAAAGTGGTCTCACCTTTTCATCTGAACCAGGAGGTATATTTATCCGTCTTTTTTCCAGGACCTCATGCATCAAGTGCAGAGAGGAATCTCCATACCCTGGATTGTAAGAGAGCGCTCGCTTTTTACTTACAAAGGACACAGCAACATAGAAAGTCCTCTCAACTCTTTGTTGCTTTCGATCCCTCTCATTTAGGACTTCCAGTCTCTAAGAGAACTCTGTCCAATTGGATTGCTCAGTGTATTTCTTTCGCCTACCAGAGTAAGAACCTTTCTCTGGAGGGCCATGTCACAGCTCACAATGTGAGGGTCATGGCAGCCTCTATGGCTCATCTAAAGTCTGTGTCCATCGACCAAATCTGTCGAGCGGCCACCTGGGCCTCGGTTCATACCTTTACAGCCCATTATTGCTTGGACAAGGACTCCCACCGGGATGCCTTGTTTGGTCAGGCTGTTCTCAAACACCTGTTCCATACCTAATCAACTCCTACCCCCCATCCCTGGTTGGATGCCCGAGATCCATAGGGGGAGGTAGAGCCCTTCTCAGGGACTCACAACCTATTGGGGATCTCCTTGGCATCTCTAGCTGGGGAGTCCTCATATGTGAAGACTCATTCCTGCTTGTTCCTGGAGATAGCACAGTTACTTACCTGTAACAGGTGATCTCTGGGAACAGCAGGAATAAGTCTTCACAACCCACCCACCTCCCCTAGGAGTTGTATCTCTCTATCTTTCCTTTCCTTAATCTCTCTCTTTGTCTCAGCTTAAAACTCGAACTGGAGAGAGGCAGTTAGGAAAGGCAGGAAGGCAGCGCGCAGGCGCTGTGGGATGCTCCCAAAAGCTTTCCTTTTGGACGCTGGGGAGCGTTCCCGCGCAGGCTCCGTCGGTACCGACGATACCCATATGTGAAGACTTATTCCTGCTGTTCCCAGAGATCACCTGTTACAGGTAAGTAACTGTGCTATATATTAAAGAGGAGCAAGGACAGGGCTGAGCCTTGTGATAGGCCTTGGTTTGCTTGAAGGGACTGGATGTGTGTGGGCCTACTTTTACTTGCTGGTGGCTATCCTGGAGATAGGATCGTAACCATTCTAAAGTTTTGTGCTGGAGACCAGTCGGAGTTGTAAGACGTTTATGGTGATCTATTAAATGAAATGCAACAGAGATGTCCAAGAATGAGTCTGAATCCTTGTGTTAATTGCTCTATTCCTTTAAGGTTGACTAACAGTATGGTGATTTAGTGTCTCAACCCCTTGGAGCAGTCTGAATCGTGCTGCTGCAAATCAAGCAGTTATATTTACAGTCTTTCTATGATTTTTGCAATGAATGGAATGCTAGAGATAAGTCCGTATGAGGCCAAGAACTTTGGGTCTGATGTACAGTTTTTAAGGACTGGCTTGATGGAGGAACATTTAAGGTTCTTGGGCATGTATCCCAGTTCAAGGGAAGATTGTATGATTTTGAGGAGGAGAAGGTTGAGCTCCTGCCTGGTGATTTTAACCCATGAGACTAGACATGGGTCAAGTGGGGAGGTTGTGGTGTTTGTGATTATGGTATCTAGTTGTTCTGCTGCAATGTTGTAGAAGGTGTCATAAGTGGTTTTGGGGTAGTTGTGGCCAGTTGTGTTTGGTTATAGATCTTTTGTAGCTGTGGTGCAGCTTTGTCTTGAAGGAATTTGGACATTTCATTTGGATATAGGGTGGGGTTCATATTTTGCAAGGTGGGGCCTTTTAGAAGGTACTTACCTATATCAGAGTTCTCTGGGGTGATTTAAGGAGGATCTGATGAGTTTAGTGTGATAGTCCTTTTTCTGTGCGTTGTTTAGGGAGCAGTAGTCATTTTGGGCAGAGTTGTATTCCAGTCGGTATCTCTGCACCTGGTCTGACGTGGCTTAAACATCTTGCGCTTGTAAGGAAAGACTGCTTCAGGGTATGTACCTTCAACGTGAACATTTTATGTGTGTATCTTTTCAGCATATAAGCAAAAGTTTGACGTTCAAGAAGAAATGTTTTTGCTTCTTATCCTTGTTTGCTTTTTGTATTCAGTTATATTATTCATCTTTTATTTTAGGTCTTTGTTGTGATTTCATAAAAAAATTGTTTTTGGGCAAAATAGTATTGGTGGTTATGGGGTGAGCGCCAAAAGAACCTGTATGTCCTGTGTGTATAACATGAGTGTTTGATATTTACGCCATGTGAATATGGCCACTTGTAGCGCTTCTCTTGCTTGCACATACGTTCACGCACCTCCTTTCAACTTTATTCTGATGTTTTGCACTCAGCTCGTTTACATACATGCCCTTTGCTGCATACCGGCGCTGAATTCTTACGCAATCGGCGTACTATGAAAACACATACACAGCTAATATCGTGCGACTTCAGCGCCAGCTTTCTGCATCGGCTTCTTACTAATTCTGTTAATCTTTCCTCACTCTTCTAGACCTGTACATGTGTCTTTGCCTTCTATTCCAAGCCATTCATTTAGCTGTACAGCCTTTCATTTAGGTATTGCCACCTGGTATTCAGCCAGACACAGTCTAGCCAATATAAACTGTCATTGCCAGGGTGGGTAGTAAGGGGATCAAACTTGTGTTGTAAAACATTATATTGAAATATGTTTTTGCCTTTGTCTCCTTTCTGTGGCTGCATTGCTTAATTTGAAGTTTCCCAATCCTCTCCTGGAGGCATACCAAGCCTGTTAGGTTTTCATGTTGCAATGAATCTGTGCTTATGAGCACTGAGTTTCTAATATATGCTAGCCTATTTCATGCATATTCATTAAGGATATTCTGAAAACCAGACTGCTTAGGTGTGTCTTTGGGACAGGACGGGAAACACTGGCTTCATACAGCCCCAGAAAGAGATTGGAAGATCATTCTAAACTGAGATGCGGAGGCGGCAGTTATCAGCTGTTCACATTGACGCAGACTCCTTGGATACTTTTTACTCATGGAGTTTGCAGCAATAATCAAAACAAAACTGGATAGTTTTGCTTTGATTGCTCCTGAGAAACAAGAGATTTGTGAATGTTCTTTCTGACCAAAACATGCATAGTTATGAAAATGGAAAACTATGCACAGCATTATCCCCCAAACCTACCCTGCCTTGGGAACATCTCTGCAGTATGTGGGTAAATCATGGGGATTGTTGAATGCATGTACTTTACCTGAAAGGATGGGTAGTTTTAAAAATGCCGATTGCCACAGGGAAAATGCTGCTATACCCACAAAAATGGCATTGAAAATTGCCGTTTTCGTGTCCAGGAGCAAAGCAACCTTCATCCTTTCCTTTTGAGTAGAACCTAAAAGTCAGGCTGGTTTCCAAATTCATAGTTTTCTTCAAAGGAATACTATGCTTAGCAGTGTTCTGCCTACTTCCTTTGTATTAAGTCTCTGAATTCTTTTCCTTACAATTTTTTTTTAACTGCACTATAAAATTGCGTTCTCCAAGAACAAGCAAGAAATCAGTCCTCACATATGGGTGACGTCAGCACCAACGGAGCCCTTGCAGAGCATTTCCCCAGCTTTCAAAGAAAGTCTTTGGGAATGCCACCACGCATGCGTGGTCCCCTTCCCGCCCAAGGATGCCATCTTGATCAGTCTCCCTTTTTCTGCGGAGCCCTTTGGACGCACGTCCCTGTACTTCGTAAAAAGTTTCTTCATATAGTCTTTTATTCCGGTTTTCCGGTCCTCTTTCCGCCTTCTGTGCCCCTGCTTTGGCAGCGGACCCCAGGACTTTGTTTTTTTTTTTCCCCCTTTTTCTTCTCGTATCCTGCGCGTTTCATGCCTTTTTCAACTGCTGGCCGAACCGAAGGTCTTCGACCTAGCAGGGATCCTTTTTGCCCCCATAGTCTCTGGTTTCAAAGAGTGTGACAGATGCTCCAAAAACATGTCCCTCACGGACACACATGACTGGTTGTCTTCAGTGTCTTGGAGTGGACCATGACCTGGAACTCTGCTCCCTTTGTAATATTTTCCGCAAGAAGGTCCTGGTGTCCTTGGTAGCTTCCTGCTCCACCAACCTTCCACCTCTGGGGTCCTTTGCGGCCGCCCTGCGGCCCCAGTGTCATTCTGTACAAGGGTCCCCCAAAAGGAGCAGAAGAAGAAGTCCTCGAGGATCCTGTCGGGGGTTCCGGACAAGTGTGAGCTTTCTCGCGCTCAGTCCCTTAGCCCTCCTCGACAGTCCCTGGAGTTGGAGAAGGAACGGCCCCGAAAGGTACCTCGTACAGATACAGAGGCCTCCAGCGGTAGTGCCCTGTCTTCATGAGGGTCTTCCCGGCAAGGACCCCCCTCTCCTCCTCAACGCCCAACCCACTTTACCCTGGTGTCGGCATCTCAGGGCCCCACTCCTATGTGGCAGGCCCGAATGCTGGCACAGGAGCGCAGCGTCTCTGCCTTCCTTGCTGTCCAGCAGGCACTGGTGCCAGGCTCCGCTGGCATGCGCTCTGAGACGTTGAGAATGACACCTTTCTTGGCTCTCCAGACTGCCATGGCAACCCCCGAGAGCCAAGGACCTCGTGAGGGATCCCAGCAGAGGTCTATATCTCCGTCCCGATCCTCGGGTGCGAGATTTTCCCGGCCAACGCCTCCGGCTCCAAAGGGGCTTCGGCCTCAAGTGCCCAGCGCTCTTCACAGGCTCTGCTCAAGCAGCCTAGTTCCGAGTCTCCTTCGGAGATTTCGGACTGCGAGTCTGACGGGGATACTTCCCCTGAATCCCAGACTAATCGGGACCTCCCCTCGGATCCTTCCCAGCCTGCTCAGAAGCGGCGGTCGCCTTCCAAGGATATCTCCTTTTTGGAGTTTGTGCGGGACATGGCTCGAGCCCTGGCACGCTGTACACAATCCAAGGAGGAGCCCTGTGCGGAGGAACTCGTTATTTTGCAATACGAGGTCCCGCCAAAGGAATCCCTCATGGTTACGGTCCCACCAATTCTGACCGAGCTGCTTCTCCACATGTGGAAAACGCCTGCATCTATCCCCATTATCAGCAAGCACCTGGACACCATGTACAGGGTCCAGCACGAGCCCAGCTTCCAGAAGGTCCAGCTCCCCCATACCTCAATGGTAATGGAATCTGCCATGCGGAACAGAAGAGTCCAAAAACCCACTTTCCAGTTCCGCCGGGTAGGGAGTCTTGCGCTCTCGACACCCTCTGGCAAAAGGCCTACCAAGGCTCCATGCTGGCTTGCTGCATCCAGGCTTACCAGCTATACCAGCTATAGATCGGTATGTTCCTTCGTGATTTCCAGGTGGGCCTCGACGGCGATTACCTCTGCCGTTTCCAGTCCATCCTGAAATCAATGGGGGACTGTTAGAAGTACTTTTCTCACGCTGCATGCGACAGTTTCGAGCCCTCTGTTCAGGTAGTGGCTGCAGGTATTGGGGCTATGCGACAGGCCTGGCTCCAGTCCTCGGACCTCAAACAACGGGTCCAGGAAAAGCTGCTTGATGTACCATGCCTGGGCGAACAGTTTGGCAAACCGATGGAGGACAAAGCAGCAGAGATTGAGATGGAGTATGTAACCCGCACCAGTCTCTCCCAGAAGACTTCTTTCCTTCCGCGGAAGAAGCAACAGGACAAAAAGCTTTTTTCAGAGGAAGGGTCTCCCCTATCGGGGCTAACCCACCTTATCCTTTGGTGCTGGTGCTGGCGCTTGCTCTGCCTCAATGTGGACAGAGCAAGAACAGCCACCAGGGTTCGCATAAGCCAAAGGGCCCCAAAAGCCAGACCCTGGCACCAGCCCAGTCAGACCCTGGGTTTTTGATGTCAGATGCATAGCTGCTCGTCCTCCGGCAACCCAGCTACTGGTGGGAGGGCGCCTGGTCCACTTTGCTTCCCAATGGGAGTCTGTCACCTCAGACACCTGGATCTTCCAGGTCGCCTGAGAGGGTTACCTTCTCCACCTGGACCAGCTTCCTCCACCCTTCTGCCCCACGGAGCCCCCTTGGCTCCCTGTGCACCAGGTTGTCTTGGTGCAGGAGCTTGCCAAACTCCTCAAGGAGCAAGCAGTATAAGTGGTCCCACCGCACATCAGAGGTCCTGGTTTCTACTCCCGCTACTTCCTTGTGCCAAAGCGGATGGGTGGGTTCCATCCCATTCTTGATTTAAGAAATCTCAACAGGTACCTGGTGCGGAAGAGGTTCAAAATGCTCTCCCTTGGCACCTTGCTGCCCTTCCTCCAGCAGGGCAACTGTCTATGCTCCTTGGACCTTCAGGATGCATACACTCATATCCTGGTCCACCCAAAGCACAGAAAATTCTTACACTTCAGAGTACAAGTGAACCACTACCAATACAGGATGCTTCCCTTCGGCCTCACCTCCACTCCGCGAGTGTTCACCAAGTGCCTCGTGGTAGCCACAGTCAACCTTCGGTTATAGGGCACCTTCGTCTACCCTTATCTAGATGATTGGCTTGTTACAGGGGAGACGGCTGACGAAGCAAGGCGGGCCGCAGCCCACACCATCCATCTCCTCGAGCACCTCTGCTTTATGGTGAGTTACCCAAAGTCCCACCTTACTCCAGTCCAATCCCTGGAGTTCATCAGCGCGTGCCTTGACACCCAGCGGGCGATGGCCTTCCTTCCCCAGTACAGGGCAGACCACCTCATCACTCTGGCTTCTGCGGTTCAGCGATGCAATGCAGTTTTGGCCCGGGCGATGCTCCGTATTCTCGGCCATATGGCCTCGACGGTCCACATTGTCCCTGACGCCCGTCTGCACATGCAAGCGGCGCAGTGGTGCCTTTGCACTCAGTGGGCTCAGGCAACGGGCCATCTCCGAGATGTCATCTCGGTCATTCTGCAACTGTCAGAGTCCCTCAACTGGTGGCAGGATACCTGGAATCTGCTTAGAGGCATGCCATTCCAGGCTCCATTGCACAACGCGGTCTTGACGGGCTGCGGAGCACACTGCGGAAAGCTCTGCATGCAAGGAACATGATCCCTCGGGGAGTCCAGACTACCGATCAACTTCCTTGAACTTCGAGCGGTGGTCCTTGCCCTCCGGGCGTTGAGGCATCACCTTCACCATCGGACGGTGCTTGTCCAGACGGACAACTGGGTGGCAATGTTCTATATGAACAAACGGGGGCACCGGCTCATACAGCCTCTGCCTGGAGGAGGTAGCCTTATGGTCCTTGGCGATCCACCAAGGCATACTTCTATGGGCTACTTATCTCCTAGGTTAGGACAACGTTCTTGCGGACAGACTGAGTCAGATCCTCCAGCCACATGAGTGGCGTCTCTGCCCACAGACAGCGCAGTGGCTCTTCCGGCGCTGGGGGACTCCGGTCCTGGACCTTTTCACCAGCCCTATGAATTTGCAGCTCTTGTGGTTCTGCGGCCTGGTTCCTCATCTGTGCACAGCCTTCTATATGAGTTTCCTCCCATCCTGCTCATAGCACAGGCTCTTCTCAAGATTCAGCAGAATGGGGCCTCGGTGATCTTCATGGCCCCACAGTGGCCTCGGCAACCCTGGTTCTTGCTGCTACTTCGTCTCTCATCGGAGCCTCCAGTCCACCTCGGCAGCACACCAGGCTTGTTGACACAGGAGGAGGGTCTCCTGCTTCACCCGAACCTGAAGTCCCTATCTCTCACAGCTTGGCAGCTGAGCAGGTCTCCCGGTGGAGATCGAGGACATATTGCCAGCTTCGCACAAGGACTCGACTAGAAGGGCTTACACCCACTGTTCCCTCTAAGCTGTGCGCGTGTGCGCGCGCACACACCTCGCCGAGCGAGCACACATACTTTACAACAGAGCGCACAAAGTGTTCTCGGTGTGCTGCTTGGAGGAACGGGCCGACCAGTTCTCTTGCCCCACCTACCTGGTCTTGCATTACCTACTCCATCTCATACAGACAGACCTGAAGTCCAGCTCGGTTAGGGTCCATCTGAGCGCAATCTTAGCCAACCACCACCCAGTCAAGGGCAGACCCCTCTCGAGCCAGCCGCTGGTTTCCTGCTTCAAGCGCAGGCTGCTGCTTTCCAGACCTCCCATCCAACCGCCTCTGGCAGAGTGGGATCTCAATGTCATTCTCACACAACTAGCCCAATCGCCCTTCAAGCCGATGGCGTCCTGCTCACTTTGGCACCTTTCTTGGAAGGTGGTTTTTCTGGTAGCCCTCACCTCGGCCCGGAGGGTCAGTGAGCTCCATGCCCTGATGGCCACTCCCTACACAAGCTGTTATGGGAACTGGGTGGTCCTATGAATGTCTCCTACGACCCTGCCCGTTTGGGGCTCATGGTCACCAAGTAAACCCTTTCCCTCTGTGTAGCAGATTGCCTCACATTTGCCCAGGCTGAGGCTGGGCTACCGTTGGACCGCCGAGTCACAGCTCACGGTGTCCGTGCGAGGGCAGTGTCAGTGGCACATCTGCGCTCCATGCCCCTGGCGGGTATCTGTCAAGCCGCAGCCTGGTCCTCGGCTAACACCTTTGTGACACATTACTGCCTGGAGAGAGTCTCCTCGGGAGTCCAACAAAAAAAAAGCACGATTCCACGTGCAAATGAACAACCCAGTAAGAAACGTGGAATGCAAAAAGGGCGTATAAAAATGATAACTTTTATTTAAATATACCACTTCAGCCGCTGGCCCAACACAGGCCATGTTTCGTAAAACCTTCCTCAGGGGCTTAAATGGCTGTATATGTGTTGCTTCTGTTAAAATTTCATTTGAAACCAAAAGACAGATAAAATGCGTCGTCGGTCAATTTCAAAAATAAATAAAATGCATCTTCAGTCAAGGACCACCGCTGCTTATCTTGACCGATGTAGCCTTATTAAATTCAAATTGTTCAAACCACCGGCTCTTCAATCCAAACAATAAAATGCATCTTCAGTCAAAGACACCGCTGCTTATCTGGACCGATGTATCTCATTTAGTTCAGATTTTTCAAAACCAGGTTGCATTTTATTTATTTTTGAAATTGACTGACGATACATTTTATCTGTCTTTTGGTTTCAAATGAAATTTTAACAGAAGCAACACATATACAGCCATTTAAGCCCCTGAGGAAGGTTTTATGAAACACGGTCTGTGTTGGGCCAGCAGCTGAAGTGGTATATTTAAATAAAAGTTATTAATTTTATACGTCCTTTTTGCATTCCACGTTTCTTACTGGGTTGAGAGTTCCCTCGGGACAGTGCCTTTGGTCAGGCCGTATTCCGTAATCTGTTCGGAGTTTAGGCAACTACGTCCCTCCGACCCTTCTTTTGCAGCTACCGGGAGTGTGGTCTTTGGGCTGTCTTCAGTTACCAATTTCTGCTCATGGCGCGCCATGGCATTTTTTCTGTGGGTCCTTAGTAGCTTGTAGCTGGGGATTCCCATATGTGAGGACTGACTTCCTGCTTGGTCCTGGAGAAAGCGTAATTACTCACCTGTAACAGGTGTTCTCCAGGACCAAGCAGGAAGTCAGTCCTCACTTATGGGTGACATCGACGCAGATGGAGCCCCTGTGCGGAGTATTTCCCCAGCTTTCTATGAAAGCCTTTGGGAATACTCCACGCATGTGCGGTCCCCATCCCGCTAAAGGTGCCATCTTGCTCAGTCTCTTTTTCCGTGGAGCCCTTCGGACGTTCGTCCTAGTCACCCGGGAAAAGTTGACGTTTTTTGAAGATTTCTTTGCTTTTTCTTCGAGTTCGACGCCGGTTCCCCTTCCCGCCGGATTCGGTACACCGGTATCGAGCCTGTTCTCTATTTTTCGATTTTTGCCCTTCGTGGCTGGCGTTCGCGCCCTTTTTTCTGTTCTTCCCTGGAAGGCCGGTCTTTTGACCTCGTGGGGGCCCTTTTTTCCCCAATGGCTTCCAGTGGTTTCAAGAAGTGTGATCGGTGCAAGAAACTGATGTCTCTCACCAACACACACAACTGCTGCCTTCGGTGCCTCGGCCCAGATCATGATCCCATGATCTGTGGCCCGTGTGGTAAAATGTCCACCAAGGCACTTTGAAGCCGTCAGCACCAGAAGGAAAGGATTTTTTCGGATTCTGCCTCCGGCCGGGCCTGAACCTGCACCTCGTCTGAGGCCTCGACGTCTCGGGAGTCTGATCCTGAGCATCGCCGCGGTTCCTCGGACAGGGGGTCCCCCGACCGGGAACGCAAGAGGAAGAAACGGCTCGCGAGGGCAGCGTCGGAAGAGGTCCCTGGTTCCTCGAGGGGCAGGTCTAAGACCCCCGACCGCCGTCCCGGGCCTTTGGAGCAGGAGAAGCCATCCAAAGTACCTCGTGTACCGTCGGACACGTAAGTCCTGTAGTCCTCGTGAACTCTCCTCCGAGGGAGCCGACATTGGGCCCGGCACCGCCTGGGCCCGAGTCGGTGGCTGCTGAGTCTCCTGAGCTTGGACTCGGGCTGACAGCCTTGGAGTGCAGATTGTCTGCCTTCATGGAGCAGCAGCGGGTACTGATGGCCAGCTTCGCTGGTGCATCGGCCCCGTCCACCGGGACATCGACATCGAAGTCGACCCTGGAGACCGAGCCAATACTTGAGACCATGAAGGCTCGAAGTTGTCCTCGGTCAAGGTCTCCCTCGACCTCCCGCTCGGAACCGAGGGCGTTGACGCAGGTGCCTTCGGCGTCGGGGCGGGTGCCACCTCGACCCGCACGGTCGGAGCCCCTCAACTCCTCTTCCGATGAGTCAGCCTGGGAGACGGAGGATGAGGAGTCCCCTGATACCTTGCGGACTCGGTGCGTCCCGTCGGACTCACCGCAGTCCGATCCCCGGAGTATGTCCCCTCCGGAGGACACCCGGTTCTCGGAGTTCGTGTGGGACATGGCCAAGGCCTTGGCAATTCCCACCGACCCCGAGGAGGAGCCTCGAGCCGAGGAGCTCGAGGCCCTCCAGTATGACTCTCCTCCGAAGGAGGCCTTTACTGTACCGGTTCCTCCGATGCTGGAACGGCTCCTCTTCCGGATGTGGGAGGCACCGGCCTCGGCGCTGGTCTTGAGCAAGCGAGTCGATTCCATTTATCGACTCCGTAAGAGCCCTGGCTTCCAAAAGGCACAGCTGCCGCACCATTCCATGGTGGTGGAATCGGCCATGCATCGACTGAAGAGCCAGAAGATGCACTCCACGGTGCCCCCCGGTAGTGAGGCCCGGAACCTGGATGCTTTTGGCAGAAAGTGCTTCCAGGGCTCGATGCTTGCTTGCCGTGTCCAGTCATACTAGCTGTACATGGGCATGTTTCTCCGAGACCTGGCAAAGGAGCTTGCCGGGTTCTCTGCTGGTCTCTCCGGGGAACCTTTGCAGAGGTTCCAGTCTTTGTCTTCAGGAATCCGGGACTGTTCCAAATTCATGTCCCGAACGGCCTACGATGGCTTCGAGGCTTCGGCTCGTGTGATGGCCGCCCGGCATCGCCGCCTGACGCCAGGCATGGCTGCAGTCATCGGACTTCAAGCCTTGGGTACAGGACAAGTTGGTCGATGTCCCTTGCCGAGGTGAGAACCTTTTTGGCAAACCCATGGCCGAGAAGGCCGCTGAGCTCGAGACCGAGCACCTGACCAGGACTAGGCTGTCCAGAAAGACTTCTGCCCCTTCTCACAAAAAGAAGGGCTCGGAAAAAAAACCCTTCTACCCGAGAAAGGTGTCTGCCTACAAACCTTTCCCTCAATACTAGGCCTCCCCAGCTCCCCCTCAGGGGCAGCAGGCCAAGGGGCAGGGTCATGGGCCCCGTAGGCAGAAGACCCCCCAAGCCTCCGGCTCCTGCTCCTACCCAGCAAGGAGGGGTTTTTTGACTCCCAAGGCATAGCCTCTCCATCCCTGCTGTCCCATCCCTGCACAGGAGGTCGCTTAGCCCTGTTTGCCCACCGGTGGCCACCCATTTCAGGGGATGCTTGGGTTTTAAGCATCATTCACCAGGGCTATATGCTTCATTTCCAACAATTACCTCCTGTCTACTTTCCAGGAGAACCTCTGAGGCCTCTCCTGCACACCACCCTCCTCCTCCAAGAACTTCAGGGTCTGCTTCTGGACAAGGCGGTGGAGCTGGTACCTCCTCGCCTACAAGGGCACGGGTTCTACTCCAGGTATTTTCTGGTGCCAAAGAGAACAGGAGGCCTAAGGCCTATTCTAGACCTCAGAAACCTCAACAAGTTCTTGGAGAAAGAGAAGTTCAAGATGCTTACTCTTGGAACACTTCTGCCCTACCTCCAGCAGGGAGATTGGCTATGCTCCTTAGATCTAAAGGATGCATACACTCGCATCCTTATTCATCCAGACCACAGAAAGTACCTCAGGTTCGTAGTGGGAGGAAACCATTACCAGTACAGGGTACTGCCTTTTGGCCTAACGTCCGCCCCAAGGGTCTTTACAAAGTGCCTAGCTGTGGTGGCAGCCTACTTGAGGACTCAAGGGATATTTGTCTTCCCCTGTCTGGACGACTGGCTCATCCGGGGCCAAACCTACCAGGAGGCCAGGCAGGCCACCTTCAGGACTGTCACACTCCTTCAAGATCTAGGCTTTGTCATAAACTTCACAAAGTTCACTTTGCTCCCCTCCCAGAACCTCAAGTTCATAGGAGCACGGCTGGACTCTCTGCAGGCAAGGGCTTACTTGCCAGAGGACAGAGCTCAAAAGGTTCATGGAGTTGGCATCCCAGTTTCTCAGTCTGCCGAGGGTTCCTGCCAGGCTCTGTCTGCAGCTCCTGGGACACATGGCATCGACTGTGCATGTGAACCCCAATGCCCGCCTCCACATGAGGCCTGCAAAGTGGTGCCTCAGAACTCAGTGGAAGCAGGCCACAGGGAGCCTAGCAGACCAAGTAAGGGTATCCAAACCTTTCCTGGATTCTCTTCAGTGTTGGCTACACCCCCCCCCCCCAAACTTGCTGCAGGGGGTGCCTTTTCAGGTAGCTGTCCCCACAGTGGTGTTGACAACCGATGCCTCCTTGCAGGGCTGGGGTGCACACTGTCAAGGGAGCTGCACCCAGGGCCTCTGGTCCCCATGGGAAGCCCTGCAACAGATCAACCTCCTGGAACTGCGGGCTATTCGCTTAGCCCTCAAGGCTTTTTCTCACTCCTTGGCCCACCAGTCTGTTCTAGTTCAGACAGACAACCAGGTAGCCATGTTCTATGTGAACAAACAGGGCGGCACTGGGTCCATGCCTCTATGCCTGGAAGCATGGGCCCTTTGCTCTTTTGCCCTCAGGCACCACATGTTGCTGAGGGCTATGTATCTTCCTGGCCAGGAGAACCTTCTGGCAGACCGCTTAAGCAGAATTCTGCAGCCCCACGAGTGGAAGCTGCACCCTTTAGTGGTTCAACAGATTTTCCTAAAATGGGGACTTCCAACCATGAATCTCTTTGCCAGTCCCCTGAATCACCAACTGCCCAGGTTTTGTTCCAGGCAACCGCATCCCCTGAGGGTGGTGGCGGATGCCTTCCTGATTTCTTGGTCCCAGGGCCCGCTCTATGCGCTAACTCCCACGCCTCTGGTGGCTCGAACCTTGTTCAAGATTCTCAGGGACAAGGCCTTAGTACTTCTGGTTGCTCCCAGGTGGCCGAAGCAGCCCTGGTTCCCCCTGCTACTTCAACTGGCAGTGGAGACACCCATGCCTCTAGGATTCCAACCCGACCTTCTATCTCAGGATCAGGGTTCCCTTCTGCATCCCACTCTCAAATCTCTCCATCTGATGGCATGGAGGCTGCAAGGGTAGTCTTGGCTCTCTGGGATCTACCACAGGAGGTGGAAGAGGTGGTCTTGGCCTCTAGAAAGCAATCCATCAGGAAAACATATGCCCTAAAGTGGAGAAGGTTCTCCTTGTGGTGTCAGCAACGCAAGGAAGATCCTTTCACCTGCACTGTGCCAGTAGTGCTCCAGTACCTAATGTATTTGTCCAATCAGGGCCTTAAGTCCAATTCTGTTCGGGTCCACCTGTCTGCTCTGGCAGCTCATCACTCTCTGGTGGAGGGACACTCTTTGTCATTTCACTCCTTGGTGTCCAGATTTCTCAGAGGCTTGCTATTGCTAAAGCCTCCTCTCCGTCCACCGGCCCCTGAGTGGGAGTTGAATGTGGTCTTACAGCAACTTACTCGCCCACCTTTTGAGCCCATGGCTACATGTCCTTTACGCTTCCTATCCTGGAAGACTCTATTCCTAGTGGCCTTGACCTCGGCCAGGCGAGTGAGTGAACTTCAAGCCCTTGTCTGTGACAGGCCATACACTCGCTTCTATAGGAACAGGGTAGTCCTTAGGACTCATCCTAAGTTTCTCCCCAAGGTTGTCTCCTCTTTCCATCTCAACCAAGAGGTGGTTCTTCCAACATTCTTCCCTAGGCCCCATGCCAGCCGGGCTGAAACAGTCCTGCATACCCTGGACTGTAGGAGGGCCTTGTCCTTCTACCTTGAGCGTACGCAGGGGCATAGAAGGGCTACTCAGCTCTTCCTATCTTTTGACCCCAATAACTTGGGGGTACCTGTGTCCAAGCGTACCTTGTCCATCTGGGTGGCTGACTGTATCACCTGGGCTTACAGGGCAGCTGACCTTCCTTTGCAGGGTCGGGTCACGGCCCACCGTGTCAGGGCAATGGCTGCCTCAGTAGCTCATCTCCGCTCTGTACCATGGGCAGACATCTGCAGGGCTGCAACTTGGTCCTCAAGCCAGTCTTTTGCGGCCCATTACTGCCTGGAGAGTGAGTCCCGCAGGGACAGTGCTTTCGGTCAGGCAGTGCTCCGGAATCTCTTCGAGGTTTAGGCAACTCCTACCCTCCAGCCCTATGGTTGGGCTACCGGTGGGGGTATGTTTCAGTGAAATCCTTTCTCTGATGCTGGGGCTAGAGGGAGCTCATTTTTCAGCTCGGTCCCCGGTAGCCTGAAGCTAGGGAGTCCCATAAGTGAGGACTGACTTCCTGCTTGGTCCTGGAGAAAGAGTAGTTACTCACCTGTAACAGGTGTTCTCCAGGAGCAGCAGGAATCAGTCCTCACAACCCTCCCTCCTCCCCTGGGAGTTGCAGTTGTACATAGTTAAATTTTTTCATTTTTGTGTGCTGTTTTTTAGCTATGTCATTTGACTGAGCAAGATGGCACCTTTAGGCGGGAAGGGGACCGCGCATGCGTGTAGTATTCCCAAAGGCTTTCATAGAAAGCTGGGGAAATGCTCCGCACGGGTGCTCCATCGGCGCCGATGTCACCCATAAGTGAGGACTGATTCCTGCTGCTCCTGGAGAACACCTGTTACAGGTGAGTAACTACTCTTTCTCCAGGAACAGCAGGAATCAGGTCTCACAACCCACCCACCTCCCCTTGGAGTTGCCTACTCCTTTTCTTTTTGGATTTTTATCCTTGCTTGAGCTGTCATCAGACTCTGATCAAGATGGCACCCTTGGGCGGGAAAGGGACCACACAAGCGTGGGGGCATTCCCAAAGGCTTTCTTTGAAAGCTGTGGAAATGCTCTACGTGTGCTCCGTCGGTGCCGACGTCACCCATATGTGAGGACTGATTCCTGCTGTCCCAGGAGAACACCTATTACAGGTGAGTAACTACGCTTTTCTTTCAAAGAGTAAGCAAAATTGTGACTTGTATTTTTCTGTGTGGTGTTTAGGTTTTGCAAGCAATGGGATACCCTACCGGCTTCGACACAGACATTGAAGGCATGAGTTCTGATGAAAAATCAGATAATGAAGGCAAAAATGAAACTGTATCTTCAAACTCTAGCAATAATACTGGAAGTTCTACAACAGACAGCTCCAATACTTTGGAGGTATTCCATAACTAAAACCTTTGTCATCTAGTTTGAAATCAAATCTTTCAATAGTCAGTTTTTGATCATATCTATGCTTAAGCATCATCTGATAGTCTTATTATTTGGAGTCACATAAGAAAAAGCTAACTCTAGGTACTGACATTTCTCCTGGAATTGTGCATTTTCTCACAGCAACAGCACAGCAAGAATGCAAAAAGAAATCATAACAGAAAGTGAGTGGAAGCATGAGTCCAAGAAGGGGGAGGGGGCAGAGAAAGTGGCAACTTTTTTTTTTTTTTATTAATCATTTTTCCATATATCTACTGCACCAAGTACTGCGAGCTGCTTTGGTGCTTCTCTATAGTCTGTCACATCCAACCTGCTAATTTTTTGGCTACCCACACCACTTTTGTGTTTCCTTTGATTTATCTGGTCAGCATCAGTTTTTGCTCTGTATCAAGCTGCAAGGGTTGCTGGGAGCCTTCACCTTTGGCATATTGTGGCTTTTTTTTTCTTCCCATCCATATAGGGATGCATCTGTACTAAGCCACCATGCATAGTACAGATGCATCCCTATACTGGCCATGTTAATACTGCGTGACAGGCAGGTTTCCTTCCCAAAGGTTGTGAATGCTGTCTCTGTTTTGTCCTATCCAGTAAGAGCTGCACAACAGCACACACAGATCTACTTAATGACCTTTTGAGGAAAATGCTTATAGACCCCTAAGAGAAGGGACTGTGTGCTGCCCATCAGCCAGTCTGCAGAGGCCTGTAGCAGGCATTTCGGTCAGTGTGGATCCCAGGAATATACATAGCAAAGAGTAGGATCAGTGACATTTTCATAATGCTGTTCCTTAGCGTTCCTCCAGCTTAGTCCTCCACCTATGGGTAGTGCACCTCCTCCTGCAGCTTGAAGACTGGACCAATCAAATTTCAGCATCACTGGAGGTAGCGTACTGGAATCCCTCTATAGCCCCAGTGTGTCCAGTCTTCATGCAGCTAGAGGACGTAGTGAGCCTAGGTGCTGGGCTCACTTGGGAAACAGTTAAGGAGCAAGATATTTAGCTAACCTATTTAAATTTCTTTAATTGGCATATTTTGTTTCATTTCCCTCTGATTTTAGATGTTTTGGGCGCTTTGTTCTGTTCCTTTAAAAAAAAAAAAAAGAATTGGAACAGACAACGGCCCTCAGAGAGAGTTCTCGCCCCTGCCTAGCCACAGCCGCATTCATATTTTCTTGTGGTACTTAAGGATCTCTGGCCCCTGGGCTGTTCGGGGCAGAGCTCCTGTATCGGTCTACCGGCAGCCCAATTTCTCCGGAGTGAGAGCCCGCGGCTTAGGGGACAGCATCTTTCTGCTGTTTGTTTCCCTGAAAGCAGAGCTGGCTGACCGTCCTAGTGATCTTGGCTATTTTCTCTTTCTGCTCCTTGGTTTTGCGGGGCAGTGGAGTTATAGCAAGGCACATCCTGTCGGCGAAATTGCCTGACTGACCGGATCAGGAGAGCGGGCAGGAGCAGCGCGCCAAAACGCTGTGGGAAGCCGCGGCCATTTTGAGCATGCGGCTCCCACAGTTTTTCTGACAAAAGCGGCCTCAGCGCGGTTCCCCGGAGCTGCGATTTCCTCCAGGCCGCGGTCTGTGCAGTCCTACCAGGTATTTCCTTGCCTCCCATAACCTTCTTTTGCTATTTACTTTAATTTAATTTAATTAATTTAATTTAATTTTTTCTTTGTTTAGTTTTTTAGTTTATTCAAGTCTTTTTTGTTTGGGAGTTTGATTTCACTTTCAGGTTGACTGAAGGGTGTTCTGATGGGAGTTCCTTTCTCTGGCACTTATCTCCGTGGCTCGACATCCCGCGGATGTAAAACACTGATACCTTGAAAAAAATAAAAAAAATAAAGTAAAACCAAATCTGTTTTTGAGTGGCAGGCCCGGGGTAAGAACAGCAGGCTGTTTCTAGTGCCCGGCACTTCCTAATTTCAAAGGACTCCAGGGGCTGTACAGCTTTTGGAGCCATGTCATCAGGCTCCCAGTGTGTCATCTGTGGCTCTCGTAAGGGCGCGGGCACAGAGACAGGCATCTGTCTGCGCTGTGCGTCAGTGTTACTTAGTATGGAGCAACAGTTGGAGAATTCCATGACTCCTGTTGCTCAAGCGGCTCTCGCAGGAACAGACAGTGCAGTGGCTGTAGCGGGTCCATTGGCTACAGTGCCGGAGGCAGCTTCGTGTGCTTCGGGCACGCAGCCTGAGCTTGGCAGCGCATTGCAGATGGACAATTTTTCTCCAGACTTTGTCTTGCTGATGCATCAGGCGTTTTGTCGCAGACGGCAGGGGTTCGTGGCAGGGTCCCTGCCCCTTCCTTCCTCTAGCGCGCGGTCTGGTATAGCGGAGTGTGAATCTTTAGGAGTGAAAGCAGCCAAAAGACCACGGGCAGCTGATCCTTTTCTCTCCGAAGCGGACTGGCAGGAGGGAGAGGAAGCCGACTTTGATATAGATGCTGAGATGGAGGAGTTAGAGGAAGGGGAAATCCCGGAGCCTGAGGATCAGGCGAAGATCATAAGAGTATTTCGCCGGGAGGAGTTGCCGGCCCTTATTGCGGAGGCTCTTCAGACACTTCGGCTTTCTGCTGAGCAGCCGGCCGAGGATGAGGATGGCATGGATCCCATTATTCAGGCGGTCCGTCAGACGCAGGTGGTTTTCCCTATCCATAAGGTTATTGATCAGATGATTCAAACTGAGTGGGATAATCCCGAATCCGGACTTAAGGGGATAAAGATCATGAACAAGCTGTATCCCCTGGCTGATAAAGATAAGGACAGGTTTCGTTCCCCAAAGATTGACGCTGCGGTCTCGGCAGTTACTAAAAAGACCACGATCCCGGTGGAAGGCAGTGCGGCCTTGAAGGAGGCGCAAGATAGAAAAATGGATGGCTTGTTGAAGCAATCTTTTGAGGCGGATGCAGTTGCATTGCAGGCTTCCATATGTGGGGCTTGGGTTGCCCGGGCCTGTCTTCGCTGGGTCCAGCACCTGAGGCAGTCTGCGTCCTTTGAGCTAGACAAAGTGCGGGAGCTCCAGCCCTTAGTCTGGATCGGCTTATTTGGCGAATGTGCAATACAACCTCATCAGGGCTCTCTCCAATAGTATGGCCTCCTTGGTAACGGCATCAGTGCCGGTAGTGGATATTTTGCAGGATGGCTTTGTTAAGGGGCTAGCGGCCAGTTCCTTAAGAGTGCAGTTGGTGGCTCTGGCCTGTTACAGAGGTAAGGTACAAGGCATGGCTCTGGGGGAGCACACCGATGTCGTGCGTTTTCTGAAAGCGGTTTCCAGATTGCGTCCGGCTCGTCGAATTTCTGTTCCATCGTGGGATCTCAACTTGGTGTTACGGGCGCTCGGCAGAGCTCCGTTTGAGCCTTTCTCCCAAGTTTCAGTGAAGGATTTGACCCTTAAAACTGTGTTTCTGGTGACCATTTGTTCAGCAAGGCGTATTTCGGAGCTTCAGGCACTTTCCTGTAGGGAGCCCTTCCTATGTTTTTCGGATCAGAAAGTGGTTCTCAGGCCGGTGCCTTCCTTTCTGCCTAAGGTATCTTCTCCCTTTCATATGAATCAGGCGGTATCTCTTCCCGTCTTGCGAGCGGCGGGCGAGCAGGCTTCTGATCGAGGCCTTAGTTGCTTAGACATTAAGAGGGTGTTGCGTCGTTATTTGAAGGTCACCGAGTCCTTCCGCAAGTCAGATCGGTTGTTTGTGCTGTTTGGAGGCCCCTGGAAAGGGGAAGCTGCGGCGAAAGCATCCATTTCCAGATGGATTAAAGAGGCGATTGTCTCGGCTTACATGTTACAGGGGCGCCCGGCTCCGGTGGGTCTAAGGGCTCATTCTACTAGAGCGCAGGCAGCGTCCTGGACGGAGCATAGTCTGGTCCCGCCGGTAGAAATTTGTAAGGCGGCGACGTGGTCATCGCTGCATACTTTCAGTAAGCACTATCGGCTCGATGTGCTGGCAGCAAGGGATGCCTGTTTTGGATCAGCTGTCTTGCGTGCCGGCTGGCAGGGTCCCTCCCGTTAATACTGCTCTGCTACATCCCATAGGTGAAGGACTAAGCTGGAGGAACACTAAGGAAATAGTAATTACACTTACCTGGTAATTGTAGTTCCTTGAGTGACGACAGCTTAGTCCTCCTTCCCGCCCTCTGGGTAATGATTTGGCACGGCACGCGTTCAGTCCTGACAGATGTCTACCCAGGTGAGTGGTTCAGGTTGAACATGTTCTCGGGTTCGCTCTTTGTCATCTGTCTGCTCTTTTCTCTCGCTAGCTGGTTATGGCTCGGCAGGCGGGGGAACCTTTTCTTTGAGGGTAATTTCATCCTTTCCATTTTTTAGGGAAGGATCAAGTTTTCTTACCATTGTGAAAATATATAAGGTTAGCTAACTGTTATTGCTGTTTTTGAGTCTGCTTTGTCAATAGTTCACTGGGGCTATAGAGGGATTCCAGTACGCTACCTCCAGTGATGCTGAAATTTGATTGGTCCAGTCTTCAAGCTGCAGGAGGAGGTGCACTACCCATAGGTGGAGGACTAAGCTGTCGTCACTCAAGGAACTACAATTACCAGGTAAGTGTAATTACTATTTAATTGTCATCAGTGTGGTGAACTATGTTTATCTGAAGGCACATTTTAGAAAAAAATGTGGAGATCAGAATTGAGATGTTGAGGTTGCGATGTTTACAGTTCACCAGTATTCTAGAAAGGGCTCTATTAAAGCTGTCCTAAAATAACAAAAAAGGAAGTGCAGGAGAGTATGTGGCTATGTATCCACGTACAGAGGGAGAAGCCATTTAACATGCCTGCCTACCTCTGCTGGAACATAGCTATGTATAAATGTAAGTGTTGCCACCTAGGTCAGTATTTGGCAAGCCTACACATGTAAATGCAAATGATTAACTATAGGTGTGGCTATTGTTTCCTAATTTCTGTATGGAGGGGGGAATAAACAATGGGGGGGGGAGGTGGATTGAGGAAGATGACCCTCTAATCCCCCTGTAAAGGGATCATTGAAATAAACATTTATTAAAAAATTGAATATGCCAGGGAACAGATGTAAATCCCATTGTGGATACTTTTGGTCATACATATCTATTCTCCATATGAAATGGAGAATACACTTGTAGATTTCTGGCCTGCCCTGGCCATGCCCAAAACACTCCTTCCATCTTCCATGTAGTAAGGACATCTGCATGTAAACAGAGCCCTTTCTAAAAGATCACCATTTACATGTATAAATAGCAAATACGGCTTCTAAAATAACTCAGATGGGGTTCTACATTTAAAACATCTTCAAAATGAGGGTTTGTTAGTTTGCACCCATAAGTGAGATTTAGGAGTCACATTTTTTTAACTTTGGTAACACAATTTGTTTTTAAAACAAAACTTGACAGTGTCTCTTATTGAGTATCCACCTTACCATCGGCTCAGACGTGACTGTTTTCTCCCTTGTTTCACAATCTGCCACCTCTCAAAGGATAGCTCTATTTATGTTGTGTTTTGAAGCATTTGTTATTCCCAGGCTAGTTAAGATATATAATGCAGTCTGTGTAGTCTGAGATGGTGGTGATCTGCTTACATAGTGTTTTGAGTTTCTTCTTTTCACTTTAAAATAGTATCTATATTAGTAAGTTAATCCAGAGCTTATAGAGTAATCATTCTGTGTAAAAGCTGCAGAATGAATTTTAACTTAACCTGGAAGGCAGAAGGATATCAAAGGAAGGAAAACTTGGTTTTACTACCCTTCAGGCTTACTGCATGGAAGAAAGGCTTGGTGATCTACTTCTCGCGCCTTGCCAAGAAAACTCGGGGGCTGATAAGAACATGGACAACTATCTACAGAGTCACTAGGAGTCTGCATTGACTCAGTGGCACACAACATAGTAAGGCAGTTCCCTTGGAAAGTTGAGTCTGTCTGAATTATGTGCACTCTGAGTTAACAGCTTTAAGCTGTTCATTTTGGTAGGATGATACTGTAAGTCACTCAAGTAGCTCCTCAATAAGCCTTGAATGAGAGAGTTGGGAAACCAAATATGTGCATTTTGCCATATTTTAGAAGTAGAAAATTGGGGGGGGGGGGGGAGGCGGCACGGCACTGGTGACCCTGGTCTAAGATGGCAGCCTAAACACGAAGCTCTACTGCCCCATGGAACACCATAGTTTTCCATGGGTCTTTCTTGCGCTTTAATTGTGAGTATTTTTGGTGGTGCCAGATTCCTGGACTGGTCGAGCTGCCTGTGCTGCCCCCTTTTCCATGGGAAGTGTATGTGTGCTCATATCGGGGGCATGGCCTGGTTGGCACTCGGACCTCATAGTCTGTTCGTGATACCGTACTTTTAAAGAGGAACAGCTGGCAATGGCGGGCCAGTCTGCCGCATGACTCTTTACCCTGATGGTTCCATTTTCTTTATATGGATGATCCTGCAGGCTGGCTATACTTGCCGGAGAATGTCGACTGTTGGCGATTTGCAGCTCTTCTCCCACCCTGGACTGATCTGCGGAGCTCCATGGATCTGGCTATGAGAGGATACCCACTTCCCCCCCCCCCCCCCTTAGTTCCCAGCGCTGTGGACAGTACTGAACTAGCAATTGGGATCTAGTCTTTAGTCTTCCCACATGGCCCAATTAGCATTTCCTGATCGTGTAACCGGTCTAGTCCCGGACCTCTGGGTTCCCTATCTCATCCAGCAGCTTTGGAGACTGAGAAACTCCTCCTTTTTATGATGTCACAGGTATATCTTCCCGGGATCCGCCTCTTGCCACCAGTTACCTCAGTCTCCAAGCAGCTGGATAGATAGCCCGGACAGCCGGGCTCACTGGAGAAACTGTTTTATTTATTTTCTTTATTTCTTCCATTTACTTACTTTAATTTTTGTTGGGTTTTACTTCTTTGGAGGAGAGTTGGTCCTTTGCTGGACTGTGCCTTTAAGTTGCAGCAGGCTGTTCTCTCTCCTTCTGTCTACCTCCTTACACCCCCCCCCCCCCACCCTTTCCCCCCCCCCCTCTTCTCTTTCGGGGGTTCCGTGGGCCTTATCCTTTTCTCACTCTCTGGGGTCCCCCTGGCTCGGACAGCTGCCTTAATGGGAGAGACCCGGAGGTTTGCCTAGCCAGCGCCACACAGAAGATTGCCTGTCAGTGCGCTGGCAGGCCCTCCCGTTTGCCGGCCGAATTGCACTGTGTGAGAGTGTGCTATCTCCGGCGTTCTGACCGCGCTCGGAGCAGAGCGGTGCGATCCCGGTGAGTATGCTGCACTTCTGGCCTTCACGGCCCGTAGGTAAGAGGGCTCTTGTTTCTGGGCGCGGGAGTGCTAACAGACAGTTTTTTGGCGCCAAAGTGGGGCAAGCGGGCCTGACCGCGTGGCGGTTCAGCGTGAAAGCGCCGTTTCTGCAGGGAGCAGACATTTTGCGGGACTGATCCTCTGCGACGCCTTAGAGTGGCTTGCTCCTGCCCTGCCCTCTTGGGATTCCTATTTTCTTTCCTGGCTGGGTATTCCTGCTAGTTTGCTGAGATACTAAAGCCAAGCAAAAAAAAAAAAAAACCGAGGGAAACGGGGCCTGTTTTTTCTGCCTCCCCTGGAGTGGGTGCAGTGTTTCTGGTGGAGAGCTTTGGCCCTGGTCAGTTTTTCATCCCGTTTCCTTTCCCTTCCCTTGGACATGCCTTCTAAGCCCCTGTGCCTAGTCTGTGGCATGAAGAAGGGGTTGTCTTCAGGTGTGTGCAAGTCCTGTGCCAGGGACACGGACGCTCTGGAACCTCCCGGTGCTACTTCAGGGGACGGTCCGGGCGGGGCGTCAGAGACCTCTGGCGCGCAACTCCAGGATTTGGCCATAGGGGACCCGGTGGCAGGACCCTCGTCAGCTCCAGTCTTGTCCCCTCCTCCTTCGGCGTTCCCCGCGGACTTGTCTGCCATTTTTTCTGCGTCCTTTATGGCGCTCCTTCAGCAGTCTTTTCTAGCCACCCCTCCGCAGGGCAAGGGCCCGGAGGTCTCGGCGGGAGTTCAGAGGTCCGTGCCCCCGGCCCCGTCCGAGGCCCTCTCCGGTGCAGCCAAGAGACCGCGCTTGGAAGGACTGCTGACGGACTGTTCAGTGGCTTCCGAGGGGCCGCTGTCGGATGGCGAGGTCCCTGATTTGGACGCTGAGGAGGAGCTGGAAGACGGTGAGCTGGCTGAGCGGGAAGACCAGGCGCGTGTAGTGCGTGTCTTCCGCAGGGAAGAGCTTCCTGCGTTAATCTTGGAAGCCCTCAAAGTTTTGAATATGCCGGTTCCCGGTGCCACAGAGGATGACTCTTTGGAGGATCCCTTGCTTCAAGTTTTTCTGAAGACTCAGTGTTCCCCGTTCATAGGGTCTTTAGTGAGATGATACAAGAGGAATGGAACCTGCCGGAATCACCTTTGAAGGGGGCCAGGGTCATGAACCGCCTTTACCCGTTATCAGATCAGGATAAGGAAGTGTTTAAGTCGCCCAAGGTGGATGCGGCAGTCTCGGCAGTCACAAAGAAGACTACCATTCCGGTGGAAGGTAGTACGGCTCTTAAGGATGCTCAGGATAAGAAGCTAGATGTGCTCCTCAAACAGGTGTTTGATGTCAATGCGCTGTCGCTTCAAACGGCTATCTGCGGTGCTTGGGTCGCTAGAGCCTGTCTTCGCTGGTCGCAGTGGGTTCAGGGGAGCCCTGAGGATGCCAAATCAGGTGAAGCGACCAGGTTGGAGTCTGGCGCGGCCTACCTAGCAGACATTCAATATGATCTTATGCGGGGTCTGGCCAAGAGCATGGCGTCCACAGTGGCGGCTCGGCGGTATCTGTGGCTCCGTAACTGGGCAGCGGATAGCGCCTCGAAGGCCAGGTTAAGCAAGCTCCCGTTTAAGGGTCGTCTCTTATTTGGGGAAGACTTGGAGAGGCTAGTTAAGGACTTAGGTGAATCTAAAGGGGGCAAGTTACCGGAGGACAAGCCGAGGTCTGCCCGACAGTTCTCGTCTGGCAGGGGGCAGCAGCGCGATTTTCGCCGCTTTCGTTCCCCCAGATTCAGTGCTGCCCAGAGGGGACATTTCTTTAATAGAAGTCAGCCCTTTCGGGGGTTTTGAGGTGCCGGGAGAGGCTTTGGTCCTTCAGCCTCCTCCTTCACCGCCAAAAAGCAACAATGAGATACGGGGGGCCCAGGCGCCCTTACTCCCGGTAGGGGGGCGGTTGCAGGAGTTTTACGCTGCCTGGGCCCGAGTAACATCGGATCAGTGGGTGCTGGAAGTTGTGCGAGACGGGTACGCTCTCGAATTCTTGCGGCCGGTGCGCGAGTCCTTCGTGATGTACCCCGGAAAGTCTCCCGCCAAGCGCGAGGCATTGCGGGTGATGGTCTGGAGGCTTCTCGACCTCAGGGCGATAGTGCCCGTTCCTCCCGAACAATGCGGCGCCGGTCGCTACTCAATTTACTTTGTCGTCCCCAAGAAGGGCGGGGGCGTCCGTCCGATCCTGGATCTAAAAGGAGTGAATCGTTGCCTCCGCGTTTCCCGCTTCCACATGGAGACCCTTCGGTCGGTCATTGTAGCGGTGCAGAGCGGAGAGTTCCTCACCTCGCTGGACTTGTCGGAGGCCTATTTTCACATCCCCGTATGACAGGATCATCACCAATTTCTCCGTTTCGCTGTCCCCTTCGGTCACTTTCAGTTTCGAGCGTTGCCCTTTGGCCTGGCGACGGCTCCTCGCACCTTCACCAAGGTTATGGTAGTGGTGGCAGCGGCTCTCCGAAAGGAGGGGATCTTGGTGCATCCATACCTGGACGACTGGTTGATCCGTGCAAAGTCCAGGTCGGAGAGTGTCTCGGCCACGGCTCGCGTAGTGGCCTTTTTGGAGGAGCTCGGTTGGGTTGTCAAGCTGGCGAAGAGTCACTTGGTTCCCTCTCAGATTCTGGAGTATTTCGGTGCTTGTTTCGACACCAATGTGGGCAAGGTGTTTCTGACGGAGGTAAGGGCAATGGGTCTTCGGAAGCTGGTTGCCCGTTTTCTTCGGTTCAAGGCACCTTTGGCGTGGCATTATCTTCAATTGCTGGGCACGATGGCTGCGGCGATAGAGACCGTCCCCTGGGCGAGGGCTCACATGAGACCTCTGCAGAGAGCATTACTGCGCCGCTGGTCGCACCAACAGGATCCTCTGTCCAGGAAGTTGCCCTGTCCGGAGGATGCTCGTCAGTCCCTGCAGTGGTGGTTGCTTCCCGAGTCCCTGGCGAGGGGCCGGGAGCTGACTACTCCGGCCTGGGTGCCCGTAGTGACCGACGCCAGTCTCTTCGGCTGGGGCGCTCACTGTCTCGGAGTGTTTGCGCAGGGTCAATGGACGACTCCAGAGTCGGTGTGGTCCATCAACCGGCTGGAGTTGCGGGCGGTCACGTTAGCGCTGCGGGAGTTTCAACAGCTGATTCAGGGCAAGGCGGTCCGCGTGTTTTCCGACAATGCCACGGCGGTGTCGTATGTCAACCGACAGGGAGGCACCAGCAGTACGTCGCTGGAACTCGAGGCAGAAGTCTTGTTCGAGTGGGCCGAGGTGCACCTCCTGGACCTGTCAGCAGCGCATGTCGCCGGAGTGGACAACGTGCAGGCGGATTTTCTCAGTCGGGTTCGGGTGGATCCGGGGGAGTGGGTCCTCCATCCCGAAGTCTTCCAGATGATAGTGCGCCGTTGGGGAGTGCCGGTCATGGACCTCATGGCGACCTTTGCCTCGGCGAAGGCCAGCCGTTTTTTCAGCAGACGCAGAGAAAGGATGTCCGAAGGCTTGGATGTGCTCGTCCAGCGGTGGCCCGTAGGACAGTTGCTGTATGTGTTTCCCCCATGGGTTCTCATCGGCAGAGTTCTGCAGCGGATCGAACGGTTCAGGGGTCAGGTCATCCTGATCGCTCCGGACTGGCCTCGGCGGCCGTGGTATGGGGATATGATGCGATTGGTGTTGGCGAAGCCCTGGCGGCTCCCGTCGCGTCCGGATCTTTTGTCGCAGGGTCCTCTGTTCATGCCGCACGTGGATTGATTCTCGCTTACGGCCTGGCTCCTGAAAGGGCAAGGATGACGGCACGGGGCTATTCATCGGCGGTTATCTCTACCCTTTTGAGGGCTTGGAAGAGCTCCACCTTGCTAGCATATGTCCGGGTCTGGAGGGTTTTCGAAGCCTGGTGCCTGGACCGGAAGCTCGAGGCTTTGAGATCCTCCGTTCCGCAGATCTTAGATTTTTTGCAGGATGGTTTTGCTAAGGGTCTCGCAGCGGCGTCGTTGCGAGTCCAGGTTGCGGCCTTATGTTACCGAGGCAAGATAGGGGGCCAGATGCTCGGCTGCCATGCAGATGTTAAACGTTTCTTGCGGGCGGGATCCTTACTGCGCCCGCCGGTGCGGCCGATCGTCCCGAAATGGCATCTCCCGTCAGTTTTGAACGCGCTGGAGCGCGAGCCTTTTGAACCTCTGTCCCGAGCATCGCTCAAGGACCTCACTTTGAAGGTTGTGTTTCTGGTGGCCATCTGCTCAGCGCGGAGGGTCTCCGAGTTGCAGGCGCTTTCCTGTAGGGAGCCTTATCTCTTGTTTTATCCGTCGAAGGTGGTGTTGCGAACGGTGCCGGCCTTCCTTCCTAAGGTAGTCTCGCCTTTCCATGTGAAGCAGGAAATTACTTTACCGTTTTTTTCGCAGTCTTCGGATTCTCCGGGTCAGCGGAGTTTGCATTTATTGGATGCTCGGAGAGCGCTTAAACGATATCTTCGGCGCACGGCCGATTTTCACAAGTCCGACAGGCTTTTTGTCCTTTTCGCGGGGCCCAGGAAAGGGGAGGCGGCGTCCAAAGGGTCCATCGCTCGGTGCATCAAGGAGGCGGTTGCCTCAGCCTATATCTTGAGAGGTCGCCCGGTTCCGGAAGGGCTGCGGGCTCATTCCATAGGGCGCAAGCATCCTCCTGGGCCGAGGTGCGTCTCGTGTCTCCGGTAGAGATTTGTAGGGCGGCGACTTGGTCGTCTCTGAATTCTTTTGCGAGGCATTACCGTCTGGATGTGCAGAGGACGGAGGAGACCGCTTTT
This sequence comes from Ichthyophis bannanicus, assembly GCA_033557465.1. NCBI lineage: Eukaryota > Metazoa > Chordata > Amphibia > Gymnophiona > Ichthyophiidae > Ichthyophis > Ichthyophis bannanicus. The sequence goes on along the minus strand of CM066039.1, from coordinate 351,385,381 downwards.
GGATCAGCAGTACTTCAGGCTGGTCTTCCGAGGCCCTCCCGGATTTGAATTTCTCACTGCTCTGGTACTTACCCAGAGGTCCGGGACTAGACCGGTTACACGATCAGGAAGGTGAAATTAGACTTACCTGCTAATTGTAGTTCCTGGAGTGTAGCCAGTCTAGTCCCGTATCCCTCCCCTAGGGTTGCATTTCTGCAGGGGCTTGCAGTGCTCCGGATCTTTACAGGTAAGGGTCTCTTTTCCTGTTTTTTCGATGGCCGGTTGTTCTGTTCATTGGGGAAAGGACCAGCCTGCGTAAGTTTATATGTCAGTTCTGATCAGACAATTTAGTTCAAAGGGGGTGTTCCTCTAGCATAAGTGTGGGGGGTTGGCATTTGGTTGCATTTGGTTGTATTTTTGCTAATTTCTCCGGTGAAGCTGCTTTGTCAATAGGTTACTGGTGGCAAGAGGCGGATCCCAGGAAGATATACCTGTGAAATCATAAAAAGGAGGAGTTTCTTAGTCTCCAAAGCTGCTGGATGAGATAGGGAACCCAGAGGTCCGGGACTAGACCAGCTACACTCCAGGAACTACAATTAGCAGGTAAGTCTAATTTCACCTTTGTGGTGTGTGGGTGCACCCTGCTACCCTGTGGCTCATTTTATTTATTTATTTATTTATAGTCTCTTCTGTACCGCGCTATTCAGCATCAGTGCAGTTTACAATGAACAATAATTTACACATTTCCAATGGTACTTTGTGTTTACAGTTGAACAGGTAATACAACTTGGATAACAGGGGTAACTATTTACAACTTACAACATTATCGTGACCTCCTTTTTAGTTTCAGTCATGGGGGTTTTGGGTGGCTTGTGTGGTTGGTGCTATGTCTGCGTTGGTTACTGGGTAATACAGGAGGAAGAGGTGGTGCTTCAAGGCCTTTCTGAACTGAAATAAGTCTGGGATCGCTCGGATGCCATGAGGGAGGCTGTTCCAGCACCTTGGTGCATAGAATTGGTAGGCCCTGCTTGCTGTTGCCTTAGTGCATTGTGTTATTGATTTTGGGACTATCAGGGTGTTGAGAGCCACTGACCGTCTGTCCCTATTGTGTGGTGTCGTCTGGATTAGTTCTGTTAGTGAAGCAGACGAGAGTCCTTTGATGGCCTTTAATGTAAGTAGTAGGGTCTTGTATGTGAGTCTACTTTGTATCGGGAGCCAGTGGAGTTGTTTTAGGATGGGTGAGACATGGTCTTTCCTGGATGCTCCGTGTAGGACTCTTGCTGCGGCGTTCATTGCCAGTTGCAGTGGATTCAAGGTGGCTTGAGGGAGACCTTGCAGGATTGAGTTTGCATAATCAAAATGTGGTATGATTAGTGCCTGATAGATGGTCCTGAAATCGTCCGGCTCCAGCAGGGATCATAGGTGTCTGAGGGATCGGATTTTGTGGTATACCGCTCTTACAATGTTTCCTATGTGCGCTTTCATATCCAAGTGCTGGTCTAAGGTGACACCGAGGTATCTGATAGTGGGCTTTGTCTGGAGGTCTGCTTCCTTCATTTACATATATTCTACTTGGCTATGGGTCTGTGACTGGTCTCCCAGCTGTATGCACTGGACAGCCTGAGGGTTGATGATCAGGTGTATTAACTCCACTATTTTGGCTCTGGACATGGCTGAGAAGGTGTCCTATGCTGCTGCTTTGACTAAATTCTCTCGAGCACAGATTCTCATAGTGTAGATACATCGGTGCCAGGACAAGCTTCAGATAATGCCTTGTGTGAGGCTGACAGTCTGATGTCCTCACCTGCCGCAAAAGTAGATTTATTGGAGATTTTGCATGAACTTAAGCTCTTTAGAGTTCATGTTTCTAAAGCAGTGAGTGACATTAAAGCTGAAATTAAGACCTTGGATGATAGGTGTCACACGGGATACGGAAACTTCGCCCCCCACATTTCGCCCCCAAGGAAATTTTGCCCCTGGGAAATTTTGCCCCTCACATTTCGCCCCCGGGAAATTTTGCCCCTGCACATTTCGCCCCCGGGAAATTTCGCCCCCAGGAAATTTCGCCCCCGAAGTTCTAATACATTTGACATTGTGCAGTTGTTATTGTATCTCCAGGAACAAGCAGGAATGAGTCTTCACATATGGGTACGTCGGTACCGACGGAGTCTGCGCGGGAACGCTTCCCAGCGTCCAATCAAAGAGCTTTTGGAAGCATCCCACCATGCCTGCGTGCTACCTTCCCGCCTTTCCTAACTGCCTCTCCTCAGTTTTCGTTTTCCGCGGAGCCGGTAGGATGTCGTCCTGTCACCGCAGAAAATTCTTGTTTTATTTCTTTAGTTTTCTTGTGGTCACGGCTGTCTCCCCGACGCCACCGGTACCGCCGGTGTTTCTTTCTCTTTTCTTGTAAATTTTTTCCTTTAAGGGAATATTTTTTCTTCTCAGTGTCTTACGGTTTTTCAGGCCTTCCAGGCCTCTCCATGTCCTTCATGGAACCGCCAGCCATTTTCTCCAAGAAATGTTCAAACTGTGGCAGTACAACTTTATTTTTAGACTCCCATAATTGGTGTCTAAGCTGTTTGGGTCCTGACCTTTTTCCTCCAGAGCCCTCGGGTAACAGTATGGTGAGAAGAAGTTTTCAACATCGAGTTTCCCTCGATATGAGGTTCCCTTCCAACTTCAGGGCACCGACCATTTCTTCTTCTACACAGGATCAGGTAACCCACAAACAGTCTGTTAAGACTAGCCAACCCTCGAGTGGTAGGTTTCATGCACAGCATGTAGACAGCTCCAGCCTTGCCCTCGAGGGCCCATTGGCTTCAAAACCCTGGCGGGAGTCTTCGGCCTCCAAAGCCTATGTGGGGTTTCAGGTTGTTCCTGGGGTTCACCCCCCACAGAACATTCCTGAGCCGTGTCCGGTGGTGGCATCCGCTTCGAGCGGTACCGATACCCTGGCATCGGCACTGGTTTTGGAAACACTCCTCACCAGGGATCGTCATCTGGCGTCCTTGGTACCTACAGGACCGGTGCATACGTTCCAGACTGACTTTCCAGTATCGGTACCGGCACCGATACTGCCTCCGATGTCGGTACCCTCCAGACATGCATCGATAAACTCGCTTCCTTCGATGCCGAGTCTGGAATCGATCTCCAGTTTGGAGGACCGGGTACCGACTCGCCTTGGTACCGGCTCCCGTCGGTACCGAAGGCTCGGTTCCGATGGTTTGGATCCACAACTCTCGGTTTCTCCGATGCCGTTTGGATTGCCACCGGCTGGGTTTCATCCATCGGTATCAGACACGGTACCGAAGTCTACATTATCCTCAATGTCGAGTTTGGAATCGATACCGGAGGCTCGGTGCCGAGGGTGACTGCCGAAGGTTTTCGGTTACCTCGGTACCGAATGAGCTGTCACCGATGGCTGTTCTGATGTCTGTGTCTGGTTCGGTTCCGACATCGGTACCGGTATCGGTACCGGTATCCACTGTAGCATCGTGGCCAGCTCCTTCCATGCTTCTTTTAACAGGATCGCTCCCTTCTATACCAAGTTTGGAGTCGATACCTGGCATGGACGATGTGCTACTGACTGTTGCTGGTCCTGACCTCCAGTACCAGCGTCCATCCGTTAAGGATCCCATATTGCACCGTGCAGATACATCCTTCGGTGCCCAGGCTAGTTCCTCAGATCTAACCTGTCCAAGGGAGGTTCTCTTTGGAGATCCTTCTTTTCAGAGTTTCCTCTGGGATATGGCAAGATCACTTGCCATCTCTATCCCTGGACATGATCCTACACAAGGCTCTGTGTTCTACCGAAGCAAAGGAAAACATAATGCTTCCTTTGCATCATTCCTTGCAGGATGATCTTCTAGGAATGTGGGAAGCACCTTTAAGGGTACCCCCACCTTCCACAGCAACTGATCTCCTATATCAGGTGCCCCCTCTCCATGGTTTCAAAAGACTCAACTTCCTCATCATTCCATTGTAGTGGAATCAGCAATGAGGCGGGTGAAGAGTAAGAAAAAGCACTCTTCTTATCCGCCAGGTCGTGAGTCTAAGACACTAGATGCCTTTGGACGTCAAACCTTCCAGACATCTATGCTTTCTGCAAGAATTCTCTCATATATTTTTTATGAGTCTGTCTCTTGAGGAGGTCACAAAGCAATCACATCTTTTGATTCCTTCTCTTCCAGAGTCCAAGAGTGCAGGCTATTCTTCGCGGCTTAAGCATCTCCAGAGTATCTCTTGCTTTCTTACTCGTGCTTCCCTAGACTCTTTTGAGTCTGCTAGCAGGATTTCTGCTATATCTATAGGGGCACGACGTAGAGCCTGGCTTCAGACTTAGACAAATGGGCACAGCAAAGACTGGGACATACTCCTTGTACTGGAGACAATCTTTTCAACAAGGAGTCTTTACGTCAGGTTACTCAGTTGTCCACTGGCTTACCTGTCCCTAAGGGCTGTTCTGCACCACCTTCTGTCCCAGTAGGTAGGAAATGTCCTGCCAAACCTTCTTCCCATAGGAGAAGAAGGTTTTATGCATCATTTGCCCATTATGCAGATATTCCCAAACAGGGGAAGCATCGTCCTGGTCTGCAGAATTCAACCTCTCACCAGGCTCAGCAAACCCAGCAACTGCAGGGTTTCTGATCAATCTTCATCAGATGCTTGTGACTCTGGGGGTTAGAATCCGCAGTTGCTTCTTCTCAATAGAGGCAATCCACTGCTCTCTTTCTAAACCCTAGACATGGATCTCTTTCCAAAAGACATCCATTTTTCTATATTCTATGAGCTGTCAGGATGTTCATGCCTATAGGGCACAGGGTTCTCCTCCTCTTCCTGCTAGGGAAGGAGGTCTAACCACTATCAAATGATAGTTCCTGTGCCAGCATGTCTTTTTTTCCTTTCTATAGACTCACTACTTTGTAAGTCTTCTTCAGCTCCATTCGTTTTACCTTCTTACCAAGCTGTAAAAGCGGTATTGCTTCACTGGAGGGCTTTTATTTATTTATTTATTTATTTAACAGTTATTTCTATACCGCTCTTTCCCAAGTATCAAGTGCGGTTTACAAGGAACAGTAAATTATATGGTATGTGTTAGTGCATACCTAGTCGTTTTACATAGAACAAGTGAACTATTTACAAGTAACAATATAACGTTTGAACAATAAAATATTATAACATATTTACATTGTAGGTACTTACAAATTATATCATGGTTCAATTATATGAGGGGGTGAGATGATCATTTTAAATGCTTAAATTATTTTAAATGTGACTAAGCACATAATTATAAGATTGTGAGATTCTTCATCTGTATATGTATGTGGCATTGTTAAGTATTATGTAGTTATGTCATTATTTGTTGTTTGTTATGTAGTATGGTTGTTAACCTGTGTCTTTGTGTATTCTGATTGGTTAGTGTAGTGTAGTGTAAAGTGAATAAGTGAGTTTTTAATTTTTTCTAAACTCCTTTATGTCTGACAGTAGGCGAATGTTATCAGGCAGATTATTCCAGAGGGTAGGTGCTGAATGTGAGAAGGCCCTCTTGTTGGTTTGTTTTCTAGCTTTTGTGTAATCTTTTGGTATTGCTATAGTGTTTGTGTTTCTGCTCCTTTGTGATCGTTTATCTATTTCTACGTTAATGAGTGTATTGAGTGCAGATGGTGCTAGGTTATTTATTAATTTGAAAGTGGTGACTAGAATTTTGTATTTTATTCTGCTGTAAATTGGTAACCAATGGAGTTTAGCTAGAATCGGTGTAATATGCTCTATTGAACTTACATTCATTATAATCCTTGCTGCTATATTCTGAGTTAGTTGTATCTTTTTAATATTTTGCTTTGTGATGCTTTGAAGGATTATATTTGCAAAATCAAAGTGTGGAGTTATGATAGCTTGAATTATAGTTATGAAGTCTTGTAAGTGAATCAATGGTCTTAATTGTTTCAATGGCTTGAGTTTGTAATGTATATTTTTTGTCAGGTTTTTTATGTGTGAGTCCATGTTGAGTTTGTCAAGTATCACACCTAGGTATTTTACTTTTTTTTTTATTTTGATCTCGTGGTTATCTAGGGTAATGGTGTTTGGGGGGTGTATGTTTGATTTTTAGTGATATATAGTACATCAGTTTTTGTGAAATTGATGTGTAAGTTCTGTTCTTTAAGCCATATTGTTAGTTCTTTAAAACATTCTGTTATTTGTTGTAGTGGTGGGTGCGGGATCTTAAATGGGAGGTAGAACATTATATCATCGGCGTAAATATGGTAATGGACGCCGTGGCGTTTAAAAATGCTACTGACTGGTTGTAGGTAAATGTTAAATAGTAGTGCTGATAGTGCGGATCCTTGTGGAAGGCCTTGTGTTTGAAAGTGGTAGATGTTTGGTTGAGTATTCTCACTGTTTGGGTTCTGTTTGATAGGTAAGATTTGAACCAGTTATAAACTGTAGAGGTTATTCCAATTTGTTGAAGTCTACTTAACATTATTAAGTGATTGACGCTGTCAAATGCTGCAGAGATGTCAAGGAATATTAGGATGAAGGATTGTTTAGTGTCATCAATTCCTCTTAGTAATGTGTCGTAAAGGACTGTTAGTAATGTTTCTACTCCATGAAATGGTCGAAAGCCATATTGGTGTTCATCGAGGAGGTTCAATGTATCGATGAATTCCTGTAGTTGTTTGGACTATTTTTTCAATAAGTTTGGCCATGAAGGGAATACTCGATATGGGTCTGTATGATTTTGGCGTGGCCCTTAGGCGGTGGCCATTTGGCGTGACCTAATACACCGAAAAAGCAACAAAGGAGCAACACTAAGACCCGAAACCAACCAACATAGGCTGGAGCTCCCCAGGAAAGGGTAAGAGCTCGCCAACGCCGTACTCACCGCCGACCTCGAACTGCCCAACGAACTGGGAACATTGGGCCACGTAAGTCACTCTCAATTGAGTTATACTCAGCTAGCAACGCTACCTCCTTCAAACCGAAATAGACACTAACCACCTGGCTGGTCGAACCTGTGTGCCTTAGCTGCACTCTTTAACAATAATTGATGCATATTTGAGTTTTCATCAGCTGATTACAACAGTCTCATCATCCGCAACTAGGCTTCTTTTCCTGCCTGCATAAGAAAGTATCAATGCAAACGGTAGCAATTCGTTTTGGAACTAGAAACCCAGGACAGTGGTGTTTCTCACTGATGCTGTTGTTACCTGCTATCGTTTATAGGCCATTTTGTTATTACCCATGAATGTTAAGATTAATACTATTAACCCAGGGCTATGTCATGTACACTAGATTACAACTGACATTGTTAATAATTGCTGCCACAAACTAACACTTAGAAGGATGTATTGTTAAGTTTGATGCCACACACTAGATACTGTTGATACTTACTGTTGATACTAGATGCTGTTGATAATAGAGGCTGTTGATACTTACTGAGACTATCTAACACGTATAAGTAATATTATTGATACTTGCTGATACAAGCTATCGCTTATAAGTAATACGGTCACTACCCACGATTGTTAAGAATACAAATCCGAAATTACAAACCGAACATCAGATACGAAAACTAAACTGTTCAGACCAAGAGGCACTTGCAGAACTACTAGAACAACTAAAAATGAAGGCCCAAATCTGGTACATAGTGATATACCTGCTCACACTAATTCCTGCTTATGCATTAAACCAAAACCTTTACCGACCCCTCTCATATCTCTACACCCCATTCTACAACCTCTACACCATCCAAACAACACAACCACTATTACTCGCACCATACTACTTCACAGAAAAACCTGTGGCACACACACACGTTCATAAACTCTCCGCAAGAAATTCGACTAAAAATCGGAGAAAGCACAAGCCAATAGTAACACAAACACGCCCACACAACCAGGCGAAATCAGAAACCACCACCAACCAGGCTACAACACCCACAGACAAAAACTGCAAAATCATACTCATAAACGCCCGCTCAATCAGAAATAAAACCCACATAATCTACGACATCATCACAGATGAAAAACCAGACATCCTATGTATAACCGAAACATGGGTCACGGAAACAGACTCAGCCATATTAAATCAGATCAGCAAACCTGGATATAACATCTATAACTGTCCCCGATCCCATAAAAAGGGTGGAGGTGTACTCATAATAGCAAAAGAGAACCTGAAACTCACCAGCACGTATCAGAACTCAAATCCAGACATAGACATACTCAAGATTGAAAACCCCGCTGTATCCGTCTGCTTGATATACAGACCCCCCACACAACAATATGAGATACTAGCATCAGCATTGGAAATAATTTCATCAACCCAACCTAGAAAATTCCAAATTGTACTAGGAGACTTAAACTTAGCAACAACATCTGCCACAAATACAACCACCTTCCTGGAAGCCATGACCCAACTAGGCTACCAGCAACAAATCACAGAACCCACCCATGATAAAGGTCATACCCTAGACATGGTTTTCACACCCAAAAATGCTCAAGACAAGGACGAGAAGCCCAAGATAGGGATCAATCCGCTACCCTGGTCAGACCACCACCAAATCAATATACAGTTAAAATTACCGAACCTGTCTAAAGACACCAAAGCAAAAAGAACAACACAACAACAACGACGGTTCAACAAACCAAACATGGAAGGTCTGATTGAGTCCATCAAATCACATATAGACCTCGACAAAACAAACCTCGATGACTTAGCAAATGAATGGGACACCGGAATCCGGACCATAGCAACTCTCAAAGAGACTCAGACGCCAAACGCATCGATACAGCAAAATGAACCTTGGTACACCAGTACGTTGACCAAAATGAAGAGAGAGCTCAGGAAGCATGAAAGAAAGTGGAGACACACCAAATCCACTGAACTCAGGACAGTGTACCTTAATCTCCTCGCAAACTACAAAGAGGAAATAAACACAGCAAAAAGGTTACACCATACCAACATACTGAACAAAGCCATTAACAAACCACGGGAGCTTTTCGCCCTAGTAAAATCACTTACAAAGACAGCCCTCCCTGAACCTCAGGATAACTCAATACACCCACAAACACTAGCAGATCACTACGCAAGCAAACTGAATACTACCACCCCCACATTTGCCCTAGAAACACCACACCAACGAACAAAGATGAAACAAGAATCTACATGGAGCAAATTCCGCAACATTGACAAACAACAAACCACCAACATCTTAACCTCCATAAACACCACCACCTCACCACTTGACCCCTGCCCAACTGCCTGGATCAAAACGGCAAAAAATGAGATAAACCAGCAAATAGCCCACATTGTTAACCAATCACTAAGCCAAGGAGAAATGCCGGAGAAACTAAAACAATCTATAATAAGGCCGATCCTAAAGAATAATTCCCTCAACAAAGAAGACCCATCATCATACCGCCCCATATCAAGCATCGCTTTCCTGGCAAAAATCATAGAAAAGGCAGTACTCTTGCAACTTCAAGACCACCTCGACGAACAGGATGCCCTGGACAAACAACAATACGGATTCAGAAGAAACCATGGAGTGGAAACACTTCTCATAGCACTGATGAACAACCTACTTAAAGGACTAGAAGACACAAAGAAAATGTTCATACTCATTTTCATTGACATCTCCGCCGCCTTTGACACGGTACATCATGAGATACTCCTTAGTAAGCTAGAATCCATAGGAGTTGAGGGAACCCCCCTCAAATGGTTATCCTCCTATATATCTAACAGAAGGCCTCAAGTACAATTTAATGGGGAAGAAGCTATTCCATTCACTCAAATGCAGGGCATACCACAGGGCTCAGCACTCTCAGCACTGCTGTTCAATATCTACATGAGACCCCTCTGTGACATCTTCAAAAGACATAGCATCAACTACCACATCTATGCAGATGATATTATGCTCTACACGCAACTGGACGTCGCCGACCCCAAATATGCACAGCTCGAAAACTGCCTGAACGAAATGTTGATATGGCTACAGAAAAATAACATGACGATAAACCACAAAAAAACGGAGGTAATGTACATGTCCAACAAACCCAACTTCAAGTCACCTGACTCAATCACCCTGTGCAACAACACATACAAAGCAAAAGAAGAAATCAAATATCTAGGTGTCACACTCGACTGCAACCTAAGAATGGAGAAACACCTGCGTAAAACAAACAAAGCCATCTTCTATAAACTTAGGGTGATACAACCTCTAAGGAAAATAATAGCACCAGGCGATTTCAGGTCAGTGGCTCAAGCACTAGTCATGCCGCACCTCGACTACTGTAATGCCATCCTACAAGGTCTACCCAAAAAATCACTGGGTATCCTTCAAATGGCCCAGAATGTCGCAGCTAGAATAATAATGGGAACAAGAGTAACTGACCACATCACCCCAATATTGATCGACCTTCATTGGCTTCCAGTTGCTGCTAGGGCACAGTACAAGATGATAGTAACAACGTTCAAGCTGATCAACGACATAGCCCCCTCGTTCCTGTCCTCTCTTATCAACATACAACCAGCAAATAGAAATAGAAGAACTAACAACTTGGGCACCCTGCAGGTCCCTAACGCAATACGAACTGTGAAAACAAGTACAAGTCGCAGAGCCTTCTCTTTCGCTGCGCCCACTATATGGAATCAGCTCCCTGTTGACCTGCGGCTAACCCAGGACATGAAAAGTTTCAGGAAAGAGTTAAAAACCCACCTATTTAAATGCTATTACAACCAGCCATAAGTCACAAAATCCAGGAAAACGTAACAAAGGAAACTGATAAATACGTACATTGTAAATCCGCCTTGTGTAACCATGTATAGCCAAGTAAAATGAGATTTCCCCAATCTGTAAATATGTATTATATGTATTATATAAATGTAAATATGTTTACCCCCAAAACTTTAAACATGTGTGCCGTGACCCCCCAAGTCCTCTATGTATTTACTCCCCCACCCTGTCTTGATCGACTTCCCCAAAAGAAGAATCAAACCGCTACTGATCGCTGGAAGCAGCGGTATATAAATGTGTTCTAAATAAAAAAATAAAATAAAATAATTTGTCTAAAGTGTTATTTTTGAGTATTGGTCGTATTTGAACATGTTTGAGAGATGGTGGTAAATAGCCTTTTTCTAGTGATAGATTGACCAGAGGGAGGATGAAAGAAGAGAGCATTGAGAATGTCTTTTTTATCCAGTCCACTGGGCATGGGTCTAGATAGGAGGTAGTTGTATTGATGTTAGATATAGTAGATTTGAGAGTGGTCTTTGATATTAGATTGAAGTTGGACCAGTTATCAGGGATAGTGGGATTCATTTCAGTATGTGTTATTGGGGGTGTCATTTGTGGTTTTGTTTTATTGATATAGCATTGTGCTAATTCTTGCGGGGAAATATCTATGGATATTTCGTCTGAGTTGTATGTTTTGTTTAAGTTCTGTATTATACAGAACAATTCTCTTGGTCGGTTAATGGAATTGGTGAGTATGTTAGAGTAATAGTTTCTCTTGGTACTGTCGTTTCCTTATATATTTGTAGGGTATTTATGTATTTCTCATAATTTATTAGTGATTTGGATTGTCTCCATTTCCTTTCTTCCTTTCTTAATTGTCTTTTCAGTTTTTTGAGTGTCAAGTTAAACCATGGGGCATCCCGTTTTTTAATCTTATTGTCATTGCTATTTTGATGTGACGGGTTTGGTTTTCTTTCTGCAGCCATGGAGATTTTGTTCCAATCTTTGATTGATTCCTCAAGATTTGTCAGTGTTAGTGTTAGGTGTGGAATTATTTGATCTAGAAATTCTTCTTCATTGAACTTTCTGAATCTCTTAGTTTGTGGAGGTTGTGGTCTTTTTGTTTGGTTGTTGTCAGTGAGGGTGATACTGAATTTTAGAAGGTAGTGGTCTGACCAGGGGACAGGTATGTTAGAGAGTGATTCAGTGTTATATAGGTTGTGGAGTGAACTTGGTAGGAAGACCATGTCAAATGTTTTTCCTTTATTGTGTGTTTGTTCTGTTATTATTTGGTGGAAGTCCATATTGCTTATCGCATCTAAGAAGTGATTTGATTGGTTGTTGGGTGTTGAGGGGAGATTAAAATCACCCATTAGTATTACTGGGTTTGTGTCTGTAGATGATGCCAGTAATTCAATTAGTGTGTCAGTATTATCTATGTTGTATTCTGGTGGTCTATAAATTAGACATATCCTTATATTTTTAATTTTTATAGTAAGCGTGTCAACATTATCAATATTACAAGATGATATTAGTTTTGCATTGAGGTTTTTCTTTATTATCATGAGAACGCCTCCGCCTTTTTTATGGGTTCTGTGAGTATGGAAGATCTCATACTCAGATGTCTTTAATTGGTTTATGAAGACTGAGTCTGTATCTTTAAGCCAGGTTTCTGTTATACAGACAATATCTGGTTTATTGTCATTGAGGATATCTGTAAAGATCAGCAGTTTGTTTCTCATGGATCTTGCGTTAATGAGTTGGCAAGTGAGGGTTGTGTATTTTTGTGTGTAACGTGGTTGTGGTGAATCACATTCTGGTGCAAGTGTTATATTTATAAGTCTAGATTGTCTGGTTTGAGGTTGGGTCCTATTTTGAACGGAGTTATTAAGTTGTCATTACGTGTTGCACCTTGTATTATAGGGATTGGTCTATTATGTTTATTTTTTAAACATTTTGTTAGGTCTATCAGTGTGAGGATTGTGACACTAATAATTACAATCCTGATGGGAGAGGGTATTTGAGGAGGCATTATTTGAGGTTTAGGTAGCTTTTGTAGCTTATTGTGTGGTAAAGGTTCTTAAAAGGGGATTTGTGCTAGTGAGTGGGTTATATTTCCAATGCCTATTAGTTGTAGCCAAGAGATAGCAAGATTAGATTCAGAATATTGGTGGTTTTATGGTTAGAGTACTGGCGGTCATAGTGGCTCGGTCTTACAAAGGTTAAATCTACTTGGTTGCAGTAATTTGGGTATCAAACCTGTGACATTAATCTTGGTGAGGCTGCAACATTAATAGTAGAATATTGGCAACATTTGTAGCAGGGTCCTAACTACTGTTTGTAAATGTGAAAACCTGCAACAGTAATCTTGGTAAGGCAGTAACATTAATAGTAGAATATTGGCAACATTTGTAGCGGAGTCCTAACTACTATTTGTAAATGTGAATACAGTATATTGTTACTACGAGCAGGATATCATACGTTTCAGACGGGTGAATATACTTGCAAGATATGTCCAAGGAGAAACAGGTATTTGGGAAGTAGATCGGGGCTCTGTAGCACGTGCTGTTCGTTGATGAGCATGGAGGGGACAGGTCTGTGGAAATGGCTGCGTTGTTGGAGAAGTGTGAGCTCAACCGTGAGGGAGCTCAAGCTCAAGTTTCTAGGTGTTCGTTTGTTTTGCTGCAGAGTATAATATCTTGTTGTAACGTTGAGAGCCGGATTTCAGCAATGTTCTCGGAGGCCTCACTGAGTGCCACTGCCTAAGGGCCATGCCAAAGGGCCCTCAGGCGCGGGCCCGCCTGTTCAGCGCTGCTTTAAAGTCTGTGTCAGGCCGCCCCGATTGGGCAGCTCGTGCTGTGTGGGTGGTCCTGTTGCTCCGGCGTGCTCGATCCTCGCGCCGGAGGAGAGCAGAGTAACGCCGGAGTGCTGGAGAGGCTTTTCTCAGCCTCTCTAGTTTTGTTACTTTTCCAGTGCGGAGTTCTCTTCTCTGAGTTGACTCCTCTTTTTCAATCTTGCTTTGAAGCGGTTCATCAGACATGTCCAGAGTTTCTACTCCTGTTCTCTGTTCTTCCTGTTTTTAAACAGTAACATTCTTTTTGCTGTCTGGCAAGCAGCTGCCAATGCAGGAGCCTTAGTGTTTGGACCACTGGTTCTTGTCCACCAGCAACCAGATTTATCCTCCACTAACATTCTCTCTGGTCTTAGTAGTGGCTCCAAGTCAGTGCTATCATCTGTCTTGGAAACTTTTTCACTACAAGCTTGTTAGATTGTCTTCTCTTTCTGCCATCTCCATTCCCCTGGGTTTGGCAGCATAGTTGACATAGAACTGACTACTGGAGAGCCAGTACCTATCTCCTCATTCTCCTGCATCATGCTCTCTGCAATCCTACAGAGAAGCTCTCCACTATGGGCCCTTGCTAGAGAGCATGGGGTTTTTTTCTCCAACAGCTGTCCTAGATGGCTGGAAAAGGCTTTTTCAGTCATGTCTCCCATGACTAGAAAGGATCCCCCTTTTTAATATAAAGGACATAGGCCTTCTCTTACGTGAAAGCTTAAGGAGTTGCCAATTCCCTGCTTTGGTCCATAGTATTTCCAATCGGGAATATGCTTTTCTCCTTGCAGCTCGTCCTCATGGTAAGAACGCATGATACCTTTCTACCCTTAAGCAGATCAGCATGGTATCTCATTTTTATGCGTCTTCTGTTCACTTACCATGCTAGAGTTCTGGAATACTCGGGACTTGCTGGCTGCAGACTGATATCATCCTCTGCTTTTCACGTAACCGTCCTGGTTATTTCACTACCTAGCATCCCTGTAGCTCATAACCAGTGGGAACAGATTCTCTATATATCTTCTCAAGTGAGTTCCACCTTCTTGTTATTAGATGAATCTTTCCTCTCCACATTTTCCTATGTGAATACTGTTCTGTAGGCATATCTCTGTCTTCTTTATTGCAGACACCCATATAGAGGCCTATATATTCATATCTGTAGCATACATCTTACAGATGTCTGTCTATCTTTGTGTGTATTTTATGCCCTTCATATCTCACTATAGATATATTCTCATATATCTATCTATCTGTTGAGATATTTACTATGGGTAGATAGGTATCCTGCATTTATCTACCTGACTGTCCAGGCTCATATAGCTATATGATTCTGACAGATGGGCTTCAACCATACCTATGCTATCCAGCATGTTTGGGGTTCCACACTCACAACCATTTTTGTGGTAGTTAGCAACTTCCACCATAACCTTAAGGTTTAGGTACCTCTGAAGCTCTCCATGTTCCAGTATCTCTCCTAGCTGACCCCAGTTAGGAGAGACATTGCGGATCTTCAGCTAATCACAGGCTCTAACGCCTCAGGCGTTTGTCCTTTCTTTTGGGATACAAGGGGTTTTCATACCTTTTCCTTCCACAAGGACTGTGCCTGTTTGTACAATCCGATCGGCCTTCTCTTTTTGCTGCCAAGGGTGAGCCACCCTGTCGCCAAAGGAGTTCGGCTTTTATCATAAAGCCTTCCGCTGAAGGCCTGCCGTTTTTGGTACTACCCCAGTTCTCACCGGGGTTCCCTCTTACCTTTCAGGAATCTGACCTCCTCTCTTCTTTTCCTACAGGTTTATTATCTCCACTTCACAGTGAGGTCATCCTTGAGGTTCCTCTACTGGGTTCCCCAGTAGATCCCATGAACCTCCTTACTGCTGTGTAATCCTGTTAGGGGAGGTCCATATTGCAATATTCCTTCAATATCATTGATGATAATTATCATCCACACATGGACTCCTTCCCTGCAGTCCTATGCTAGGTTAGCTGTTCCACAGCAACTTACTTTCTTCAACTCCTACCCCCCATCCTCAGGATGCCTGGTGTTGTGCGGGATAGCATGTTCCAACCTATAACATGCTGGGACTCCAGGCATCTTAGCTTGGGAGTCCCCATATGTGAAGACTCATTCCTGCTTGTTCCTGGAGATAGCACAGTTACTTACCTGTAACAGGTGATCTCTGGGGACAGCAGGAATAAGTCTTCACAACCTACCCACCTCCCAGGAGTTGTATCTCTATCTATCTTTCCTTTCCTCTCTCTCTCTCTTTGTCTCAGCTTTAAAACTTAACTGAGGAGAGGCAGTTGGGAAAGGCGGGAAGGCAGCACGCAGGCATGCTGGGATGCTTCCAAAAGCTCTTTGATTGGACGCTGGGAAGCGTTCCCGCGCAGACTCAGTCGGTACCGACGTACCCATATGCGAAGACTTATTCCTGCTGTTCCCAGAGATCACCTGTTACAGGTAAGTAACTGTGCTTTATCTCTTGTTGCCGATGATCAGCCAATCATAAATGATGGTGGGGAAAGTTTTGCAGCCTATTGGTTGCCAAGATCGTCGGACGTGTATATAAGGGTGAAGCGAATATCTGCAGTCAGTATATCCAATTCTTTATATCACATTTCGCACAGTAGTTTCAAAACATGCATATTAAGAAAGCTCAAAGGTTTAATTTTTAAGTCTGTCATAAATTCGTTCATTAAAATGGCGTTACACTGTGCAGAGATCGTCAGACGTGTGCACTTCGTATTTCTCAAAAGTCGAGTTTATTAGGGCAAAAAATGTAAATGAAAGATGTACATCGCTGTATACACACTCAGCTGATTTTCTGAACCTTCCTCATTAATGACCAAAAATTACTTGTTTCCTTAATTTCAATGACACGTAGCACATAAGCATTCCTGCATTTGTGCTGTACTATATAACCCGACTTAAACATTTTTTAGGGCCAATACCAGAACGATCACGAATTTGCACACTGGGTACGAATGATCCCTGCCTTGGCATTTGTCCCTCCCGAAAACGTGGTTGATGCCTTCGAAGAATTAACAGAAAGCCCCGATTTTCCTGCTGAGGCAATGCCTATTGCCAATCATTTTGAAGATACGTACATCAGAAGAAGGCAGCGTCGTGGTCGTCAAATGCCTCCATTTCCTACACATTTCTGGAACGTATACCAAAGAACTCTGGACGGTCGTCACAGAACAAACAATGATATCGAAGGGTGACATCGTAGCTTCCAAGAAACCTGTGGCATGCCCTACCCCATTATATACCGTTTTATCCATGCTTGAAAAGGCAGCAAGGTTTGCATGACTACGAAATTGCTCAACTGGTTGCAGGAAACCCAAACAATATGAGAAACAAAAAATATCTGTCAATTTCTGTTAGAGTTCGACGTATTGTTCAAGATTTTGACAACAGGAACTTGATTGTTTACTTACGAGGCATTTCATATAATTTTGAATTTTAAACGGTAATTTTCTTTCAGTGGTGGATCCAGGATAATGCTGTGCAACAAAAAAATTCAGTATTTGCGCAACGCACAAACATAAAATTTGTGCAAAAATTGAAAAACATGAAAAATTAGCCAATTAGGCACGTGTGCAAATTGGATTGTGTTGGGCATCAACATCCTTCAGTTAGCGCCTTCGCAAATGAAGGTGGTGCTAAAACATGAACTATGGTAATATTCTGAATAAGTTTGTCTACTTCAGGGGCAAAATGTCCCGGGGGCGAAATGTGTGGGGACGAATTTTCCCGGGGGCGAGATGTGCAGGGGCGATGTTTCCTCGGGAGCGAAATGTGAGAGGCGAAGTTTCCGTAAACCGTGTCACACAGACAGAGATCAACATTGGAGAACAGTTTGATGTTTATTTATTTATTTATTTAACATCTTTTATATACCGCGCTATTTGTTGTCAGTGCGGTTTACATATAACAAAGGTTGAACATTCAGAGGACAATTGTGTGCTTACATTATAACAGGAAACTTAAACTTGGAACAACAGGGTAAAAAACTGTAACTATGTACAAAAACATATTAGATTCTTTAGTATTCACAGGAGGGCTAAGGCAAGACCGCAGAGAACGTGAGGTGGAATTGCCTATGAGGGAATTGGGAGTGGAGATTGAGAGTTTGTAGGTTTAGGAGTGCTGATGATTGGATGCTTGTGCAAAGTGGAGAAGGAAAATGTGGTGCTTGATTGCCTTGCGGAATTGAGTGAGGTCTTTAATTGCTCTTATTTCAGGTGGGAGGTCATCCCAGCATTTAGGTGCATAGAAGGCGAAGGTCCTTTTCTTGGTTGTCTGGGTGCATTTGATGGACTCTTTAGGGATGATCAGGGTGTTGTCCGTTGTTGACCTTCTCGTTCTGTTTTTTGGGGTGAGGGAGATGAGATCATTGAGGGGCGTGGGGGCAAGGTTGTTGATGATCTTGAAAGTGATGAGGAGGATTTTATAGGTTAACCTGCAATGAATTGGTAGCCAGTGGAGTTCCATGAGAATCGGGGTGATATGGTCTGATCTTGTTAGACCACAGAGCACCCTAGCAGCCGCGTTCATAGCGAGTTGCAGCGGATTAATGATGTTCTTGGGGAGTCCGTATAAGACGACGTTTGCATAATCAAAGTGAGGTAGTGTGAGGGCCTGGAAAATGGTCCGGAAGTTGTTATGAGGTAGCATGGGTCTGAGGTGCCTTAGCGTTCTGATTTTATTGTAGACAAATCTGGTGGTGTTCCGTATGTGTTCCTTAAAGTCAAAATGCTGATGCAGTGTAATGCCTAGGTAGCGAATAGATGGTTTACTAGGGAGTTCCGCATCTCTTACTCTTAGGGAGGATGGGGGGGAGAATTCTTTCTTTCTTGATATGAACAGAACAGCACTGTTTTCAATCTCAGATTCACAAGCTGAACATGCTTACAAAGGATCTGTGCGAGCGACGACATTACCTTGAGAACCGGCAGCATCTGAACATCATCAGGATTCTGGGAATTGCTGAAGCGTCCGGAGGCGAGGAGGCTTTATGCCTTTTATTTAACATTTCTTATATACTGCCTTTCATGATATCAAGATGGTTTACATTGAACAAACTGAAATTACATTGAACAGGGCATTATAACTTGGAGATAACTATTTTACAGGGAACGTTGGCAATGGAGGGTTAAGTGGCTTGCCCAAGACCACAAGGAGCACCTGTGGGACTAGAAGCCCCAGCCCTTCCGGCCCAAGGTTGCTGTCCTCTAGTGGAATTTTAACCCCCGACCTTCCAGCCTGAGGTACCTTGCCCCAACAACTCCTCCACTTTTCTGTCCCCGATGCCAAACAAGCCATAAGATTGGAGAGAGCACATAAGGGGACTGGCCCCAGAGCTAGTGCCAGTTTTCGTCTGTGCCCTATTATTGCCTGCTTCCATTGCTTTGAGGATAAAGTGCAACTGCTATGGAACTCGCAGGGAAAGTGGTCTGTCTCCTTCCTGGTCCAGGAAATTCAAATTTCTCTGAACAAGCAGGAAGTAAGTCTTCACGTATAGGTGACATCATGGACAGAACTCCGCACGGAACGCTCCCCAGCTTCCAAAGGAAGTGTTTGGGGAAATACACTGCGCATGCGAGCCTGCCTTCCCGCCTGCTGCAGCATCCATCTTCTCCAGTCTTTTTTTTTTCTGCAGAGCCCCTAGGACGTGTTCCTGCAGTCTGGAAAAATGTTTTTCTGATCTATGAAGATTTTGTTTTTTCTGTAGTTTCTTTTCCACCTGTAGTCGGTTAATTGGTATTACAGATTTAAAGGGGTGTTTTCTTTTTCTTTTTTCTTGCTTTTAGTATGTTTTTCCCCTTAGGGGTTGTTTCCTGCCCATGGCAGCTTTCCAGCTAACTTTTGCCGAGGTGGTATTTTTCGGCCTGTCTAAGCCAGCTAGAGGCTTTAAGAAATGCACCAAGTGTGGCAAGACCATTTCTGCAACTGACCGCCACAACTGGTGCTTGCAATGCCTTGGACCTGATCACCAGCCAGCGTCCTGTGAGCTCTGCTTGCAGATAACGCACTGAGGTCTGAAGGGTTGGGAAAAGCAGTAGTCGCTCTTCGACTCATATGATTTTGGCATCCTCAGCCCTGGCATCCTCATTGATGCCTGCAAAAGGTTCAGAGGCGTCCAAGGGAAAGGAGCTGCGTGCCCCGTCAGAATAGAGGGACCTGAACAGCAAGAGGAGACTGAGGCTCCTTCGACGACATCAAAGGGCAAGCACCGGGAGAAATTTTGGGTACAACGTCATCACAGCCCTTCATAATGAGATGCGGAGAGTGGTGGCCTGGAGCATCCGGCCAAGCTTGGACAACAGAGTCAACTCCCAGTACCCAAGAGGGCATCTGGCTGTTTCCTGATGCACCTATCATCATGGAGTCCCTGCATGAAGGCAAATGGCTGCAGCATCAACCCCCTTGCAGGTGGTGGTTCTGGAGGGAACACCTTTGAGCCCTTAAAGCTCACTTTATGGTGGTGGAAGCCTTGCGGAATGCAGGCTTTGCGGCACGGAGAGTGTCTTCCCTCACCCCATCCAGCCTATTCTGGAGACCCATGCCCTGCTGGTTGAGGTGGGGACATCAGGTGGGAGATTTATTCCAGGAACCAGGGTTGATTCCAATCAGCCTTTCCAATGTGTCATATTCTGAGGCCCAGGGAGATTGCCATTGGCATACCAAGTGGCATGGGGGCCACAGATGCCCACCCTCTCCCAAACGGTAAAGCCAGCAGGAAGAGGAGACTTGGCACTATTTAGACTTCTCTCGGAATCCAAATCAGCATGGGAGACTGAGGCAAAATCGACTGCATCAGACCTTGGGTCACTGAACCTCCCATCTGACCCATTGCCTCCACCAGAGTGGTGCAAGTCGCCCATGGAGGATATGTCTTTTCAAGATTTTGTTCAAGATATAGCTAAGGCCATCCCTTTCTCCCTGGAATTAGAGAAGAAACCGAGGGCAGAGGAACTGGAACTCATCCAGTACCCCTTGGCCCCCAGGAGGGCAGTGACAGTTCCGTGCACCATGTCCTCCAAAAGTGGCTGCAAACCTGATTCCCTCTACCAGGTCCCTACAATTCCACAGCAGTTGAGTTGGCCTTGAAGTGTACTAAGAATGCCAAGATTCACTGTTCAGTGTTGCCGAGTTGTGAAGCTCGTACCCTGTATTCCTTCGGGAGGAAATGCCACCAGGGTTCCTTGCGTGTTGCCTGAATTTTGGCTTACCAGACCTATATGAGCATGTTCCTCGAGGATGTCATGTTAGACCTGGAGGACTTTGCCACCTTTGTCCATGAAGACTGGTGCGAGTCATTTCAGGGCCTTGTGTGGCCCACTGCAAAGATTGCTCAAAATTCATGGTGCAAGGTGCCTATGATGCTTTTGAGTCCACAGGCAGAGTGGTAGCTGTGGGCATCACCATCCATCGGATGGCATGGCTGCAGCCTTCAGATCTGGAATAGTGGGTTCAGGACAAAATTGCCACTGTCCCCTGCAGGGATGAGAACCTCTTCAGCCAACCAGATGAGAAGGTGGAGGAGCTAGAGAAAGGAGCAAGTGACACTCTCCAGGAAGAGTGTGGATCCCGCGCGGAAGGAGCATCAGCCGAAGAAGGCCTTCAGTCTGAGCCCACGCAGGTATTACTGGGCCCAGCCGCAGGAATAGCCCAAGGCACGCAGTCTCCCCACTAACTGCAGAGGGAGAAGACCCCTAAAGTGCAATCCACTCCCCAGTCCAAGCCGGGTATGGAGTTTTGATGGGTTCCTCAAGAGCATAGCCAGCTGACTGTTGTCTCTTGAGGTCCCCCTGCAAGTAGGATGGCTAGTCCATTTTTCCCACCAGTGGCCCTGTCTCCTCGGAGGCCTAGGTGCTTCAGATCATCCAAAGCGGATATCTGCTGCACGTCACCCAGTTGCCACCTCCAAACGCCCCCTGGGAGTACCTCATGGACACTACACACCGGAGCCTACTGCAGACTGAGGTCGTTGCCCTGCTAGCCGACTTAGCCATCGACCTGGGTTCTACCCATGTCAGGTCGGTCAGGGCTTCTGTTTCAGGTACTTCTTGGTCCTCAAAAAGATGGTGGGTTCTGGCCCATTCTGGATCTACGAAACCTGCATCGGTTCCTCATGTATGAAAAGTTCAAGATGGTCTCGCAAGGGATGCTGTTCCCATACCTTCGTCAGGATGATTGGCTGTGCTCCTTGGATCTAAAGGATGTGTACACTCACAATCCTGATCCACCTGGTTCACAGACAGTATCTATGGGAGGCCAGCACTGTCGGTACAGAGTACTTCCCTTAAGAACATAAGATATGCCATACTGGGTCAGACCAAGGTCCATCAAGCCCAGTATCCTGTTTCCAACAGTGGCCAATCTAGGTCATATGTACCTAGCAGTTTCTCCAAAAGACACAGGTTCCACAATGCTTGTACTGGGTCAAGCATTGATATCCTGGGTCCCTTCTTAATAATGGTTTAAGGACCTTTCCTCCAGGAACTTGTTCAGACCTTTTTTAAACCCAGCTACACTAACAGCCTTTACTACATCCTCCGGTAACAAATTCCAGAGTTTGATTACACGTTGAGTGAAAAAAATATTTTCTTTTATTAGTCTTAAATAGTTTACCCTGTAGCTTCATTGCATGTCCCCTAGTCTTTCTATATTCTGATAACGTAAACAATCGATCTACGTTTACCCGTTCCACTCCGTTCATTAATTTATAGACTTCTATCATATCTCCCATCAGCCGTCTCTTTTCCAGGTTAAAGAGCCCTAACCTTTTTAGCCTTTCTTCATAGGAGTATCCTTCCATCCCCTTTACCATTTTGGTGGCCCTTCTCTGAACCTTTTCTAATATCGCTATATTCTTTTTAAGATACAGCAACCAAAATTGCACACAATATTCAAGGTGCGGTCTCACCATGGAACGATATAGAGGCATTATAATATCTCTTGTTTTATTTTCCATTCCTTTCCTTATGATACCTAGCATTCTATTTGCTCTCTTGGCCACCGCTGCGCACTGGGCCGAGGGTTTTAACATTGTATCCGCAATGACGCCTAAATCTTTTTCCTGGGTGGTGGTTCCTAAAGTGGAACCTTGCATCTTGTAACCATAGTTTGGGTTGTTCTTCCCTAGGTGCATAACTTTGCACTTATCCACATTAAATTTCATCTGCCATTTTGATGCCCAGTCTTCCAATTTATCAAGATCCTCTTGCAATTTTCCACAATCCTCTTGGGTTTTAACAACTTTAAATAGTTTTGTGTCATCTGCAAATTTGATAACCTCACTCGTAATTCCACTTTCCAGGTCATTTATGAATATGTCAAAAAGCAGTGGGCCCAGCACAGATCCCTGGGGTACACCACTATTCACCTTTCTCCATTGGGAAAATTGGCCATTTAGCCCTACCCTCTGCTTTCTATCTTTTAACCAGTTCCTGATCCACAATAGTACACTGCCTCCTATCCCATGATTCTAGTTTTACCAAAAGTCTCTGATGAGGAACCTTGTCAGAGGCTTTCTGAAAGTCCAGATACACTATATGAACCGACTCACCTTTGTCCACCTGTTTATTCACACCTTCAAAAAAACATAACAGATTAGTAAGACAAGATCTTCCTTGTCTAAAGCCATGTTGGCTGTCTCCCATTAGGCCATGACTATCTACATGATGAGTAATTTTATTCTTTATGATGGTTTCTACCATTTTTTCCGGTACTGACGTGAGGCTCACCGGTCTGTAGTTTCTCGGATCACCCCTGGAACCCTTTTTAAAAATTGGTGTTACATTGGCAATCCTCCAATCTTCAGGTATTAGAGATGATTTTAATGGTAGTTCACAGATTACTAATAGCAGGTCTGCAATCTCATATTTCAGTTCCTTCAACACCCTTGGATGTATACCATCCGACCCAGGTGATTTGCTACTCTTCAGTTTATCTAATAGTTGTAATACATCTTCCCGATGTATCGATATTTCCTTCAATTCTTCCGCACCTTTAAATACCACTTCAGTCATGGGTAACATCCCTACATCTTCCTCAGTAAAGACCGAAGCAAAGAATTCATTCAGTCTCTCTGCTATCGCCTTGTCGCCTCTTAGTGCCCCTTTAACCCCTCTATCATCTAATGGACCAACTGACTCTCTCACAGGTTTTTTGCTACGAATGTACTTGAAAAAGTCTTTATTTCGCGTTTTTGCTTCCACAGCAAGCTTCTTCTCAAATTCTCCCTTTGCCTGCCTTATCAGTGCCTTGCATTTGGCTTGCCAGTGCTTGTGCTGTTTCCAGGTTTCATCGTTTGGCTCTTTTTTCCATTTCCTGAAAGATGCTTGTTTGGCAACAGCCTCTCTGACCTCACCTTTAAACTATGCTGGCAGTTTTTTGGACTTCCTTCCACTTTTCTTAAAGCGTGGAATACAGCTGGCCTGGGCTTCCAAGATAGTATTTTTCAATACCACCCAAGCTTGATGTAAGTCTTTAACCTTTGCAACTGCTCCTTTTAGCTTTTTCTTAACTATTTTCCTCATTTTATCATAGTCTTCCTTTCGAAAGTTAAAAGGTAGTACTGTGGATTTCCTTACTATCCCTCCTCCACTAATTAAATCAAAGGCGATCATGCTATGATCACTATTGCCAAGTGGCCCCAACACCCTTATCTCTTGCACTAGATCTGGTGTTCCACTAAGGACTAGGTCTAATATGGCTTCCCCTCTTGTCGGTTCATGAACATGCTGCTCCAAGAAGCAGTCATTTATTTCATCTAGGAACTTTATCTCCCTAGCATGTCCTGACATGACAGTGACCCAGTCGATACCGGGGTAATTGAAATCACCCATTATTATTACTGCGCTGTAACTTTTGTTAGCTGCTTTGATTTCTTTGAGCATTTTATCATCCATTTGTTCATTCTGGCCAGGCGATCGATAGTACACCCCCACTGCCATTGCCTTCTCCTTTTACATGGAATTTCAATTCATTGAGATTCTACAGCAAATTTTGTTTCCTGCAAAACTTTAATCCTTTCTGACACAATGCCCTCTCTAACATAGAGCGCAACCCCTCCACCAATTTGATCAGCTCTATCATTACGATATAGTTTGAACCCAGGTATCAGTGTCCCACTGGTTGTCCTCCTTCCACCGTGTCTCTAGATATGATTGGAATATCAATCTCTCATTTAGTGCTATATATTCTAACTCTCCCATCTTATTTTTTAGATTTCTATCATTTGCATACAAGCATTTTAGAGACTTTATTTTTTTCATATTAATTTGGCTATTGGTAGAAATGGGTAATTTGGGATCTTTAAGCTCTGTCTGATCCATACTTGAGGGCATTTGGGCTACTTTACTCTTTTTTGGAACCTCTCTGCTTTTGGTAGTATCCTTCAAGGATACATTCTTCCGAACCATCCGCTCTTGAGCGACTGTCAGCTTTCCCCTATTATCTAGTTTAAAAGCTGCTCTATCTCCTTTTTAAAGGTTAATGCCAGCAGCCTGGTTCCATCCCGGTTAAGGTGAAGCCCATCCCTTGGGAAGAGCCCCTCCTTTCCCCAGAATGTTCCCCAGTTCCTAACAAATCCAAAACCCTCATCTCTGCACCATTGTCTCATCCACTCATTGAGACTCCGGAGCTCTGCCTGCCTTTTGAGTCCTGCGCGTGGAACAGGAAGCATTTCAGAGAACGCTACCCTGGAAGTTCTGGATTTCAATTTCCTACCTAAAAGTCTAAATTTAGCGTCCAGAACCTTCCTACCACCTTTTCCTATGTCATTGGTACCGACATGTACCAAGACAGCAGACTCCTCCCCAGCACTATCTAAGACCTTATCTAGGTGGCGCGTGAGGTCTGCTACCTTCGCACCAGGCAGGCATGTTACCAGGTGATCCTCACGTCCACTAGCCATCCAGCTATCTACATGCCTAATGATCGAATCACCAACTATAACGGCTGTCCTAACCCTTCCCTCATGGGCACATGCCCCTGGAGAAACTTCCTCGGTGCGAGAGGGTTTTACATCACCTGGAGGACAGGTCCTAGTTACAGGATCACTTCCTGCCACACCAGGATGATGCTCTCCTGTCATGTGACCTCTCTCCTCCATGGCAACAGGGATGCTGCCAGACTGGAGGTGGGACTTCAGGACTATATCCCTGTAGGTCTCGTCTATGTACCTCTCTGTCTGTCTTATGTTTTCCAAGTCTGCTACTCTAGCCTCTAGAGAACGGACTCATTCCCTGAGAGCAAAGAGCTCCTTTCACTTAGTGCACATGCAAGACCTCTCACCAACTGGGAGAAAATCATACATGTGACACTCAATGCAAAAGACTGGAAAGCCCCCATCTCGCTGCTGGACTGCTGTCTGCATCTTAGTTTTAAGTTTGTGTTTAGATCTTTAAGTTCTGCTGGATTCTAAATTTAACCAGAAAGCTCTCTTCTTTGTTTTAAATTTAAACTAAAAATATTTTGCTGATGCTAGGCCCTGAGTGACTATTAAATTTAAACTACAAGCGCTCTGCTGGGTATGAAATGTAACCAGAAAGCTCTCTTCTGTGTGTTAAATTTAAACTTAAACTACTGCTACCAGGCCCTGACTGATTTAACAAAAAATAGTGGGTTCACAGATTAATTAGCTTTAATACAAAGAATTCCTTTCAGAAAATTCCCAGAAGTATATACTCACAATTACAGATCTCGCTCCAGAAATAACAGTCCTCTTTTCTAGTCCTTCAGAGTACTTCAGCCCCAAGGGACTTCACAAAGCGTCTGGCGGTTGTGGCCGCTTTCCTCCGGACTCTAGGGGTCTTCGTCCCCATATCTGGATGACTGGCTCATCAAGGGTCCCACTCCAGACAGCATCTGGCAGTCTGCCGCACTCACCATTCAGGTTCTTGAGAGGCTCTTCTTCGTGATAAACTTACCTGAAGTCATACCTCCAGTCGGCACAGCAGCTGGAGTTCATCAGGGCCCTCCTCAGCACCACTCGGTCGCAGGCCTTTCTAAGACCACCTGCAGTGACTCAGTGGTGGATGTGGTGTAATGCCACCACAACCACACTACAGCTTGTGGGATGCTGAGTCCTCGGGCACATGGGCACCATGGTGCATGTTACCCCTCAGGCCCACCTCTCCATGTGTCAGGCTCAGTGGACCTTAAGCACGCAATGGCGGCAAGCGTTGGGCCGCTTTCAAAATAGGATAGTGGTCACCGCACCACTGGTGCAGTCCCTCGCCTGGTGGCTAGTGCTGGGGAATCCGATGCAAGGCCTCCTGTTCCATTTGGAAGCTCCCCTTAAGACACTCGTGACTGTGTTCAGGCTCGGTTGGGGGTGCACCTGGACAGCCTGTGCACCCAGGGTCTGTGGTCTGAGTGGGAGTATCGACATAAAATCAATTAACTCGACCCCAGGGCCATAGTGAATAACCTCCGTTCCTTTCGAGCACACCTGGTCAATCAGATGGTCTTGATTCAACCAGGTAGGGATGTTCTGTATGAACAAGCAGGGGGGCACGGGCTCGTACCTCCTGTGTTTGGAAGGCTGTGTTCATCTGTGGAAGTTCGCTATGCTCCATGGCATGGACCTCAGGGCGACCTATCTATCTGGCAAACTCAACAGCCTGGTGGATCAACTCAGCTGGTTGCTTCAGCCACACGAGTGGACCCTCAAAAGGGCGGTGGCGAACCGGCTCTTCCAGGCATGGAGCACTGCTATGATGGATCTTTTCGCCATGGCACACAATGCCCAGGTAGCCCGGTTCTGCTCTGAGGCCAGCCAGTGACTGCCTTGCCTTAGATGCCTTCTTCCTCCACTGGGGGGAGGGCTTGCTGTATGTATACCCCTCCCCCCCTCCCCCAATACCACTCGTGGCAAAAACCCTCCTGAAGCTTCAGGCTAACAAGGGATACATGATTCTTATCGCCCCCTACTGGCCTCAGCAGCCCTGGTTCCTGCTACTGCTGCAACTCTGAGGGAGCCTCTTTGTCTGGGCTCTGTCCCAAATCTCATCTTGCAGAAGGGCGGAACCTTGCTGCAGACCAACATCTACTTGCTGGCCCTCATGGCGTGGATTCTGAGGGTTATTCCTCACTCAATCTCCCCAAGGGCATTAGCAACATCCTGCTGGCATCCTGCAAGGCATGCCTCAGGTGGCGGAGGTTTGCCGCCTGGTGTGTGGGTAGGATGCTGGACCCCATCTCCTGTGCTGTGGACCAGCTGCTAAAGTACCTCTTGCACCTCTCTGACTTCAGCTTGAAGTCCACTTCGATGTGAGTTTACCTCAGCGCAATAGGGGCATACCATCGCAGCTCCAGAGGGAAGCCCATCTCGACCGAGCCTCTTGTGGTTCGATTCATGAGGGGCCTGCTCCTCTCAAAGCCCCTGATGGTCACTTGGGATCTCAGCATGGTACTTGCTCAGCTACTGCGGCCCCCACTTAGCCACTGGACTCATGCCCTCTGAAATTTATGACCTGGAAGGTCCTTTTCCAGGTGGTGGTGATGTCGGCGCGACACATCAGCAAGCTCTGATCACTCACCCTCTGTACACCAGATTTCACCAGAACAGGGTGCTGCTCTACACACACCCTCGCTTTCTACCGAAGGTGCATTCCACCTCAACCATTGATAGTCTTGCTGACTTTCTTCCCCCAGCCTCATGTCAACTGAGGTAAGGCGGCATTGCATGCCTTGGACTGCAAGCGGGTTCTAGCCTTTTACCTGGAGCACATGAAGATACACCACTAGTCCATCAAGCTGTTCGCTTCCTTAGATGCCAGTAGGCTGGGCACTGCGGTCTCAAAGTGCATGCTATCCCTTTGGCTAGAGGATTGCATCACTCACATGTATTCCCAGGCTGGGTTGAGCCTTGAAGGTCATGTAATGGCTCACAATGTTGGTGTGATGGCTGCATGGGATAAAGGTGCAGAGCTTGTATCGTTGGTGCCCTAGAGCCCTATGCTATATAGTGTGTGTTTTTTCTGGTACCTCTGTGGTGATGGCTGTTGGGCTTCCCCTTCTGGAGAGTCTGAGATACTGTAGATGGGAGCGGGGGGGGGGGGGGTAGTGAGTGTGGGGGTTAGTGAGGTATGGGGGAGAGTTATCTCGGGGGGGGGGGGGATGAATGGGGTGAATGGCATATTGTTGGAATGGATGTCCGGTGGAGGTTGCTTGGGGGTCAGTATGTTGGTTAATTTTCTGAAATATTTGAGTTCTCTATAGTCCTATTAAGTGGGTGCTGACGCAACTGCAGAGGGAGAAGGACGATGTTGTTCAGGAGTCTCACCTGGTGAGACAGGACCATTTGCTCTTTAGCTCCAAATAGTTTCCACAGGTATTTGCATCAAACGTTTCTTCGCATAAGAGGAGAGTTTTGACCCTCATTTCTAAGGATTGCCCCTTCCAATTGTTGGATCAAACTTTGGACTCTGAGTGGAGATTTCTGATTCTGAATGGGGCCTTACATGGAGTTATGTTTTCTATTGTTAATGTTTATATACCTCCTTCACAAGTGGAGTCAGCATTGGAAGCTGTATTTGAAGCTGTTAAATATAATTTGAAGGGAGAAGTGTTGACTGGGGGGTGGGACTTCAATTGTGTGATGTTGGCTCTTGACAGATGGAGTGGGTGGGTTAGTTCTCCCAAAGTGTCTGGTCTGTTACGTCTCCTAAAGAAGATGGGGCTGTTTGATGCATGGAGAAACTTGCATGGAGGATAGAGAGACTTCACCTGTTTCTCTTCCACGCATAAGAGTTATTCCAGGATTGATTATTGGTTCCTTTCTCACGGTCTAGGGTTGATCCTCAGTACAGCTGGTATTGAGTCTGAGTGTTTGGATCATGCACTAATTGCTATTGAGTTACCTGAAAAGGAGATGATGAAATGGTATATAAAGGTGATGTAGTGGAAGAATTCAAAGAAATATTGATAAAACAGAAGGATCTATTATAGCTGTTTGATAAACTGAAGAGTAGCAAATCTCCTGGACCAGATAGTATACATCCGAGGGAGTTGAAAGAACTGAAATATGAGATTGCAGACCCACTATTAGTCATCTGTGAACTATCATTAAAATCATCTGTAGTATCTGAGGATTGGAGAGTGGCCAATGTAACACCAACTTTTAAAAAGGGTTCCTGGGGTGATCAGGGAAACTACAGACCGGTGAGCCTGACGCCAGTACCGGGCAAAATGGTAGAAACTATTAGAAAGAATAAAGTTACTGAACATGTAGATAGCCATGGTGTAATGGGAGAAAGCCAACATGGATTAACTAAGGAAAGTCTTGGTTTTACTAATCTGTTTTTGAAGGTGTGGATAAACAGACCAAAGTAAGCAAGCTGGTATAGTGTATCTGGATTTTCAGAAAGCCTTTGACAAGGTCCCTTATGAGAGACTCTTGGTGAAATTAAAAGGTCATTGGATTGGAAGCAGTGTACTATTGCAGATCAGGACCAGGTTAAAAGATATAAAAAGCAGAGAGTAGGGCTAAATGTCCAATTTTCTCAATGGAGAAAGGTGAATAGTGGAGTACCCCAGGGATCTGTGCTGGGCTTGCTGCTTTAACATATTCATAAATGACTGGGAAATAGAAATAATGAATGAGGTGATCAAATTTTCAGATGAGACAAAATTATTCAAAGTTGTTGAAATGCAAGAGGACCTTGATAAATTGGAAGACTGGATATTCAAATGGCAGATGAGATTTAATGTGGACAAGTGCAGAGTTATGCACCTAGGAAAGAACAACCCAAACTTGGTTACACAATGCAAGGTATTACCTTAGATACCACCACCCAGGAAAAAGATTTAGACGTCGTGGACAATACATTGAAACCCTTTGCCCAGTGTGCAGTGGCAGCCAAGAAAGCAAATAGAATTCTAGGAATCATAAGGAAAGGAATTTAGAATAAAACAAAGGGTATTATAATGCCTCTGTATTGTTCCATGGTGAGTCCGTACCTAGAATATTGTGTGCAAATCTGGTTGCCATATCTTAAAAAGGATATAGCAGAATTAGAAAAGGTACAAAGAGCAACAAAAATAGTAAAGGGAATGGAAGGATACTCCTATGAGGAGAGACTTAAAAGGTTGGGGCTCTTCCGCTTGGAAAAGAGGTGACTGAGGAGGGATATGATTGAGGTCTATAAATTAATGAATGGAGTAGAACGGGTAAATGTAGATCGGCTGTTCATGCCATCAAAAAGTAGAGACTAGAAGACGCAATCAAACTACAGTGTAACCCATTTAAGACTAATAAGAGAATATTTTTTTACTGAACACCTAATCAAATTCTGGAATTCGTTACTGGCGGATGTGGCAAAAGCTGTTAGTGTAGCTGGGTTTAAAAAAGGTTTGGACACAAGTTCCTGAAGGAAAGGTCCATAAACCATTATTAAAGACCACCTGGGAAATCCACTGCTTGCCTCAGGCAAGCATCATGGAACCTGTGTGCTGCTTTGGTAACCTATCAGATATTTATGGCCTGGATTGGCCATTGTTGGAAACAGGATACTGGGCTTGATGGACCTTGATCTGACCCAATAAGGCATTTCTTATGTAGGTGCCCTTACCCTTCCTCTCCCCCCCCCCTTGCATGTGGTTCATGTGTAGAGCTGCCTTAAGAAAAGTTCTTCAGTTATTGCAGAAGGGAAGGCAGGAGTATTTGTCTTCTAATTTGGCTGATTTATCCGTTTTTATTCTGGGAGGCATTTAAGGCGGTTCTCCAAGGACAGATTATTTCCTTGTCTAGTGGTTTAAGAGAAAGGAGGCATGGGTTGAGGAGCTGTGAATAGAGATTTGTGAATTGGAACATTTGCACAGGACAGGAGGTAATTGAAATCACCCATTATTATTACTGCGCTGTAACTTTTGTTAGCTGCTTTGATTTCTTTGAGCATTTTATCATCCATTTGTTCATTCTGGCCAGGCGATCGATAGTACACCCCCACTGCCATTGCCTTCTCCTTTTACATGGAATTTCAATTCATTGAGATTCTACAGCAAATTTTGTTTCCTGCAAAACTTTAATCCTTTCTGACACAATGCCCTCTCTAACATAGAGCGCAACCCCTCCACCAATTTGATCAGCTCTATCATTACGATATAGTTTGAACCCCAGGTATCAGTGTCCCACTGGTTGTCCTCCTTCCACCGTGTCTCTAGATATGATTGGAATATCAATCTCTCATTTAGTGCTATATATTCTAACTCTCCCATCTTATTTTTTAGATTTCTATCATTTGCATACAAGCATTTTAGAGACTTTATTTTATTCATATTAATTTGGCTATTGGTAGAAATGGGTAATTTGGGATCTTTAAGCTCTGTCTGATCCATACTTGAGGGCATTTGGGCTACTTTACTCTTTTTTGGAACCTCTCTGCTTTTGGTAGTATCCTTCAAGGATACATTCTTCCGAACCATCCGCTCTTGAGCGACTGTCAGCTTTCCCCTATTATCTAGTTTAAAAGCTGCTCTATCTCCTTTTTAAAGGTTAATGCCAGCAGCCTGGTTCCATCCCGGTTAAGGTGAAGCCCATCCCTTGGGAAGAGCCCCTCCTTTCCCCAGAATGTTCCCCAGTTCCTAACAAATCCAAAACCCTCATCTCTGCACCATTGTCTCATCCACTCATTGAGACTCCGGAGCTCTGCCTGCCTTTTGAGTCCTGCGCGTGGAACAGGAAGCATTTCAGAGAACGCTACCCTGGAAGTTCTGGATTTCAATTTCCTACCTAAAAGTCTAAATTTAGCGTCCAGAACCTTCCTACCACCTTTTCCTATGTCATTGGTACCGACATGTACCAAGACAGCAGACTCCTCCCCAGCACTATCTAAGACCTTATCTAGGTGGCGCGTGAGGTCTGCTACCTTCGCACCAGGCAGGCATGTTACCAGGTGATCCTCACGTCCACTAGCCATCCAGCTATCTACATGCCTAATGATCGAATCACCAACTATAACGGCTGTCCTAACCCTTCCCTCATGGGCACATGCCCCTGGAGAAACTTCCTCGGTGCGAGAGGGTTTTACATCACCTGGAGGACAGGTCCTAGTTACAGGATCACTTCCTGCCACACCAGGATGATGCTCTCCTGTCATGTGACCTCTCTCCTCCATGGCAACAGGGATGCTGCCAGACTGGAGGTGGGACTTCAGGACTATATCCCTGTAGGTCTCGTCTATGTACCTCTCTGTCTGTCTTATGTTTTCCAAGTCTGCTACTCTAGCCTCTAGAGAACGGACTCATTCCCTGAGAGCAAAGAGCTCCTTTCACTTAGTGCACATGCAAGACCTCTCACCAACTGGGAGAAAATCATACATGTGACACTCAATGCAAAAGACTGGAAAGCCCCCATCTCGCTGCTGGACTGCTGTCTGCATCTTAGTTTTAAGTTTGTGTTTAGATCTTTAAGTTCTGCTGGATTCTAAATTTAACCAGAAAGCTCTCTTCTTTGTTTTAAATTTAAACTAAAAATATTTTGCTGATGCTAGGCCCTGAGTGACTATTAAATTTAAACTACAAGCGCTCTGCTGGGTATGAAATGTAACCAGAAAGCTCTCTTCTGTGTGTTAAATTTAAACTTAAACTACTGCTACCAGGCCCTGACTGATTTAACAAAAAAATAGTGGGTTCACAGATTAATTAGCTTTAATACAAAGAATTCCTTTCAGAAAATTCCCAGAAGTATATACTCACAATTACAGATCTCGCTCCAGAAATAACAGTCCTCTTTTCTAGTCCTTCAGAGTACTTCAGCCCCAAGGGACTTCACAAAGCGTCTGGCGGTTGTGGCCGCTTTCCTCCGGACTCTAGGGGTCTTCGTCCCCATATCTGGATGACTGGCTCATCAAGGGTCCCACTCCAGACAGCATCTGGCAGTCTGCCGCACTCACCATTCAGGTTCTTGAGAGGCTCTTCTTCGTGATAAACTTACCTGAAGTCATACCTCCAGTCGGCACAGCAGCTGGAGTTCATCAGGGCCCTCCTCAGCACCACTCGGTCGCAGGCCTTTCTAAGACCACCTGCAGTGACTCAGTGGTGGATGTGGTGTAATGCCACCACAACCACACTACAGCTTGTGGGATGCTGAGTCCTCGGGCACATGGGCACCATGGTGCATGTTACCCCTCAGGCCCACCTCTCCATGTGTCAGGCTCAGTGGACCTTAAGCACGCAATGGCGGCAAGCGTTGGGCCGCTTTCAAAATAGGATAGTGGTCACCGCACCACTGGTGCAGTCCCTCGCCTGGTGGCTAGTGCTGGGGAATCCGATGCAAGGCCTCCTGTTCCATTTGGAAGCTCCCCTTAAGACACTCGTGACTGTGTTCAGGCTCGGTTGGGGGTGCACCTGGACAGCCTGTGCACCCAGGGTCTGTGGTCTGAGTGGGAGTATCGACATAAAATCAATTAACTCGACCCCAGGGCCATAGTGAATAACCTCCGTTCCTTTCGAGCACACCTGGTCAATCAGATGGTCTTGATTCAACCAGGTAGGGATGTTCTGTATGAACAAGCAGGGGGGCACGGGCTCGTACCTCCTGTGTTTGGAAGGCTGTGTTCATCTGTGGAAGTTCGCTATGCTCCATGGCATGGACCTCAGGGCGACCTATCTATCTGGCAAACTCAACAGCCTGGTGGATCAACTCAGCTGGTTGCTTCAGCCACACGAGTGGACCCTCAAAAGGGCGGTGGCGAACCGGCTCTTCCAGGCATGGAGCACTGCTATGATGGATCTTTTCGCCATGGCACACAATGCCCAGGTAGCCCGGTTCTGCTCTGAGGCCAGCCAGTGACTGCCTTGCCTTAGATGCCTTCTTCCTCCACTGGGGGGAGGGCTTGCTGTATGTATACCCCTCCCCCCCTCCCCCAATACCACTCGTGGCAAAAACCCTCCTGAAGCTTCAGGCTAACAAGGGATACATGATTCTTATCGCCCCCTACTGGCCTCAGCAGCCCTGGTTCCTGCTACTGCTGCAACTCTGAGGGAGCCTCTTTGTCTGGGCTCTGTCCCAAATCTCATCTTGCAGAAGGGCGGAACCTTGCTGCAGACCAACATCTACTTGCTGGCCCTCATGGCGTGGATTCTGAGGGTTATTCCTCACTCAATCTCCCCAAGGGCATTAGCAACATCCTGCTGGCATCCTGCAAGGCATGCCTCAGGTGGCGGAGGTTTGCCGCCTGGTGTGTGGGTAGGATGCTGGACCCCATCTCCTGTGCTGTGGACCAGCTGCTAAAGTACCTCTTGCACCTCTCTGACTTCAGCTTGAAGTCCACTTCGATGTGAGTTTACCTCAGCGCAATAGGGGCATACCATCGCAGCTCCAGAGGGAAGCCCATCTCGACCGAGCCTCTTGTGGTTCGATTCATGAGGGGCCTGCTCCTCTCAAAGCCCCTGATGGTCACTTGGGATCTCAGCATGGTACTTGCTCAGCTACTGCGGCCCCCACTTAGCCACTGGACTCATGCCCTCTGAAATTTATGACCTGGAAGGTCCTTTTCCAGGTGGTGGTGATGTCGGCGCGACACATCAGCAAGCTCTGATCACTCACCCTCTGTACACCAGATTTCACCAGAACAGGGTGCTGCTCTACACACACCCTCGCTTTCTACCGAAGGTGCATTCCACCTCAACCATTGATAGTCTTGCTGACTTTCTTCCCCCAGCCTCATGTCAACTGAGGTAAGGCGGCATTGCATGCCTTGGACTGCAAGCGGGTTCTAGCCTTTTACCTGGAGCACATGAAGATACACCACTAGTCCATCAAGCTGTTCGCTTCCTTAGATGCCAGTAGGCTGGGCACTGCGGTCTCAAAGTGCATGCTATCCCTTTGGCTAGAGGATTGCATCACTCACATGTATTCCCAGGCTGGGTTGAGCCTTGAAGGTCATGTAATGGCTCACAATGTTGGTGTGATGGCTGCATGGGATAAAGGTGCAGAGCTTGTATCGTTGGTGCCCTAGAGCCCTATGCTATATAGTGTGTGTTTTTTCTGGTACCTCTGTGGTGATGGCTGTTGGGCTTCCCCTTCTGGAGAGTCTGAGATACTGTAGATGGGAGCGGGGGGGGGGGGGTAGTGAGTGTGGGGGTTAGTGAGGTATGGGGGAGAGTTATCTCGGGGGGGGGGGGATGAATGGGGTGAATGGCATATTGTTGGAATGGATGTCCGGTGGAGGTTGCTTGGGGGTCAGTATGTTGGTTAATTTTCTGAAATATTTGAGTTCTCTATAGTCCTATTAAGTGGGTGCTGACGCAACTGCAGAGGGAGAAGGACGATGTTGTTCAGGAGTCTCACCTGGTGAGACAGGACCATTTGCTCTTTAGCTCCAAATAGTTTCCACAGGTATTTGCATCAAACGTTTCTTCGCATAAGAGGAGAGTTTTGACCCTCATTTCTAAGGATTGCCCCTTCCAATTGTTGGATCAAACTTTGGACTCTGAGTGGAGATTTCTGATTCTGAATGGGGCCTTACATGGAGTTATGTTTTCTATTGTTAATGTTTATATACCTCCTTCACAAGTGGAGTCAGCATTGGAAGCTGTATTTGAAGCTGTTAAATATAATTTGAAGGGAGAAGTGTTGACTGGGGGGTGGGACTTCAATTGTGTGATGTTGGCTCTTGACAGATGGAGTGGGTGGGTTAGTTCTCCCAAAGTGTCTGGTCTGTTACGTCTCCTAAAGAAGATGGGGCTGTTTGATGCATGGAGAAACTTGCATGGAGGATAGAGAGACTTCACCTGTTTCTCTTCCACGCATAAGAGTTATTCCAGGATTGATTATTGGTTCCTTTCTCACGGTCTAGGGTTGATCCTCAGTACAGCTGGTATTGAGTCTGAGTGTTTGGATCATGCACTAATTGCTATTGAGTTACCTGAAAAGGAGATGATGAAATGGTATATAAAGGTGATGTAGTGGAAGAATTCAAAGAAATATTGATAAAACAGAAGGATCTATTATAGCTGTTTGATAAACTGAAGAGTAGCAAATCTCCTGGACCAGATAGTATACATCCGAGGGAGTTGAAAGAACTGAAATATGAGATTGCAGACCCACTATTAGTCATCTGTGAACTATCATTAAAATCATCTGTAGTATCTGAGGATTGGAGAGTGGCCAATGTAACACCAACTTTTAAAAAGGGTTCCTGGGGTGATCAGGGAAACTACAGACCGGTGAGCCTGACGCCAGTACCGGGCAAAATGGTAGAAACTATTAGAAAGAATAAAGTTACTGAACATGTAGATAGCCATGGTGTAATGGGAGAAAGCCAACATGGATTAACTAAGGAAAGTCTTGGTTTTACTAATCTGTTTTTGAAGGTGTGGATAAACAGACCAAAGTAAGCAAGCTGGTATAGTGTATCTGGATTTTCAGAAAGCCTTTGACAAGGTCCCTTATGAGAGACTCTTGGTGAAATTAAAAGGTCATTGGATTGGAAGCAGTGTACTATTGCAGATCAGGACCAGGTTAAAAGATATAAAAAGCAGAGAGTAGGGCTAAATGTCCAATTTTCTCAATGGAGAAAGGTGAATAGTGGAGTACCCCAGGGATCTGTGCTGGGCTTGCTGCTTTAACATATTCATAAATGACTGGGAAATAGAAATAATGAATGAGGTGATCAAATTTTCAGATGAGACAAAATTATTCAAAGTTGTTGAAATGCAAGAGGACCTTGATAAATTGGAAGACTGGATATTCAAATGGCAGATGAGATTTAATGTGGACAAGTGCAGAGTTATGCACCTAGGAAAGAACAACCCAAACTTGGTTACACAATGCAAGGTATTACCTTAGATACCACCACCCAGGAAAAAGATTTAGACGTCGTGGACAATACATTGAAACCCTTTGCCCAGTGTGCAGTGGCAGCCAAGAAAGCAAATAGAATTCTAGGAATCATAAGGAAAGGAATTTAGAATAAAACAAAGGGTATTATAATGCCTCTGTATTGTTCCATGGTGAGTCCGTACCTAGAATATTGTGTGCAAATCTGGTTGCCATATCTTAAAAAGGATATAGCAGAATTAGAAAAGGTACAAAGAGCAACAAAAATAGTAAAGGGAATGGAAGGATACTCCTATGAGGAGAGACTTAAAAGGTTGGGGCTCTTCCGCTTGGAAAAGAGGTGACTGAGGAGGGATATGATTGAGGTCTATAAATTAATGAATGGAGTAGAACGGGTAAATGTAGATCGGCTGTTCATGCCATCAAAAAGTAGAGACTAGAAGACGCAATCAAACTACAGTGTAACCCATTTAAGACTAATAAGAGAATATTTTTTTACTGAACACCTAATCAAATTCTGGAATTCGTTACTGGCGGATGTGGCAAAAGCTGTTAGTGTAGCTGGGTTTAAAAAAGGTTTGGACACAAGTTCCTGAAGGAAAGGTCCATAAACCATTATTAAAGACCACCTGGGAAATCCACTGCTTGCCTCAGGCAAGCATCATGGAACCTGTGTGCTGCTTTGGTAACCTATCAGATATTTATGGCCTGGATTGGCCATTGTTGGAAACAGGATACTGGGCTTGATGGACCTTGATCTGACCCAATAAGGCATTTCTTATGTAGGTGCCCTTACCCTTCCTCTCCCCCCCCTTGCATGTGGTTCATGTGTAGAGCTGCCTTAAGAAAAGTTCTTCAGTTATTGCAGAAGGGAAGGCAGGAGTATTTGTCTTCTAATTTGGCTGATTTATCCGTTTTTATTCTGGGAGGCATTTAAGGCGGTTCTCCAAGGACAGATTATTTCCTTGTCTAGTGGTTTAAGAGAAAGGAGGCATGGGTTGAGGAGCTGTGAATAGAGATTTGTGAATTGGAACATTTGCACAGGACAGGAGGTAATTGAAATCACCCATTATTATTACTGCGCTGTAACTTTTGTTAGCTGCTTTGATTTCTTTGAGCATTTTATCATCCATTTGTTCATTCTGGCCAGGCGATCGATAGTACACCCCCACTGCCATTGCCTTCTCCTTTTACATGGAATTTCAATTCATTGAGATTCTACAGCAAATTTTGTTTCCTGCAAAACTTTAATCCTTTCTGACACAATGCCCTCTCTAACATAGAGCGCAACCCCTCCACCAATTTGATCAGCTCTATCATTACGATATAGTTTGAACCCCAGGTATCAGTGTCCCACTGGTTGTCCTCCTTCCACCGTGTCTCTAGATATGATTGGAATATCAATCTCTCATTTAGTGCTATATATTCTAACTCTCCCATCTTATTTTTTAGATTTCTATCATTTGCATACAAGCATTTTAGAGACTTTATTTTATTCATATTAATTTGGCTATTGGTAGAAATGGGTAATTTGGGATCTTTAAGCTCTGTCTGATCCATACTTGAGGGCATTTGGGCTACTTTACTCTTTTTTGGAACCTCTCTGCTTTTGGTAGTATCCTTCAAGGATACATTCTTCCGAACCATCCGCTCTTGAGCGACTGTCAGCTTTCCCCTATTATCTAGTTTAAAAGCTGCTCTATCTCCTTTTTAAAGGTTAATGCCAGCAGCCTGGTTCCATCCCGGTTAAGGTGAAGCCCATCCCTTGGGAAGAGCCCCTCCTTTCCCCAGAATGTTCCCCAGTTCCTAACAAATCCAAAACCCTCATCTCTGCACCATTGTCTCATCCACTCATTGAGACTCCGGAGCTCTGCCTGCCTTTTGAGTCCTGCGCGTGGAACAGGAAGCATTTCAGAGAACGCTACCCTGGAAGTTCTGGATTTCAATTTCCTACCTAAAAGTCTAAATTTAGCGTCCAGAACCTTCCTACCACCTTTTCCTATGTCATTGGTACCGACATGTACCAAGACAGCAGACTCCTCCCCAGCACTATCTAAGACCTTATCTAGGTGGCGCGTGAGGTCTGCTACCTTCGCACCAGGCAGGCATGTTACCAGGTGATCCTCACGTCCACTAGCCATCCAGCTATCTACATGCCTAATGATCGAATCACCAACTATAACGGCTGTCCTAACCCTTCCCTCATGGGCACATGCCCCTGGAGAAACTTCCTCGGTGCGAGAGGGTTTTACATCACCTGGAGGACAGGTCCTAGTTACAGGATCACTTCCTGCC
Organism: Ichthyophis bannanicus; assembly: GCA_033557465.1. Lineage (NCBI taxonomy): Eukaryota > Metazoa > Chordata > Amphibia > Gymnophiona > Ichthyophiidae > Ichthyophis > Ichthyophis bannanicus. The sequence goes on along the minus strand of CM066039.1, from coordinate 351,345,735 downwards.
ACACCAGGATGATGCTCTCCTGTCATGTGACCTCTCTCCTCCATGGCAACAGGGATGCTGCCAGACTGGAGGTGGGACTTCAGGACTATATCCCTGTAGGTCTCGTCTATGTACCTCTCTGTCTGTCTTATGTTTTCCAAGTCTGCTACTCTAGCCTCTAGAGAACGGACTCATTCCCTGAGAGCAAAGAGCTCCTTTCACTTAGTGCACATGCAAGACCTCTCACCAACTGGGAGAAAATCATACATGTGACACTCAATGCAAAAGACTGGAAAGCCCCCATCTCGCTGCTGGACTGCTGTCTGCATCTTAGTTTTAAGTTTGTGTTTAGATCTTTAAGTTCTGCTGGATTCTAAATTTAACCAGAAAGCTCTCTTCTTTGTTTTAAATTTAAACTAAAAATATTTTGCTGATGCTAGGCCCTGAGTGACTATTAAATTTAAACTACAAGCGCTCTGCTGGGTATGAAATGTAACCAGAAAGCTCTCTTCTGTGTGTTAAATTTAAACTTAAACTACTGCTACCAGGCCCTGACTGATTTAACAAAAAAATAGTGGGTTCACAGATTAATTAGCTTTAATACAAAGAATTCCTTTCAGAAAATTCCCAGAAGTATATACTCACAATTACAGATCTCGCTCCAGAAATAACAGTCCTCTTTTCTAGTCCTTCAGAGTACTTCAGCCCCAAGGGACTTCACAAAGCGTCTGGCGGTTGTGGCCGCTTTCCTCCGGACTCTAGGGGTCTTCGTCCCCATATCTGGATGACTGGCTCATCAAGGGTCCCACTCCAGACAGCATCTGGCAGTCTGCCGCACTCACCATTCAGGTTCTTGAGAGGCTCTTCTTCGTGATAAACTTACCTGAAGTCATACCTCCAGTCGGCACAGCAGCTGGAGTTCATCAGGGCCCTCCTCAGCACCACTCGGTCGCAGGCCTTTCTAAGACCACCTGCAGTGACTCAGTGGTGGATGTGGTGTAATGCCACCACAACCACACTACAGCTTGTGGGATGCTGAGTCCTCGGGCACATGGGCACCATGGTGCATGTTACCCCTCAGGCCCACCTCTCCATGTGTCAGGCTCAGTGGACCTTAAGCACGCAATGGCGGCAAGCGTTGGGCCGCTTTCAAAATAGGATAGTGGTCACCGCACCACTGGTGCAGTCCCTCGCCTGGTGGCTAGTGCTGGGGAATCCGATGCAAGGCCTCCTGTTCCATTTGGAAGCTCCCCTTAAGACACTCGTGACTGTGTTCAGGCTCGGTTGGGGGTGCACCTGGACAGCCTGTGCACCCAGGGTCTGTGGTCTGAGTGGGAGTATCGACATAAAATCAATTAACTCGACCCCAGGGCCATAGTGAATAACCTCCGTTCCTTTCGAGCACACCTGGTCAATCAGATGGTCTTGATTCAACCAGGTAGGGATGTTCTGTATGAACAAGCAGGGGGGCACGGGCTCGTACCTCCTGTGTTTGGAAGGCTGTGTTCATCTGTGGAAGTTCGCTATGCTCCATGGCATGGACCTCAGGGCGACCTATCTATCTGGCAAACTCAACAGCCTGGTGGATCAACTCAGCTGGTTGCTTCAGCCACACGAGTGGACCCTCAAAAGGGCGGTGGCGAACCGGCTCTTCCAGGCATGGAGCACTGCTATGATGGATCTTTTCGCCATGGCACACAATGCCCAGGTAGCCCGGTTCTGCTCTGAGGCCAGCCAGTGACTGCCTTGCCTTAGATGCCTTCTTCCTCCACTGGGGGGAGGGCTTGCTGTATGTATACCCCTCCCCCCCTCCCCCAATACCACTCGTGGCAAAAACCCTCCTGAAGCTTCAGGCTAACAAGGGATACATGATTCTTATCGCCCCCTACTGGCCTCAGCAGCCCTGGTTCCTGCTACTGCTGCAACTCTGAGGGAGCCTCTTTGTCTGGGCTCTGTCCCAAATCTCATCTTGCAGAAGGGCGGAACCTTGCTGCAGACCAACATCTACTTGCTGGCCCTCATGGCGTGGATTCTGAGGGTTATTCCTCACTCAATCTCCCCAAGGGCATTAGCAACATCCTGCTGGCATCCTGCAAGGCATGCCTCAGGTGGCGGAGGTTTGCCGCCTGGTGTGTGGGTAGGATGCTGGACCCCATCTCCTGTGCTGTGGACCAGCTGCTAAAGTACCTCTTGCACCTCTCTGACTTCAGCTTGAAGTCCACTTCGATGTGAGTTTACCTCAGCGCAATAGGGGCATACCATCGCAGCTCCAGAGGGAAGCCCATCTCGACCGAGCCTCTTGTGGTTCGATTCATGAGGGGCCTGCTCCTCTCAAAGCCCCTGATGGTCACTTGGGATCTCAGCATGGTACTTGCTCAGCTACTGCGGCCCCCACTTAGCCACTGGACTCATGCCCTCTGAAATTTATGACCTGGAAGGTCCTTTTCCAGGTGGTGGTGATGTCGGCGCGACACATCAGCAAGCTCTGATCACTCACCCTCTGTACACCAGATTTCACCAGAACAGGGTGCTGCTCTACACACACCCTCGCTTTCTACCGAAGGTGCATTCCACCTCAACCATTGATAGTCTTGCTGACTTTCTTCCCCCAGCCTCATGTCAACTGAGGTAAGGCGGCATTGCATGCCTTGGACTGCAAGCGGGTTCTAGCCTTTTACCTGGAGCACATGAAGATACACCACTAGTCCATCAAGCTGTTCGCTTCCTTAGATGCCAGTAGGCTGGGCACTGCGGTCTCAAAGTGCATGCTATCCCTTTGGCTAGAGGATTGCATCACTCACATGTATTCCCAGGCTGGGTTGAGCCTTGAAGGTCATGTAATGGCTCACAATGTTGGTGTGATGGCTGCATGGGATAAAGGTGCAGAGCTTGTATCGTTGGTGCCCTAGAGCCCTATGCTATATAGTGTGTGTTTTTTCTGGTACCTCTGTGGTGATGGCTGTTGGGCTTCCCCTTCTGGAGAGTCTGAGATACTGTAGATGGGAGCGGGGGGGGGGGGGGGTAGTGAGTGTGGGGGTTAGTGAGGTATGGGGGAGAGTTATCTCGGGGGGGGGGGATGAATGGGGTGAATGGCATATTGTTGGAATGGATGTCCGGTGGAGGTTGCTTGGGGGTCAGTATGTTGGTTAATTTTCTGAAATATTTGAGTTCTCTATAGTCCTATTAAGTGGGTGCTGACGCAACTGCAGAGGGAGAAGGACGATGTTGTTCAGGAGTCTCACCTGGTGAGACAGGACCATTTGCTCTTTAGCTCCAAATAGTTTCCACAGGTATTTGCATCAAACGTTTCTTCGCATAAGAGGAGAGTTTTGACCCTCATTTCTAAGGATTGCCCCTTCCAATTGTTGGATCAAACTTTGGACTCTGAGTGGAGATTTCTGATTCTGAATGGGGCCTTACATGGAGTTATGTTTTCTATTGTTAATGTTTATATACCTCCTTCACAAGTGGAGTCAGCATTGGAAGCTGTATTTGAAGCTGTTAAATATAATTTGAAGGGAGAAGTGTTGACTGGGGGGTGGGACTTCAATTGTGTGATGTTGGCTCTTGACAGATGGAGTGGGTGGGTTAGTTCTCCCAAAGTGTCTGGTCTGTTACGTCTCCTAAAGAAGATGGGGCTGTTTGATGCATGGAGAAACTTGCATGGAGGATAGAGAGACTTCACCTGTTTCTCTTCCACGCATAAGAGTTATTCCAGGATTGATTATTGGTTCCTTTCTCACGGTCTAGGGTTGATCCTCAGTACAGCTGGTATTGAGTCTGAGTGTTTGGATCATGCACTAATTGCTATTGAGTTACCTGAAAAGGAGATGATGAAATGGTATATAAAGGTGATGTAGTGGAAGAATTCAAAGAAATATTGATAAAACAGAAGGATCTATTATAGCTGTTTGATAAACTGAAGAGTAGCAAATCTCCTGGACCAGATAGTATACATCCGAGGGAGTTGAAAGAACTGAAATATGAGATTGCAGACCCACTATTAGTCATCTGTGAACTATCATTAAAATCATCTGTAGTATCTGAGGATTGGAGAGTGGCCAATGTAACACCAACTTTTAAAAAGGGTTCCTGGGGTGATCAGGGAAACTACAGACCGGTGAGCCTGACGCCAGTACCGGGCAAAATGGTAGAAACTATTAGAAAGAATAAAGTTACTGAACATGTAGATAGCCATGGTGTAATGGGAGAAAGCCAACATGGATTAACTAAGGAAAGTCTTGGTTTTACTAATCTGTTTTTGAAGGTGTGGATAAACAGACCAAAGTAAGCAAGCTGGTATAGTGTATCTGGATTTTCAGAAAGCCTTTGACAAGGTCCCTTATGAGAGACTCTTGGTGAAATTAAAAGGTCATTGGATTGGAAGCAGTGTACTATTGCAGATCAGGACCAGGTTAAAAGATATAAAAAGCAGAGAGTAGGGCTAAATGTCCAATTTTCTCAATGGAGAAAGGTGAATAGTGGAGTACCCCAGGGATCTGTGCTGGGCTTGCTGCTTTAACATATTCATAAATGACTGGGAAATAGAAATAATGAATGAGGTGATCAAATTTTCAGATGAGACAAAATTATTCAAAGTTGTTGAAATGCAAGAGGACCTTGATAAATTGGAAGACTGGATATTCAAATGGCAGATGAGATTTAATGTGGACAAGTGCAGAGTTATGCACCTAGGAAAGAACAACCCAAACTTGGTTACACAATGCAAGGTATTACCTTAGATACCACCACCCAGGAAAAAGATTTAGACGTCGTGGACAATACATTGAAACCCTTTGCCCAGTGTGCAGTGGCAGCCAAGAAAGCAAATAGAATTCTAGGAATCATAAGGAAAGGAATTTAGAATAAAACAAAGGGTATTATAATGCCTCTGTATTGTTCCATGGTGAGTCCGTACCTAGAATATTGTGTGCAAATCTGGTTGCCATATCTTAAAAAGGATATAGCAGAATTAGAAAAGGTACAAAGAGCAACAAAAATAGTAAAGGGAATGGAAGGATACTCCTATGAGGAGAGACTTAAAAGGTTGGGGCTCTTCCGCTTGGAAAAGAGGTGACTGAGGAGGGATATGATTGAGGTCTATAAATTAATGAATGGAGTAGAACGGGTAAATGTAGATCGGCTGTTCATGCCATCAAAAAGTAGAGACTAGAAGACGCAATCAAACTACAGTGTAACCCATTTAAGACTAATAAGAGAATATTTTTTTACTGAACACCTAATCAAATTCTGGAATTCGTTACTGGCGGATGTGGCAAAAGCTGTTAGTGTAGCTGGGTTTAAAAAAGGTTTGGACACAAGTTCCTGAAGGAAAGGTCCATAAACCATTATTAAAGACCACCTGGGAAATCCACTGCTTGCCTCAGGCAAGCATCATGGAACCTGTGTGCTGCTTTGGTAACCTATCAGATATTTATGGCCTGGATTGGCCATTGTTGGAAACAGGATACTGGGCTTGATGGACCTTGATCTGACCCAATAAGGCATTTCTTATGTAGGTGCCCTTACCCTTCCTCTCCCCCCCCCTTGCATGTGGTTCATGTGTAGAGCTGCCTTAAGAAAAGTTCTTCAGTTATTGCAGAAGGGAAGGCAGGAGTATTTGTCTTCTAATTTGGCTGATTTATCCGTTTTTATTCTGGGAGGCATTTAAGGCGGTTCTCCAAGGACAGATTATTTCCTTGTCTAGTGGTTTAAGAGAAAGGAGGCATGGGTTGAGGAGCTGTGAATAGAGATTTGTGAATTGGAACATTTGCACAGGACAGGAGGTGGATCGCGAGTGTGGAAACAGTATGCAAGCAAGGTGAATTGGCGTCTTTGGAGACTGAGAATATTCAGTTGTGGTCAACATTATTGGCACCCTTGCATTTTAGATATGTTATGTACAATATCTTGAGAAATGGAAATATTCCAACTATGTCATCATAATATTTTAATAGTATGTATATTTTAATAGTATGTTTAAAGGTATGCGACAAAAAAAAGTCTGTGCAATTCAGACACAGTAATTTCTGAGAAAAAAAACAAAATATGACCTGGACAGGATTAATGTTAGCACCCTTCACTAATATTTGGTTGCACACCCCTTGGCAGTGATGAGCCTCCAAACATTTCTTGTAGCCATCTATAAGTTTCTTATGTCTGTCTGCTTGTAGTTTCTCCCACTCCAACTGCAATTTGTTCCAGCTCATGAATGAATCCAGGATTCTTTTTACCAATGGCAGATTTCAGCTCTTTCCAAAGGTTCTCAATTGGATTGAGATAAGGACTTATTGCTGGCCATTTAAAATGGTCCATTTTTTTTCCTTTTTGTACTTTTGGATGTATGTTTTAGGTCATTGTCCTGCTGGAGGACCCATGACCTTCAACCCGGATCTAGCTTTCTGACACTAGGTAGCACATTTCACTCCAAAATACCTTGGTAGTCCTCTGACTTCATGATTCCTTTAATAGGTTCAAGGCCTCCAGTTCCTGAGGCAGCAAAACAGCCCCATAATAATATGGAACCTCTACTATATTTAACTGTACGAAGGTGTTTTTTCCTTATAAGCTTCATTTCTTTGCCTGTAAATGTATCGCTGGTCTGCATTGCCAAAGAGCTCAAGTTTGGTTTCATCTGTCCACAGAACATTTTCCCAGAAGGATTGTGGTTTCTCAAGGTGGGTTTGGGCAAAGATCAGGCGTGCTTTTTTATGTCTCTTTGAGCACTGGGGTCCTCCTTGGCCTTTACCCATGAAGTCCTTCTTTGTTTAGTATGTGGCATATGGTGCTGATTGAAATCACCACTCCAGATTGCTCCAGATCAGCCTTAAGCTCTTTGAATGTTTGTGGTATTTTTCCAACAGTTCATTACTAACCTTCGAAGACTTCTTTAAATTTCCTCTTCCCATCATTTCTTGGGTGGTTCTTGACAGTTCCATGAGCAGAAAACCTTTAATAACATTGTGAACTGTAAAGAACAGGAATTCCAGGGTCTTTGGAGATGTCTTTTAACCCCTTCGAAATTTGATGTTCCGTGATGGCTTTTCTAATGGTCTCAGGCAGCTCTCTTGTCTAAATCATTGTGAAAATGGAACAGGGAGTGAATTTGTCCATTTTAAACATTAGAGCCATCATTCATTGATTCAAGTCATGTGAGTACTGACACTTGATCACAGCTGTGTCTAATTTTACTGCAATGGGAATGTGGTTCTTCTGTTCAAAGTGATTTGAATTTTTTATAAGGATGCCAATCATGTCTTGGCAATCTCCCAGTTTTCATGCTATTTCATATTTCCTTTTTTAATTGATCTTGTTTTATTTGATTATTTTATGTGTCAGGTATGTGTGCATATATAGTCCAAAGCCATTTCACTGGCCACTTTTTTTTTAGAAGAGATTGGACATTAAGGGGTTGAATTGCAAGAGCGCCAATAATGTTGACCACAACTATAGCTTCAGTCTTACTTCGTACTAGACATCATTTTTATGAACATGGTAACAAAACCCACTATCTCCTGCTTTGGCAGCTGAAGAGGCAGAGAGAGAAGAGAGATTCTAGCACTTACAAAAGGCACCCATAAGCCCTTATATCACTCCTCTGAGATGGTGGATACCTTTGCCAAGTTCTGTGGTGACCTCTTTGCTTCTCCCCTGGTGGCTGGGAAAGGGGAGATCCAGGAGTAGGTTGAGGTGGCCAGATTGCCTCAGTTGGATCAGGCTTCTTGGAAGGTGATTAAATGTCCTTTCACTTTGGAAGAGGTGCAGCAAGCTTATCTGCAGCCTTAAACTAGCGAAGGATGCAGAACCAGATTTGCTCCCTGCTGAGTTGTTTAAGTGCCTGCAGATGCAGTTCACCCCAGTGTTAGTGAGGGTCTTTAACAAGGTTCTAGTGCTGGGAGCACTTCTGAAATCTTTCTACCGGGCTTCTTTAACTGTTATCCCAAAGGATGGAAGCAGGTACTCTCCTTTGTGGTAATTATCAGCCAATATCTATGACCATAATCTATGCTACCACATTTATGCTGACCGACATCATGGTGTACGCTCCAGTCAACTTACTGGCACTAAACACTGCACCAATAACAAAATGCCTCGAAGACATGAATGACTGGCTCATAGACAACAACTTAACAGTCAACTGTGACAAAACTGAGGCAGTGTTCGTCACCAGGAACTCCACATTCACACCCCCACAAACCATAAGCATACTAGACAAACACATAACAGTCAAAGAAGAAGTTAAATATCTGGGCATAACACTAGACAGAGCTCTGAACTTAAAATCTCACATCAACAAAACTGCGAACAAGGCATATCATCGATTGAAAACAGTCAGACAAATCAAACCAATGCTCCGACAAGACCACTTCCGCACAGTATGTCAAGCACTCATCACACCACTGCTTGATTATGGAAACTCACTATACCAAGGCCTTCCAAGTCATACTGCTAGACCAGTCCAGACAAACGGGCTGTGTCCCCCTGCCATCAGATCTTGGAGACAGAGAATTCTACCAGAGCTCTGATAGGCTGGACTCTGGTGATATGGCCCTACCCCTAGCGGTCTCCCTCAGTATTTCTCTGTCTCCAGCAGATCTGGTTGCTTTTGTTGTTTTTCCCTCAAAATCTTTAAAATTATTTAGAATCCCTTTGGGGACTGATATTTCCACTTGCCTTTTGCTGCCAGTATAGTTTCACTGTGCACCAGGGTGTTTGCAGCTGAGCTCCTGTTTTTGACACAGTAGAGCTCGCTGACAGGAAGAATCCCCAGCATCTGGCCATGGGGGCTTGTTAGCTGGATGAAGGCCTCCCTAAAATCAGGTTTCTCTGTATCTTGAGGCTCCTGGATGCACCCAGATTTCACAAGAGGTGTTACTCTGGGTTTCCCAGCAACTTGATTCCCCAGATAAACTTGGGGAGCTCCTGAGCCAGGCTTCAGTAGAGCTCCCGATTTTCTTTAAGCAGCGCTGAGTCTTTGCCACGAGAGCTTAGACAGCAGGAGGATCAGGTATCAATTTCTGAGTGAAACTGTAAGTAAACTGTTTTCTTACTTGCCTCAGCTGCCCTGGGTTTATTTCAACTGCATCGGGACTGGCTGTCTCTGACCTGATTCCTTCACTTCCGGTTTCATCAGGGTCTGTTCAACTGGGGTTTGAAGTTCCTATTTTCCTTTCTTCATTTTTATTTCCTGGATGCACCCAGAGCACACAAGAGGTGTTTCTCTGGGTTTCCCAGGCTTCCCTCCTTAATAGCTGGATTTTCTGTAATCTGCAATACAGCAGGTTTTGAGCTCCTGATTTCACTGTCTGTGAAGCTCCCCTTTTCTCCAGAAACACCTTCCAGCCCCTGCCTTGAGGGTCTAAGTGGCTGCAGTGGGATCAAACTCTAATTTCCCTACCTTTGTCGCTGTACCTACCTTACACTGACTTTGAAAGTTTCTCTTCTCCTCCATGGGAACTCAGCTCCTCTGTACCAGCACAGTGAATAATTGACAGTTTCCTTCTCCCCTCCGTTTCTGGTGATTCAGGGTTCGTCAGGATTTGAATTTTTAAGTTGCTAGCAATGCTCCTTGCCTCTTCCCCAGCGATTTTGCTGCATTTTTAAAAGTTTCCTAAGCTCTAAAAACCTTATTTTGCAGTTTTTCTGTGCCGGCGGTCATTTTGAAAATCAGGAGGGATTTCTCTTCAGTGTTTTTTTTTGAAGGGAGCAGCTCTGGGCGGCCATTTCAAAACATTTAAACATGCTGTGAAGACACAGGGAGTTTCAAAATCCCTTTTCTTTGAGAGTCTTCTGTTTCCCTAAGCCTATCTTGATTTTTGTTAACAAAAAAAAAAGGGTTTAAGCCTCTGCAATGCCTGTTTCTCTGCACAGCTGTATTATATGTAATAATAAGAAAAAGGAGTTAATAGATTGCTTGTGTTCCACCTGCATGCTGCATCCAGGAGAATCTTCTTCCTCCATTCCCACTGCGCTGCCAGCTGGGGACATCAGCGCCTTAACTCCTCCCTCCTTAGAGCCCCTGCAGCAGGATCTTCCTGCAGAAAGGACTCAGTCAGCTCCCATTTTGCTTCCACTGCCACTGGAAGCCACGGCAGCCTTGGCTGACAGTGAGTTCCTGACGCTCTTCCGCCAGGCATGGCACCTGTGGCATTCTGAGTCTTTTGGTATACCTCCAGCACCCGCCTGGTAGCAGACAAGGATATGGTGGGGTCTCGTAAGCGGTCCCGAAAGTCCTCAGACCTTAAAGCAGTACGTCCTTCCAGGAACGTTGCATGTGGCTTGCGGGACACTATGGATGTTCAAGAAGACTTTAAATCGTCGGAGGTGAGCCCTGACTCGTTGGAGAAAGAAGATGGGGAATATTCTCCGTCTGATTCTTCGCTGACAGTTCACGAGGGCTCTCAAAGTATCAGACTTTTTCGGAAAGAGGAGTTGCCGGCCCTAATCACACAGGTGATGGAGTCGCTACGCCTAGCCGACACGCCTGATCCTCAAACCCTGTTGCAGCCGGATCCCATTTTACAGGGCATTCGTAAGCCTTCCAAAGCTTTTTCCTTTCCAGCCGAGTTACAGCATATGGTATCTCGAGAGTGGGACTCTCCAGAGTCCTCTCTGTGTACGGCACGTGGTATTGGTCAGTTATACCCTTGGTCTCCCTTTGACTTGGACCGTTGGCTGACATACCCAAAAGTTGATGCGTTAGTGACTGGGGTCACCAAGCATACCACAATTCCGGTTGAGGGCGGAGCGGCACTCCATGACTAGCAAGACCTAAAAAGTTGAGAGTCTGCTAAAGACGGGTTTTTCGTCGTCCGCTCTTTCCCTTCAAGCAGGGGTGTGCGGAGGTCTAGCAACACTGGCCTCCCTTCGATGGATTCAGCAGCTTCCAGGTGATCCCGAGTTGGCTCATTTAGAATCCATCGCTGCATTCCTGGCAGAGGCCTTCTTTGATCTCTTGCGGCTGTCAGCTCGCTCCGTAGCACCGGTGACAGTAGCTCGGAGATGGCTCTGGCTGCGTCAATGGGCAGCGGATGTTGATTCGTTCAAAGACTCCAGCGTTTAGATGCCATTTGTCCAGTTCCACCATTGGAAAGAGGACTAGGCTGTTACTCTATTTCATGGTGCCAAAAAACAAAAAAAAGACGGCTCCTTTCGTCCTATCTTGGATCTCAAAGGCGTCAATCACAGTCTGCGGGTACCACACTTTCGAATGGAGACTCTGCGATCCGTTATTCAAGCGGTACGCAAGGGGGAATTCTAGCTTCCCTCAATCTTGTGGAAGCATTCTTTCACATTCCCATTCGAGAGGGGCATCAGCGATTCGTTCGATTCGTGGTACTCGGTCAACTTTTCCAATTTCGTGCGATGCCCTTCGGTCTAGCTTCGGCACCTCAAACCTTCTCCAAGGTAATGGTGGTAGTAGCTGTGGCCATACGCAGCCGCGGCATCAGAGTTCATCCTTATCTGGACGACTGGCTCATTCGCGCAAACTCTCTCCCCAAGGCTTGCAGCACAGTCTCGGTGGTTGTTGCCTTTCTCGAAAGCCTCGGCTGGGTAATCAACCGCGACAAGTGTTGTCTTCAGCCATCCCAGGAGATCAAATTTTTGGGGTCTCGATTCGATACAGCCTTAGGTCGGGTCTTTTTTGTCAATGCCTCGATTCCTCAAGTTAACTTCTCAAGTTCGCAGTCTCCTAGCACAGGTCTCGCCTCGAGCATGGTGTCAGAGGATTATCAAGTTCGGTTGTCTCTACTACCGGCGGTGAGACTTTGCTTCCGTTGGTGGCTCCGGCCCCGCAATCTCCTTTGAGGGGTTCCCTTGGAGACTCCACGCTGGGTGTTGGTAACGACAGACGCCAGTCTCTCCGGTTGGGGAGCACATTGCGGCTCACACTCAGCGCAGGGGATTTGGTCTCCTCGGGAGGCCCGGTGGTCCATCAATCGCCTCGAGACGTGAGTGGTGCGCTTAGCCTTGCAAAAGTTTCAGCCTCTTCTGCAGCGTCAGGCAGTTCAAATTCTGTCCGACAATGCTACGACAGTGGCATACCTCAACCGCCAAGGGGGCACGAAATGTCCAGGTGTATCGAAGGAAATGAGTCTTCTCCTTCCGTGGGCGGAGAGGCATCTGCAGGTGATCTCGGCGCAACACATCGCGGGGGTAGACAATGTAAAAGCCGATTTCCTCAGCCAACATGCTCTGGATCCGGGGGAGTGGGCTCTGGTGCCAGAATCCTTTCAGTCCATTGTTCGACGATGGGGTCTACCGGCAATGGATCTCATGGCTACGGCGCAGAATACCAAGGCACCGATCTACTTCAGCCGTTGGAGAGACAACGGGTTGCACGGGATAGATGCACTGTCTCAAGCGTGGCCAACCCATCTCCTTATGTATGTCTTTCCTCCCTGGTCCATGATCGGCAAGATTCTCCAAAGAGTCAGGGAGCATCGCGGCCTGGTGATCCTGGTGGCACCGGATTGGCATCGCAGACCGTGGTATGCGGATCTCGTCTGGCTGTCTCGGGCGTCTCCTCTACGCCTGGGGGCGTTCCCAGGGCTCCTGCTCCAAGGTCCGGTGGAAATGGAAAACCCGGCTCCTTACTCGCTTACGGCCTGGCTGTTGAACGCTGCAGGTTAGTTCAGAAGGGATATTCGTCGAGTATGGTGGCGACAATCCTTAAGGCACGGTGGTCTTCGACGTCGCTGGCTTACGCTCGTGTGTGGCGTCTCTTTGACACTTGGTGTTCGCTACGTCACATCTCGCCCTGGCGTTGCAACATCCTGGATATTCTTTCCTTTCTGCAGGCCAGTCTAGATAAGGGTCTGGCGCTTCGGACCTTGCACGTGCAGGTTGCCGCGCTAACTTGTTTTCGAGGGCCGATAGCGGGGTGTGTTCTCGCCTCGCATGTGGCCGTTTCGCATTTTCTTAAAGGGGTTCAGACATTACGGCCCCCGATACGTCCTTTAGTTCCTTCTTGGGATCTCGCGCTCGTTCTTCTTGCCCTTGTTGCTCCTCCCTTTGAGCCCCTGAAGGCATGTTCCCTTAAGGATTTAACGCTAAAGACAGTTTTCCTAGTGGCCATAACTTCGGCACGTCGGATTTCCGAACTTCAGGATCTCTCTTGTCGAGACCCCTATCTCTCGTTTTCTTCGGCAGGAGTTTCTCTTCGAACTGTTCCATTCTTTTTACTTAAGGTGCTTACCCCGTTTCATGTCAACCAGCCTCTTTTCTTACCTACCTTCGAAAAAGAGCAGTGTTCCGGTCGCCTTCGTCAGTTGTGTGCTGTGGACCTGAAGAGAGTGCTTTATCGGTATCTTAAGATCACGAACGCCTTCCGTAAGACCGATCATCTTTTTGTCCTGTTTGCGGGCCCTCGACGGGGGTCCGCAGCCTCCACATCCACCATTTCTAGATGGTTGCGAGGAGCTATTGAGGCAGCTTATATACTGCAAGGCAAGCAGGTTCCAGCAGGGCTCCGAGCTCACTCCGCTCAGGCTTTGTCTTGGGCCGAGCGGTCTCAAGTAGCCCCTCTCGACATTTGCCAGGTGGCGACTTGGTCGTCGTTGTCCACGTTTGTCCGTCACTATAGATTGGACGTTCACGCTCGGCAGGAGGGCCAGTTTGGAGCTGCAGTGCTGTCGTCGGCATTGACCCCCCCCCCTTGAAAGCAGGTAGCTTGGGTACTGCCCGTTTGTCTGGACTGGTCTAGCAGTATGACTTGGAAGGAGAAATTTCACTTACCGTTAATTTCCTTTCCTAGAATACTGCTAGACCAGTCCAGGACCCACCCTGCTGTCAGTTACGGTGCTGCTAGTGCGGTGAAGCCGCCGGCCTCTGTTCCTTCCTTGTCAGTATGCCTCACCATGGGGTGCCAATGGCTGCGTTATCGGTCTTAGCAGCCTTCAGTTCTGAGGATACTTTCAGCTCCCTTGTACATAGTTGAATTAAATATCCACTATGTGTGGTCTTATGGTTAAGTTGCGTTACATGTTTGGGTTCGCTTTACAGACAATACTGAGGGAGACCCCTAGGGGTAGGACCATATCACTAGAGTCCAGCCTATCAGAGCTCTGGTAGAATTCTCTGTCTCCAAGATCTGCTGGCAGGGGGACACAACCCGTTTGTCTGGACTGGTCTAGCAGTATTCTAGGAAAGGAAATTAACGGTAAGTGAAATTTCTCCTTCCTCACCAAACACTACACCCACTACAGATGGTACAAAACACTACAACACGCATCATTACAGACACCCCGAGGACCGAGCACATCACTTCCATCCTACAACTACTACACTGGCTCCCAATGGTGGCAAGAGCTAAATACAAAACAATTATGATAATCTTCAAAGTCATTCACCATCTCTCAGCGGACGTACTTCAAAGCATTATAACAAGAGACATCAGCAATAGACCAAGAAGAACCAATAATAACAGCATGATCAGCACCCCTGCAGGCTTTCACAAAACTAAACAACCTCAAAAAGAGCACCATCACTACTGGCATCCTCAATATGGAACTCCCTACCAATGAGCCTGAGAGCTTTAGAAGACCTCACAGACTTCCGCAAAGACCTCAAAACATGGTTATTTATAGAAACCTATGAGCATTCAAGCAACATCCCTTACCCAAACAGCAACACTAACATCATCGCCAACTAAACACACACACACCCCATCCACTCGAACAAATTCATCACACCACGTTAGTAAATACCTTTGTTATATGTTACCTCAACTGTACTGTCTAAATACTGTCACTTAACTTTACTGTCTAAATGTTTACACGTACCCTAATGTTAAATGTAACCCTCCAATTGTGTTGTGACGTGACCATCTTGATTGAAGGAAAAGGTGGCATACAAATCTAAATAAATAAATATCTCTTCTGAACATCAATTACAAGATCTTTACTAAGATCCTTTGTGCCAGTCTTGAATATCATTTGCAGGACCTTATTCATCCAGATCAGATAGGATTTATGAAGCACCATTTTGGCTTTGAGAATGTCCGGCGACTGATGTGCTGCATGGTGTTCAGAGTCTGCTGGAACCATATGCTGTACTTTCACTTGATATGGAAAAGATCTGTTTGAGGCCCTCAAACAATTTGGGTTCAGACCCAACTGTGTGGGTGGCTATCTGCTATGTATGCCTATCCAGTGGCCACGGTGAATGGTTTTCATTTGGAGTGTTTTTGTTTGGGGCGCTAGAATAGGTATGACTGCCTGCTCTTGTCTCTGCTCTTTGCATTGGCTATTGAACCTTTTGTGAGACATGTGCGGGCAAAAGCAGAAGAAATTGGTATTAGTCTTGGTGGGCAGATGCATGCCTTCTAACTCTATGCTGATGATACCGTAATCTACCTCCGTGATTTGATTGTCTCTATACCCACTGTGGTGGCCCTTATTGACAGGGTTGGCCATCCACTAGACAACTAGGTGGTCACCTAGGGCAGCAGACCCTGGTGGACAGCATTGCTTACCCAAACCCTCGGGAAGCGGCAGCTGAACTGCTACCTCAGTGTCATGGCAGGTTTTAAAACATCCGCGTATGTGCGTGCAGCTCCGACTTGCTATTCTGCCCACCCTCCAAGAAAGTTACAATGAATAGGGGGCAGGAGCGGCAGGCCGTGAGCGTGCATGAGCGCAGGCAGTTTAACGTCTGACGAATCGTTGAAACGGCAGTTCAGCCACTGTCATTTCAGCACAAACTGGGGACACATGGTGGGCTGGACGGAGGTACAGTCTTTTGGGGGATGGCAGCATGGAGAGTCTGCCTAGGGCAGCAAAACCCTCATGCTACCACTATTCATTCATCAGTTCTTGCGGGTCTGGTGTTTAAGAGACAAAAATTTGCCTTGCCAGACATTAACTGGAGATTTGGATCGCTGTGATCCCCGGGACGTTTATTGTGGTAAATCAGTTTAAATACCTAGGAATTAAAGTACATCAACAGTTACTCAAATTGTATCAGCTGAATCAATTGCCCTTAAATGGGCTTCCAAAGGATTTGAGCAACTGGAAAGATTGTGCTGGTTGATGGTTGGGTAGAATCGGTCATAAAGATGCTAGTCTTGCCAACAATGTTTTTATTTATGCAGCTCCCTGTTCATGTTCCTAGCAGGGTTTGTTTTTTTAAAGTGGTTAAGAGCACTCTTCTTTGCTTTGTCTTTCAAGGAAAAAGACCTCTGGTTAGGTGGGCCATGCTTATGGTGCTCAAGGTGTGCGGAGGAGTTGGGCTTTTTGACTTCAGACTTTCATACCGGTGCTCGTCCCTTCGGGTGGCTCATTTTTGATTTGCTAACTCGAGCTCGGATTGAGCTTGCATACAAGCAGCCAGGATATTTCAGATCCCTCTTAAACTATGTTGTTCTTGAGTGAGTCTGATGATATTAATAGTTTTATTGCATCCCTTTTTGGGGCTGTTTTGGAAGATCTAGGTCTTGCTATGCAAAAAGGCAAAGTATGTCTGCACTGCCTACAATAATGAGGCAGCTTAACTGACTTTTAGGCAGCACATGGCCTCAATCAAAAGTTTGAAACGCCTGCATTTCAATCCTCAGACCACAGTTGTATGGTAATATGGCAGGTGAAATATAAGGAACACTTGTGTATATGTATGCACATCAAATGTCTGTGCAGACGATGGCTGACCAGTACATTTAGACTAATTAATCATATGTGACTTTAGAACCATGGCTCCATTATCAAGCATCCACATACTTTTTTTTTTCCTCTGCTATTAAAATGCATTGAAACACTCACTGTGTCCAAAGGTAATATGGAATGCAGAGCTATACTTTAGCTGTATGTATCCATGGACTAATATTTGTGGGTCTGCAAATTATTTCCTTGTGTATGTATCTTTAAAGTAAAAAAAAAAAAAAAAGCTCCCTGTTCAGCTGAGTTTTGGCTTCTTGCCTGCATCGGGGAAATACAGGTGAAAATCAAATTTCAAAAGCAATCAAATTTCAAAAGCTAATCTATATAAAAAAGTATATTTTGTCTGTCAGCACAATTTTAAGTATCACCAGGCTAACAGCACAGCACCAAGCACGCCACTTGCCAGTATTGTGCCTTAGCATTCTACACAGATGTCTTAACACCATTAAGACCATATGACTTCTGTAAATCAAAATGTCAGTTGACCTCTGTACAAATGACATTGCATGACTCATTGAGTAACAGAGTGCCACTCATTTTCTGAATTTAGGTCTGTAGGATAAACACTTTGAAGCCTAAGAATCCATTATTCTGCCAGTAGCAACCATTGTTCAGTCGTCCTTCCTCCCACTTTCCCAAGATGATGAGCAGGGATATGTTCTTCAAAATGATGAGAGAAACTTAAACCAGGGGCCTCCAAATTTCTACTGCACAAGCAGCAACTATGCTCAGTCAGTCATGTAGTCTGGATATTTGTTTTGTTTTGCCCACAGAGATAAGGGGGCACGAGCACTAGACAGTGCATACAACAAATTCAAGTTAGTATTGCTACAGTATCACAAAAATAGATTTTGTCAGACACGGGTGTGGGGAAAAATAGTAGTTGAAGTATTCAAGCAAATGGAACTGCTACAGCTTGCATAATGACACAGCCTTCTTTAAAATGTCTGTTATGGTTATATGCATTTACAGCAGGTGTGGCAAACGCTTTGCTGCAGTGCCAGAATTGTTCGACTTGTTAATAAAAATGATGTCCAATGGATTTAAATGGCTATTCTTGTTGCCTCTGAATTTATGCTGACATTGTTTGCTGCACAAAATTAATTCAAATGATTATCATATATGATCTCATGTCAAAGATCTTATAGTGGAACTTGGGGCTAGGAAGAGTAATAGTGGTATCAAACGTGTACCCTCACATAAAGCAGTATAGTAGTCTAATAGTGAATTTACATTATACAAAGGGCAATGAGGCACAAGTGTTGGTGTGAGCTACCATACATGGCACTATAACAAAAGTTCAATTCCATAATGTCCCTCCAGTCCAGACTCCTGGTTTATGTCCCACTTCCAGCAGATGGAGACTGAGAATTCCAGACTTCTGTGATGTCACTGTATAAGGGAGCTGAGCTCTACTCCTTAAGCCAGTATTCTCAGTCTCCAGCAGATGGAATGAGCTCAGTGCAGTCTGGGTTGCACTGAAGGGTTTTAGTTTGCTAACTGTCTTATCTGGATTATCATTTTTTTTCTTCCAAGGAGATAACAAAGAAGGTTTCTTTGACAGAGAAGTTCTTTGGTAGAGAGAACTGTCCCTCAGGGAACCAAAGCTATTGAGTCGGCTGCAGTACCTGGTGGGGAGGAAATACCCGTTCATTTGGGCCCTTTACTTACTCGGAGCCCCCCTTACTATGCCTTGGCCTTTGCTTGATAGAGCATGCCTGCCCCTTTAAGGAACTGTGCCAGGGTGTTCAGTCACTCACGGGCAGAACAGGAACCTCCAGAGTCAGCTGCCATTGAGGGGACCGGTTGCCTGGGTAAGTGCAGTGCTCTTCCAGAAGGGAGTGATTTAGACAGTCTTAGCCCTTTTATTTCCGGTCCATGACTCTTCTGGTTTCAGTTTTATTTTATATTTCTAAATTTCAAACAAATATACAAGCTATACAACTTGCATCAGAAATGTGGATAGTAACAATAACACAGGGAAAAAAAACATAGCATGAACAAAATAACAGCATTTTCACCTCCAGCCCACAAAGCAGGGACCCAAAACTAAGGAAAAAAAATACATGATACTCTAGAGGTAACAAAAGCTTCTCTCTCTCCAGCCAATACCACCAAATCACGTATCCAGGGAAGCCCCTTGTTCCCCCCAGGAGGCTCGTGGACATTTAACAAGGAAATCAATTGAGTAGGATAATAAAAAATATATAAATTGCTTTGCAACCTGACCAGGCATTTACAAGGATACGTTAAAAAAACAAAAAACACCAAGCTGAAGAACCCTAGGCCGCAGGATTAAAAATTCTCTCCTACGGCTTTGGGTATCTCTAGCCAGGTCAGGAAATATTCAACCAGGCAGCCTTTGAAACAAACACTATGCTTCCTAAAGAACATTTTGAGAAGCCACTCTCTATCTGATATCAACGCAAGAGTTAATATACATGTTGCAGGAGACACCACCTCTGAATAAGCTTGTCAGCTACCTGTGACCCAGGGATTTCTACCACTCCCACTACCTTTCGCCCAGTAGGAAGATAATAAATCTTTGTGATAGGTGAACAAGAATCAATAGAAATGCTCAATATTTCAACAAAATAAGCCTTAAACATCTCTTTAGCAGATATTATGAACACAAGGAAAATTTACCAGGCGTAAACTAGTCAATCTAGAATAATTGTCCAATGCTTCCAAATGCACTTTCATACTGGTAACATCTCTCACAAATGCATCAGAATGGGTATCCAACCAATCCCACTCGCTGTATCATATCTCCAAGGGAAGTTTTCAACATGACCAGCATTCTCCACGTTAGCTTCCAAAGTATGCTGTACCTGAACTTGAATATTCTATACTTTTTAGAGTAATGAATTAACCAAGCTGCTGAATCGCTGTCCATATAGATTCCAAAGTAAACTGCTCTGGCCGCTTCAGAGCAAAGAAAACATCCAAAGTACTCCTCACTGTAGTCCCAGCCATAGACATTTTGCGGCAATCCTGGGGTTTGAAATGCCGATTCTACCTGTCGACTCCGAGGAGCTCCCACTCTCAGGCAGTAGTTGTAGCGAAGATTCTACCAGCGGGGATTGTCCTCCACCTGCTTCAAGAGCCAGTGAAGTCCCCAGCGGGGGTGAAAGAGCACCAACTACGGGAAGTCCAAACTCCCCCAGCACACATGCACTTGGACCTACACTCTACTGCTTCCGAGGTCGCTGTGCGTCAGGTGATGTCAGGTCAACGCTTGATGGAGACTCTGAACCCTCCGGTTCCAGATGCCTCACAGCAGAGCACATCACTTTCACAGCAGAGCAAAACACCCCCATGTCAATTGGCCATTGCTCCCGCTTTACCAAGAAAGCCTCAATAGGACCAGCAACCACAGGAGTCAAGGTAAGTTGGGGCATCTGGGGCAAGCCCCCTGCTTCCCCTTCCTTTTTCTGCCCATTAGAAAAAAACACCTGAGTAGCAAGAGAAGCAGTCAGCTATCTTTAATCCCCCTGGTTTAGTTTTTGATCGGCATTGGGAGTTTGTTGTTTGTGCTGGCATCCACATGCCTGCGTCACTAAAGATAGTGTGCGTGGCTTGCAGATTAAAACAAGGCTGGTGGTGGTTGTCTGGCTTCTGCCACGGCTGCAAAGCAGAGGACTGCACTGCAGGTGATGGGCTTCGGAGGAAATTCTGCTTGTTTTCGCTATGCTCTCTCAAACCATGGTTCCTATCGTTTTGGTGGGACCTGGCCATTTTAAGCTCTTCAGTCCCGCCATCTTCTTTCACTACAGGGAGTCAGGATTCAGTTGCATGCATTCATGACAGCATTTTGGGCAGCACTTGAATCCGAAGGCACTACCCTTCTCCCCTGATTTTGTGCTCCTTTTACATCAGACCTGCTGCTTGAAGCAGGGCTAGGATGAGCCCAGGAGGTCCAAATTGACAGCTCTGCGGCTGACAAAGGAAACATTAGGTAACGTGGCATTGGAGCCTTTGGGGGCACAACGAGCTCACACGCAGGAGGAACTGGCAGTGGATCAAGCCTCCAAAGGGTCGGCCTCAGAGGATCCTCTAGAAGGGGCTCTCTGGTCTTGGTATGGATGAGTCTAATGCAGAGCTGGAAAAGGGGAAGATCCCTCCGGGGCAGGATCCCAGTATAGTCAGTGTAATCCAGCAGGAGGAACTTTTGGTGCTGATTGCAGAATATTAAGTAGTACCAGGGAAAGTGCAGAGCTCTCCAGAAAGAAGATTCCTCTGGAGGATCCTTTGCTGCAAGGCGTCTGGACATCAGAGACAGCTTTCACAGTCCACTGGGTCATCAAGCAAATGGATATGGAATGGGAGGTGCCCGAAGCCGAACATTTGAGAAATCTCTTCCACAGTGTCATTGGTCAAGCACGACTGTCATTCCATCCAATAGGCAAACTGGTCAGAGTCAAGTATATGATCAGAGAGCAATTAAGATCTTTTAAGTACTTTCCGATCATTTGCCATAAAAACACGAGGCATCTCTGAAACAAAAGCAGAGTGATCACTGGAAAGAAAAAAATCAAGATTATCACCTTAGCAGACACTATTAGAAATGACTCAGACCCTAAGGCCACGAGACAAGCCCTGACTCTGAGATAGACATTACTAATCTTTCGGACTCAATGTACCATTGACTCTTTTGCTGAGACGGTTACCTTTGACTCCAATATCGTGGCTAGCATCCATGCAGCAACATAGTGCTCATTTGACTTTATATAGCCCTTGAGTTATAACTTTTATGTTCTTAATATCTTTGATTTATAGCTTACTTGTTATCGCTGTTTGATTATTGTCCCTTTTCAGACAGCTTTCCACTCAGCGGCAAGAATCCTACAAGCAGCAACAAGAAAAGAACATATCACCCCGATACTCAAACAGCTGCACTGGCTCCCCCTGCAGAGCCAAATAATTTACAAAACTATTATGCTAACACACAGAGCAATCCATTCAGACCCCCTCCCTACAAACACTCATACAGCCCTCACAACTGCACAGAGCCAGATGAACCTCGACAAGGAACACCCTCAGCATCCCCCACATCAAAATCAAATCAACAGACATGCAAAAGAGCCTTCAAACTCTATGCACCGTCCATGTGGAACAGACTGCCAGACCAACTCAGGAACATCACGGACCTCAAGACCTTCCACAAAAAATTAGAGACATCTCTTTACCGAACACTTCCACTGCAGTGAATAACCTCCCACCAGAAGATCAATGCCTGTCACCAATTCGTGTATATAAAGAAACCTGTACATAGTTAAGAGCCAACGCTCTTTGATTGAATGCTGTAAATAGTTTGTTTATGTTTATTTGAATTTGATATACCGCTCAGACCAAAAAGGTATTAGAGCGGTTTACAATACTACATCATTTAGGGAAAAAGAAAGGAACGCCAATTATAAAATATAATACAAATGTTTCAGTGTAAGTTGCATTTTCAGTTTTATGTAAACTGCTTTGAACCGGAGAAAGGCGATATATAAATACAGTTAAATAAATAAAATAAAAACTTCTCTTACCCTCTCTCCACTTTTTCCCTATTTCCTCCCCATCATATCCTCCACCCTTTCCTTTGCTTTTGAACTTCACCTTCTCCTTCCTTTCATTCATCCTTCTCCTTCCTCACTAAAACAACCTCATTCTCATTTCTGCTGTGCTGCCACCTCTCTCCCTTGCACTCCTCTTCTCCTGTGTTCTGGTGACATTAATCCCAATCCTGGCCCCCCTTCTTATTTCTCTTTCCACTACCGCAGTCTCAACCATATCCCTCTCCTTTCCCCCTCCTCTCTCCCCTTCTCATACCCTATGGAATGCTCATTCCATTTCTAAAAAACTTCCTTTTATCCATGATCTCTCATGCTTTTCATCTTCTGGCTCTCACTGAAACCTGGCTCCTCCCCGATAACACTGCTTCGGTTGCTGCCCTCTTGGTGGCTTCAAATTCTCCCACACCCTTGTGCCAATGGCCGTGATGGCAGTGTTGGGTTTCTACTTTCTCCTTGCCAATTTCAACCCCTCCTCCTACCTCATTCCCATTTCCCTCCTTTGAAGTCTACTCCATTTATCAATCCCCTTCCTCTTCGGATAGCAGTTATCTATAGATCCCTTGACAAGTCCATTTCTGCCTTCCTCACAGATTTTAATTCTTGGCTCTCCTTATTCCTGGATTTTTTTCTCCTCATTCCTTATTCTCAGTGATTTCAGTTTTCATATCGAGAATCCCTATGTATCCCTTACCTCCTTTTTCAACCTCCATCTTTGCTCTTCTGCCCCCACTCATCAGCTTGGTCACTGCCTTGACCTCGTTTTCTACTGTAATTGCTTACCCTCTAATTTCCGCACCTCAATTCTTCCCTTATCAGACCACCACCTCTTGAACTTCATTCTTCATCACTCCCTGCCTCAATCTCGCCCTAGCTCCTCCTATCTTTTTAGGCATCTTCATGCTATTGATCCTCTGACTCTATCAACTACTGTTTCTTCTCTTCTTTCTTCCACTTTGTCCTCTGTTGATGAGGCCATAATTTCCTATAACACCACTCTCTCCTCTGCTCTAGATACCCTTGCTCTGCCCATAGCATGTCCTGTGAGGCATACTTCACCTCAGCCCTTGATATCTTCTACTGCTGCTACCTACGCTCCTGTGCCTGCTCAGCTAAATGCATTTGGCTTAAATCCCGTTCCCTTTCTGACATCCTTCACTTTAAATTCATACTTTCTTCTTTCCGGTCTGCCATTGCACTTGCCAAGCAAAGCTATTTTATCCATCTGACTAACTGTCTTGCCTCTAATCCCCATTGTCTCTTCTCTACTCTGTTCCCTTCTTAAGGCACCACCACCTCCATTCCCTCATTCTCTCTCTGGCCAAAACCTAGCCAATTATTTCCAAAACAAAGTCCATAAGATTGCTCTTAATTCCTCCTCTTCCCCCCCCCTCCAATACCAACTTTTCCCTTCAACTTCCTCCACCCTTTTTTCCTTTTATAAAATCTCTGAAGAGGAAACCTCTCTTCTTCGTTCCTCCTCCTTGCTACCTGTTCTTCTGATCCTATCCCCACCCATCTCCTCAATTCCATCTTCTCCTCTGTCATCCCTTCCATCTCACATATTCTGAACCTCTTACTCTCTTCTGCAACCTTCCCTCACCAACTCGAGCTCACTTACAGTCCACCCGCCAGTCCACCTTTTTTTTTTCCTTGGCACCGCTTTGTGGAACTCACTCCCCACCCCACTCAGACTAGAACCAAATTATGCCACATTCAAGACCCTTTTAAAAACCCATTTGTTTTCTGTTGCCTTTAAAGGTAATCTTCCCTTTGGGGAGGCATTGGAAAAGCTTGTCAAGTACTTGGGGGAGGCTAAGCCTGCTAGGCTCCCAGAGGATAAGCCTAAGAGCTCTAAATTGATTCGGTCAACAATGGGCCAGTCAAAGGACTTTCATCTGTTCTATGCAATTCATTTTGCTCCCTATCAGCGAGGACACACGTCCTCTAGGGGACAGGCCTTTGGTGGCAGAAGAGGAACTGGAAGGGACTATTCCATGAAAGCAGGAGTCTGTGCCAAGAAATCCCAATGAGATGACTGGGGCTCAGGCGGGGATAATTCCAATTAGCAAGAGGCTCCACTAGTTCTACTCTGCCTGGGTCCATATAACTTCCGATCAGTGGGTGCTAGAAATTATCTGCGAAGGCTACACTCTAGAATTCATGCAACCCTTTGCTGACTCCTTTCTATTGTTGCCTTACAAAGTCCCTGCCAAGCTGCAGGCCGTGGTGCCGATTCCCGTGACTTGGACACTACTCCATTTACTTTGTAGTCCCCACAAAGAAGGGTCTTTTCATCCTATCCTCTATCTCAAATATGTCAGCAGAGCCTTGCAAGTGCTTCACTTTCGGATGGAAATCCTGTGATCTGTTATAGTCACTGTGCAAAAGGGTGAATTCTTAACCGCAAGTTAAGCTTCCGTCACGTCCAGTGCGGTTATCTCCATGTCCCCATTTGGTTGGAGCATCAGCTTTTCCTGCACTTTGCAGTACATATGGGGCATTTTCAGTTTTAAACTCTTCCGTTCACTCTGGCAATGGCCTTGTGGACCTTTACAAAAATGATAATCATCATGGCGACGCGAGGGCATGTTGGTACACCCCTATTTGGACAACTGACTGATCAGGGCAAAGTCATCAGAGTCGCGCAGGCACTCGATGGGTATTCAAGGACCTACAGAGTTTCAGTTGGGTGATCAACCTGGACAAGAGCAGTCTGATGCCAACTCAGGACCTCATCTATCTGGGAGCACGTTTGGACGCACGGACAGCTCAAGTATTTCTACCACAGGATAGGGCGTGGAAAGAGCAGGAGCAGATTTGGCAGTGTTTGAGTCAGCAGGCCTTGTCTGCGTGGTCGTATCTCCAGATATTGGGCTCCATGGCGGCAATATTGGGTCTTGTTCCCTGGGCTTTAGCCCATATGCACCCCTTGCAGAGGTCCCTGCTGTCCTGATTGTCACCACAGGTTCACCCTTTCTCAAGGCAGCTAGTGTGCCCACTGGAGGTCAGGATCAGCCTGGACTGGTGGCTGGATACTGGAAAGTTGATGGCAGGTATGCTGTTGAAATCGCCAGAGTGGATGGTGATGACAACTTTAGCCAATCTGTTTGGTTGGGGGCCTCATTGCCTCTCACAGGTGGCGCAAGGTTGTTGGTCGGCGGAGCAGAGTCAGTTGTCCAGCTGCCTGGAGATGCGGGAGGTGTTTGTAGCACTCCAAGCTTTCCATCCCCTGTTGCAGCAGAAGGCGATGCAAATTCTTTCAGAGAATGCCACCATAGTGATGTATCTCAATCACCAAGAAAGAACGGGGAGTGCAGTCCTGGCAGAGGAGATAATGCCACTTCTTCTCTGGACAGAGCTGAATCTCTTGGTGTTGTCCGCAGCTCGCGTGGCTAGAAAAGTAAAGGTGCAGGCCAACTTCTTCAGCCAACAGTGGTTGGATCCGGGAGAGTGGGCTGTGGAGGAGTCGGTATTTCATAGCATAACTTGTCAGCGTGGGAAGCCGGTGATGGATCTCATGGCATCCGCCAACACTGTGAAAGTGAGTCGCTTCTTTAGTCTGCACCAGCAGGGGATTTCCGAGGAGCTCGATGCCTTAGTGCAGCCTTGGGCATTAGAGGGTCTTCTCTACGTCTTTCTGCTGTGGCCTCCGATAGGAAGACTGCTTCAGAGAATAGAGGCACACCGCGACATGGTGGTTCTGGTGGCGCCCGACTGGCCTAGAAGCTGTGGTATGTGGACCTGATCCGCTTATCAATACAAGTTCCCTGGTGTCTACCAGCGCAGACCAGCCTCCTGTCACAAGGCCCGATTCTTATGCCTCAAGTGGATTGATTCTTGATTACAGCCTTGATCTTGAGGGCTCAGTTGAGGAAGAGAGGCTACTCGTCACAAGTTATAGCTACCTTGCTAAGGGCTCAAAAGCGTTCCACCTCTTTGTCATATATTAGAATGTGGCATGTATTTGAGGACTGGTGTGCGGATCTGGGGTAGTGAGCACTATTGGCCACGATTCCAGAGGTTCTGTCTTTCTTGCAGGCTGGAGTAGAGAGAGGTTTGGCCCTGAATTCATTGCGCGTTCAAGTGGCTGCGTTGTCTTACTATCGTGGGCGTGTACAGGGGGTCTCTTTGGCAGCACACCTGAATGTGGCACAATTTTTGAGGGCAGTGAAGCAGTTTTGACTACCTGTATGCTCCATGGTTCCAGCATGGGACCTTAATTTAGTATTTTCAGTGCTAACGGAATTGCCTTTCGAGCTTCTGGGGTGACGACTCTTAAGGATCTCACTCTCAAGGTGGTATTTCTGGTGGCCGTTTGCTCTGCACAGCGGATTTTGGAGTTGCAGGCGTTGTGCAGAGAGCCTTTCCTAGTGCTCTACAGGGAAAAGGTGGTCTTACGTCCCGTGCCATCCTTCTTGCCAAAGGTGCTTTCGACTTTTCACATGAATCAGATGGTGAGGCTCCTGACCTTTTTGGAGTTTGCGGCTCAACATTTGCACCTTCTGGACGTTCGCAGAGTGCTCTGTCAGTATCTCAAGTGCACAGTGTCTTTCCGTAAGTCCATCTGTTCCTTCCTCTTTGGGAGACCTTGTAAAGGGGAAGCAGCATTGAAAGCTTCCATTGCCCACTGGTTGAAGGAGGTGATTGCCTCCACCTACCTGTTGCGTTGGAAAACCCTACTGGTGGTATCTTGGGTGGAATGCAGTCTTGTTCCACCAGCAGATTATCTGCAAGGCGGCCACCTGGTCGTCTTTGCACACGTTTGTGCGGCACTACTGGTTGGATGTGCAGGTGTGAGTGGACATGCGGTTCGGGGCACAGGTATTGCAAGCAGAACTTGCTGGTCCCTCCCTTTCATGATTACTGCTCAGATACATCCCAGGAGTCTGGATTGGAGTCTTTGATGCCAAGTGCTGCCCTTTTTATGGAATGTCAGATAAGTGATTCTCACTATTAATTTACTGTTCTTGAAACTTTCGAAAAAATTATCAAAAAACGGCTTCTGTCGACACGGAGAGGGGAGTTTTTCCTTCTCCCCGTCTCAAGTTGACGGATCCCGACAGAAAACAAACTGGTTTGATAAATGGATTCACGGGTATTATTTTATGTTTTGACTTTTGGTTTGTGTTATAAACACTCTACCATAGCTACCTTACAGGGCAGACTAGAAGGACCGTACTGGTCTTTATCTGCTGTCATATACTATGTTACTATGTTTCCTTTCTGGAGTCAGAAGATAATGCACGCTTTGCTTACCTGAGGGGCTAGTATTGTTTTACCAAGTCTCCTCGTGGCTATGATTTGCCTGTATATAGTTAGTTCTTGTTTCAGGTGGAGTTCTAATTACTGACCTTGTTGAAATCTGCTTTGTTAGTGGAATACTGGCTCAAGGGATGATCAGCTCCCTTATACCATGACATCATAGAAGTCTGGAATTCTCAATCTCCCTCTGCTGGAAGTGGGACATAACCCAGGAGTCTGGACTGGACTGAAGGGACTCTAAAGAAAATTAGCAGGTAATGTTTAATTTCATCTTAATGTTTCTGTGATATCCACATAGCATTTGCAGGATTTACCATTTAGCCGCTGTAGTTTTCTTCAGGTAAAATAGCACATTCCGACTGAAGGTATTTTTATTTGTTTCCTCTTCTCTGCAGGATGCTTGAAAGCTGCTTAGGTAGAAATGTGATTCAGTTAAGTTTCTCTCTTCCCAAAGCAAATGATTAATATCTTCCCCTGTGCTCCCAGGTTAGAACTCAGGGTCCCATTCTTACAGCAAGCGGTAAAAACCCAGTGATGGAACTTAATGAGAAAAGAAGAGGTCTCAAGTATGAGCTCATATTGGAGACGGGTGGGAGTCATGATAAGCGCTTTGTAATGGAGGTGAGTATATCAGTTTAAAATAGCCATTTCTCCAATAGGCTGCATGGAATGACTGGCATTAGATTTCTTTCTTGTTTTTGGCACAGTTGAATGTACTGCATTTTATCATTAGACTGGGAAAATTAAAAGGAAATAGCATGAAACAATAGCAGCAGAAAATGGGGGGGCGGGGCTAGAATGCATCTCTACTCCAGAATGAAAAGTCATTACAGGCATTCTATCCAGAAGGTTATTCACTTGCTCTTATGAAGGTTTGTCAGCACTAAGCTTCAGTTTTATGGTCCATGCCAAAGTGTTTTTGCTTACCTGTAAAAGAGGTTTTCCGGGGACATCAAGGGAATGGAGCCACAGTAGAGGGTGATGTCGTACTGCTCTATTCAAAAACTCTGGAGCCCCCTTAGGAGCGAGACAGTTCCCGCCCAGCTCAGCATTCCACAGTCCACCTCAGTCTATCCCAGAACTATATAAGTAGTAGAGGGGAAGGTGGGGAGGATGTGTGGTTCCATTCCCCTGCGGTTCATGGAGAAACCCTCTATATAGGTAAGAAACTATGCCTTCTCCATGGACAAGCAGGGAAATATGGAGCCACAAGAGGGTGAATGCAGAACTTAAGGGTCACCATAGTTGCATAAAAAGTGGAGTTATGCAGAAGGATTTCTAAGAGCAGTTTGTCCATAAAGGAGTTGACTGTAGTGCTTCGTGAAGGTATGAATATATGCTTTACAAATTTCCACAATAGAAGCTGAACCCAGGTGGGCTACTGTTGCGGATTTGGCACACAGTTTATGAATGGAAATCCATTAAGGAGGTTACTTCCCAGCTTGACGATAACCAAAGTCAGTACAACTTGAAATCCACTGAGAATGAGTTCTCTTAGGAACTGCCACACCAGAGTTATTGGGATTATAGAAAACAGTCGAGAATGTTTGTTTACTTAAAAAAATGACTCATTTGTTCAGAAATCTCAGTTGTTTTACAATTCAAAGTATGAAAGACAGCTTCGTCAGGATGAGTATGAGGTTTAGGGGAAAAGGATATGTTCATAAAAGAACCCTATTAGGAAAACACTGAAGGTATGGATAGTAGGAGACCAAAACTTGGAGCTCACTCAATTGCCTAGTGAATGTAATTACTATAAGGAAAAATAATTAAAGTGCTGGAGCAATGCTTCTGCCATTGGCTCAAAGGGAGGGTGGTAAGTTGCACTGGGACGATATGAAGATCCCACTGAAGTGATGACTATCAAGAGGCAGCTTGACATGGAACAGTTCTTTAATGAATCTGGAGACCAAAAACTTTGTCAATGAGATTATGGTAAGCTGCAATTGCAGAGAAATGAATTTGGACAGAATTATACTGTACTTCAGGTTTGAATTGGAGAGAGGAAAAAGGTATTCTAATAACATTGTACCTGGACCGGTCATGGGATGGGAAGTCCTGCTGGGTACATAAGATAGCAAAACGCTTTCACTTTAACTGATAAGATTTATGGGCAGCCAGTTTCCTGGATGCTAGGAGCACCTCCTTCACTTCCCAAGAGACTGGAATAGACAAAATAACATGCTTTCAGCATTCATGCCATGAGCAACAAGGCCTTGAGTTTGGGGTGAAGACTTCCATGTTACCAAGTTAGAAGCATAAGATGAGCAGGTAAAGGGGCATCTCCTGAGCAAGCATGACTAATCATGGGAACACAATTTGATGCATCCAGAAAGGAGCTAGAAGAATTATCTGGGCCTTGAAGAATCTTCTGTACCACTTGGGATAGAAGAGAAAATGATGGAAAACGCGATGAACTGTAAGTGTCAGTGTTTCTCAAGGCACATTTATGGAATGTAGAATAGCATTAAAGTCCTGACTATTTTGTGGCGCTACCTGTGCAGATATGTCAAGAACTTTGGAAAGTCTCTACATAAATTTTGGATAAACCATAGTCTAAGGCTGGTCATTTAAGAGGATCATAAGGTGAACACCTATCAGGGAGTATATATAAGTTTGTCAAAAACAGCTAATTCTCCTGGTTCTAGCAGACTAGAAAGCGTCAGGGACGACCACATAAATGAGAGCTAATCCTGTACATGGTCGGGGAAGATTATCATGAAAAATGAGTGACAGAAAGCAGACAGCTTAGTATCCTCTGGAACCACAAGCTTCAGAAATAGCGGAAAAGGTTGAGTTGGCAGCATTAGTGAGAAATGCTAGAGTAAAGCAGTAGTTCCTGCAGGAAGGTGTGCATAACGTACAATGAAAAAAGTACTTTCAGGCAGCGAGTAGGACTCTTTTTGGAGCAAAAGCATGAGCTTACATTGTATAACAAGGAGCTTGTAAAGGGCTCTCTGAGTGAGGGTGTTCTTGACCTTTTGTAACAGAATATACCTTCAGTAAAAAGAAGCTGTTCTGTTCCTTTTAAGCAAGCTTTTCTTTGTGTGTTTGGTTTTTTTCCCCCTTATGCTCTGTCCTCACCATTTTCTCTTTAAAAGGAGGAGTACTTTGAAGAGACTTTATCGTCAACTGTGGATCTGACAGTCCAGATGTGGAAGGAGTGGAAACCTGACTTCCTTTTGCCTTAAGCTGATTAAATTAATTTATTGCCTGCTGTGGCAGAGTCCCTAGTGTCAGATTCTCTGGGAACAAGCAGGAAGTCAGCCCTTGCATATGGGTGATGTCTGCACTGATGGAGCCTGTGCGGTAATCTCTCCCCAGCTTTCAAAAAAAGCCTTTGGGAGATCAACCACACGTGCGCGGTCCCTTCCCACCCAAGAGACTTATTTTCCTTCCATCTTTGTTTTTCCGTAGAACCCTCCAGATATACCGTCTGCACCCTGAAAAACGCTGGCTTTTCTTGTGGTGAATTCTTGCCATTTTCTCGCTCTTTTTCTCTGTTACATACTATCACCTTCTCATGGTCCCAGAACCGTCACTACCTCTGCGTCATGTTTTTTTTCTTGGGTACTTACTTTCTCTTTTTTATCTCTCTTGAGTGGGGGATTTTTCTCTCATGGCCTACTAATCAGGACATTGGAGTTTGACCTTATGGGGGCTGTCTATCTCCAGGAACAAGCAGGAATGAGTCTTCACATATGGTACGTCGGTACCGACGGAGCCTGCGCGGGAACGCTCCCCAGCGTTCAATCAGAAAGCTTTTGGGAGCATCCCACAGTGCCTGCGTGCTGCCTTCCCGCCTTTCCCAACTGTCTCTCCTCAGTTCTTCTTTTTCCGCGGAAGCAGCAGGTCGTGTTCCTCTCACCGCAGAAGAATTTCCTTATTTTTTCTTTCTTTTGTGTTGCGTCTGCCTTCTTCGACGCTGTACCGGTACTGCCGGTCTTTGTTCTTTTCTTGTAAAAGAAAAAAACAACAACTTTTTTTCCGTTCTTTTTCTTCAGGTGCACTTGAGTTTTGGGCCTTAGGCCCAAAACCTTTTTCCCTTAAATATGGAAAAGCCTGCCTCAGGATTTAAAAAGTGCACAAAATGTGGCGGTACTATTTCCGTCACCGACACCCATGACTGGTGTCTAAAATGTTTAGGTCCTGACCATTCCATAGCAGATTGTGTGTCCTGTTCCATGATGTCTAAAAGAGGTCGGCAGAACCGAGCTGCCAAGCTCAGTACCCTGTTTCCCTCTGATGCGGCTTCGGTGGCATCGACGTCTTCCAGGGCTGCTTCTTCCTCACATGGATCTCAGGTAACTAAACATAAATCCAGCTGGTCCTCGAAGGGTAGATCTCCTTCTAAGCATCGAGATGCCTCTGGCCTTGCCCTCGAGGATTCTGCACCGGCAAAATTACCCCGGCGGGAGGCTTCGGCCTCTAAAGCATCATCATCGGGGTTCCAGGATGATCTCGATGGCATGGCCTCGACAGATCTCTTGGTGCCATGCTCTGGGGTACCGGTGGCTTCCACCGGTACCGATTTCCAGGCATTGGCGGTGTCGATGGATCAGAGGATTCTGTCCATAGAACGCAGTCTGGCGGCTTTCCTTGTGGCATCGACGCCCGTGGTACCGCAACAGACTACTCCGCCAGTACCGGCTCTAGCATCGCCATCGGTACCGATCCCGGTACCGGTGGCATCGGTGTCTGCTATGCCGGTACTCTGTCCTCTGAAGCCCTCCGGTACCGATACCCCGGTACTGGTTATTCCCGATACCGATCCCGGTCGGTACGGGTATCGGGCTTTGCAAGAGCATCCGGACAGATGATACTTCGATTCCTCTGAGGATTCTGAAGAGTCTGTTGATGCAGTGATGCTTCTTCCACAGGAGGAGTCCTCTCCTAAACGAAGGATGTCTCCTCCAGAGGACTTGTCTTTTCAAGACTTTATCAGAGAGGTGGCTCGGGGCCTCTCTATTACAGTGGCCCCAGAGTCAGAGCCCAGAGCCAAGGAGTTAGATATTTTACAATATCCCAGAACTCCTAAGGAGGCAGCTACCTTACCTATTCATGAGATTCTGTATGATCTCATGTTAAGGATGTGGGAAGCACCTCTAACCACCTCTCCTCATTCTCGCAGGTTGGATACCATGTATCATGTTCCTCCTTGTCCTGGTTTCCATAAAACTCAACTTCCTCACCACTCTATTGTGGTTGAGCCTGCAATGAGAAAGATTAGAAGTGCCAAAAGACATGCCTCTAATCCTCCAGGATGTGAATGTAGAACCCTGGATACTTTTGGAAGAAGAGTCTTCCAAGCTTCCATGCTTGCTGCAAGAATTAATTCTTATAGTCTCTACATGGGAATGTTCTTAAAAGAAGTCACTGACCATTTGCAGACTTTAAGTCCTTTTATGTCTGAAGATAAAAGGCAAGAATTTCTCACTGGGCTCAAACATGCCCAGGATATCTCCAAATTCTCCAACCGTGCAGCTTTCGACTCCTTTGAATGCGTAAGCAGAGCCTCAGCTATTGCCATAGGTGCATGTAGGATTGCTTGGCTTCAAGCATCTGATTTGGAGATCTGGGTTCAAGATGAATTGGGAAATATCCCTTATACAGGTGAGAACCTGTTTGGTAAGGATTGGCAAGCAAAGGCCAATCAGATGGATGCTGAAAATTCTGCTTTGGATAGACTATCCAAATCCACAGCTGCTCCTGCTAAGAAAAGGTTGTTCAAGAAAACACCTTTTTCTAAAAAGGGAAGATCCTATCCTGCTTATAGTCAGCAGGCTTCTTCTGCAGCTCAGTTCCCTTCCAAACGTCAGCAATCCTCCAAACAGAGCAAAGCAAAGGCTGTGAGGCCTGCTCCAGCCCAGCAACATTAGCCCCCTCAGGGCCTTTGACTTTCTGCTAGAGAACTTAGCCTTCCTGGCTCTAGAAGGACCAGAGCCCTCCACCATTCCAGGAAGGTTATGTTACTTTGCTCCCAGGTGGGGGCAAATTACAGCAGAGCATTGGACACTCTCCATCATAAGAGAGGGGTACAAACTTCATTTTTCAAACTTGCCCCCTCTCACAAGAGTGCACCAGTTCAATTCTCCAACCTCCCTCCTCAGCCTGTTGGAGCAGGAGATTGCCACTCTTCTCGCCCAGGTGGCAATAGAGGAAGTGCCTCTTCAACAACAGGGCACAGGGCTCTACTCCCCCTATTTTCTTATTCCAAAGAAAACAGGGGGCTTCAGACCCATCTTAGATCTCAGAGAGTTGAACATATTCCTCGTCAAAGAAAAATTCAAGATGGTTTCTCTAGGAATTCTGCTGCCATACCTTCAGAGTCAGGATTGGCTTTGTTCTCTAGATCTCAAGGATGCGTACACTCATGTTCTCATCCATCCAACTCACAGAAGGTTCCTTCGGTTCCTTTTTCAGGAGAAGCACTATCAATACAGAGTGATCCCTTTTGGTCTGGCCTCTGCACCAAGGGTGTTCACGAAATGCATGGCAGTGGTTGCTGCTTTTCTGCGCACCCTGGGAATATTCGTCTTCCCTTACCTGGACGACTGGCTCATTCGAGCTCCCACTCAATCAGAGGCCAAGACTTCTCTAACCTGCACAATGCGTATCCTTCAGTATTTAGGGCTGGTAATAAACATCCCAAAATCCAATTTGATCCCTATTCAGTCCCTGGAGTTTATAGGGGCGTTACTGGATACCACAAGGGCAAGGGCCTATCTTCCCCAGGCCCGTTGCCTTCGCTTGATGCAGTTAGCTTCTCAAACAGAGTTGAAACCCCTACTAACTGCTTGAGAGATGTTACAGTTGCTAGGCCACATGGCATGCACCGTACATGTGGTACCATACGCTCGCCTTCACATGAGTGCAGCTCAGTGGACTTTATCCACCCAATGGACTCAGGCATTAGGCTGCCTGTCAGACAAAATAGAAAACACAAGTCGCCTCATTTTGTCCCTCCAGTAGTGGAAGTCCCCTTAAAACCTGTTGCTGGGGTACCCCTTTCAACAGCCTCTACCCCAAGCAACTCTTACAAAAGATGCTTCTCCAATGGGCTAGGGGGGCTCATCTTCAGGACCTCTCCACCCAGGGCATCTGGTTCCCACAGGAGACTTGTCTACATATCAATCTCTTGGAACTCAGAGCAATCTTCCTTGCTCTGCGAGTTTTCCACACCCTGCTCAGCCACAAGACAGTCCTTATCCACACGGACAATCAGGTAGCCATGTTCTATGTAAACAAGCAGGGAGGAATTGGCTCTCTGTCGCTTTGCAACGAAGCTCTGCGACTGTGGGCCCTCGCCAGAGAGCATCACATTCATCTTCTGGCAGTTTATCTTCCAGGTGTTCAAAACTCTTGGGCAAACACTCAGTCGCGTTCTGCTTCCACACGAGTGGTCCCTACATATGGACCAGGTATCCAAGATTTTTCAAATTTGGGGAACACCGGACATAGACCTCTTTGCAAGTCCGTGGAATGCCAAACTTCCCCGGTTCTGTTCCAGAACTCGGGCTCAGGCAAGGGATCCTTTCCTCCTTCATTGGGGTCAAGATTTCCTGTATGCCTTTCCACCCATTCCCCTAATTCCCAAAACCCTGTTCAAGCTTCAGAGAGACAGAGGCCACATGATTCTCATAGCTCCACATTGGCCATGGCAAGTGTGGTACCCTCTGCTTCTACATCTCTCTCAAGCTCCCTCCCTAGAGTTAGGGTCTGCTCCAGACCTCCTCTCTCAGGAGGACGGAAAGTTGTGGCATCCCAATCCCCAGTCTCTGCATCTCAGGGCTTGGTTGCTGAAGGCCTAGATCTCCAAGATCTTCATCTTTCTCAACAAGTGAAAGATGTTCTTTATGCTTCCAGAAAACCTTCCACTAGACGTTCTTATGCTTTCAAGTGGAAGAGGTTTACCATCTGGTGTTCTGAGAAGGGTCTTAACCCCCGTGCCATACCTCTGGAATCGTTGCTGGAGTATCTCCTTCATCTGTCTAATGCAGGCCTTAAGACAAATTCAGTAAGGGTCCATTTGAGTGCTATTGCAGCTTCCCTTAAGCCTCTAAATGGACAACCTGTTTCCTCTCATCCTCCTGTAGCAAGGTTCATGAGAGGCCTCCTTTTAACAAAGCCTCCCATGGATCCATGGAATAGTCTCCCAGTGGAGGTGGTAGAGATGAGGACAGTAACTGAACTCAAAAAAGCATGGGACCAACACAGAGGATCTCTAAAGGTAAAAAGTGGACTGTTGTTGATATGGAAGGACAGACTAGATAGGCCATGTGGTCTTTTTCTGTCATCATGTTTCTATGTTTCTATTAGACCACCCCCGGTGGCATGGGACTTAAATTTGGTGCTTGGTCAGCTTATGAAGCCACCTTTCGAACCTTTAGCTACCACCTCCTTGAAATACCTTTCTTGGAAGGTTATCTTTCTCATTGCAATTACATCAGCACGCCGCATCAGTGAATTGCAAGCACTAGTAGCTAATCCACCTTATACAAGGTTCCATCATGACAAGGTGGTCCTTAGGACTAATCCACACTTTATGCCTAAGGTGGTCTCGCCTTTTCACCTCAACCAGGAGGTCTACCTACCTGTCTTTTTTCCAGGACCTCATGCATCAAGTGCAGAGAGGAATCTTCATACCCTGGACTGTAAAAGAGCTCTGGCTTTTTACTTACAAAGGACACAGCAACATAGAAAGTCTTTCCAACTCTTTGTTGCCTTTGATCCTTCTCATTTGGGACAACCAACACTTTCTAACTGGATTGCCCAATGTATTTCTTTTGCCTATCAGAGCAAGAACCTTTCTCTGGAGGGCCATGTCACAGCTCACAATGTGAGAGCCATGGCAGCCTCAGTGGCTCATCTGAACTCTGTGTCTATCGACGACATCTGTCGAGCAGCCACTTGGGCCTCGGTTCATACCTTCACAGACCATTACTGCTTGGACAAGGACTCCTGCCGGGATGCCTTGTTTGGTCAGGCTGTTCTTAACCCTTTCCAGGCCGAGCCCAAAACTCTCGTGATCCAAACTTCTGACTAAATATTCCTATCAAATGGTATATAATACATGACCATAGCAGAAGGAAAATCACTATTAGAACATATTGAATAAGACGGGTACAATTTTCCTGAAATATGCAAAAATCCGGCTGCAGAATGTGGATTAAAATTTTAAAGTAGGCCTTCAAAGGGTTAAACACCTGTTCCATACTTAATCAATTCCTACCTACCACCCCTCATGGGATGCCAGAGATCCAGGTGGGGAAGTGCAGCCCTGTCCCAGGGACACACAACTTAAGGGCTCTCTCCCTGGCATCTAAAGCTAGGGAGTCCCCATATGTGAAGACTCATTCCTGCTTGTTCCTGGAGATAGCACAGTTACTTACCTGTAACAGGTGATCTCTGGAAACAGCAGGAATAAGTCTTCACAACCCACCCACCTCCCCTAGGAGTTGTCTCTCTCTCTTTCCTTTCCCTCTCTCTCCCTCTTTGTCTCGGCTATAAAACTCAACTGAGGAGAGACAGTTGGGAAAGGCGGGAAGGCAGCACGCAGGCGCTGTGGGATGCTCCCAAAAGCTTTCTGATTGGACACTGGGGAGCGTTCCCGCTCAGGCTCCATCGGTACCGATGTACCATATGTGAAGACTTATTCCTGCTGTTCCCAGAGATCACCTGTTACAGGTAAGTAACTGTGCTTTCCTGCAATGTCCTCGATTAGTGGTTTTAAGAAGTGCATCAATTGTTGCAGGATCATGTCCATCACAGACTGCCACTATTGCTGCCTTCAGTGCCTTTCGGCTGTTCACGACATTTCCTCTTGCCCGCTGTGTCTTCAGATGACGAGCAAGGGGCATAAGACTCTTGAAAGGCAGAAGGAGACATTGTTTGGTCCCAAGTCCTCTGCCTCAACTCAGTCATCAGCTTTGGAATCTGTTTCGCTCTCAGACTGTTTAGGTAATCACCATTAGTGAGTCCCACAGAGGGAACTGGCGTTGGGACCAATACCTTCTGTGCCCATGCCGGTGGCTGTGGAGCCTTCAGGCCTTAAGGCCAGCCCTAGAGCGCAGCCTCCCTGCCTTACTGGCCAGCCAGAAGACTCCAGTTCTGGTTACCTCCGGTTCCTCGGGGCCAGCAACAGGCCCTTCCACTGTGAGGACCTCGCCAGAGGAGATCCAGCCTGTCCTGGAACAGCATGCCCTGTGAACAGATTCCTATTACTGATCCCAGTTTCGGTTTGAACCTAGCTTTCTCCACCAAGTGCTTCGGGATCAGACTGCTGGGAGTCCCGCTGCTGTCCTTGCCCCAACTTCACACTGGCGCGATTCCCACCGATGCTTCGAGCTCCTTTCTGATTCAGAATGGGAGATGGATGAGGAGTTCCCCGATACCGCTCAGCATTGGGACGTTCAGAAGCATTGGAGGATCTCCAGGAACAAGCAGGAATGAGTCTTCACATATGGGTACGTCGGTACCGACGGAGCCTGCGCGGGAACGCTCCCCAGCTTCCCAAAAAGGAAAGCTTTTGGGAGCATCCCACAGCGCCTACGCGCTGCCTTCCTGCCTTTCCTAACCATCTCTCCTCAGTTCTACTTTGCCGCGGAGCCAGCAGGTCGAGCCCTGTTACCGCTGAAGAAGTTCTTTATTTTATTTTATTTCTTTGGTCGCGTGTCTGCCTTCCCCGACTCCGGACCGGTACCGCCGGTCTTTTTCTCTTTCTTTCTTTCTTTAAAAAAAAAATATCTATTTTCTCTTCACTTAGTGTATTCTCTTCTTGGGCCTCCGGGCCTACAAGAAAATTTCCCTCATGGAAAAACCAGCCTCCGGGTTTAAAAAATGTACTAAGTGTAGCGGTACTATTTCTGTTACAGATACCCATAAATGGTGTCTTAAATGTTTGGGTCCTGAACACTCCATTCCGGATTGTCCGTCCTGCTCTCTTATGTCTAAATGGGGGTTACAGAACCGAGCAGCCAAGCTCCATGTGCTGTTTCCTGCTGATGCACCGTCGGTAGCATCGACATCTTCCAGGTCTTCTTCTCCTGATGGATCTCGGGTAACCAAACATAAACCTAGCAGGTCCTCGAAGGGTAGATCTCCCTCTAAGCATCGAGATGCCTCCGGGCTTGCCCTCGAGGATCCTGCGCCAGCAAAACAACCCCGGCGGGAAGCTCCGGCTTCCAAAGCTCCTCCTATGGGGTTACAGGTTGACATCGATGGCACGGCCTCGATCGATTACCTGTTAGAATGCTCTGGGGTACCGGCACAATCTCCCGGTACCGACTTCCAGGCATTCATGGCATCGATGGATCACAATGTTCTATCCATGCAGCAGGCTATTACGGCCTTCATTCAAGCTGAGACGCCACTGGTACCGAAACAAACTCCGTTCTCGGTATCGGCTCCGGTACCAGCACCGATACCGGTACCGACTGCATCGACATCGACCAGGATACCGGCTGCAGCGGTTCCTTGTCCAGGGCTGCTTACTGGTACCGATCCGGTACCGGGGACGCCCGATGTCGATACTGCTCGATACGCATATCGAGCGTTGGAAGAGCACCCTGACAGGCGATACTTTGATTCCTCTGATGATTCTGATACATCAGACGAGTCTTCTGAAGTATCCATAGCCCTTCCTGAAGAGCCTTCTTCTCCAAAAAGAAGAATGTCTCCTCCAGAAGACTTGTCCTTTCAAGACTTCATAAGAGAAGTAGCTAAAGGACTTTCTATTTCAGTAACTTCTGAATCAGAGCCTAGAGCTAAAAAATTGGATATTTTAGGCTATTCTAGAGCTCCTAAAGAGGCGGTCACCTTACCAATTCATGAGATTCTTTATGAACACATGATTGATCTATGGGAGACTCCTCTCACTCTCTCCTCATTCTCGTAGACTGGACACTATGTATCGTGTCCCTCCTTGTCCTGGATTTCAGAAAACTCAGCTTCCTCACCATTCCATTGTGGTGCAGTCAGCTATGAAGAGGATAAAGAGTACAAAGAGACACTCTTCTGCTCCTCCAGAAAGAGAATGCAGGACCTTGGATGCCTTTGGTAGGAAAATCTTCCAAGCCAGTATGCTTATTGCCAGAATCAACTCATATAGCCTTTACATGGGTATGTTTCTAAAGGAAGTTGCACAAAAACTGCACACTTTCCTCCCTTTTCTTCCAGAGGATAAAAGGGAGGAATTCCTCATTTGGCTTAAGCATACCCAAGACATTTCAAAGTTTTCCAACAGGGCAGCCTTTGACTCCTTTGAAGGTGCCAGCAGAGCCTCAGGCATTGCCATAGCTGCTCGCAGAATTGCTTGGCTCCAGGCTTCTGGTTTAGAGCCCTGGGTTCAAGATGGCTTAGGAAATCTTCCCTGTACAGGTGAAAACCTATTTGGCAAAGAATGGCAAATAAAAGCCACTCAAATGGATGCAGAAACTCTGCTCTGGATAGACTTTCAAAGTCAACCTCCATTCCTGCCAAGAAAAAGCCTTTTAAAAAGTCTTTCTTTAAAAAGGGCAGATTTCCTTCTTCTTCTGGCCAACAATCTTCTACAGGTCGCTTTGCCACTAAGCGTCAGCAACCTAACAGGCCAGGCCTAAGCCTACTGGGGCTGCTGCAACTCAGCAGGCCCAACCTCCTCAGGGTTTTTGACTTGATGCTAGAGAACTTAGCCTTTCTGGCTCTAAAGCAGCCAGAGCCTCTCACCATTCCAGGAAGGTTGGCTCATTTTGCTCCCAGATGGGAGCAAATAACATCAGAGCAGTGGACCCTCTCCATCATAAGAGAGGGCTACAAGCTTCATTTTTCAGACCTTCCTCCCCACACCATGGTGAGACACTTCAATTCTCCCACATCTCTTCTCGACCTTCTAGGTCAAGAGGTAGCTACCCTTCTTGCCCAAGGGGCAATAGAAGAAGTTCCTCTTCTTCATCAAGGGTCAGGGATCTACTCCCCCTATTTTCTCATTCCAAAGAAGACAGGGGGATACAGACCCATCTTAGATCTCAGAGAATTGAACAAATTTCTATGCAGGGAGAAGTTCAAGATGCTTTCTCTGGGCACTCTCCTTCCATACCTTCAAAGTCAGGATTGGCTTTGTTCTCTAGATCTCAAGGATGCGTACACCCATGTCCTCCTCCATCCCTCTCACAGAAGATTCCTACGGTTTCTTTTCCAAGGAAAGCATTACCAATACAGAGTTCTTCCTTTCGGTCTGGCCTCTGCTCCAAGAGTGTTCACCAAATGCATGGCAATAGTTGCTGCATTTCTACGAACTCTGGGAATATTTGTCTTCCCATACCTGGACGACTGGCTCATTCGAGCTCCATCTCAGTCAGAGGCCCAGAATTCCTTGGACCGCACAAGGCGCATTCTGCAGTATCTGGGACTTGTGGTAAGCCTCCCAAAGTCTCAGCTCACCTCTACTCAGTCCCTAGAATTTATAGGGGCCTGGTTGGATACCACTACTGCAAGGGCTTACCTTCCTCAGGCCCGTTGCCAACGTCTAGTGCAGTTAGCCTCCCAGATTCAGTCAAAGAGCCACTTAACTGCCCGGGAGATGCTACAACTGCTAGGCCACATGGCTTCCACAGTGCATGTGGTACCCTATGCTCGCCTACACATGAGAGCAGCTCAATGGACTTTGTCCACCCAGTGGACTCAAGCTTCAGGAGCACTCTCAGACCAAATAGCAACCACCAAACGTCTCTTTTGGTCTCTCCAGTGGTGGATGTCCACTCGAAATTTGTTGCTGGGGTCCTCCTTCCAACAGTTGTTGCCCCAAGCAACCATCACAACAGATGCCTCCCAAACAGGTTGGGGAGCCCATCTACAGGACCTCTCCACTCAAGGCACTTGGTCCCCACAGGAGACCTCCCTTCATATCAACCACTTGGAGCTTCGAGCAGTTTCTCTAGCTCTCAAGGTCTTTCATACCCTCCTCAGCTACAAGACAGTCCTCATTCATACGGACAATCAAGTAGCCATGTTTTACATAAACAAGCAAAGAGGAACTGGCTCTCTGTCGCTTTGCAACGAAGCTTTAAGATTGTGGGCCTTCGCCAGAGAGCATCAAATCCATCTCCTGGCAGTATACCTCCCAGGAGTCCAAAACTCTTGGGCAGACAGACTCAGTCGAGTTCTGCTTCCACACGAATGGTCCCTGCACATGGATCAGGTACTCAGAATCTTCCAAGAATGGGGAACCCCGGACATAGACCTATTTGCAAGTCCGTGGAATGCCAAACTTCCCCGGTTCTGTTCCAGAATTCCGTGTCAGGGAGTTCAGGCCAAGGATGCCTTCCTCCTCCATTGGGGTCAGGGCTTCCTGTATGCATTTCCACCCATTCCCTTGATTCCCAAGACTCTGTTCAAACTCCAGAGGGATCAAGGATCTATGATCCTCATAGCTCCACGCTGGCCACGCCAAGTGTGGTACCCTCTACTTCTCTCCCAAGCCCCCTCTCTGGACTTGAGAGCTGCTCCAGACCTTCTGTCCCAGGAGGAAGGGACTTTGTGGCACCCAAACCCCAAGTCCCTACACCTCAGAGCTTGGTTACTGAAGGCCTAGACCTTCAAGACTGGAATCTTTTTCAACAAGTGAAGGATATCCTCCATGCTTCCAGAAAACCTTCCACCAGGCATTCTTATGCTTTTAAATGGAAAAGGTTTTCCATTTGGTGTGCTGAAAAGGGTCTTGACCCTCTAGCACTACCTTTAAATTCTCTGTTAGACTATCTCCTGCATCTTTCCAATGCAGGCCTTATAACAAATTCAGTCCTTTTGAGTGCTATTGCAGCATCCCTTAAGCCCATCAATGGACAACCTATTTCCTCTCATCCTCTCATTGCAAGATTCATGAGAGGCCTAACTTTAACTAAACCTCCCATTAGGCCTCCTCCGGTGGCATGGGACTTAAATTTGGTTCTTGGTCATCTCATGAAGCCACCTTTTGAACCCTTAGCCACTACCTCCTTGAAGTTTCTTTCATGGAAGGTTATTTTCCTCATTGCAGTTACTTCAGCTCGCCGCATCAGTGAACTGCAGGCATTAGTGGCTAATCCACCTTATACAAGGTTCCATCATGATAAGGTAGTCCTTAGGACAAATCCACACTTTATGCCTAAAGCCCCGGTGGCTCCTGCCCAATCGGGGCAGTGGGAGCTTGCCTGCCTTCCTGACTGCATAAAAGCGGCGTTCCCCCTGGGCGTGCCCGTGCCTGAGGGCCTCGCAAGAGGGCCCTTTGGCGTGGCCCTTCGGCAGTGGCCAGTAGTCAAAGAATTGGACGATTTCCAGCAACACCACATCGCCGCACAGAAGACCAGAACACTGCTACTCCGCCGCATTAAAGAAGCACGACCCATGGACTAAAAACCAACTACCAGTCTAATCAATCAACAAGAACCTTGACCAAGCTTGAGCTCCCATCACAGGTTGAGCTCGCGAGAAACCCGATCCGACCTCAACACAACGAACCCAGGTACCTCTCCATTTGCTATACTGGTGTCTCTGCACCATCCGTTAAAGCAACTTTTGGTAACTGTGACCCCGCATGTAAAGCTAGCACTGCAAATCCATGACTTTGGTAACGAAATAACGACTGTGGTTTCATTCTGCTTAACTGTAACACTTACCCTGTAAAACAGCAATGCATTGAGCAACAATCTAATGTAGGGTAAACTGTAACAATCTGTAGTTATATGTAACACCACATAAGATCTTGTGACAAAGCTTATCTGCTACTCAATGACAGAGCTTTTAAGTAACGCCATGGGGTATTTTGCATGACTTAGTAAACAAAATTAAGAGTACAACCCTTACCTCAGAAATACCCAGCATCAAAATCCATTCAAAATTGTGCCATATTTGTTTTTTGTATTACATAACGGACCAGTGATGGCGCCCCCCGGTTATACTATCATATTATGCCTTTGTCTCTTGTTGTCCACTTGTGCCACCAACCCAATCACACATCACCACCCGCCGCTCATTTGGCATCCGATATATGCTTTTTACCCCATGTATAACCCGGTCGTAGTGCATACCATAGCAATACCAAACCTCTTTCCTGTCCACATAAACATGAATCTACAACCACATCAGGGACCAATCACAGTCCCCCCCTGGAGTGCCCGACCTCAGTACAGGCAAAACCAAACAAGCAACAATGGATAAGAAAACCTGAAACCACCAAGCAAAGTGAAAACCCCTATCCAGACCACTCTCCACAGGCTCCAGTCTCCTTCATACTACTCAACACCAGATCAATCAGAAACAAGACCCACATCAA
Organism: Ichthyophis bannanicus; assembly: GCA_033557465.1. Lineage (NCBI taxonomy): Eukaryota > Metazoa > Chordata > Amphibia > Gymnophiona > Ichthyophiidae > Ichthyophis > Ichthyophis bannanicus. Next base: position 351,301,987 of record CM066039.1, on the reverse strand, counting down.
CATGACATCATCACAGATGCAAAACCCGACATCCTATGCATCACTGAAACCTGGATCACCGATACCGACTCAGTAGTCATCAACCAAATTAGCAAACCAGGTTACAAAATCTTTAATTGCCCCCGTCCAAACAAAAGAGGAGGAGGAGTTCTCATCATCGCCAAAGCCTCCTTTCTACTAACAAACACGTTTCAAAGCTTCAATGAAGGCATTGATCTTCTCAGAGTGGAGAACAAAACTATATCCATCTGTCTGATCTACAGACCCCCCACATCACCACACGAAAGCCTAGCTACTGTCCTGGAAGTTATCAACACCACCTCGATCAAAAAACAGCAGATCATTCTAGGAGACCTAAACCTTGCGTCAGGCTCTACAGTACAAGCCAGAACTTTCATGGAAGCCATGGAACAACTTGGATACGAACAAATAATCCTCGACGCTACACATATCAAAGGCAACACGCTGGACATGGTGTTCCTGCCCTCCAAAAGTCAGGAATTAAAGCAAACCAAACTGCAAATAACCCAGGTACCATGGTCTGACCATCACCTGATAGAATTATCATTACACCTCTCCACTGCTCCAGAATGCTCCCAGCCCACCCCACCTGCAAACCTAAGGAGGAAATTCCAAAAATTCAATAAAGAAGCTCTAACAACATCCATAACTTCGCACATTACCATGGAACACACGGACCTTGAGAGATTAGTGAGACAATGGAATACAGGAGTTGAAGCTACCGCACAACCAGCCCTGATACCAGCAACCAACTTATCCAAACTCAAAAATGAACCTTGGTACACCTCCACCCTAAGAGGACTCAAGATAGACTTACGCAAGCTAGAAAAAAGGTGGAGGAAAACCAAAACCGAAGATCATAGAAGGGAATACCTTAAACTTCTCACAACGTATAAACATGAAATCAACCAGGCAAAGAAAACACACCACACCAGCATACTTAATAAAGCCCTCAACAGACCCAGGGAACTTTTCGAACTTGTCAGATCACTCACCAAGACGTCCCAAGCTACAAATCAAAACGGAACAATGACGGCCCAAACTCTGGCCGATCATTATGCCAACAAACTTAACCCTCAAAACAGCAAGCTGTACACACAACCACCAATACTCACCAATCAAGGGATAGATGCAGTCATCACCCAGCAAAAAACCCGCACAACCGAAAATGCAAACCAGTACCAAGAATGGGATACCTTCAGAAAGATAGATGACAGGCAAATCCTGGACATAATCACTAACCTAAACACCACAACCTCCCCCCTCGACCCATGCCCAGCATCATGGATCAAGGCTGTGAAGCAAGAAGCTGCCAAGTATATCGCCCATATAGTAAACCAATCTCTACTGCAAGGGATCATGCCAGCACAACTCAAGCAATCCCTCATACGACCCATCCTGAAAAACAAATCTCTTAACGAGAACGACACAACCTCCTACCGCCCGATATCAAGCATACCCTTTCTAGCCAAGATCATTGAAAAGGCAGTCCAGCAACAATTGCAAGACCACATCAATGGCAACAATGCCCTTGATGAGCACCAATATGGCTTCCGCCAACACCATGGCGTGGAAACTCTTCTACTAGCCCTAATGGACAAACTACTCAAAGGTCTTGAAAACAGAAACAAAATGTACATGCTCATTTTCATAGACATATCAGCCGCCTTTGACTCGGTACATCATTCCACACTCCTGGACAGACTTGCTTCCATAGGCATATCAGGGACCCCCCTGAAATGGTTCACATCCTACATAAATAACAGAATGCAACAGGTCCACTTCAACAACACAAAGGCCGCCGCCTTCCCTCAAACACAAGGCATACCACAAGGCTCTGCACTATCCTCACTCCTGTTCAACCTATATCTGCGACCCATTTGTGAAATCCTACAGGACCACAAGATCAGTTACCACATCTATGCAGATGACCTGATGCTCTACACTCACCTCGACATAAACAACCCTGACCTCACCCAACTCGAAAAATGCCTAAGCGAACTACAAACCTGGCTGCAACGCAACAATATGTCAATCAACCATAAAAAAACAGAAGTGATGTGCATCTCCAGGAAACAAGACTTCAACCCTCCACCAACGGTTACCATGAACAACAACGTTTATACCACAAAGCCCGAAATAAAATACCTAGGAGTAATGCTGGACAGCAACCTAAATATGGACAAGCATCTCCGAATTACCAATCGGGCCATCTTCCACAAATTAAGAGTCCTGCAACCACTACGGAACATTATTGATCACACCGACTTCAGAACAATGGCACAAGCCCTCATCATTCCCCACCTGGATTATTGCAACACCATTCTACAAGGTCTGCCTAAAAAAACCATTAACATTCTTCAACTGGCACAAAACGTAGCAGCCCGAGTCATCATAAAAAAAGGTCTAACAGAGCACATCACTCCCGTCCTAATTGAGCTACATTGGCTCCCCATCACGGCCCACATCCAATATAAGATATTAGTAACCACATTCAAGCTTGTTCATAATGTAGCACCCTCTTACCTCAACACCTTAATCTCAGCACAACCAATCAACAGAAGCAGAAGAACAGTGAATAGCAATACCCTTCAAGTCCCGAGTAGCCTGAGAAATTTCAATGCTAACACCACTAACAGAGCGTTCTCCTTTATGGCTCCACGACTCTGGAACCAAATGCCCCACGAACTGAGAGCAAATAAGGACCTGAAGGACTTCAGGAAAAAGCTAAAGACTCACCTATTTCAGACTCATTACAACCTAACCTAGTCAATGTAATCCTGTCGAACAACATGGCTACTAAAAATCATATGCAACAAGAAATGCATCCTGTAATTATGTAATTTATGTATATATGTAAAGCCTCCTCTCAAGAAATCAAATGTAAATCTGTAACCGTTTGCTGTGACTTTCACCCTCCCCTGCAATCCTACTGTATGCTTAAATTCTGGTCTGTACAACCGCACCCTTTTGTATAGAAAACCGCCACTGATCGCTGGAAGTGGCAGGATACAAGTGTACACTAAATAAATAAATAAATTAAAGTGGTCTCACCTTTTCATCTTAATCAAGAGGTATATTTACCTGTCTTTTTTCCAGCTCCTCATGCATCCAGTGCAGAGAGGAATCTTCATATTCTGGATTGTAAAAGAGCTCTTGCTTTTTACTTACATAGGACACAGCAACATCGAAAGTCTTCCCAGCTTTTTGTTGCTTTTGATCCTTCTCATTTGGGACTTCCAGTCTCTAAGAGAACACTGTCCAATTGGATTGCTCAGTGTATTTCTTTCGCCTACCAGAGTAAGAACCTTTCTCTGGAGAGCCATGTCACAGCTCATAATGTGAGGGCTATGGCTCATCTAAATTCTGTGTCCATCGACCAGATCTGTCGAGCAGCCACCTGGGCCTCGGTTCATACCTTCACAGCCCATTACTGTTTGGACAAGGACTCCCGCCGGGATGCCTTGTTTGGTCAGGCTGTCCTCAAACACCTGTTCCATTCTTAAACAACTCCTACCCTCCTTTCCCTGGATGGATGCCTGAGATCCATAGGAGGAAGTAGACCCCTCTCCAGGGTCTCATATCCTTGGGGATCTCCCAGGCATCTTAGCTAGGGAGTCCCCATATGTGAAGACTCATTCTTGCTTGTTCCTGGAGATAGCACAGTTACTTACCTGTAACAGGTGATCTCTGGGAACAGCAGGAATAAGTCTTCACAACCCTCCCACCTCCCCTAGGCGTTGTGTCTCTTTTTCTATCTTTCCTTTCCTCTCTCTCTCTATTGTCTCAGCTTTAAACTCGAACTGAGGAGAGATGGTTAGGAAAGGCGGGAAGGCAGCGCGCAGGCGCTGTGGGATGCTCCCAAAAGCTTTCCTTTTTGGGAAGCTGGGGAGCGTTCCCGCGCAGGCTCCGTCGGTACCGACGTACCCATATGTGAAGACTTATTCCTGCTGTTCCCAGAGATCACCTGTTACAGGTAAGTAACTGTGCTTTCCTGCCAGAGAACATCTCCTTCCTGGACTTTGTCTAGCACATGGGCAGGGCCCTCACCTTCACCATCGAGGCAGAGGAACAGCCTCGGGCAGAGGACCTGCATATACTTCAGTATGACTCTCCTCCTGAGGAGGCCATAATGGTGCCGGTGCCTCCCATCTTGGAGCACCTCCTTTTCAGGATGTGGGAAGCCCCGGTTACAGTTCCCATTGTGAGCAAGCAGTTCGATTCCATGGATTGGGTCTGCAAGAGCCCTGGCTCTGAAAAAAATCAACTACCACACAACTTCATGCTGGTGGAGTCAGCCATGTGCTGGATCAAAAGCCGGAAGACGCATTCCTCGGTGCCCCTGGGAAGGGAGGCCTTTACCATTGACAGGTTCGGTAAGAAGTGTTTCTAGGATTCGATGCTTGTGACCCGTATCCAGGTTTACCTGCTGTACATGGGCATGTACCTGAGAGACCTGGTGAAGGAGTTCACCAGGTTCTCAGCTGGGCTGTGTGATGAATACCTCTATTGCTTCCGGAGCCTGGTGACCGCGGTCAAGTGCTCCAAGTATGTGACTTGAGTGGCCTGTGATGGCTTAGAGTCTGTGGCTAGAGTGCCTGCCACCTAGCATGACTACAGTCCTTGGACCTGGAGCAATGGGTTCAGGACAAATTAGTTGATGTCCCCTGCCAGGGGAAGAATCTCTTCGGCAAGCCCATGATGGACAAGGCCACTGACTTGGAGGCTAAGCTGATGACCAGAACCAGACTCTCTCGGAAGACTGCTGATTCTTCCTGACAGAAGGCTTCTGGGAAAAGGTCCCCTTCTACCTGAAGAAGGCGGCGGCCAATGGAATATACCCTCAACGTCAGGCCTATCAATCCTATCAAGCTACTGGCTAAGGGCCAGGGTCCCAGTAGACCTAAAGCCCCTAAACGCCAAACAGCACATATGCTGCGGCCTGGGGGGAGGATTTGACTCCCGGGGCATAACCCCTCTTCCATTGGGAGGTCAGGAGCTCTTTGCCCTCTGGTGGCCCATCATTACCACAGACACCTGGGCACTTCAGGTGGTAAAGGAGGACTACCTCTTCCTCTTCCACCAGATCCCCCCTCGTTCTCTACACACATTCTAAGTTTCTTCCTAAAGTGATTTCTCCCTTCCACCTCAACCAGAAGGTGTTTTTTCCCACCACCTTTCCCAGCCCACACTCTAGCAGGGTGGAAGCCTCTTCATAGCTTGTATTGTAAACTAGCTTTGGCTTTCTACCTTGATCGAACAAAGGCTCATCGCTGCTCCTCTCAACTGTTTTTCTTATGACCCCAATAAATTTGACGTAGCCATCTCTAAGCGCACCCTTTCCACCTGGGTGACTGACTGCATTTCCTTCATCTATGAACAGGCTGGCCTTTCTCTGGAGCGTCATGTGACAGCCCTTAATGTTCAGGCTATGGAAGTCTCTGTGGCTAACCTAGGCTCTGTCTCCCTGCCAGAAATTTGTCAAGTGGCAGCTCACTACTGCCTCGAGAAGGCCTTCTGACATGACAGCACCTTCAACCAGGCTGTTCTTCGGCACCTCTTTGGCAACAGATGCAAATCCTTCCCTCCGACCTTTGTTTGTCCAGGCTACCAGAGAATCTATTCCAGAGGTACTCAAATCCAGTCCTGGAGGGCCGCAAGCCAGTCAGGCTTTTGGGATATCCCTAATGAATATGCATGAGATAGATTCAAATACAGTGGAGGCATTGCATGCAAATATATCTCATGCATATTCATTAGGGATATCCTGAAAACCTGACTGGTTTGCGGCCCTCCAGGACTGGATTTGAGTACCTCTCATCTATTCCTTTACAGCTGCTAGAGTTGCATACTGATGCTTGGGACTCTTCAGCGTCTTTCAGCTGCCATTTACGGTTTGATTTTTGGGTCGCTTGTGGCTATTTACAGGGTTTTTTTTCAGTAGCTTGTAGCTGAAGCATCCGATATGTGAAAACAGACTTTCTGCTTGTTCCCGGAGAAAGCGTAGTTAGTTACCCTGTAGCAGGTGTTCTCCAGGAACTCACTGCCCTCTCTCCTGCCTGTAGGGTTGGTTTTTCTTTTTGGGCTTGATTAAGCTATGTCATTCTACTGAGGGAAAATGGCTCCCTTGGGTGGGAAGGTGACCACTCATGCGTGGTTGATCTCCCAAAGGCCTTCTTTGAAGTCACCCATATGTGAGGACTGATTCCTGCTGTTTCTGGAGAACACCTGCTACAGATGAGTAACTATGTTTTTTCTGTAGCCTGAGAGAGAACTCTTACAATCTGCTTGTTAACTCCATATATACCATAGCTGGATCCCTTAAGAGGAGGGCACTACTATCCAGAGACCTGCCCTCTGCCCCCATACGTACCAGAGTACAGCCCATAGGGGTTTTGGTGCTAGCCACTAGTGAAAATTAAATTCTGAGGAGAGCAATGTGAAAAGCATCCAACACGGAGGAAAGAGTGAGGTGGACTGTGGAATACCAAGTTGGGTGAGACTTGTGCATGCTCAAGATTACCCCAGTAGGGGCTCATGAGCTTTTGAGGAGAGCAGTACAGTCTGGTGCAGTGCCGTGCAGGATGATGTCGCCCTCTGTGCAGCTCCATTGACATGCTTGTCTAGGGAGAAATAGCTTTGCTAAAACAGTACCATGCTTGGGTGTTGACATTATGTTAAATAAGATAAGATAATAGCAAACTTATACACATTGGTATTGGGGAAATTTAGGAAACTTAAAACAACAACTTGTGAATAGAAAAGAATAACATGACTGAGGTGGAAAGCTTGCAGTGGTTGTACAGTCACAAGACCTGCTATTCTACATTCCATGTTTGCAGTCCATCCCAGTTAGTTTGCTATCCATCTTCTCGCCCAGCTCTGTCAGGTAAAACTTTACTTCTTTAAATATTAAGAGCTCTGTGCGTACTGGGGCAATTAGAAGATGAAAGCAATTTACCAGAAAACATAGGCCACAAAATATAAGGGGTAAAAGCATTTGTGTTCAGAAGCATTTCAGTAGGAAAGAGTCCCTATTTTCGAAAGAGTTTTTGTGAACTCTCTGCTTCTGCAAATATCGTTTGAGAAATGGGATTTAAACCACTCTTGGCCTCAATCTAAAGTATACAAGGATTTAAATGCATCGAGAGGTTCTGATGATGATCTGACCATAAGACCAAGATTGGAGAGTTTGTGAAGTCACCAGAACCTCAGGAAAAGCATTTGTATCCTTGGTCACAGTTTGTCTTTTTTTTTTTTTTTATTCTGTATAATACAGGGATCCGTCTAGTTTGGTTATGTCCCCTACAGTTCTTGCCCAAGGTAACTTCGCTCTTTGACAGACTTTTCCTGGACCTCAGTGGTAGATATGTGGACTCCAAATTTTGATTGTATGACACTTTTGAGAGTTGATTTCAAAAATGCATTGTGAGCATGCCCAGTAAGATTTGTGCTGTAATTCATTGGAGTGACATCACAACCGCAAATTTCAAAGTGTCATCTTGCAGTTCACAGTAGTTCCATCACAACTGTGAATTACAACCTTTTGTTGATACTGTCTGGCTGTGAAGTTTTAAAGCAATTCATGCATTATCTACAGGGACACGTTTTAAAACATTTGGAGGGTGGTGGGGAGAAAGTTGAACACATTACAAAATCACAGTTTTGGCTTTTGTACCAAATTAGTGCCCTTGTGTTGAGTGCTTAACTGTAAATCACCTTGTGTTATCTGATTTTCTGTAAATTCATCACTTTCTTATGCCATTCCCAGCAGAATCCTTTCAAATCGCGAAATATCCCTGGTGGTAATTGGCGCAAATGGAATTTTACCTCAAAATGGAATCTGATGTTTTAGTGTGTAAATCGGTGTCCCTGTTATAGATACTGTATGTAGATGTTTGTGTTACATGGATTACATCAAGGGCTTCTGCTTTCTAAAATGTATTTGCCCAAAATTCAGTAAGAGCAACCAATCTACCAATACTTTTCCAGCGCTTCTTATTTTCCATCTCTCAAACCTTAATACTCTTCCTTCCAACACGCTCCCCCTCAGCCTAATATTGTATATATTTCGGGTCAAGTAACATTCAAAGGCAAAACTATTGAGAGAGAAGCTATAAACCATTTTTTTCCATTGTCAATCAGCATGTTTGGGGAAAACGCTGTGGTAACTATTCATAATCTCCCCTCTGTCCTCATTGGTTTTACAAAGAGCTTTAAGGTTTCAGGTGTTTTTTGGCCCAGATCCTGGCTAAGGCAACACTTGGAGAATGGACTTGATTTAAAAAAAATTTCTCTGCTGGATGGAAATCTTGCAGGTTTTGATAACCTTATTACCCCAGCATAAGAATTCTACAAATAGTTTTATCTTATGCAGGCCTACCAGACTGCACAGGTCCTTTCTTCATGAATAGACTGAAACTACTTTTGGGTTTCACAGGACTTCAGTCTACTGTCATCTTAATGCTACTAGCTACAATCTGGGTGGAAAAACATAAATGGATGGTTAGAGTGTCTCCTACGCTTTCCTTAAAACCTCCAAATTTTGGAGAAACTGAACATCATGTGAGCAGAGAGTACTGGGTTTCTTAAGATACCTGAAGGACAATTCTTGCCTCTGGGCAAAACATGACCTTAAGGGTCATAATGCTTGACAGCTTTATTTTAACTGCTTTATTTTTTTATGTATCCATTCTTCAGTGGCAAGAGTTTTTCCACTATTGTCCTCCAAATCCTTGCATATTTATTTCATTTATATATATCTATATATGTATACACATACATAATCATATTTTATATGTATGTATGCTGTGATATAATTTTATTTTAACAAAGCGGGTGAAAATTAAGCTGCCTTTTATTTTAGGTGGAGGTCGATGGTCAGAAATTCAGAGGAGCGGGTCCAAATAAGAAGGTAGCAAAAGCGAGTGCTGCATTGGCTGCACTTGAGAAACTATTTTCAGGACCTAATGCAGCAAGCAATAAGAAAAAAAAGATGATTCCTCAGGTACATGTTCAAAATGCATTCAGTTTATTAAATGTTGTATTCAACAATTCATGTTTTCAAGAGTGACTTGGAACCCCCCCCCCACACACACACACACACAATTCCCTAGCAGTTTCTTCCTGGGTATCTCAACCCTGAGTCTTAACAATGATCATTTATTTTGTGGCTCTTTTTATGCTTAGTTTGTCTTTCTAGTGCCTGAGAAACAGATTATTAAAAATAAATGATGATTCCTTTCTGTCTGCAGAATGGCCTGAGAGTGCTGATCAGAACAATGAGCCCAAGAACCTGGTTAATTATACTTAAGAAAATTTTCCTTCCATTCAGCAAGATATATTTATTCTGTCCTGACCTCTAGACATGCAGTGTTTGTTTTCCGGGGAGGGAGAAATGTTCCTGCGGTTTGTTGCCTTTTTTAGTATAATTCTTCATAGCAGGCCATCATTTGATTAAAGGTTTTCCTCTTAGTGTATTTAAAAATCTCCAGGAACAAGCAGGAATGTAGTTTTCACGTATGGGTGACATCAGATACTGACTGAGCCTGCGCGGGAAGCTCCCCAGCTACCAATAGGAAAGCCTTTGGGAGCACTCGCCTGCGCTACTGCCTTCGCGCTCTCCCAACTCCCTCTCCTCCGTTCTCTTTTTTCTGCGGATCCAACATGTCATAACCCTATCACCACAGAAAATGAACTTTAAGAACCTTTTCTAGTACCGCTCTGCCTGACCCACTGGTATCATCCCGATACTGGTCTCCCTTTTTTCTCTTTATAATTTTTTCTTTTTATTTCTCTTTTTTAAATTTCTTTTCTTCAGGGCCCTTGTGCCCACCAGGCCTTGCCCACCATCTTAAGATAGAAAAACCCACCAGTGATTTAAAAAAAATTTACCACGTGCTTCAGCACCATTTCGGTGACACACACGATCAGTGCCTCAAATGCCTTGGTCCCAACCATATTCCCCAAGAATGCTTCCTCTGCAAACAGATGATGAACGGGAAGGGGTATTGTGGAATGGCAGAGGGGCCTTATGGAATTTGTGTGGGGGTATAAGTGGCCATGGGTAGCCCATTGGGTCGTCTTCCACTTGTGAAAGCGTGGGGGTTTTGCCATCCTGGATTTACAGAGGTATTGCGAAGTGGCGATACTCCGTGGATCGGTGGATTGGCACCTCTCAACTTGGAAGGAATAGGTCTCCTTGGAGCAAGACTTAATTGGAGTCAGACCCTTGCGTTCCTTTCTATGGTAAGGCCCTTTGCATTTGAATTCTTTGGCCGAGTTGAACCACTTGTGGGTCGTACGATACAGGTGTAGGATACACAGGCGGAAACCTTTTGGAACTCAGCAAGTGTTCTCTCTTACCCTGCTGTGGTACAACTCCTCCTTCCCCTCAGGCTTAACAGACCCAACATTCAAACAATGGGATAATTTGGGGTGGAGTTATTTGGGACAATTTTGGTGAGATGGTGGTGTCATCCCATTCTCTGAGTTGCAGAGTGAGTACGACTTAGAGTGGGATCGGTACCAGTATATGTAGGTGTGCCATTATTTGAGAAGAGATGGCAGGGCATGGAGGGAGGATGGAGCAGTGAAGCCCTTAGAGCTGGCTTTTAGTGGTGACTCCATGCGTGGAAGCCTCTAGACTATATAAGGCACTGAATGAGGGGTGGAGGATAAGCCACGGCATCTACTCCAGTGGGAAGAAGATCTAGCGGTGCCTTGAACTAAATCGGAATGGGCCCCTGTGTTTCAACATCTCTACAAGGGAATAACATCTGTATACCTGATTAAAAATGCCTATAAAATGCTTTATAGGTAGCATTTTACTCCGGAGAGGCTGAAGCAATTGGGAAGTGGGGACGGGCTGTGTTTGCGCTTCTGTGGGGATCTTACCTACATATTTGGTGGGAGTGTCCGAATGCAGCAGCCTTCTGGGAGAAGATTTTCTTTTATTAGTGGGGTGCAGAAACTATGGGTGTCTCCCACAATGGGTACGGCCTTATTGTGTATGAGAGGGGATGGAGAGGGGGCAATTTCTGACCCCCTGACTAGCTTTGGTCCAATATTGGAGGCACCCATAAGTTCCCTCCATGGAGGTGATGTTCCAGAAGGTGAAATTATATAGCCAGGGGATGGCCATACTAACTGCTATATGACGACAAAATTTAACTGTTTCATAAAGTCTGGTCCCCCTTTATTGAATGGTGTAGTGAGTCCGAGATGTTACTGGCTGATTGAATGGTGAGTTCCGAGTTTGAGATGGAGTTCTAGGTGTGGGGCAATTGGGCCCAAGAGGATTAAAAGTGGGCCTACACAAGGAGTGAAATTGTTGGACAATACAGTTCTTTCAATGGGACAGTTCTGTTTGATATGCGTTGCAGTGTCCTCAGGAGGGCGGGGGGGAGTCAAGAGAATAGAAATGTTGACTGTTGTTTTTCATTGGTATTGTAGTGGAATATTCTTTCGTGTTTACATGGTTTGAGAAGTGTAAGTATTTTATTAAAATTAAAAATAAATAAATAGGAGATGAGACGTGACAATTTGGTATGCAGTCAAATTTATTCAGAGAAGCTTCTGCAAACCAGTGAAGTGCTAATAATGTTGTTTAAATCTAGGTTTACTATTCCTAACTTATTAAAACTGTTTCATACTGACATTTGTCATCTCATCGCATTCCTGTTCATAATCTTGTTGTGACTGCCAAGCAGTTCAGTACCCATGAGTCTTGTGAAATCTGACTTCTGAAATTAGAGATTGATAGCTGTGGGAGAATATTAAGGGCTTCTGTCCAGTACGTCCCCTCCCACTCACACATTTAATTAACCAGAAAGTATAACGGTGAGAAAAAAAATCAAAGGAAGACAATTATAAAAGCTAAGATGAAAAAAATCGGAAAAGGATGTATAATTCACTGAACATGCAGTATTTGCAAGTTCAGTATTGTAGCTATATACAAGCACACCATGACAGCTTTGCTCTATATTTGACTTTCTAAATTCTGTAATTTATGTGCATCTGAACAATAGATGTCTCTTTTTAAGGGAAATAATTGCTAATATTGGATTGTGTCCTATTCCTGAGCATCCTTGTCCCAGGTGGTGCATCACTGCATAAAATGATTTGTATTTTTGCATCTCCTGTTTTTTTGTAAGGTGTGTTGACATGAAGCTCACTGTATGTGAATCATGCTGCTTAATACATTTGTCACAAGTTCACAATTCAGTGTCACATGATCTTTTGCTATAGTTGATTTCCCTGCTGATGTCCTTGTTTCCTAAAGATATTGATGCTTGATGAGAGAATAAGAAATGATGCAGAATCTCCAGTGTGTGTAAAAGTTTCATTGACATACAGTGGAACTGCTTTTTATAGTGAATATGTTCTCCAGGACCAAACAGGAAGTCAGTCCTCACGTATAGGTGATGTCACCAATGGAGCCTGCATGGGAACGCTTCCCAGCTTCCAAAAAAAGCTTTTAGAAGGTGGTCCACGCATGTTTGCCAGTCTTCCCACCCAAAGGAGCCATCTTACCCTCAGTCTTCTTTTCAACGGAGCCTTCTAGAAGTCATCTGTGTCCCGGAATTAAGATTACCTTCTTTTTTTTTTTTTGCTAGTTCTTTTCTTTATTTCCGGTATTGCATGCTATACAGCATCTTCCTGCCATCTCTGGGAACATTGGTGCCAGGGTGCTATGTTTTTCTCTGAGTGTTTTTTTTCCTTTTTTTCTCTCGGCGTGCAGTATTTTATCTCCAGGAACAAGCAGAAATGTAGTCTTCACATATGGGTATCGTCGGTACCAATGGAGCCTGTGCAGGAGCGCTCCCCAGCGTCCAATAGGAAAGCTTTTGGAAGCATCCCACTGCACCTGTGCCACTGCCTTCCAAACTCTCCCTCTTCAGTTTTTCGTTTTCCGCGGAGCCGACAGGCAGCAAACCCTGTCACCACAGAAAATCATCTTTTTTGTGGTCACGTCTGTCTTCCCGTCAACGCCTATACCGATACCACCGGTGCTTTTCTTTATTTTCTTATTTCTTTTCCTAAAAAAGAAAGAATAACTTATTTTTTGAGGGTCTTTTCCTAAAAAAGAAAGAATAACTTATTTTTTGAGGGTCTGTCCCCTCTTGGTGCCAGGCGCCATTTTTGGCACTAGGAGGCCCTCTTTTCTTCTAAAATGCAGAAACCATTTAGTAGTTTCAAAAAATGTTCAAAGTGTAGCAGAACCATGTCCACTACCGACACCCATGATTGGTGTCTCAAATGTTTAAGTCTTGACCATTTGCCATCGGAGTGTCTCCTTTGTAGAAAGATGACCAAGAGAGGCCTGCAGAACAGAGCTGCAAAACTCGGCAAAGGTCGGATGCAATGTCAATTGCATTGACTTCTCCAGGGCTTCATCTTCCTCCCATGGATCTCAGGTAACTAAACCCAAGTCTTCCAAGGGGTAGATCTCCTTCTAAGCATCGAGATGCTACTAGCGTTGCCGTCGAGGAAAACACACCGGCCAAACAACCCTGGCAGGAGGCCCCTGCCTCCATAGCATTAATGGGTTTCCAGGATGTTCCCAAAGCTTCCACCTCCGGAGAACTCTTGGTGCCATGTTCTGGTGTCGTGGTCTGCTCTACTGGTACCGACATCCAGGCATCGGCGGGCTCCATGGATCAACGTATCCTGGCCATTGAGTGCAGTCTTGCAGCTTTTCTAGCAGCCTCAATACTGCTCAAACTGCTTCAATTGACGCAGTTATCGGTACCGAATGTCCCTTCATCAGCCGATGCGCTTCTCTCCATGCTTCCTCCCATGCCGGCCCTGGAATCAGTCTCTGGCATTGAGGGTCCAGTATCGAGGCAGTCCAATGTCAACTTCGATCTATACCGTTGACAAGCAGTACGAGAGCATCTGGCCTGACAATACTTCGAATCCTCCAATTCCGATGATTCCGATGACAGTTGGTACCGGGGTGGTTCTTCCAGAGGATCCCTCGCCTTCACCGCAGTGTCGGATGTCTCCTCCGGAGGACATGTCCTTTCAGGACTTCATAAGTGATGTAGCAAGGGGACTCTCCATTACTGTGACCCCTGAGAAGGAACCAAGAGCTGAAGAGTTGGAAATTCTTCAGTATCCGGCAGCTCCTGCCATCCATCCCATTCACCGAATCTTACATGATCCTCATGCTTTGGATGTGGGAAACACCCTTAATGGTGTCTCCACATTCTTGAAGACTCGATACAATGTACCGGTACCGCAATGTCCCGGTTTCCAAAAAAGTTACCACACCATTCAATGGTAGTGGAATTGGCTGTGCGTAGGATCAAGAGTGCTAAGACGCATTCATCCGACCCTCCAGGTCGTGAATCGAGAACACTCGATGCTTTTGGGCGTCGATGCTTTCAGTCCTCAATGCTGTCAGCTAGAATAAGCTCTTACATACTTTATATGGGAATGTTTCTTCAGAAGGTTACAAGAGATTTGGAACTCATGGCTCCACTTCTTCCCGATGACAAAAGAGCTGACTTTCTCACTCTGGTCAAACATGCCCAGAACGTTTCTAAGTTCATGAACCGTGCAACCTTTGATTACTTTGAGTACATTAGCAGAACCTCTGCTATCACCATCGGTGCACATCACATTGCCTGATTACAAGCATCTGATTTAGAACAATGGGTGCAAGACAAGCTGGGGAATATTCCTTGCACCAGAGAAAACCTCTTTGGCAAGGATTAGCAGGACAAAGCTAATCCAGCTTGAGTCTGAGAACACCACCTTGAACAGATAATCAAGGACCACAGCCAACCCAGCTAAGAAAAAGACAGTTAAGAAACCCTTTTTCAACCAAAAAAAGAAATTCTATCCATTTTATAGCCAGGCTTTCCACTGCCCAGTTCATGCTTCCCAGAAGGGGCAGCAGCAACCCAGACAGCAGAGGAAGGCCCAAATCCCCAGAGCTCAACCAGCTCAGCAGACACAGCCTCCTCAGGGGCTTTGACTCCTTCCTAGAGAACTTAGTCATCCTACCCCTGAAGGGTCCAGAGCCTCTCACCATCCCAGGTAGACTGTCATTTTGCCGAAAGATGGCAACAGATAACATCAGAGCAGTGGACTCTCTGTATTGTAACAGAGGGGTACAAACTCCATTTCCACAGTTTGCCCCCTCCCACCATCACAAGACACTTCAATTCTCGGGGCCTCTTCACCACTCTTGTGTCAAGAGGTCACCTCACTACTTGCTCAGGGAGCAATAGAAGAGGTACCTACATCCCAACAGGGCATGGGTTTTTACTCCCCCTACTTCCTCTTTCCAAAGAAGACAGGGGGATAACAGGCTCATACTGGACCTCAGAGAGTTGAACAAGTACCTGTTCCGAGAAAAATTCAAAATTATCTCTCGGAACACTTCTTCCCTACATTCAGAGTCAGGATTGGCTATGTTCTCTAGATCTAAAGGATGCATATGCACTTACCCTCATCCAAACAGATCACAAGAGGTTTCTTCTATTCCTTTTTCAAGGAAGACCTTACCAGTACAGGGTTCTTCCCTTCGGGCTAGCTTCTGCCCCAAGATTCTTCACAAAATGCATGGCAGTAGTTGCAGCATTCCTGAGGACTCGGGGGGGGGGGGATATTTGTCTTCCCCTACTTAGATGACTGGCTCATCCAAGCATCAACAGCTCCAGAAGCCAGCTCCGCTCTCTCCTGTACAATACAAATTCTGCAGTACCTGGGGCTGATCATAAACCTCCCAAAATCTCATCTCACCCCTTCTCAATCCCTAGAGTTCATAGGGGCATTTCTAGACACAAGGCAGTCAAAGGCTTTCCTGCCACAGCCAAGTTGTTTTTGAATACTCCAGCTGGTCTCTCAAGCAGCTATGAAAACTTTTCTAACTGCTTGAGAAATGCTTCAGCTGCTGGGGCATATGGCATCCACTGTCCATGTGGTTCCCTATGCTCGCCTAAACATGCGAACAGCCCAGTGGACCCTAACGTCTCAGTGGACACAAGCGTTGGATCGCCTGGGAGACAAAATAAGAAACTCTACACACCTCATTTTGTCCCTACAGTGGTGACAATCGCTGAAAACCTTCTCGTAGGGTCTCCTTTCCAGCAGCCACTACACCAAGCCACCTTGATGACATGTGTCCAAGTTAGGTTGGGGGGCTCACTTGGACAATCTCTCCACTCAGGGTCTCCGGACCGAACAGGGGGCTTGTCTTCACATAAACCTCCTGGAACTCGGAACCATCTTCTATGCTCTTCAAGTTTTTCAGGACCGCCTGAGCCACAAAACGGTTCTTGTCCAGACTGACAATCAAGCAGCAATGTTCTATGTGAACAAGCAGGGTGGGACGGGTTCTCAGGTGCTGTGCAACGAAGCTCTACACCTCTGAGCCTTCGCCAGGGATCTTCAGATCCACCTACTAGTGGTGTATCTACCAGGCACACAAAATCTCTTTATAATTTGTTGTACACAACACAAAACTATAGGTCACTTTAATAGAGCAAAATGACTGTTGAGCTATAAGTATGAAATATTGCTCCAATATTATCTCAAGAACTTCAGTTACTATACGTTCCCATTCATTCAATACTTGATTAAACTATGATTTAAAGCAACAGGTCTCAGACTTATAAGAGCTGTGGTCTTCATATGGCGTCGACCAGAATGCTCTATTTTGCATCAATGACCACTATTGTTGCTTTTGATCTACTTATGACTTGAAAAATAAAGGATATGTGCTTATCTCAAATATGCCCAACGCCAGTCTCAGCGCTGCTACGTTTCACTGCCAAGCTGTTTCATCAGGGGTTTGATTTCCCAAACACATCCTCGATCAACTTTTTCAAAGTTCTTCTCAAAATTTTTCTTGTATTTAGCGCTATATAAAGGGAATCATGTCAGTTCTCTATCTACAAAATTAAACACAAATTGTCATATCAATTATGCAATAATATATCCCAATTGTTTTTACCGTGAACTTTAATACCGGCTTCTTGCAACTTCAAACCATGGATTCTTTAAACTCCGCGCATGCAAACTAACTATAGGGTGGGCCTTAAATCAAGGTTGAACTTCCCGCTGTTAAATGGGAACATCCAGATCTAAACACATAGATTCCAATCTATTTGTGTATTAAGCCCCCCCGGTTTCACTGTTCGTAGAGTGAAGATCCATCGCTGTTCCTTTATTATCAATGATTGATCTCTCGATTTGCCCTCTGATCCCACTAAAATTCTGTCAATCCCAAAACATCTCAAATCTTCAAATCGATGATTTTCTTGGAGACAGTGTTCAACTATCGGGGCTGCTAATGTCTTGCACTTCAACTTGCTACGGTGTTCAGCCAATCTGACTTTCAAAGGACGTGAGGTTTTTCCTATATACAATAGCTGACACGGGCATTCTATTGCGTAGACTATGAAAGTTGTGTTGCATGTGGAATGGTGACGGAGCTTATAGCATTTCCCATGATATTCAAACGAAGATGTTTCATAGGTGACCGCACAAATTTGGCAGGACCCACATTTAAAATGACCCGATGGTTGGGTCAAATGCCTATCCTCTATGGATCGTATCTTTGTAGGGCTTTTTTTTTTTTTTAAATGCTTTATTTTCGTTTTATAACAACAAAGGAAAGGAAGACATACAGCTAAAAGACAAATACATACATAGAATGTGATACATACACCAAAGTAAACCCCTGCCACCCCCCTCCCCCCTGCTTCTTCTCTAGAAAACTAATCATTCCCGAAGTGGGCGTGTACTAACATTATTGTGTTACTAAACCTAACGGTGATCTGAAACATGATGAGTATACATTAAACAGACATGTCGGAGCAATGAGCAGATTGTACATAATCATTGAGCATCTGCCATTTAGACAAGCGAGAGTGAGTTTGGGTATGGGGAATAGCTCTCCGAGATATCTGCTCATATTTACTATATAAGCAGACAAGGTTCCACCATTCATTGACAGTAAGTCGAGAGCTATCCTTCCAATTCCTCGTGATTAAACATATGGCTATACCCAGCATGAAATCAAGGAGAAAGCGACCCTTCTTAGGAAGAGAGGGGACCTCCGCCACTGAGCGGAGTCCCACAATCTTCCAAGAAAGAGGCTCGTGAAGGTGTAAGATAAATTGAATACGACCCCAGACCCGCTCCCAGTAAACCTGTAGTTGAGGACATTCATAAATGACATGAGCGAGGGTTCCCACAGCAGTATGACAAGACCAACACTGGTCCCTAGCAGTTGTGTGCCATTTGGCTATTTTTTCTGGAGTATAAAAGCATCTATGTGCAAAAAAGAAGAGAGTTTGGGTAACTGAGGCAGATCGGGAAACCCGCACTACTTTGCTCCAGAAAACGCTCCATTGCACAGGGGTTAAAGTGGTTTGCAGTTCGCGCTCCCAGGCTTGTTGGGCTCTACAAGTAGCAGTATCTGTACCCTGACATAATAGCTTATAAAAGTTAGAGGCTACCCCATGTGTGCTACTAATAGAGTGAATTAGGTCTAATAGCCCGTCCTCAATAGGGACAGAGGGCGGCAGGATTCGAGCACTTTTGAGGCAGTGTTGAAGCTGCATCCATTGAAAGTAATGTTTCGCTGGTAGCGCAAATTCCTTTTGTAAATCAGAAAAGGTTTTCCAACGAGCTGCAGAGAAGAGCTGTTGGGGTGTCCAGATCCCCCTAGAGTACCAGGGTTTCCATGCTATCGTTCTATTTAGGACTTGAATTCTGGGGTTATTCCACAGCGGGAGTCCGTCCCGGGGGCATATATTTGGGCCCAGTGATAGAATGAGTGTTAAAGGCCGCAAGAGTATCGACAATCATTGGGGGATGGCGGGTGTCTACTTGATGGGACATACCGGGGAGATGGATCAACGGAATTGGGCTACTAAGCTCCTCTTCTATGTCAAGCCAAACTGGTCTGCTGTCTGTTGAGGCATCTAGCCATCGGGCACCTTGTTTAAGTAGGAAGGCTTGATGATATCTGAGAAAATCAGGAAAGCGGATACCCCCTAGCTCCTTCGTAGACTGTAGTTTTTGTTTAGCTATCCTTGGTGGTTTGCCCTGCCAGAGATAGCGGACGAGAAGGCCCTCAATATCTTTGTAGGTGTGTAGCGGGAGTAAGCATGGCAGCATTTCTAAGATATAGTTCACTTTGGGGACTATCATCATTTTCACAGTTTCTAGGCGGCCCCACCATGTAAGGGATAAGGGAGACCAACGATTTGTGAGCTCACGGACTTTGGAGACTACCTCTTTGGCATTAAAACTAATAGTGTCTTCTAAAGGAGAGCAGTAATGGACCCCAAGATATTTCACCATGCGGGATTGCCAAAGGAAAGGAAAGGCCTGCATGTCAGCCTCATGTACCCAGCGGTTCAGTGGGAATGCTACAGATTTGGTCCAGTTTATTTTATAGCCCGATAATTGCGAGTATCCATCAATCAGATCCAAGACAGCTGGAACCGAATCAAGGGATACGAAGAGCATAAGGTCATCTGCATATGCAGAGAGTTTAATTTCTCTGTGACTGAAGGGGACACCTCGAATATGTGCGGACTGTCTAATAAGGAGGGCGAGGGGTTCAAGAGCTAGATCAAAGAGCATTGGTGATAGGGGGCAACCTTGACGCGTGCCTCTTTGGAGGTTAAAAGGCTGAGACTTAATGGCATTCACACAAATACTGGCAACGGGTTGAGTATACATGACTTGGAGGTATCGGAGGAAGCCCTCCCCAAAGCCATACCATCGGAGAACTGCAAATAAGAAGGGCCATTCTAGGCGATCAAAGGCTTTTTCAGCATCTAGGGAAAGACCCACCCATGGGTGGTCTAAATTGGCAGCACTGGATAGCACATGGCACAGGGTCCGAGCATTGTCAGCGGTGGATCGGCCGGGTATAAAGCCGCATTGGTCGGGATGGATTAAGGTGGCCATCCTGTCAGATAGCCGGGTGGCCAAGATCGTTGCGAAGATCTTATAATCGGCATTAAGTAGGGAGATTGGACGGTAGTTGGCGGTGAGCAGCGGGTCTCTGCCTTCTTTCTCAAATACTACCACATTAGCTGCAGAAAAGGATCCCAAAGAGGATGTATCTACCGCAAGGGCAGTAAAATAGAGTTTTAAGTAGGGAACTAAATCTGCACTGAACGTTCTGTAGAATTCGGTCGGGAGACCATCAGGCCCAGCGGCTCGACCCGAGGCTGTTCGGTTTAGGGCAGATTGGATCTCTGAAGTAGAGAAGGGTTCATCCAGCGCATCCCTATCAGCTTCAGAAAGGGTCGGCCGCTGAATACCAGAAAACAATCGCTCGAAGGTCTCTGATGAGAACTCACATTCAGATTGATATAGACAGGTATAGAAATCCCAAAAGAGTTCTACGATATCGGAGTCTGTGGTCAGTATGCCCCCTCCCTGTGGGGCTCGAAGGGCCGCTACGCGTTTGGCTTCTTTTTGACCTTTCAAGGCGTTGGCTAATAGTCGACCGGCGCGGTTGCTTTCACGGTAGTATGTCCCTCGTTGAAGCTCAATACTCTTAGAAGCTGCAGTTGAGAGGATTGCATTATATTGAAAACGGAGACGCTGTAAGCGAACTAAGACGCATGGATCAGTACGTGAAGTTAGAACTCGTTCGCCTGCCTTGATTTGTTGGTCCAGTATAAGTAGCTGCTGTTTGCGTTGTTTCCGCAGGCGAATTTGATAACTAGTGATCGTTGCACGAATGGCCGCCTTGAAACCCTCCCACCAAGCCCAATTTGCGGTATCCTGGGGTAAATTAAAATGGAAGTAATCCTGTATGGCTGCTCGAATTTCTAACTGGAACTCTGGCTGAGTTAATAGGGCTCTATCAAAGAACCAGGCCCCCGAGTTCCCTTGGGGTGCGGTAGTGTGTAATTGAAAAGAAATAGCAGCATGATCGGAAATATGTTGGGAGTGAATCTTTGCAGTGTCCACCTGAGGAACTAACAGTTTTGATATTAGAAAGAAATCTATGCGAGACTGGGATTTATGAGGGGAAGAGAAGAAGGTAAAGTCAAGCTCATTGGGGTGTAGTAACCTCCATAGATCGACTAAAGCAAGATCTTTGATCACAGAGGTAAGCGTGGTGTGACTCTTGGGGGGACCACTTGTCCTAGGCGGCTGTTTGTCAATCAGGGGATCAAGAACTAAATTGAAATCCCCCCCTATTATCAATGAAGTATTAGCAGAGGCCTGCGCAACCTGAGCAATGGTAGCAAAGAAGGCAGGGTCATCCACATTAGGAGCATAGAGGCATATACATGTAACTTCGAGGTTACCTATCTTGAGGTGAACTCTGGACCATCTACCTGCTGTATCTGAGCTAGTCGCAATAATAGTAGCATGCAGAGATTTCCTAACCAGTATGGCAACCCCACATTTCTTAGAAACGGCTGGGGAATAGGCGGCCACCATGTAAGGTTTAATATTGAGTTTAAGAGTTTCCTTTGAATTTAAATGCGTTTCTTGGAGGAAAATCAGGTCCGCAGCTTCATGACTTAGATAGCTTAGGATTTTCTTCCTTTTTATCGGATTATTGACTCCTTTTACGTTCAATGATAAAATCTTACATGGTGCCATCATTCAGTAATAGACATTTTAGGTAAGGGCGCTTGAAAACACACAGCATAATCAGAATCTGAACAACCATGATATAATCACCGAGTCTACTGGCTAATACACCCCATATTGAAAAGTATGTACCAAAGTAACTTAGAGAAGAAGCAAAACCCCCAATGAAAATGGCGACCATATGTCTGCGGGAGGAGGCCCTAGAGAGGAAGATAGAGACATAAAAAAAAAGAAAAGAAACACCAGAGTCCATAATTAACACTGTCTCTGATACTCATCGAGGCTACGATGGGTAGATGGAGTCGGGTCACAGATATCATCAAAGTAAGGCAACAAACCGCCCTCGACATACTCTTTGCTGAGCCGCGGCAAATCCAAAATGGCAGGTACAGCGAATATGAGAATACTGGCAGGAATATTCTGGAAGTCAGCGCATCAAGTCGGCTTCTTTAGCATCCAAAAACTCCGCTAGTAGATCAGGGTCCTCAAATGTTCTTGTCTGATTGTGAAGCGTGACTCGGAGCTTAGCCGGGTACAACAGGCCATAGCGTGCTTGTAGTTGTTGAAGCCTCGGCCGGAATTCCAGAAAGCGCTTTCGGCGGTCGACCGTGGGTTTAGCCAAGTCAGGATAGAAGGAGATCTTGTGGCTCTCAAACTCCATGGGGCCCTTTGCTCGAGAGGCACTGAGAATTTGCTCCACATGTTGATATCTCAAAAGTCGAAAGATGATAGGCCGCGGGGTCTTCCTGTTGAGCGTTATGTGTGTGGGTACACGGTGAGCGCGATCGATCTCCAATTCTTTGGTAAAGGTGATTTGGAGCAGGGAAGGGAGGATTTTATATAAAAACTCCTTCATGTCTCCCGATTCCGCTCCCTCCGGTATGCCCACGAGTCGTAGGTTGTTGCGGCGCGCTCTATTATTGCCATCTTCCACTTCTTTCTGCAAGGCCCGCACCTGACGTTCAACTCTGTCGAGCTTGGACAGCCGGACCGCGTGGGAGTCTAATATGCTCTCCATTTTGTCCTGACGCGAAGAGAGCCCCTCAAGCTTGCCTTGCAATACACCAAGATCTTCCCGCAGCGCTCGGAGTGCTTCACCGTTTGACTGCACGAGGTCCTTAATCCCTCTAATCTCTGCGAGGATTTCCTGCTGCATTTCGGGGCCCTCGCACAAAGCCAGCCCCTTCTGCGGGGACGGGGGTTCAGTTTTGGAGCGTTTGCCGTGAGAAGCCGCTGGAGATCCAAATTCCAGGCGCGTAGGTTTGGTCCCCGCCATCTCACCAATGTGCCCCGGCAAGATCAGAATAGAAATTCAAGTATGTCCGGTGTTAATTCAGGATTCTGAGTAGGCCTCTCGGGAGCCTCAGCGTTATGCGACCATCCCGCTGGACATCGGGCTCCGCCCCCTCATCTTTGTAGGGCTTAAAAATTCTTTAAAATTGCGGTGTTTAAAAAAACATATGAATGTGCTTCAGAGTATTCCAGCTCTTAAAGATAAAGTACGCTGCGTATGGCAGCGGCACCACAGTCTTCCCTGCCATGTCTAAGCTGGCCAGTGGCTTCAAGAAGTGCATTCAGTGTGCCCGGACCATCTCCATCATTGACCACCACAGCTGGTGCTTTCAATGCCTCTGGCCCGACCACGAGCCCTTGGACTTCACTCTCTGTTGCAGGTGACATGCAAAGAGCTTAAGAACCGGGAACAGCAGCAGGAATCGCTGTTTGGTTCTGAGGCGTCTGCATCAGTCCCGGCATTGACCCCAGCATCAATACCCTTGAAGGCCTCCACCAAAGCGTCCGGCTTCGCGTAGAGGCTGGGCCCACTTAGAGCCACAGGGCACTAAAACAGCAGCTCTCCTTTCATAAGGAGCATCCCAGAAGGACCGGGCTTTGACGTCTGTGTGTTGAAGGGCAATGCTGAGCCCAGAATGAAGGCCCATGGGCATTGGCACCAGAGTCCTCAAGTGACTCCGGAGAGCCAGTAGCGGCTCTCAAAGCTGCCCCAGCAGGAGTCATTGCCTTCTGAGGCTCTGGAGGGTCAGTGTGGGACTCCTGAGGCCATAACCATCGGACTCCCTGCCAAGGGAACTGGCATCAGCACTGAAGTCTGCGATGCGGACTCTGGTGGCAGCGGAGACTTCTATCCTCTCAGAAAGGATGCAGGCCCTCAAGCGTAGCCTTGCTACATTCATGTTTAAGCAGGCTGCTAGGGACCCGGTGACTTTGGGTTCCTCGGCACTGGTGAATGCCCCATCCACGGCGGGTGCCTCATCTGCAGAAGTGCAGCCCATCCTGGAGGTCCATGCTCGCTCGGGCAGTTCCCGTGAGCATTTAAGGTCATTCTCGGTGCAGCTGGTGCTCCTCCTTCCCTATTTCTTGGGGTCCGGACAGATGGGAGCCAAGGACTCCTTCAACTCTGCCCAAGCACCACCGGCAGTCACCATTCGAGGCGATACTTAGAGTTCCTCTCCGACTCTGGGAGACTGAGGAGGAATCATCAGAGACTGCCCATCACCTCGATGTCCCCTCCAATCCCTCACCCCCATATGAACGGAGGAGGTCCCCTCCCAAGGACCTATCCTTCAAGTTTATGCGGGACATGGGGAAGGCTTTGCCTTTCACTGTTGAGGCAGAGGAGGAACTTCGGGCAAAGGAGTTGGAAATCCTTCAGTGTTTGATTCCTCTAAAGAGGCCATTACAGTTCTGATTCACCTGATCCTGGAACGACTTCTATTTAAAATGTGAGAAACACCATTCATGTTGCCAGCAGTGAGCCGCCACCTTGATTCAATGTATCAAGTGCACAAGAGCCCTGGGTTTGAAAAGGCACAACTCCCTCACAACTCCATGGTTGTAGAATCGGCCATGCACCAGATTAAAAAGTTCCAAGACGCACTCCTCTGTGCCACCAGGTAGGGAGGCCTGCATCATGGACGACTTTGGGAGGAAGTATTACCAGGACTCGATGCTGGTGACTCAGATCCAAGCATACCAGTTATACATGGGCTTGTACCTGCGCGACCTAGCGGGGGATCTTGCTGGGGTCTCGGCTGGTTTATCTGGAGCACACCTTGAGTGCTTCTGGAGTCTGGTGAGCAAAACAAAGGAATGCTCCAAGTATGTCACCCAGGCGGTCTATGACAGGTTCAGGTCCATGGCTGCGATGGGCATCTGTGCCCACTGCTTGGTATGGCTACAGTCCTTGGATTTAGAACAATGGGTTCAGGACAAGTGGGTTGGTCCCATGCCGGAGAGAGACGCTCTATACAAAACCCATGGTGGAGAAGGCCGTAGAGTTGGAAATGGAGCAACTCGCCATGAGCAGGCTTTTGAAGAGACCACTGATCTTTCCAGGTGAGAGACTTTCGGGAAGAAGTCCTTATCTCCAGGAACAAGCAGGAATATAGTCTTCACATATGGGTGACATTGGTACTGACTGAGCCCATGCGGGAACACTCCTCAGCGTCCAATAGGAAAGCCTTTGGGAGCATCCCACCACACCTGTGTAGCTGCCTTCCCAACTCTCCCACCTCAGTTCTTCGTTTTCTGAAGAGCCAGCAGGAAGCAAATCCTGTCACCGCAGAAAATTCTTTTATTCCTCTTTTGTGGTCAGCATTTGCCTTCCTGTAGATGCTGGAACAGTCTCTTGTCATTTCTTTCTTTAAAAAAAAAAAAGTAGAAGAAACTTTTTCTTTAGGTGCATCAATGCCATTTTGGGCCTTGAGCCTACCATGTTGTCTGACACCATGGAAAAGTAATGTAGTGGTTTTAAATGTGGCAGTACCGAGGGGTTGAGCTGGACTGTGTTGCTGAGGATGAAGTGGGCAGTTCATCTGCTCTACGGGCTCTCCTACTACAGGCTGAGTGCTGCTTGCTGTGTTCCTGACTGGCATCTCTCTGGGCGGTTGCTCTGAGTGGAGGTCCTGAGTCTGATCTTTAAATCTACAGTGGTTCTCCGCCGCAGGTTGCTGTCCATGGGTCGTGTTCCAAAGGGACGTGGCCAAAGGGGCAGGATACACCCCTTTTGTGTCCCTTTGGTGCTCCGGCGATGCTTCATGTGCCGAGTAAGAACTGAGCATTAAGTGGAATGGGGAAGCAGAAGAACAGAAGGGCCCGAAGATTGAAGCTGGCTCCCTATCCTCAGGTAAAATCCTCAACCCGCTGGACAGGCACTTGTTCCTTTTGCAGAGTGGAATGCCCTCCCCTGAGGGGAGCGTCTTTAAACTCTAGGGTTCCTTCGACTATAACTGGGACCCCACTCCATAAAACTAGATTAGAGGGATCCCATGTACAATTACCCACCTAGGTGACTCTTGTCCACGCCGCCTTCTGATGGCGAGATTATTCTTAAAGACTTGTGGGGGGCAGTCAGTGCTATAGATACTAAATTATCCTTAATGGTTGTTTCTCTTTGTAATTTTACTACAGCTACAGTAGAGATGTCAGAGAGAGATACTAGGCTTTCTGTTATGCATAATTCTTTGTCCCAAATGAAGGCTCTTGCACTGCACAAGCAGCTTCCGTTAAGGACTCTGCTTGCCTATTTCCATTTAGAGTCATTGGAGAATGCCTCACGGGCTCATAATCTCCACTTTTTGAATTTTACAGTGTTTTCACTGGAGATTTTCTTAGTTAAATATTTTGCTGAAATGTTTAAATTACCTCATTCTGTGGATGTGGCACATATGTATTATATTCCAAAGCAGACTAGAGTGGTAGCGGAGGAGGAGGGGAAGTTGGATACCCTTCAACCCACTTCTAGAAGATTCCACAAATACTATCACGAAGAACACCACCTTAGTAGTTGCTTTCACTGCTGAGGCAATGAAACTTAAGTTATTAGTTACTCTTTAAATATAAAGATGTTCCTTTTTGTGGACAGAAATTAAATATCTTTCCGGATGTGACTAGAGCTACTCAAGCATGCTGCAAACAATTTTTAGTGTTAAGGCAACAGGCTCTTTCGCTGGGCGCATCTTTTAATTTGCGATTTCCCTGCAAATGTATTTTGACATTGCAGGGTCAGTCATATCTTTTTAGAACCTTCTCATTTGGAGACATTTTTGGTAGATTAGCAGAGGTAGGTTGCGTAGTTTTGATTTATATAATCCTCCTATTGTGGCTTTGCCTGATTCCTTATATTTTCTGTTATTTTTTGGTTTTGTCTGGCTCAGTTTTCCGTGATGTGGGCTAATACATCTTGTGGTGATGTCTATAGAGATATATAGACAAATGTGTGTGTGTGTGTTTGTTTTTTTTATTTCTTGGAATGTTTTGCTCGTATAAGTGGAATGTAATTGTTTCAAAGTCAGATTAAATAAATGTGGCAGTACCATCTCGGATACTGACACGACGTGCTTAAAATGCCTTTGGCCCGACCACCAGCCATTAGAATGTCCCCTTTGTAAGAAGATGACAGAGAGGCCTGCAGAACCAGGCCACAAAGTTTGGAGCTCACTTTGCCTTGGATGTGGTTTCTTTAGCATCAAAATCATTGAGGGCATAACCTTCCTCTCGGATCTCAGGTTTTGAAGTACAAGTCTTCCTCAAAGACAGGTAATCCCTCTAAGGGTAGAGCTTTCAAAGCATCGAGATGCCCTGAGCGTTGCCCTGGAGGTAGATTGGCCAGCCAAACTGCCCCAGCAGGAGGACCTGCCCTCCAAAGCCATTGAGGGGCTCCAGGTTGCTTCCGAGGCCTCCACCTCAGGAGAGCTCCTGGTGCCATTTTCTGGGATGGTAGCGCAAATATCCGTTACCAATACCCAAGCATTGGTGAGCTGCATGGAACAGTGTATCCTGGCCATCGAGCAGAGCTTGTTGGCTTTATTGGCAGCTTCAGTTCTGATCAAATCGTTATCGATGGTACTGCCAAATCCGGTACCGCCAACGGTATTGATGCAAACTGCTTTGGGATACATGTTGCTGGGTTTACTGCCACCTGTGCCTGCCCTTTTGTCTATTTCTGGTACCGAGGCTGCATCCAAATACCGCCCAGATACCAATATCAACCAGTATCGATAACTAGCAGAGCAGGAGCACAGGTCCCACCGGTACTTCGAATCCCCTGAATCGGAGACTTTCGATGATGTCATTCGCTACCCGACTGCAAAGTCTACCAGCGGAGCCCTCTCCTTCTCTGGACAACGCATGTCTGTTCCCGAGGACGTGTCTTTCTGAGAGTTTATTCAAGACATAGCTAGGGGGTCTCTCCATAACAGTAACATCTGAGAAAGAGCCTAGAGCTGAGGAATTGGAGATCCTCCAATATCCAACAGCTCCTAAGGAGGCGGCCACCCTTCTGGTTACCCACATTCTCTATGATCTTATGCTCCAGATGTGGGAGACTCCCCTCACGATCTCACCCCATACTCGATGCCTTGTTACCATGTACAGAGGTACCAGAATGTCCCAGCTTCCAAACGACACAACTTCCCCACCATTCAATGGTGGTGGAATTGATGATGCCTCGGATTAAGAGTTCTAAGACACATTCTTCTAACCCTCCAGGTAGAGAATCCAGATTAACAGAATTCAGCCAGGATTAACTCCTATATACTCTACATGGGTATGTTCCTAAAGGAGGTCACCAGGGACTTTGAGGCCATGGCTCCTCTTCTCCCAGATAAGAGGAGTGATTATCTTGCTCTAGTTAAGCATGCCCAAAATGTCTCTAAGTTTAACAGAGCAACCTTTGATGCATATGAGTGCACTAACAGAACCACGATAATCTGTTCCGAGGGTTGCAGAGCAGAGATGGCATCCATCTATCCAAGAAAGGTCAACGCTTCTTCAGTAGTAGACTGGCTAATCTACTGAAGAGGGCTTTAAACTAGATTCGTTGGGGATGGGTGAAGAAAGCCCCCAGGTAGGTGATACATTAAATAACTTTATGGAAATGGGTAACAGGGGTAACATATGGAAAGCAGTGTGTATAAATGCCCATAGCATGGGAAATAAGATCCCTGATGTTGAAGCTTTGGTGGGAGTGGCTGACTTGGATTTAGTGGCACTTACAGAAACATGGTTCACAGAAAACCATGATTGGGATGTAACTATACCTGGCTATACTTTATTCAGAAAGGACAGGGTAGGAAGTAGGGGAGGAGGAGTGGCACTATATGTAAAAACTACTATTAAAGCTTTGGAATTACAGAGCTTAAAAGGGAGAGGGGAGGCATTGTGGGTTAAACTAGAAAGAGGGAAAGAGAAATCTATTTACATTGGTGTGATATACAGACCTCCCTCACAAGAGGAAGAGGTGGACAGAGTTAATTGAAGACATGCGCAGCATTGCTAGGAAAGGGGAAGTGCTACTGATAGGAGATTTCAATATGCCAGATGTTGTTTGGCACGTTCCTGTTGCAGTATCATCTAGAAGTAAGGAGATCCTAGATTCTCTACAGGGAGAACTATTCAGGTAATTGGTAACAGACCCCACACGTGAAGGGGCCATACTGGACTTGGTGCTTACCAATGGTGAAAGTGTTTCTGATGTTGTAGTGGGAGATCATTTTGCATCCAGTGATCATCAGATGGTGTGGTTCAGTATGAGGACTAGGGCTGTTGGAATCCATTCAAAGGCGAGGATCTTAGACTTTAGGAAGACTAACTTTGCGAAGATGGGCCAATACTTCAGGGAGCCATTAGTTGGATGGGAACAGCTGAGGGATGTAGAAAAACAGTGGGAAAAACTGAAAGGGGATATTTTAAGGGCAACCAACCTTTTTGTTAAAATGGTAAATAAAAGGAAAAGGAGACCACTGTGGTTTTCGAAAGAAGTACCTGAAAAAGTGAAGAAAAAGAGGGAGGCCTTCATGAAATAAAAGAGATCACAGAGAGAGGAAGACAGGCATCTGTATTTGGAAAAACTTAGAGAAGCTAGCAAAGTAGTCAAGAAGGCAAAGATTCAAAAGGAGGAGGAAATAGCCAGTGCAATAAAATGGGGGGATAAGACATTTTTCAGATATATTAGTGAGAAGAGGAAGGGCAAGAGTGGTATTGTCAGATTCAAGGGTGCAGGGGAGAAATATGTAGAAGCTGATAAGGATAAAGCGGAATTGCTTAACAAATATTTTTGTTCTGTGTTCACAGATGAAGAACCAGGAGCAGGACCTCAGAAAACGCCCACAAATAGGAACAGATGCAAAGGACATCTTGAACAATTTTCAAAAGACTGTGTTCATGAGAAACTATCTCAACTTAAAGTAGACAAAGCGATGGGACCGGATGGGATACACCCGAGAATACTGAGGGAACTTGGGGACGTTCTAGCAGCTCCACTGACTGACCTTTTCAATGCCTCGTTGGAATCGGGAGTGGTGCCAAAGGACTGGAGAGAGGCTCATGTGGTGCCTTTACACAAAAGCGGAAGTAAGGATGTGGTTCAAAACTACAGGCCGGTTAGTTTAACTTTGGTGGTGAGTAAATTATTGGAAATGCTGCTGAAAGAGAAAATAGTGAGGTTTCTGGAGTCCAGCGGATTACAGGATCTGAGGCAGCATGGATTCACCAGAGGCAGGTCTTGTCAGACAAATCTGATTGATTTCTTTGACTGGGTGACCAAGGAGTTGGACTGAGGGAGAGCCCTAGATGTGGTGTATTTAGATTTCAGTAAAGCCTTTGACATTGTTCCTCACAGGCGACTTATAAACAAACTGAGCACCCTAGGGATGGACCCTAAAGTTACTCCTTGGGTTAGAAATTGGTTGGGTGGGAGGCGACAAAGAGTACAAGTAAATGGAGCTCTCTCTGAGGAGAAGGATGTTATCAGTGGTGTGCCCCAGGGATCTGTCCTTGGTCCGATTCTTTTTAACATCTTTGTTAGTGATATAGCGGAAGGGCTTTCAGGTAAGGTTTGCCTCTTTGCGGATGATACCAAAATCTGCAATAGAGTAGACACCCAGGAAGGGGTAGATAACATGAGGAGGGATCTAGCTAAGCTTGAAGAATGGTCTAGAATTTGGCAGCTGGGATTTAATGTTAAAAAATGTAAAGTCATGCATTTGGGCTGCAGCAATCCAAGGGAACAATATAGTATAGGGGGTGAAGTACTTTTGTCCACTAAAGAAGAGCGAGACCTAGGCGTGGTTGTCTGATGATCTTAAAGTAGCTAAACAGGTAGAAAAGGCGACGGCAAAAGCTAGAAAGATGCTTGGGTGCATATGGAGAGGAATGGCTAGCAGAAAAAAGGAGGTGATAATGCCTAACCTTATATTTGGAGTATAGTGTGCAATTCTGGAGACCGCACCTTCAAAAGGATGTGAACAGGATGGAGTTGGTGCAGAGGGTGGCTACTAAAATGATTAGTGGTCTTCATTATAAAGCATATGAGGACAGACTGAAGGATCTTAATATGTACACCTTAGAGGAAAGGCGGGATAGAAGTGATATGATTGAGATGTTTAAATACCTCCGTGGCATAAATGTTCAGGGAGAGAGCCTCTTTCAATTGAAAGCAAGTTCTGCTACGAGGGGGCATGGGATGAGGGTGAAGGGAGATAGATTCAGGAGTGATATGCGGAAATATTTCTTTACAGAAAGAGTAGTGGATCTGTGGAATAGTCTCCCAGTGGAGGTGGTAGAGATCAGGACAGTAACTGAATTCAAAAAAGCATGGGACAAACACAGAGGATCTCTAAAGGTAAAAAGGGGACTGTTGTAGTTGTTATGGAAGGACAGACTAGATAGGCCATGTGGTCTTTTTCTGTCGTCCTATTTTTATGTTTCTATCTGCATCGGTGCACGCAGGATTGCATGGCTGCAAGCCTCAGATCTTGAGCAATGGATTCAAGATAAACTGGGCACCCTGCACAGGTGAGAACCTTTTTGACAAAGACTGGCAAGATAAGGTTTCTCAGATGGAATCGGAGAATACTACTCTGACTAGGCTGTCTAGAGCTACAGCCAACCCTGCTATAGGAAAAAGACAGCTGCAAAGAAAAACTTCTTTAATAAGCAAAGGAAGTTCTATGCTTATTATACTCCTGCCACTCAATACAAGGCTCAGGGTCCTCAAAAGAGGCAACAGCCTCCCAAACAGAAGAAACCGCAGATGCCTAAGGCTCAACTAGCTCCGCAGCCACAGTCTGCGCCTGTTTTTTTACTTTTTTTTGAGAACATAGCCACCTTGCCTCTGGAGGACTCCCACCCCCTCCACATAGCAGGCAGACTGTCGTCATGCCCATAGGTGGCATCTCATCACCTCAGAACAGTGGACACTAACCAGAGTGAAGGAGGGGTACAGACATCATTTCCAAACTGCCTCACTCCACTCTAATAGGGGAATATCATACTCTGCCCCTCTCACTGCTCTCCTACTGCAGGAGGTATCTTCTCTTCTATCACCTCAGCAAGGAATGGGTTTCTACTCTCCGTACTTTCTCTTACCAAAAAGATCGGAGGATACAGGCCCATCCTGGACCTCAGAAACCTAAACAAGTTTCTGGTCTGCGAGAAATTCAGGATGGTCTCTCTAGGGATCCTTCTTCCCTACCTCCAGAGTCAGGACTGACTCTGTTCTCTAGATCTAAAGGAAGCATACACACACATCCTCATCCATCCAGGACACACAAAATATCTACGCTTCCTCTTTCAAGTAAAACATTATCACTACAGAGTCCTTCCCTTCGGACTCACCTCTGCCCCAAGAGTCTTCACAAAGTGCGTGTTTGTCGTAGCCGCATATCTAAGATCTCTAGGGATGTTTGTCTTCCCTTACTTAGACGACTGGCTCATAAAGGCAGACACCTCCCAGGAGGTTCGGCTATCTCTGCTTCATACCATGCAGGTACTGTAGCATTTAAGATTTGTCATAAATCTTCCAAAGTCCCATCTCCTTCCAACTCAGGAACTAGAATTCATTGGAGCTTTCCTGGACACACAACGGTCAAGGGCATTTTTACCCCAGTCCCGTTGTTCTCGTCTCATTCAGCTGGCAACCCAAGTGCAGCTCAGAGACCATCTGAATGCCTGGGAAATGCTGCAGCTTCTCGGGCATATGGCCTTAACAGTACATTTCGTACCATATGCCCGTCTACATATGCGCACAGCCCAGTGGATTCTTGCCTCCCAATGGGCTGTCTCGAGGAAAGGAGAAGTTCAAGATGCTTACTCTTGGAACACTGCTGCCCTACCTCCAGCAGGGAGATTGGCTGTGCTCCTTAGATCTGAAGGATGCGTACACTCACATCCTCATTCATCCAGACCACAGAAAATACCTAAGGTTCGTGGTAGGAGGAAACCATTTTCAGTACCGAGTACTGCCCTTTGGCCTAACCTCCGCCCCACGGGTCTTCACAAAGTGCCTGGCGGTGGAGGCGGCCTACTTGAGAAACCAGGGTATTTTTGTCTTCCCCTACCTGGACGACTGGCTCATCAGGGGTCAGACTCTCCAAGAGGCCAGGCAAGCCACCCTCCGTACTGTCTCTCTCCTTCAACAACTAGGTTTTGTCATAAACTTTGGAAAGTCCACTTTGCTCCTCTCCCAGAACCTGGAGTTCATAGGGGCAAGGTTAGACTCCCTGCACGCCAAAGCTTACTTGCCAGAAGACAGAGCGGAAAGGCTGATGGACTTGGCCAGCCGGTTTCTAGACAACCCACTGGTTTCCGCCAGACTTTGTTTAAGGCTCCTGGGCCACATGGCTTCGACAGTGCATGTGACCCCCAATGCCTGCCTGAATATGAGGCCTGCACAGTGATGTCTCAGGACTCAGTGGAGGCAGGCTACAGGAAGCCTAAGAGACAAAGTAAGGGTGTCCAAACCCTTCCTGAACTCCCTGCAGTGGTTGCTACACCCCCCCCCCCCAACCTTCTATGGGGAATTCCTTTTCAGGTACCTGTTTCCACTGTGGTACTCACAACCGATGCCTCCTTGCAGGGCTGGAGTGCACATTGTCTGGACAAGTGCACACAGTGCCTGTG
Source organism: Ichthyophis bannanicus (assembly GCA_033557465.1). Taxonomy (NCBI): domain Eukaryota; kingdom Metazoa; phylum Chordata; class Amphibia; order Gymnophiona; family Ichthyophiidae; genus Ichthyophis; species Ichthyophis bannanicus. The sequence continues at coordinate 351,268,450 of CM066039.1, read as the reverse complement.
GTCTCCATGGGAGGCCACGCAACAAATCAGTCTCCTGGAACACGCTTAGCCCTCAAGGCCTTCTCTCACACCCTGGCCCACCAATCGGACTTGGTGCAGACAGACAACCAGGTGGCGATGTTCTATATGAACAAACAAGGGGGCACGGGGTCTAGGCTCTAGTGTCAGGAGGCACAGGCCCTATGCTCTTTTGCACTTCAACACAATATGCTGCTCAGGGCAATCTATCTTCCTGGCCATGAAAACTTCCTGGCAGACAGATTGAGCAGGGTTCTGCAGCCTCACGAATGGCAACTGCACCCTTTGGTGGTCCAGAACATTTTCCTGAAGTGGGGACTTCCATCCATAAACCTCTTTGCCAGTCCCCTGAACCAGCAGCTGCCTCAGTTCTGCTCCAGGCAACCGCATCCCACGAGATTCGCAGCGGATGCCTTCCTGATCTCATGGTCCAAGGGCCTCCTGTATGCGTTTCCTCCCACGCCCCTGGTGGCCTGAACCTTGTTCAAGATTCTAAAGGACAGGGCCTCGGTCATATTGGTAGCCCCCAGATGGCCGAAGCAGCCCTGGTTCCCGCTTCTGTTACAGCTGGCAGTGGACACCCCACTCCCTCTAGGGTTGCAACCCGATCTTCTTTCTCAGGATCAGGGTTCCCTTCTGCACCCCAATCTCAAAACTCTCAATTTGATGACCTGGAGGCTGCAAGGGTAGTGCTGGCTCCCTGGGGCCTGCCTCAGGAAGTTGAAGAGGTGGTCTTGGCCTCTAGGAAGCAATCCACCAGAAAGACCTATGCCCTGAAGTGGAAGCGGTACTCCTTGTGGTGTGATAAATGCCAGGAGAACCCTTTCTCCTGCCCTGTGCCAGTGGTGTTTCAGTACCTGCTGCACTTGTCTAATCAGGGTCTTAAGTCCAATTCTGTTCGGGTATACCTTTCTGCTCTGGCAGCCCACCACTCACAGGTGCAAGGGCACTCTTTATCGGTTCACCCCTTGGTGTCCCGGTTCTTCAGAGGCTTGCTCTTGCTAAAGCCTCCTCTCCTTCCGCAAGCCCCTGAGTGGGAGTTGAATGTGGTCTTGCAGCAGCTTACTCGCCTCCTTTTGAGCCGATGGCTACGTGTCCTCTCCGCTTCCTTTCTTGGAAGGCTCTTTTCCTAGTGGCACTGACCTCGGCCAGATGAGTGAGTGAACTTCAAGCCCTGATCTGTGATAGGCCATACACTCGTTTCTATAGGAACAGGGTAGTCCTTAGGACTCATCCTAAGTTCCTCCCGAAGGTAGTCGCCTCTTTCCACCTCAATCAGGAGGTGGTTCTTCCAACATTCTTCCCTAGGCCCCATGCCAGCCGGGCTGAGGAAGTCCTGCATACCCTGGACTGTAGAAGGGCCTTGTCTTTCTACATTGAGCGTACCAAGGGTCATAGAAGGGCTACTCAGCTCTTCATCTCCTTTGACCCAAACAACTTGGGGTTGCCTGTCTCCAAGCGTACCTTGTCCATATGGGTGACGGACTGTATCACCTGGGCTTACAGGACAGCAGACCTTTCCTTGCAGGGTCGAGTCACAGCTCACCGTGTCCGGGCAATGGCTGCATCAGTAGCTCATCTCCGTTCTGTACCGTTGGCAGACATCTGTAGGACTGCAACTTGGTCCTCAAGCCAGACTTTTGCAGCCCATTACTGCCTGGAGAGGGAGTCCCGTAGAGACAGTGCTTTTGGTCAGGCAGTACTCCGGAATCTCTGAGGTTTAGGCAACTCCTGCCCTCCAGCCCTCTTGTTGGGCTACCAGTGGGATCTCTTCTCAGTAAAATTCTTTCCCTGATGCTGAGGCTTCACAGAGGGAGCTCTATTTTTCAGCCTGGGTTCCTGGTAGCCCAGAGCTACGGAGTCACCCATATGTGAGGACTGACTTCCTGCTTGGTCTTGGAGAAAGAGTAGTTACTCACCTGTAACAGGTGTTCTCCAGGAGCAGCAGGAATCAGTCCTCACAATCCTCCCTCCTCCCCTGGGAGTTGCAGTTGTACATAGTTCATTTTGTTTTTTGTGCTGTCTTTTAGCTATGTCATCTGACTGAGCAAGATGGCACCTTTGGGCGGGAAGGGGACTGTGCATGCGTGGGTGTATTCCCAGAGGCTTTCTTAGAAAGCTGGGGAAATGCTCCGCATGGGGGCTCCATCGATGTCGATGTCACCCATATGTGAGGACTGATTCCTGCTGCTCCTGGAGAACACCTGTTACAGGTGAGTAACTGCTCTTTCTCTGGAATCAGCTAGAATTAGTCCTCACTACCTTCCCTCCTCCCCGTGGAGTTGTTTCTTTTTTGGCTTGATTAAGCTGTGTTGCCATACTGAGGTAAGATGGCTCCTTCAGGCGGAAAGATGGGCACGTATGCATGGAGCACCTTCCAAAAGCTTCCTTTGGAAGCTGGGAAGTATTCCCGCACAGGCTCCATAGGTGACAAAACCCATATGTGAGGACTGATGCCTGCTGATCCCGGGGAATACCTGAGGTAACTTTGCTTTACAGCAAACCATAATCTCCAGGAACAAGCAGGAATGAGTCTTCACATATGGGTACGTCGGTACCGACGGAGCCTGCTCTGGAACACTCCCCAGCATCCAAAAGAAAGCTTTTGTGAGCATCCCACGCGCATGCGCGCTGTCTTCCCACCCATTCACTTCCCTCTCATCAGTTTTCTGTTTTCCACGGAGCCAGAAGGACGTATTCCTGTCACTGCAGATAATTCTCCTTTTTATTCTTACTTTTTTGTGGTCGGTTTGGGTCCTGACCATCGCCCACTGGAGTGTCTTTCCTGCTGGAGCTCAGATAGAAGAAATCTTCAGAATCGAGCACAACTCGATACCCAGTTCACATCGCACTCAATGTCACCAGCTACAATATCTCCACAGGATCAGGTAACCAAACAAAAGTCTGTAAAGACTAGCCAGTCCTCGAGTGGTAGATCGCCTTCCCAGTATCGAGATGACTCTGGCCTTGCCCTCGAGGACATTTTGGCAATAAAGCCCCGGCGGGAGTCTTTGAGCTCCAAAGCATTAACGGGGCTTCAGGTTGTTCCCGGGGTTCTTACCTCGATGAACATACCTGGGCCATGCTCGGTGGTTGTGGCCGCTTTGAGCAGTACCGACACCCCGGCATCGGCTATGGTGATGGATGAAACACTCCTCACCGAAGATCGCAGTCTAGCGCTCTCGCCTACTTCGGTACCGCTAGAGTTAATGCAGACTGTTCCTCCACTATCGGTATTGGCTTCGGTACCGGCATCGGTGTCGGTACCGTCCATGCTTACTTCGACAGGCTCACTTCCTTCAATGCCGAGCCTGGAATCGATCTCTAGCATGGATGATTTGGTACTGACTCGTCTCGGTACCGACCTCAGGCGGTACCGAAGACATCGCTTTAAGGAAAATCCGATGCTTCATCCTTTCAGGTCTTCCGATCCCTCTGACTGGGATGAATCCATTGGTACCAAGGCTAATTCTTCAACAAGTCTAGCCTTTACCCCTCATTTTAGAGGGTCCTCCTCAGGGGAGATTTCTTTTCAAGCTTTTCTGCTTGATATGGCAAAGTTACTTGCCATTTCTATACCTGGTAAAGAATCCTTGCCAGGGGATTCAGAGACCCTGCAATCCCCCTGGATTTCAAAGGAGGTTATCATGCTTCCTTTGCATCAGATCTTACAAGATCTACTTTTAAGGATGTGGGAAATTCCTTTAACGGTATCACCACATTCTAAGACACTTGACTCCACGTACAAGGTGCCACCTTCTCCAGGTTTTCAAAAGACTCAACTTCCTCATCATTCTATTGTTGTAGAATCAGCAATGAGGCGTATTAAGGGTGCAAAGAAGCATTCTTCTTATCCGCCAGGTCGTGAGTCTAGAACTTTAGATGCCTTTGGACGTCGATGCTTCCAGGCATCCATGCTTTCAGCAAGAATTATCTCATATATTTTCTATATGGGATTATCTCTTGAAGAGGTCACAAAGAACTTAAAACTTTTGAACCCTTTTCTTCAAGAACATAAAAGAGCAGACTTTTTCATATTAGTCAGTCATGCTCAAAATGTCTCTAAATTCCTTAATCGTGCTTCCCTGGACTGTTTTGAGTCTATTAGCAGAACGTCTGCTATAGCCATAGGAGCACGACGCATGGCCTGGCTCCAAGCTTCAGACTTGGACAAATGGGTACAAGAAAAGCTGGGAAATACTCCTTGTACTGGTGAAAATCTCTTTAACAAGGATGCTTTATTTCAAGCTAATCAGTTAAACACTGATATTGTTGCTTTCAGAGGATTGTCAAAACTTTCCTCTACCCCAGCTAGTAAAAAATCTCCTAACAAACTTTATTCCCCTAGGGAAAAAAAGTTTTATTCATCTTCTACCCATCAGGCAGATGCTTCCAAAGAAGGGCAACATCATACCAGGCTAAGAAAACCAAAGTCTCAACAGGCTCAGCAAACTCAGCAGTAGCAGGGTTTCTAAATTTTATTCATTAAATCTTTTTTCCTGTTGAGTTTCAGAACCACTACTTCTTAACTACAGAAGCATTTACAGTTCTTCTCATCCTTATTGAGAGGTCAGTGATACACTGCCTTAATCCTCCACTTTAGGCATGACTTTCTTGCTAAGAGCACTTTATCCTTTCAGCTCTTAGAGCTATTAAGGATAATCATGCCCTACAGGTAACAAGTTTCTCCTCTCCTTTTAAAAGTAAACAGAGGAGTTACAACTACTTATAAGGTATACTATGCCCTTCACCTTGGCAGTTGTCTTGTACAAGGATATCTTATACTTTTCACTGCAGGGGTTCTTACCCTTTTCAGAGACTTACCAAATTGTAAGTCTTCCCAACTCTGTATTACTTCCATCCCTCTTAGTTGAGATTTTCAATCTAAGAGTGATACTATTTGACTGGAGGGCTTACCTTTAAGCCATAGGATTGTCCCTAATACCTACTCCAGTAAATAATTTCCATACAGAGTTTCTCCCCTCTGCAATCTTTCAAATATTTCTTTTAAGACAGCTTATCAGACCATAAGTGAGAGTTATCACTTCTAATTCGGTCTCTCGGTCCTTTTCCAATCTATAGGACCTAACCTCTTCTGCTGCCTTAATAACACACAATTCCAAGAGAGGTTCCAAAACCTACTTGGACAGTTTATCGTTGCAGGCAACCTGTCTGTCTGCTATTCTTAGCCATCTTCAATTCTTTGGCTTCCACAGAATAGCTTAGATTGCACACTGGTAATTAAACAACCAGATCTCACCTGGGCAACCTACAACATGCTCTCTGCAATTCTACAAGAAGCTCTGCAACTATGGGCCTTTGCCAGAGAGTGTCAGAGCCATTCCTGGTGGGTAACTTTCAGATGGTTGAAAGACTTGCCCAGTCATGCTCCCACATAACCGGGTTTTTTCCTACTTTTACCGTCTTCCTTAAAATTTTCTTTTAGGGAAAATGAACCAGGGTTTAGATCACGTGAAAACATAAAGAATTGCTTAATTCCCTGAGTTGTTCCACATCTCCAGTGAAACTTCTCCAACAGGGATGTACTTCTTTTCACTGCAGTCTGTCCTTGTCTAGTGCATTCCTTCTAATTCCTAATACTTCATTGGAGCTTATGTTGAACAAAGAACGCATTATACTCATATTGCCCTCATAGACGGGCAAATATGGTATTCCCTTTTATTGCGTCTTTTCTCCACACTGAAGTTATAGAAGGATCCAGACTTGTCTTAAGACTAAGGTTTTCTTTGCACGTAGATCTCCACTTCTGGTTATTCAAAGTCTAGAATCTTAAAGAGATCTAAACCTATCCTTCTGACTAGGAACATTCCACTGGCTTCCATGTAACCACCTTCATGGTTCTTCCACGTGTAACCAGTAAGGGGTTCTCTATCCATATTTTGCAAGCAGGTCTTACCCCTTCTTGTTGTTAAGTGAGTCTCTTATTTATATATATATATTTTTTTTTATTTTTTTTTTTATTTATTTTATTTAGCAAGCATTTGTAGCCCGCTCCTTCCAGCGATCAGAAGCGGGTAGGATTACTATTGTGAAACTGCCGAATCAAGGCAGGTACAAATTTTGTTTACATACAGATTGTCAGAAAAGCACATCATACAGAGTTAACACTTCTTAGCTATGGGGGAGTTCATTTACATATATACATAAATACATATATACAGGATAATCTTCTTGGACACAGTGGTCAGGGGCTGCTCCATCTGTGGGTTTAGTTCAGGTTGAAATGTGTTTGGAAAATGTGCGTTTTGAGTTTCTTTCTGAAGTCTAGAAGGTCATTGCTAGCTCGTAGTTCTGGTGGGAGTTGGTTCCACAGTGTTGGCGCCGCATATGAGAAAGCCCTGTGGCTGGTGTTAGCTTTGGCAGATCTTATATCTGTTGGAGTGTGAAGGATGTTGGAATTGTGGGTTCTTCTGTTTCGGGTAGGAGGTTGCAATCTTACTAGGTTGTTGAGGAAGGAAGGTGCTAAGTTGTGGATGAGTTTGAAGGTGGTTGTTAGTATTTTGTATTTTGTGCGAGCTGTTATGGGTAGCCAGTGTAATTGAATTAGTACTGGTGTGATGTGGTCACTTAGATTTTTCTTCATTATGACCCTGGCAGCTACATTTTGTGCCATTTGTAATATGTTTAGGGTTTTTTTAGGTAAACCTTGTAGGATGGCGTTGCAGTAGTCAAAATGTGGCATGATGAGTGCTTGGGCCACTGTTCTGAAGTCTTGGGGATCAATAATATTCCGAATGGGTTGGAGCACTCTAAGCTTGTGGAAAACTGCTCTGTTGGTCTTTCGGAGGTGTTTTTCCATCTTTATATACCGCAACCTTCCGAAGATCAGGTGCGGTTTACATATAACAGTTAAGGAGACAGAAAGGCATTTCTGTTTTTACATTAAACAATAACATGAACTATGTGCAATTAACATTTGAACTTTTAACTATAAACTTTTTTGGAACTATGTACAATTAACTATGTACAGTTAGTAAAGGAGAAGTTCAACAGTATAAGCATCATAGAAAGTATCTAGGTCAAAATATCTAGAGGCCTTGCGGTATTGATCTACATGTGTTATATAGTTTATCCCTTTTCATATTGAAGTTGAGAGTTTGCCATATATATATATCATTCTGAAAGATTACTGTCCATGTTAATGCTGTTCCAGCATGCCACAGGATTTTAAATGGACAACCAATTTCTATGGCAGTCACAAACTACCTTCTTTTACTGTAACCTTTCTGGTTACTTTACATCTGAAGCTCTCCATGTAAAGTCATCCTAAGTGACATCACTTACAGAAGGCATTCCTGATCTTCAAGAAATTGGAGGCTACACCGCCTACTACAAATGTTTCTTTCTGTCTTTCATTTGGATAGAGGGGTCTCAAAGACCCATCCTTTTTCTGCAAACCAGTCAGATTTATCTCCTCTCTTTCCTAGAGCCTTTTTCTGCTCCAAGGACAAAGAGCTTCAAACATTGGCCTACAGAAGCTTTAGCTTCTCATCTAAAGTCCATCCTCATTAAACTCTCCCAGTTTTTTCTTCTGGGATTAGTTCTAGCCTTTTAGACTTCTGACCTCTGTCTGTATTGTGAAATTTATTTTCCTCTACTTTCCAGTAAGGTATTTTCTTTGAGGATAATGTACTGGTTTCTAGCACCAGACCATTAGTTTCAACAAATACTTTCGCAATACTTCTGACTGAGGTCCACATTAGAGAATTGGAATCCAATTTTCACTAACATTTCTGATCTACACAAGGGCTCCTCTCCAGATGCCTTTTTTAGTCCAGGTGTTCCACAGCGCACCCCTTTTTTAGTTCAACTCCTACTCTCCATCCCTTGGATGCCTCAGGTTCTGGGAAATAGCATGGCCCATCAACTAGATTTGCAACATGCTGTGACCTCCTCCAGGCATCTTAGCTTGGGAGTCCCCATACGTGAAGACTCATTCCTGCTTGTTCCTGGAGATAGCACAGTTACTTACCTGTAACAGGTGATCTCTGGGAACAGCAGGAATAAGTCTTCACAACCCAGCCACCTCCCCTAGGAGTTGTCTCTTTCTCTTTCTTTCTCTTTCTTTCTCTCTCTAATTTGTCTACTTCCCTCCTTCGATCTCAGCTACAAACCCAACTGATGAGAGGGAAGTGAATGGGCGGGAAGGCAGCGCGCATGCGCTTGGGATGCTCCCAAAAGCTTTCTTTTGGACGCTGGGGAGCGTTCCCGCGCAGGATCCGTCGGTACCGATGTACCCATATGTGAAGACTTATTCCTGCTGTTCCCAGAGATCACCTGTTACAAGTAAAGTAACTGTGCTTTATCCATGGACAGGCAGGATATCAACCACACAATAATGCCTTTATCCATGATGGCACCAGGTTGAATCTGCTCTCCCAGAAGAGTCTACAAAATCTTCATGGGCATTCATGAGTGTTCCCTACAGATTAACGTTTGCTCCTCCCCATCAGTTGTCTTCATTCACCTATGGGTGGCCCCTTGCCAAAAAGACGGGATAACTGCCTAGCCCAGGGGTGGGAAATTCCGGTCCTGGAGGGCCGCAGACCAGTCAGGTTTTCATGATGTCCCTAATGAATATTCATGAGATCTATTTGCATCCACTTCCTTCCATTGTATGGAAATAGGTCCATGAATATTCATTAGAGACATCTTGAAAACCTGACTGATCTGCGGCCCTCTAGGACTGGAATTGCCCACCCCTGGCCTAGCCTCACAAGATCTAGTTGATTAAGTCTACATTTGAAAAAGAAAATAGATAAAATAAATCAAGTATGAATAAACATATGTTTTAAGTGCATGTATCTCTGTCTCCATCTTTGTCTTTTCCACACAGCAGTTTGGATGTGACTTCCGATTGTGAGAATCACCAATACTTTTTTTCCTTCTACATATGTATAGAGTTTATTCCTATGTTTTTTTGTACCTTCTCTTCCACTCATGGTTTTATTATATTTTCTGTACTGCCTTTAGCAAGCAGAAAAGTGGATTACAATAAAATCAAATAGAATGAAAGGAAACACCATTAAAATATAGAAAAAGATCAAAGTAACCAAAAGGAAGGACAGGTAGAAGAAATAAAGTACTGACTAGTAGTCCCAGTGTGCTACTGCAAGGCTCCGAAGGCTTACAGAAAACGTTTTAAGGACTGCATTGAAACTCTTAAGACTGATTCTAGGTGTACTTGAAAAGGCAGGCTGTTCAAGCCATTGGAGCAGAAAAAAATAGTGTAGCTTCTCAAGCAAACTTAGAGATCCCTAATGTGATATTTCATTAAGCTTCCTTTCTTTTTTTATTGGTGCCACATTTATGTCTGACAAGAAATGATTTCGGTCTTGTTTACGGAGAAATATAATACCACTAATATATGAAAATCTCTCCAATATTGTCCCAAAGATTCATAAAAATCTGCAAAAAACACCGGGAAGACCGATAGTGTCAACAAAGGGGTCGGTGCTAGAACCTCTTTCTGTCTATATAGACTCCTACCTTCGCCCTTTGTTGACAAATATACCTTCCTATTTAAGGGACACGTCACATTTTTTGCATATTCTGGCTGCCTATTCCCAGTGGGCTTTAGATCCTGATATATTATTAGCCACTTTAGATGTTACATCCCTATACACTAGCATCCCTCAAATAGAAGCTTTAAGGACAGTAGAGCGGGCACTACGAGGGAGGGGGGGATCTGTCAGCACCACAAATTCAATTTTTGTCAACATTAACGCAGATTACCATTTCCCGAAATTATTTCCGGTTTGAGGAGACTCTTTTTCAACAAATTTCGGGAGTGGCGATGGGGGCGACCTTTGCCCCGTCCATCGCTAACCTTTTTATGGGTTATTATGAAGATCAGCTGTGGAATAGTTCTCCCTTTACATCTCATATAAAACTCTGGTTACGTTTCATAGATGATGTTTTTTTGTTGTGGTGGGGTCCCATGGATGTTTTTCATGCATTTACAATGTGGCTCAATACTCAGAGCCCTTATATTCAGTTCACCCATACTGTTCATACGAGCGAGATTGTGTTTTTAGATCTTCAGGTCAGTAAAACGAACATGGGATGGCAGACCACTATTTATCGTAAACCAATTGATCGTAATACTCTGCTCCATTATCGCAGCGCTCACCCGCTTCGATTGAAAGAGGGCCTGCCTTTTTCCCAATTTTTGAGATACCGCAGAAATTGTTCTGAGACCTCTGATTTTAAGCACAAAGCTAAAGATCTAGCCCGTAATTTTCAGGCAAGGGGATACCCCACCAAGATAGTGTCTCGAGCATATCGCCGGGCGCTATTCAATGACAGGACAGCCCTGCTAGGTATAGCAAAGACCCGCGAACAATCAGACCCTGAAGTGATTAATTTTATTACACAATACTCACCATGTAGCTTTAAAATAAAGAAAATTCTTAATCGACATCTTAATGTGCTTCAGACAGCACCAAGTTTACGAAATAAAACCATTCGATGTGTTTGGCGGCGTAATAAAAATTTGAAGGAGAGGCTGAGCCCTTCAATTTTACGACCTCTTCCCCGATCAGCTGAAGATAGTGAAATCCCAGGTCATTTTAAATGTGGACATTGTTCCGCCTGTATAGTTACCAAGGAAGTACAAAAATTTACCTATCATCAAAGAGAGTATGTTTTACGACATCATACATCTTGTGACTCACGGAATGTAATTTATGCGATAATTTGCCCCTGTGCTCTTCTTTACATCGGCAAGACCAGCCGAGCTTTTAAAACACGACTCTTTGAACATAAAAGCCGGTTGAAATGTCAAGTGTTACAAGCACCATTGGTTTCACATTGCCAAGATTTGGGCCATACGTTTGAGATGTTACAGTGTTTCTGTATCGATCAGGTCTTAGCTCCTACACAAGGAAGATCATTAATGCAGTCTTTACTATTTCGTGAACAGAGTTGGATCTTTCGATTACAAACTTTGACACCTAAGGGGCTCAATTTAGAGATCGAGTAGGGTGCATTGCAGTTTACCAATTGATGACAATTAAAGGACGTAGAGGGGGTAGGAGGGCTATAAAACCGTTAGTTCACTAAGTCTCTACACATGCGCAGTGTTCTCTGGACACATGAATTGAGAGGAATGCACTAAACGGAGAAGAAGATTGGAAGTGTTGTTGTTTGAGCTGCGTGCAGTTTTCAGCCAATTTTGGGTATGATTTTAATAGTGGCAATGGACTTAAAGTTTTTATCAGAAGAAAATGTTTTTAACTGGAGCAGATTTAGTAATATACTACAAAAGATTCCTTTTACTCACTAATGATGGTTCTTTTTCAGTTAATGCCTGGCAGATTGTGTTTTATCCCCTGAAGAACCTCCAAATAGAGTGAAACGCGGTTGTAACGTTCAATGTGAGGCGTTGCTGCGTGCAGTTTTCAGCCAATTTTGGTTAATGCCTGGCAGATTGTGTTTTATCCCCTGAAGAACCTCCAAATACAGAGTGAAACGCGGTTGTAACGTTCAATGTGAGGCGTTGGGAGAATGAGACATGCTGTTTGTAATCCAAGTCAAGGCCTTTTGAAAAGAAAGATACTTGTGAAGTTAAAGGTTTTTTTTTGAGAAGCACAAATACCGAAAAGCTAAGTGTATATTTATACATCATTAGAGATTGCTAATCTGTTTTTTGAACACTTGGGAAGAGGGGGTTACTAATTGAAAAATAATTGGAACCAGTCATTGATGTCACAGGCGCCGCTGGTGGATTTGAATTTTCACTCCCCAGCATATAGGCAGCCGCTTGGTCTGAGACGGTTCCTACGAGACATTAGTATTGATTTTTGAATAAAATTTGAAAATATCACCCTCCCATATATTCTGCAACAGAGAGTTGTATTGGAGAGATTTTCATACATTTATGTCTGAGGCACACCTGATTAGGGTCTAAATTTCATTTCAAAATTAAGCTGTTTAATTTTGCTGTGGCCATTACTTGTAAAGGGATTCCTGATGCAACAGCAGTTTTGGTCAGTCTAGAATCTTTTTAATGTTTAGAATCAAACTCCATTATTACTATCTAGGCCCCCCTTCTTTTTAGTTCAGGCTGCTTAAAAAAAATTTCAAAATCTCTATTGGCACGGGTTTTACTATCAGCTTGTTGTGACACTGTTACTTCCCGTTTCTGTTTTGAAGATACCTGCAGCTAGGGATTCCCATACATAAGGGCTTGTTCACAGAGAAAACAATTATTCACCTGTAACAGGTGTTCTCCATGGATAGCAGGGCCGGCTCAAGGGGTTGTAGCACCTTAAGCCAACTTTTGCTTTTATTTATTTTTCAGGGTTTTTTTTATACTGTTTTATCATTTCAGTCAAAGTGGTTTATATTGTATCTTAAACTTGGCAACATTGATAACTTGGATTTTTCTGAAACAATGGAGGGTTAAGTGACTTGGTCAGGCACAAAGAGAGCAGGAGGCTCTTGCTGGTCCAACAGGAAACAAAGAGGCAAGAGAATGGATGACTACGAGTGCCTTTATTGTTGGTCCCCTACGCGTTACGGCCGAAGCCTTCCTCAGGGGGGGTACACTTAAAAATGAAAGTATAAAAAAATAAATAAAAAATAAAAAGACATAGATAAACAAATTACAATGAATTGAACCATGCCAGGCATGTGACTTAAGTAAACATCAAAAAAACATCAAAAAAATATATCATAATAAAAACATATTAAAAACATGAGATATAGGTAAAATAATCCTATGAAATATAAATATGCATAAAAGTAAACAAAAAATATTGAATAATAACAAATGAATACATATTATAAAAAATATAAAAATATGAAAATATATAAGTATATCAATATAAATAAAGATAAGAACTCCATAAATCAAAAAACATGTGGATCAAGAAACACAAACTAATAACATAAAAACATGAACTAAAAACATGAACTGTGTTTTTAGTTCATGTTTTTAGTTCATGTTTTTATGTTATTAGTTTGTGTTTCTTGATCCACATGTTTTTTGATTTATGGAGTTCTTATCTTTATTTATATTGATATACTTATATATTTTCATATTTTTATATTTTTTATAATATGTATTCATTTGTTATTATTCAATATTTTTTGTTTACTTTTATGCATATTTATATTTCATAGGATTATTTTACCTATATCTCATGTTTTTAATATGTTTTTATTATGATATATTTTTTTGATGTTTTTTTGATGTTTACTTAAGTCACATGCCTGGCATGGTTCAATTCATTGTAATTTGTTTATCTATGTCTTTTTATTTTTTATTTATTTTTTTATACTTTCATTTTTAAGTGTACCCCCCTGAGGAAGGCTTCGGCCGTAACGCGTAGACGGGTTAAGTGACTTGCCCAGGCCACAAGGAATTGAACCCTGGTCTCTTGGTTCCTAAGACAGTGCTCTAACCATTAGGCTACGTTTTTGCATGCCCCCCCTCCCCTTTGCATTGAACTTTGCAGTGTAAGTTGTACAAACAGGTAAATTTTCAGCCCACTGACTTACTACTATTAATCCTTTATATAGTGCCACCCTCCCATTTAACTTAATCTGTGTATTCTGTGTCACTCTCCATATAGATGGTACGCCAGACATACAGAGAACAATGTATGTTAGGCCTGATATTCCACAGACCTAAACTTGTGGTAGACCTTGTGGTAGACCTAAACAGGAGATCGGTCTACCACAAGGTTCAGCGTTATCAGCCCTCCTTTTCAACATTTACATAAAGCCAGTCTGTAACATTTTCAAGAAATTCAAGGTCCATTATCTATATGCAGATGACATAATGTTGTACATTCCTTTTACGATTCCAACCTTACCAATGCAACTTCTATCAGATTGCTTTAACGAAATAACATCATGGCTAAAAAATCAAAATCTCCACATCAACCATTCAAAAACAGAAGTACTAATTGTAACAAGAAATCAATCCTATAAATCCCCAACTCATATTACACTACAAAACCAGGAGATCAAAATAAAAAATGAAATGCGCTACCTAGGTGTCATACTCGACTCTCATCTTAGCATGAACACACACATCAGAAATACTACAAAGAAAATCTATTTTAAGCTTAAAATTCTTAAGCAACTACGCCCACTGGTATACACACAAGATTTCATCAGTATAATGCAGGCCATCATAACTCCTCATTTTGATTTTGCTAACCTCACCCTACTAGGTACAACAAGACAAAATATTAAACAAATTCAACTAGCACAAAACGCAGCTGCCAGAACCATAATGAAAGCACACCCATTCCAACATATAACACCCATACTTGCATATCTACACTGGTTACCAATTCATAGTAGAATAATCCACAAAACTATAATAACTACCTTTAAAGCACTAAATGATATGGCCCTATCTACACTCAACAAAATTATCAAAAAAGAACCTCCTAAACCCACCCACAGAAAAGGCCACTCAAACAAGCTAACAACCCCAAACGACTTTACAAAAGCCAAAAAATTAACCAATAATAGAGCCTTCTCGCACGCAGCCCCCACACTCTGGAACTCCCTCCCAGATGAACTAAGATCATTAAATGACATTAAAGAGATCCGAAAAAAACTGAAAACACACCTATTCAACACACACTATGGCCCTATAGACAATTCTTCCCACCTATTAGATAATGGCTAATAATGTAACCCTGTTCACACAACCAACAGGTTTATACCAGGACATTACAATTATGAAAATATAACCCCCTCTTAATCCCTAACACCTATGAAACCTCAAATGTACATAGTTATTATTGTATATTGTATATAGTTATCATATTGTTATTGTTATTGTTGTCGTTACTATTATACTGTTATCATGCCATCACTTATATTGTTCCTTGTAATTCGATGTTCCATGTAAAACAGACCCGATCTGTGCAGTTCTTGTTCTCTGTAAACCGCAACTGATCTATGGAAGGTGCGGTATATAAATGATTGTTTAAATAAATAAATAAAATAAATAAATAAATGTGTACCTTAACTGAATAGTGGCTGAATATTGCCACTATCTGGATAATTTTCTCCCCCCTTAACATGCCCCACAAGTTTACAGATAATATCTGGCCATTTGCAATTTAAACAGCCTGATATCTGTATATTTTTTGAAAATTCACGGTTAGGCTAGGCTACTTATGCATTTACCAGCAAACAATTGCCTTTGATTATAATCAGTCTGATAGGGTATAATTATTCATTCATATGGAACACTCCCAGACTCGCCAATTAAACTCTAACAATAGATGAAGAGCAAAACTAGGGTGTTTCACCCTACATCTCGACTTGCAAAAAAATGCTATTGAAATTCTAGTCTTACATCTGTGACAACACCACTAACTCCCTCCATAGCTAGATACTTAGCGTCAAAACATAAAACTACAGATTCCTAGAGAGAACCACATGCTAAGAATCTCTTATCTCTGCTGTACATGGAAAACACAGATCATCACCCATTAAAGAAGAAACTACAAAAGACAATTTTTTGATATGGGGAAAACCACAAAATCAGACACCAAGCTGTAAAACATGGAAGAAACAGAAATGCATTTCCTTCTGTAATGAACTGTAAGAAATGCACATTTTCAAAGCTGATCTATTTTAGTCTCTAAAAACGGACACACTTTTGTATCTTCTTTTTTTTAATTCAGTCATCTTATTTTTCCATTTGGATTGGTCTCTTTTCTACTCTCTTGTTGGTTTTCTTCTAAGTTATTTTCTAAGATCCCATTTCCATTTTCTGTTTCACACTCCCTCTTGTCATCTTACTTCCTACTTGTCCATGGAGAAAGTAAGTCCACACGTATGGGTGATGTCACAGACTGAGCCCACGCAGAACACTCCCTAGCTTCCATTGGACGTTTTTGGGAGCTGAACTGCTCATGCACTCCTGCCTTCCTGCCTGCACCAGCAGAAAAAACTTTTCAACCCCATGCGGGTATTTTTTTCTTAATGATTTTTACTGTCTCTCATTGGTTAGTCTGCTTCCAGCCGATTACTTTTTTCTTTTCTTTTGTTTTTTGTGATTTGTTTTGGTGCATTTCCCTTCTGGGCTTTTTCCCACCATCACAATATGTGAAGACTTACTGCTTGTCCACAGAGAATTCCTTGTTTCTTGAAGCAGATGAAAAAGGATAGAAATGGGAGAAGTAAAAGGGGAAATAAAAGCTGAGATAGGGGTAAGATATAAAGGGCCTGGTGGTGGAGAGATAAGTGTTAGAGAATGAGCTGGGGCTGGTAAAGGGATGAGAAGCTGGTTGTGGTAAATGAGACTGGGTAGGAGATGAGTACAGAAGGAGGAAATGGCAGACTAGAAAGTGGGTGAAAGACGGACGGGGGTTAAGATGCTTGCAAAGGAATGAGACTGATGTGGAATGGAAGGACTGGGAACGTGTAGTCACTCACCTGTGGCAGATGTTCTCTGTGGACAGCAAGAATAAATTCTCAGATATGGGTGACATCACTGACTGAGCCCACATGGAACACACTCCAGCTTCCATTGGGAGCTGCACCGTGCATGCGCGCTGCCTTCCTGTCTGTTGCGGCGCCAGCTCCCAAAAGCTTCTAATGGAAGTTGGAGCATTCTGCGTGGGCTCCACAGAGAGCAACTGCTACAGATGAGGGTTTTTTTCTCTTTTCCAGCGGCTGGCACCATCAAGCCATTCGACTTAGCCATGGCAGTGTTCCCTGACATGTCCCAGAAGCCAGGCAGCAGGTTTAAAAAATACACCAAATGTTCCCAGACCATCCCCATCATGGACCGTCACAACGCGTGCATGCAATGCTTGGGCCCCGACCACCAGCTCGCCTTGTGCAACCTGTGATTGCAGGTGGCACAGCAGGGCCTGAAGGATTGGGAGAAGCAGCGGGTCACTCTTTGGGCCAATGGATTCTGCATCTTCAACCCTAGCATTAACCCTGATATCTTCAGGCACCACGGGGGGGGGGGGGGGCATCGACATCAAGGGAGACCTGAGCAAACTCAGAGCAGAGGGGCCCTGGAGCAAAGGCTCTGTCGACTTCACTAGGAATCCACTCAGTCATTGTCAAAGGGGGCAGCTGAGCATCAAGCCAAGTCCACATACACCAGCATAGGAGTCCATTCTGATGCAACATAGATAGTGATGGCTGGGAGCAGCCTGCTAAAGTACCCCAATGAGAGGACTCGTTTTCCAGGGTGCCAGAGGGCACCAGGAATTGACGTCCCCACAGAGGTGCCGGAACCAGTGGCCAAACTTGTAATTCTGACACCAATTCCTTCAGAGACAGCAGTCTTGTAGGCCCTCGAAGCCCAGTGCTGGCCACACAACCATCGGGTCCTTTGGTGCCTCAGGCATTGCCACCGCAGGCAGTACAGCCAATTCTCGAGATCCATGTGCAGACCATCTATGCAGGCATATCAGGCTGGTGATTGGAATCGACGCTGGGTCTTAGTCATCTCCCTCTCAAATGTATTGGGGTGCAATGCCCCGGCGAGGCCACGGAAGCACTCTATGCACCTTATGCACCATCTGTCCCAGAGCTGCCCACCAGTACGAGGCCCAATGCTACTTCGACTTCCTCTCTGAGTCTGATTCCATTGGATGGGAGACTGGAGTGG
The DNA here is from genome assembly GCA_033557465.1 of Ichthyophis bannanicus. NCBI lineage: Eukaryota > Metazoa > Chordata > Amphibia > Gymnophiona > Ichthyophiidae > Ichthyophis > Ichthyophis bannanicus. Next base: position 351,250,800 of record CM066039.1, on the reverse strand, counting down.
AATCTGAGGTTTCTCCAGGAACCAGCAGGAAGTCAGTCTTCACATATGAGTGGCGTTGGCACCGACGGAGCCCTCGCAGAAGCATCACCCCAGCTTTTAAAGAAAGCCTTTGGGAGATGCCACCATGCATGTGTGGTCCCCTTCCTGTCCAAGGGTGCCATCTTGCTCAGTCTCCTTGTTTTTCATGGAACCCTTCAGACGTTTGCCTGGTTTGTCCCCGGAAAAAGTTGATTTTTCTCTCCGAGGTTCATACTCGTGTCCATATCACACCGGTACTCTTCCTGCCACCGACCTCGTTGCCTCGGCATTGAGTTCAGGTCTATTTTTGTAGTTTTTGTTCTTTCCTTTTCTTGGCGCCTTCGCGCCTTTTTTCTTCCACTGGCATCCCGGAGAGTCTTCGACCTCGCAGGGGTACTTTTTTCCCCGTGACTACCAGTGGCTTTAAGAAGTGTGATTGGTGCTCTAAAATTCTTTCACTGACACACACGACTGCTGTCTCCACTGCCTCGGGCCAGACCACGACCCCGGCAGCCTGCGGTATCTGAAAAAGGATGTCCAGTAAGGCCCTCAAGAGCCGCCAGCAGCAGCACCATACATTTTTCCCAGAGTCCCCAGTGCCTCCGAAGGCCAGGGTCTTGTCTGAGACCCCGACGCCTCGGGCAGAACCTCCCAACCCGAGCCCCATGTGGGTCCTCAGAAAGGTGGTCTCCCTCAAGAGAACCCAGGAAGAAGAAGAAACCCTCAAAGGTGGCGTCCTTGGACGGTTCCGATTGGCCAGGTGCTCCCCGTCCCCGGTCCTGCAGTCCGAGATGTTCGTCCAAGACTTCGGAGAGGGAGTGGCCTGCAAAGGTCCCCCGAAAGGATCCAACGCAGACCGGCCTCTGTCCCCAGACACATCCTCGTCGAGGATTCCTCTTCAGGGAAGCCACATCAGGCCCAAGTCCCTCGATGCCTGCGCCAAAAGCTGCAGAACCTTCTGGTCTGGAGTCCAGATTGGCGGCCCTGGAGCGCACAGCAGTGGGCAATATTGTCCGGCACAACCGGTTCATCTGCCCCAATCACCGGATCCTCGATATCCAAGATGTCCACGGAGGCCGAACGGATCTTTGAGATCCTTCGGCTTCGAGTCAATCCTTGGCTGATGTCACATTCCAAGTCCCGCTCGACGGGACTGCAGTCATCCCCAGCAAGTATGCCAGGTGCCGGCAGCAGGGCATCGGGGGTCCCGAGGCCTGCGGAGCAGCCCCCCAAGCCCTTGATGGAATACTCCGAGTGGGAGACTGAGGATGAGGAGTCCCCCGATACCCATGGCCACGCGACATCCCATCTGACTCTCTCGGAGCCTCGACGGCAGTCCCTGCCAGAGGATATGGGCTTCCTTGATTTCGTCGAGGATATGTCAAAGGCCCTGGCGTTCCCTACCAAGTCAGAAGAGGATGGATGAGTTGGAAATCCTCCAATACGAGGCCCCTCCAAGGGAATTGCTCATGTGGTGCTCATTCCTCCCATCCTGGAACAGCTGATGCTCTGGATGTGGGGGACACCAGCTTCGGTACCGGTGGCGAGCAAACGGCTCGTCTCGATGTACCGAGTCCGCCGGAGACCGGGCTTCCAAAAGTCATAGCTGCCGCATAACTCCATAGTGATGGAGTTGGTCATACGTCGACTGAAAAGCCAGAATTATGCACTCATCGGTGCACACCCCCCCCCCCCCCCCAGAAGGGAGGCCCGCACCCTGGACACCCTTGGCAGAAAGTGCTACCAGGGCTCAATGCTCATCAGCCGTATCCAGGCCTACCAGCTGCACATGGAACTAGCCGGGTTCTCAGCTGGTCTCTCCGAGGAACACTTGCAGTGGTTCAACAACCTGGCCAAGGCAGTCCGTGAATCCTCCAAATTCATATCTCAAGCAGCCTATGATGGGTTCAAGTCGGCAGCTCAAGTAGCAGTGGCGGGCATCAGTTCACGCTGCCAAGCTTTGCTACTGTCGTCCGACCTCTAGCAGTGGGTTCTGGACAAATTGGTCGATGTCCCCTGCCATGGAGAGAACCTGTTTGGCAAACCCATGACCCACACGGCTGCCGAACTGGAGACAGAGTTCATGACAAAGACCAGGCTCTCAAAAAAATATCGCTGCCCCCCCCCCCCTCGACAGAAGGGCTCGGGTAAAAAGTCTTTATACCCGAGCAAAGAGGCTGCTTACAGAAACTACCCATCTTTTCAGCCCCCCCCTCCCCCGGCTCCCCAACAGGGTCAGCAGGCCTAGGGACATAGGTATGGCACTCGTAAGCAGCAGGCTCCAGCCCAGCCGGGGGGGGGGGGTTGACTCTTTGAGCATAGCCTATCTACCCCAAGGAGATCAGCAGCCCACAGGGGAACATCTGACCCTCTATGTCAAGAGGTGGTTGACCATCACCACTGACTCCTGCGCACTTTGGATAGTCAGGGAGGATTGCCTCCTCCACCTGCCTCCCCCTTACTTTCCGGGAGAGCCCCTCAGTTCTCCCCTTCACTGGGACCTTATACTGAAGGAGTTGGCAGGATTTTCTCGAGGACAAAGTGGTGGATCTGGTGCTTCACCATCTCAAGGGCAATGGGTTCCACTCCAGGTACTTCCTCATGCCAAAAAGGACAGAAGGCCTAAAGCCCATCTTTGACCTGCGCAACCTCAACAAATTCTGGTGAGGGAGAAGTTCAAGATGCTCTCCCTTGGAACATTGCTGGAATATCTCCAGCAGTGAGATTGGCTATGCTCCTTAGACCTCAAGGATGCTTATACTCATGTCCTCATCCACCCCCACCACAGGTGGTACCTGCGGTTTGTAGTGGGGGGGCAGGCATTTTCAGTATAGGGTGCTTCCCTTTGGCTTGGCCTAGGCACCAAGAGTTTTCACAAAATGCTTGGCAGTCATGGCTTCCTTCCTCCGTCTCCAGGAGGTCTTTGTCTTCCCCTACCTGGATGACTGGCTCATAAAGTGACACACGGTCTCAGAGGTGCAGCAGGCCACCGTATGTACCATCCAGGTCCTGCAACACTTGAGTTTTGTCATAAACTACCCCTAGTCTCACCACCTCCTGGCACAATGTCTGGAGTTCATCAGGGCAAAGCTAGACACTTGCCAGTCGAAGACCACCTTGCCCAGGGTCTGAGCCGACTGTCTCAGTACTGTGGCGTGGGACATACGGTACCGTCTCTGTGCCCACTATATCCAACACACTCGGGGCCACCGCAAAGCTTCTCCGATTTTCATCTCCTGCGACCCCAGTAGGCTGGGGGAGGCAGTGACCAAGTGTATGCTGTCCACATGGGTGGCGGATTGTATCGCCCTCGCTTTTGAGCAGGCGATGCTCCCACTGGAAGGTCATGTCACAGCACATCGTGTCAGGGCCATGATGACCTCGATGGCAAACTTGCACTCTGTCTCGATGGTGGACATCTGCCAAGCCACCACCTGGTCTTCAGTCCATGCCTTCGGCCAGGCTGTGCTCCATAACCTTTTTGGGGTTTAGGCAACTCCTACCCTCCAACCCTTCTGTGTTCAGGCTCCCGGAGTGTTGGTTTCGTTGGACACAGGGGTCCTACTGTGGTCTCTGGACATAGACTCATTTGCTGCTGCTTGTGGCTCCCCGAGGGGGAGCCCTTATTTTTGCTATGGGCCCTCAATGGCCTGTAGCTGGGGAGTCCCATATGTGAAGACTGACTTCCTACTTGTTCCCGGAGAAAGCGTAGTTACTCACCTGTAACAGGTGTTCTCCAGGGACAGCAGGAATCAGTCCTCACAACCCTGTCTCCTCCCCTTGGAGTTGCTCCTTTACCATCTTTAATTTTGCCATCTTTTAGCTATGTCATCTGACTGAGCAAGATGAAGAGGACCACACATTCATGGTGTCATCTCCCAAAGGCTTTCTTTGAAAGCTGGAGGGGATGCTTTCATGAGGGCTCTTTTGGTGCCAAACGTCACCCATATGTGAGGACTGATGCCTGCTGTCCCTGGTGAGCACCTGTTACAGGTAAGTAACTACACTGTCTGGGAGCTGATTTCCCGAGCTTTCCTCTGACCCCTCTCTTTCTGGTGAATGGTGGAAGTCTCCCCCCGGAGGACATGTCCTTCCAGGACTTCGTGCAGGATATGGCCAAGGCCATTCCCTTTTCCCTGGAGTCGTAGGATGAGCCCAGGGCAGAAGAGCTGGAGATTCTCCAATATTCTTTGGCCCTCAAGGAGGTAGTGATCGGTGCCTGAGCACCAGATCCCTACAGAGGCTGCAAATGAGGATGTGGGAGAACCCCTTCACGGTGCCAGTGGTAAGCAGACAGCTGGATTTGATCTACTAGGTCCAGAAGGCTCCAGGATTTGAGAAGTCTCAACTTCTGCACCACTCCCTGGTGGTGGAATTGGTCATGAAGAGGATAAAGAGCAGCAAGATGCACTCCTTAGTGCCACCAGGTAGGGAGATGAGGACTTTGGACTCCTTTGGCAGTCGGTGCTTCTAGAACACCATGTGCACCTTGCTGGTGGCCAGGGTTCTTTCATACCAGTTGTACCATGGGCATGTTCCTCAGGGACATCATGTGGCATTTGGCTGAGCTTGGGCCAATCCTTCCTCGTGAGTGCCTGGATGTCTTTCACACCATGGTGGGCCATGGCAGGGACTGTTCTAAAATCATGGTCTGGGCAACTACTTATGCCTTTGAGACGACCTACAGGTCCACGGCAGTCAGCATTGGGGCCCAGCGCTTCACCTGGCTTCAGTTCTCAGACGTTGAGTAGTGGGTCCAGGATAAGATGGCTGATGTGCCGTGCCAGGATGAGAATCAATTTGGGAAGTAGGTGGAGGCTAAGGCAGGCAAGATTGAGATGCATCATATCACCCTCATCAGCCTTTTGAGGAAGACTGTTTATCAGTCTCATAAGAAGTACCAGGTCAAGATCATCTATTTCCAGCGTAAATGCTGGTACCTGCTGAGCCACAGCTGCAGGGAACAGCCCTCCAGTGGGGGTGGGGGGGGGGGGCGGCCCTTCCGATTTACCCACAAGTTGACTTCTCATTACCTCGGACACGTGGATGCTGCAGATAGTCTGAACTGGCTACATGCTGCACTTCACTGAGCTGCCGCCTCCTTCCACCCAAGGGATTTTCTCCTGGACCCCCTGCATCTCGACCTGCTGCAGAGAGAGTTGGTCTCCCTTCTGGCAGATCTCGCTGTCGAGCCAGTGGCTCGGCTCAGGTCGGGTGGGGGTTTTATTCTAGGTACTGTTTGGTCTCCAAGAAAAAGTGGGGGGGAGGTTTCAACCCATCCTGGACCTCTGAGACCTCAACACCTACCTGGTGCGAGAGAGATTCAAGATGGCTTCACTGAGGACCTGGCTCCTGTACCTCCTAAAGGACAATTGACTATGCTCCCTGGATCTCAAAGAAGCGTATACACACATACTGATCCACTATGCTCACAGAAAATACTTCCGATTTTGTCCCGGGGGACCAGCACTTCCAGTACTGGGTTCTGCCCTTCATGAAGACATGGGGTGCTGATGCCAGCCCAAAGTGTCTGGTGGTAGTGGCTGCTTACCTGTGGACTCTGGGGGTGTTAGTCTTCCCATATTGGATGACCGACTCATAAAGGGATCCACCCCAGGCAGTGTCCTTCAGCCGGCCCAGCCTATTACTACTACTACTACTACTGAGCATTTTTATAGCGCTACCAGTCGTACGCAGCGCTGTACAGAAATGCAAGAGACAGTCCCTGCTCATCAGAGCTTACAATCTAGTCAAGACAAAACGCAGAAGGTGTAAGCAGGGGTAAAACAAGGGGAAGGAAAGGAGATCAGGTGAGTCAGGATCCAAAAGCAGCCAACCATCCCAAGTGCTTGAAAGATTGGGGTTCATGGTCAACTACCCCAAGTGCCACCTCCAGCCCTCCCAACAGCTGGAGTTCATCGGGGCCCTCCTTGACACTACTCAAGCTCAGGTCTTTCTCCTGATGGATTGCCGCAGAGCAGACAGCCTTAGTCCACGATACCCAGCAGAGGCATCAGGTGACAGCCCAGGGGATGCTGAAGGTGCTTGGCCATATGGCTGTGCATGTCACTCATCTGGTGATGACAAGCTCACTGGACTCTTGAGTACGCAATGGAAGCATCTCTTGGACCAGGTGGTGGTTACCAGACCTTGTGCTGATGGCTGGAGCTGAAGAACTTGCTCAGAGGTCTACTGTTTTGGATGTCATCCCTCCAGCAGACTCTAATGGACTCATCCAAGCCAGCTGGGGGGGGGCTCATCTGGATGGCCTGTGCGCACAAGTCCTGTGATTTGAGCGGGAGACTCTGCACCACATCAATTTCTTAGAATTCTGGGCTATAGTGAATGCTCTGTGAAGGACTACAAAAAGGGACTGTTACTTCTGGAGAGAGATCTGCAATTGTAAGTGTTTACTTCTGGGAATTTTTCTAAATCTTGGTGAAAAAGGAATTCTCTAGATTAAAGCTGATTAATCTGTGAATCCAGTGTATTTGTTAAATCGGTCAGGGCCTAGTATCAGCAAATAGCTTTTAGTTAAATTAAAAATTCAACAGGTAGCTTTCAGTTTAAGTTTAAAACCCAGCAGAGGGCTTTAAATTTAAAATACAGCAGAGAGCTTTCTGATTAAATTTAGAACCCAAGACTCCCTCAATCCAAGCAAGGGCTTTGTGAATCACCCAGGAAATTGGTCACCGATTACCAGAAGCACAGAAAAGGGTACTGTGTAGCAGCCAAATTTTAATAAGTCTTCTTTCCCTACCTCCCTTGGATAATCATAACTTTATAGATGCTTAAATCTCTTAAAGGAGAGGAGGTGCCATATTCGCTCTCAGGTGCAGCTGTTTATCCTCATCAAGCATACATTAAGGGCCTGAGATTAATAATCTTGAAGTGGACAAAGTCCATTAAACATATTAGGTATAGTTTTATTAGTATAATTATCCCTAGCGACCCTTAGTAAGTAAAGAACTTAAATACCTAAACACAACCTTAAAACTAAGATGCAGACAGCAGTCCAGCAGCGAGATGGGGGTTTCCAGTCTTTTGCATTGAGTGTCGCATATATGATTTTCTCCCAGTTAGTGAGGGGTCTTATGTGTACACTAGGTGCAAAGAGCTCTTTGCTCTCCGGGAGCGAGTCCAATCTGGAGGCTAGAGTAGCAGACTTAGAGGACATAAGGAAAACAGGGAGGTACATAGACAAGATCTACAGGGGTATAGTACTGAACATGTTGCCATTGTCACAGAAATGTGATCCTCCGGCGCCAACACTTTCCCATTCTGCTGCTGCCGATGGGTGGTTTGTCTTGGTCTGGCACCTCAGCTGAGACCTGTCCATCTTGGGAGTCCCTGCCAGTAGTAAAACTACCGATAGCACAGCATCACTGATGCACACAAGCCCTCACAGCATGACAAGCTGCAAACCAAGTGAGGGCTACAGGGTAACCTATTTAAGACTAATAAGAGAAAATATTTTTTTACTGAACGTGTAATCAAACTCTGGAATTTGCTACCGGAGGATGTAGTAAAAGTTGTTAGTGTAGCCGGGTTTAAAATAAGATTTGGACAAGTTCCTGGAGGGAAAGGTCCATAAACCATTATTAAAAGGGACCCAGAATATCCACTGCTTGCCCCAATACAAGCATTGTGGAACCTGTGTCTTTTGGGGAAACTGCTAGGTACTTGTGACCTAGTTTGGCTACTGCTGAAAAGAGGATACTGGGCTTGATGGACCTTGGTCTATCCCAGTATGGCATATCTTATGTTCTTATATGTTCCAGGTTCATCTGGCCAACCAATCAATGCTGGCACTCAGGTGGCAATGAACTACATCAACAAGCAGGGAGGCACGGGGTCGTACTCCCCCCCCCCCCCCCCCTGCTGGGAAGCGGTCTGCTGGTGGAAGTTTGCCATCGTTCACAGTGGCTTAACTCTCTGGCAGACCAGCTGAACCGCGTCCTCTAGCCACACTAGTGGATTCAAAACAGGGAAGTTGTGGAGGGGATCTTTTGGGAGTGGGGTGCTTCCATGGTAGATCTCTTTACCACCTAGTGTAACGCTAGCTGGCATCTGATGCCTTCCTTTTTCACTAGGGAGAGGGCCTACTGTATGCCTATCCTCCCATTTCTCTCATGGTGAAGACCTTTGAAACTGCAGGCCAATAGGGGCATGATGATTCTCATCGCCTCATAGTGGCCTTGACTGCTGTGGATCCCCCTGCTGTTCCAGAGAGAACCTCTGTGGCTGGGCTGTGCCCCAGGTTTTGTATCTTAGAAGGATGGGACCTTGCTACATCCCAACATCTGGTCTCTGGCCCTCGCAAGATGGATGCTGAGCGGGTGGTCCTCTCAGAGCTCATCCTCCCCAAGAGTGTTCAGGAGGTTCTCCTAGCCTCCCACAGGACTTCTATGCACAAGTCCTATGCATTCAAGTGGCAGAGGTGGGCTCTGGACCCTTTCTCCTGCGCTGTGGACTGGTTGCTAGAATACCTCCTGCACCTCTCAGACTCCAACCTCAAGTCCAATTCGATCAGAGTCCACCTGAGCATGATTGGGGCCTACCATTGTAGATCAGAATGGAAGTCCATCTCAGCTGAACCTTTGGTGGCTCGCTTCATGCAGGGCTTACTCTTTTCTAAAACTCTGGTCAAGCCCCCCACTAGTGGCTTGGGAACTTAATGTAGTTCTGGTGCAGCTCTTGTCGGCTCCCTTTGAGCCGCTCGCTTCCTGTCCTCTGAAGTTCCTAACCTGGAAGGTCTTGTTCCTGGTGGCAGTGACTTTGGCATACCGTGTCAGTGAGCTCCAGGCATTGGTGGCTCATCTGCCATTCCACCACAATACAGTGGTCTTACGCATGCATCTGTGCTTCCTGCTGAAGGTGGTCTCCACGTTTCACCTGGTCATCATCCTGCCAGCTTTCTTCCCCAGGCCTCATGCCAATAGGGGGAAGATAGTGCTGCACGTTGGACCACAAGCTTGACCTGGCCTTCTATCTTGAATGGATGAAGGCCCACCGTAAATCCACCTAGCAGTTTCTTTTTTGACCCTAGTAAGCTGAGAGGGGTGCAGTCTCCAAATGCACTCTAACAATTTGTCAAGCAGACTGCATCTCTCTTGCTTATGTCCAGGCAGACCTGAGCCTTGGTGATGTCATGGCTCAAAATGTCTGAGCCATGGCGGCGTCAGTAGCCAATTTGTGCTCGGCCTCCATGGAGGAGATCTGCAGGGCTGTGACGTGGTCTTCTATCCACACTTTATTTATTTTATTTATTTAAAAGCTTTTCTATACCACACTATTTAAAATCGGTGCGGTTTACAAGGAACATTTCTTTGTACAAAGCAGGGGGGCCTACTTTGCACTTACATTGAACAGGTATAGCAACTTGGATTTAGAACTGAGGGTAACTTGTAAACGGGGGCGCTGGGCGTGAATGTCCACAGTCTTGGCAAAGGCAAAATACTATTATGACTTGCAAAGGATTGTGGGGAATGTAGTCCATTCATACCAGAATCAGCCGTTCACAAAATAATGAGTTGTGTTGCTCGAGTGTAAGCAAAGAAAAATATATTTTTATTCATGGGGTTAATTATCCCACACAGATTTACTTGGTAGCACAAAAGGACACTTGCTTTCAGTATTGTACTTAGGAAAAACAAATCATGATATAAACAACTGAACTTCTTAAGCAATCAAATAATAAAGACCTTGATGGGAAAACAGAAAAGGTCTTTTTAAGGGCTCCTGCTAATAACTTTTAGGAGTGCTCCAAAAGCAAAAACAAAACCCAAAAGTAACCAAAAACTGTTCTTTTTCAAGGATAACTTTCTTCTAGTTTACACACAAACAGTTTCCTTTCAGAGCTCACGTGCAACTGTGCATGGCTTAATTACCAATAATTAGCCAGCTGCAAACCCCTTTGCTGGTTCACTTTCTCTACGTGGCTCAAATCCTACCCTAAAGCTTTCTTGCAGGCTTTTCTGGGTATATAAAAGAACAAGTTATAGTTCCTTTTGATGGTTGTTGTATTTGTGAAAGTATTTTACCACAGCAGCCTAGTCAGAGAGCAATCCATGTATTCATTCTGATCATTTAAAATATCTCCTTCTTCAAATATCATAGAATCAATATCATGGTCTGGCTCAGAGGAATTCCTTAATGGAACACTCTCAGGACAATATTTGTTTCCCTGCTGTCTTCCAAGTGAAGAGCTAGGGCATAGATCAGTGTTCATACCTGAGCTTCCTTTGCTGTTAGGTTTCCTCTCCAGATATCCTGGCCAGTAAATAGTCCAGCTTTTATGTCCAGCCTTCCAATCAAGATCCCTGGACACTGGGTCTCTCTTCACATACCTTCTTGCACTGGTCTTAGGGCCCCTTCCAAATGCAGCCGTCTCCCTCAAAGGTGCCGTCTGGGAATTCCTGGCTCTGTAACCCCACTCCTCTGGCTTCCTCCAGTCCAATGGAGTATGCTTGCCTCTGGAATGACTCCCAACACACGTGCTGCTGTGGGCTCCTTCTTTAGACCTCCAAGATGTCTTTCTCCTCTTTCTTCCCCGTTGCTGCTGCTGCTTCTTGATCTGGAACTCCGTCTGATTCTGTGTAGAATGTTTTACTTTTAACTTGTTTAGAGGGATACTCCACCCTAGCACTGCTCAGCTGTGCTGAATCAAGCCCTGCCCTTGGAGATGAGTGATTGGGGATTACCTCATAGCTCTCCTGATTGAACACACGTTTCCCCACTTCAGCTCTTCTAGAGGCTGTTTGAAACCTGGTGCATTCTGGGACTGGTAGTCTTTTATGAAAACATTCTGTTTTAGTATTTCTACCAGAAAAGACAGGTTGCTTGTTCAGAGCCAATTCACCTCTTTTATAGCTCCTTCCTGAACTATGATAAGCTTCCTTATCACAAACTATAGACAAACTAAGCAATTTGTCACTGCGCTGTTAACGTGACATGCTTGCTCCGTAACTGTGTACAGATTTGTCAGTGAGCTATGTACAGGATTATCAGTTATTTAATCTAAATAGTTGGGCTGCTGGGAGCATTTGCTTCACCTGGCCCAGGGTGTGCTGGTGGAGACTTTAAGGTGGGTGGAGGTATGGTGGGTAGAATTGTCGTTGGGGTGTGAGTAGTGTTGAACCAATAGATGGTGTTTTAGTGCCTTCCTGAATTGGGTGAGGTCAATGATCGCTCGGATAACGGTTGGTAGGTCATTCCAGTGGGTAGGTGCGTAGAGTGCAAAGGCTCTGTTCTTTGTTGCCTGAGAGCATCTTGTTGTTTCCTTGGGGACTACTAGTGTGTTGGTGGTGAAGGTCCTCCTGGATCTGTTTGGAGGGCTAGGGTGGAGGAGGTCCATCATGGAGGTGGAGGATAATTTGTTGATGGCCTTGAAGGTGATTAGTACTACTTTGTAGGTGAGCCGGCTGTTGATCGGCAGCCAGTGTAGGTCTTTTAGGATTGGGGTTATGTGCTCTCTTCTGGAGGCGCCATGTAGGATGCAGGCAGCAGCATTCATTGCCAACTGTAGTGGGTTCAGTGAGCTCTTGGGGAGTCTGTGCAGGATAGCATTGGCATAATCGAAGTGGGGAGTTACCAGTGCTTGGAAAATTGTTCTGAACTCCTCTGGCTGTAGCAAGGGTCGGAGCTTATCATGGTCTGGATGGGGATTCCCAACACGACAGCAGCTTCAGCCAAGCCATGCTCCAGCACCTTTTTTTGGAAATCAGGCTCCAACTCCTTCCCATGGGTCCTTCTGTCTATCCAGGCTACCAAAAAGTATTTCCTCAGTGATGCTGTAGCCTGAAGATGCGGAATCTGTTGAGTCCCCAAGTGGGGACTACCCATGCTTGTTCTCTTGTTCTCAGGGGCAGCTCAAGGCAATCTGCTGCCTGAGGCAAAGTATGAAATGGCGCCCCCCCCCCCCACACACACACACACACCTTAGAGGAGGCGGGGCTTTTTCAGAAATCCAATCAGAGACTGGACCAAACCAAAAAGCCGATTAGATTATATGGAGGAAATGCAAGATGTTTGCACACAGAGCCATACCGAGCTGCAATTGCACCCTGTGGGACTTGCAGCTCGGTCGCAAGCCCCCCCTCCCCCCCCCATACCGCCATCCAGCGCTGCCTGCTCTTTCCCTGCTGCTGCTGCCCTCTGTTTTTTTCATGGAGGCGCCAGCAACAGGGAAAGAGCAGGCAGCGCTGGATGGAGGTATGGGGAGGAGAAGGGGGCATGCGTCTGATCTGAAAGGCACCGGCACTTTAAGCAGATCTGTCCCTCCTTAACATCGAGTCGGAGGAGGGAAGGACCAGAACTGCTTAAAGTGCTGCGAAAAGGCTTGGGGAGCACATTTCGGCTGCCTGCTATTGTCCTGCCAGTGGCGGCAGGGTGACAGCAGACAACCGAAATACGCCTCCCAAGCCTTTCCGCCCTGTGCAGCTGCACCGCTTGCACAGGGCTAGGTGCGGTCCCATTTGCACACCAAGGAACTAAAAGACAGCAAGAACTAACAGCACAGTTTATAAAACTAAATTATAACTCATTTTTATTTTGTTATAAACTGCGTTATGGTTCTTACTTTTTCTTTTTCAACATATATTTTGCATCCATAGTAGGTGCAGAGCAGAACCAGGACATTCACCCACAGAACTCAATATTTAAAAAAAATAAAATCTGATCATCTCACTAACAACAACAGCAACCACTATTCTCCTGTACCAGGCATATTGTGAACTAATACAAAACCCTAGAACAAAGAGCAAACCTACCATACCATACCATATCAGCACAAACTTCCAAAATTCACATAAGGAGCCCGTCCAAAAAAAGCGTCACTGTAAATACTACAGTGGGCCCTAGAACATCCATACACCTTTTTGAAAAGCTGAACAAGTAACATTGCTAGAGTACAGTATAGATCTTTATGTACAAACTCCATGTTAACAGAACACCTGAACTCAGTCACACACTCGCAACATCGACCCTCTCCAAGTACACAGAATAAGTAACCACAATCTAAAGTAAAAATAATATGTAGACTAAATTTAAATTGAAACCTCAAGAAGCCAGAGTCCACATACAGTGCAACATCAGATAAATAAGAGATGCAGTTCCCCAATACTGTGTAAAATATAAAAATAGCACAAAGTCCAATCACTAAAATTAAATCATTATTTTTTTCTACCTTTGTTGTCAGACCATTTTATTCTCTGATCAGGCTGGTCCCGATCTGAGGCTTCTGCTTTCCTGTCTTCTCTTAGCTCTCTTTCTGTGGTCCATGGTCCATCTGCCATTTCTTGTTGTTGTTAAGTGCTGTCGAGTCGGAGTCGACTCATGGCGACCCTCTGGATAGCTATCCTAAATTGTGTTCGGTCTTCAGTCAGGCGGCTTATTGTTGACAGACTGGTACCCATAGCTGCTGTTATTGTATCGATCCATCTCATTGCTGGCCTTCCTCTTTTGCGTTGACCTTCTATCTTGCCAAGCATGATGTCTTTAATGATCTCTCTCTCCGCATGATGTGTCCAAAGTATGAAAGTCGAAGTCTTGTCATCTGAGCTTCTAAAGAAAGCTTAGGTTTGATCTCCTCTAGTACAAACTGGTTTGTTCTCTCTTTCTTATCTCTCTTTTTTTGTTCACTTCCTTCCATCAGCCCATTTCCAGTTCCAGTAACCCTCCCCAGTATCAGCCCCCTTTCCAGTCCTTCCCTCCCAGTACCTTCCATTGTCAACGGCCTTGCATTTCCACGACTGCAACTGGTGTCCATTCCCTTCCAGTCTCCCTCCTTCCCCACTGTCCAGCCCTTTTAGTCCAAATACCATCCCAGATATTAGCTCACGTCCACTCTCAGTGCCACCCCCCCCCCCCTCAGTCAGCTCCCTTCCAGTCACCCTACCCTCTGTCCATCCCTCTTCCAGTGCAATTTGCATGTCAGCTCCCTTCCAGCCTCCTCCCCATTACTCAGCCACCTACCACTCCCATCCCCAAGTGTCAGCTCCCTTCCAATCCCCCTTCAGTACATCCCAGGTGTCAACTCCTTTCTAGCCCCCTCCTTCCCCATGTCAGCTCCCTTCATGCCCCCACCTTCCCCTGGCAGACCCTCCCATTATCCGCTCCCTTCCAGTCCCATTCTACCATCCTCCCGCATTAGCCCATTTGTAGCCCTTGCCCCTAGTTTTCTTCCAGAGCCAGCAGCACTCTCCTCCCCTCCCCCATTAGCCCATTCCAGTCCCAGCCCATTTCCAGTCCTAGCCCCCCCATAGCCCATTACCAGTCCTGAAGCCACCATCAGCCCATTACTAGTCCTAGCCCCCCATAGCCCATTACCAGTCCTAGCCCCCCCCGTAGCCCATTACCAGTCCTAAACCTCCCCATCAGCCCACTTCCATTCCTAGCCCCCAATAGCCCACTTCCAGTCCTAACACCCCCCATCAGCCCACTTCCAGTCCTAGCCCCACATAGCCTGTTACCAGTCCTAACGCCATATCAGCCCATTTCCAGTCCTAGCCCCCCATCAGCCCATTTCCAGTACTAGCCCCCCATCAGCCCATTTTGTGTCCTAGTCGCCCCATATCCCATTTCCTGTCCTAGCCCCCCATCAGCCCTTTTCCAGTCCTAGCCTGCCCCATAGCCCATTGCCAGTCCTAACCCTCCCCCCCGTAGCCCATTTCCAGTTCTAGCCCCCCCCCCCCCCCGTAGCCCATTTCCAGTCCTAGCCCCCCATTGCCATTCACCAGTCCTAAACCCCCCCCTCAGCCCACTTACAGTTCTAAGCCCCCCATCAGCCCATTTCCAGTCCTAGACCCCCCCATGCCAATCCTAACCCCCCCACACACACCCCCCGGGAAATTTAAAAAAGAAAAAAAAGAACCTGACTGCTGAAGCTGAAGCTGCTGCCGCCGCAGCAACAGGAAATGCCCCGTGGCCTCCCCGGTAGAGCCCTCCTGTCTCCCTCAGTTTTAAATAGAAAGGAAATCGGTGTGGACTCGGAGCCTTCCCGCGCCTGTGAAGGACCGACCCTGTGTAGCTCTGTCACGCCCCCAAAGAAAGTTACATGTAACTTCCTTTGGGGGCAGGACAAGAGCTGCACGTGGTCCTTCACGGAGGTGACAAGGCTCCACACCAGTTTCCTTTCTATTTAAAACTGCAGATCACAATGTGGCCGTGGTTCTCTAAGAGGCAGGGAGGCACGGCTGCCAGAAAAGGAGGGTGAGTTTGCCGCTGCCGAGAAGCAGACTCAGCAGCAACTTGTGCACTTGTTTGTTTGGGGGGGGGGGGTTATTGTGGTTTGGTTTTTTTTTTTTGTTTTTGTTTTTTTAAACTATGAAGGCAAAGTGAGGGGCTGTTTTGGAAGCATTTTTTTGCCGCCCTCAAGATTTTGCCGCCTGAGGCAGCCGCCTCGCTTCGCCTCATTATAGAGCCGCCCCTGCTTGTTCTCCAGTTCAGTTGCCCCTGTTGGGCTTTTTTCGCCACCTTGTAGCTTGGGAGTCCCAAACGTGAGAACGTACTTCCTGCTTGTCCACGGAGAAAGCGTAATTACTCATTTGTAGCAATGTTCTCTGTAGACAGCAGAAATCGGTCCTCACAGCCTTCCCACCTCCCCGAGGAGTTTTTTCAAGCTACATCTTTCATATTGTACTAAAGAAGATGGCTTGTTAGAAAGTGCAGGAGATGTGGGCTGCTGAGAGGCTACAGAGATTAAGGAAAGTAGTCTTGATACCTCCACAAGCTATCAGCATCCTAGACAAACACATAGTAGTCAAAGAAGAAGTTAAATATCTGGGCATTACACTAGACAGAGCTCTAAACCTGAAATCCCACATCACCAAAACCGCAAACAAGGCCTATCAACGACTGAAAACAGTTAGACAAATCAAACCAATGCTCCGTCAGGACCACTTTCGCACAGTGTGCCAAGCACTCATTACACCACTGCTTGATTACGGAAGCTCACTATATCAAGGCCTGCCTCAATAGACACTCCACCCACTACAGATGGTACAAAACACCACAGCACGAATCATTACAGACACATCAAGGACCGAGCACATCACTCCCGTCCTACAGCAACTGCACTGGCTCCCAGTGGTGACAAGAGCTAAATACAAAACAATCATGATCATCAAAGTCATTCACCATCTCTCAGCAGATGCACTCCAAAATGCCATAACAAGGGATATCAGCAATAGACCAAGAAGAACCAATAACGACAACATGATCGGTACACCTGCAGGCTATCACAAAACCAAACAAATGACTTCAAAAAGAGCACCATCACTACTGGCATCCACACTATGGAACTCCCTCCCAACGAGCCTGAGAGCATTAGATGACCTCACAGAATTCCACAAAGACCTCAAAACATTTCTATTTATAGAAACATATGAGCATCCTGGCAACACCCCATATCTAAACTGAAATATCACTTAAGCCGCCAACTAAGTACGCACCATCCTATCCACACACACACGTTTATCATACCACGTTATTAAATACCTTCATATTAAATGTTACCTTTAATTGTACTGTCTAAATGCTGTTATGTAACTGTACTGTCTAAATGTTTACACATGCCCTAATGTTAAATGTAACCCTCCAATTGTAATGTGACGTGACGTGACGTGACCACCTTGATTGAAGGATAAGGTGGCATACAAATCTGTATAAAGAAAGAAAGAAAGGTTTGACGGTGCTTCGGCGCAACAAGAGAGAGCGTTTCGAGAGGGTGTGGCAACCCTTGTTGCCTATTTATCAATGAACTAACCTTCTGGGAAAGAGGGCGGGGAGGTCTGACTGTACTGTTCTGTTCTTTTCCTAGAAGTGGGAATCTTGTTTGGTTTGTATGGGATGGAACTTATTCTGGTTATAAAATGCAATAAAAAATAAAATTAAAAACAAATATAAATATAGGATAGAGAGAGATATCACTAACATATTACTAAGAGAAGAGTTTCCTTGGCTAAGTACATGTTGGCTTTCTCCCATTAAACCATGACGGACTATACATGTTCAGTAATTTTATTCTTTATAATGGTTTCTACCATTTTGCCTGGTACTGATGTCGGGCTCACCAGTCTGTGATTGCCCAGATTACCCCGGAACCCTTTTTAAAAAATTGGCATTACATTGTCCACTCTCCAATCTTCAGGTACTACAGATTTTAATGATTAGTTCACAGATTACAGACCTACAATTAGTAATCTCATATTTCGGTTCTTTCAACACCTTGGAATATATACCATCCCGTCCAGGTAATTTTCTACTCTTCAGTTTATCAAATATTTGTAATACATCATCTTCAGGAACAAGCAGGAATGTAGTCTTCACATATGGGTATCGTCGATACCAACGGAGCCTGCATGGGAACGCTCCCCAGTGTCCAATAGGAACGCTTTTGGGAGCATCCCTCAGCACATGCGCGCTGCCTTCCCACCTTTCCAACTGTCCCTCTTCAGTTCTTCTTTTTCCGTGGAGCCGACAGTACCCATAGCCTATCACCGCAAAAAACCGCATCGTCTTTAAAATTGTTTTCTTGTGGTCGTGTTTGCCTCCGCACAACGCCTACCGGTACCACCATTTCTTTTCTTTTCTTTAAAAAAACAAAAACAAAAAAACTTGAACTGTTTCTCTTCAGAAACTTTACTTTTTCGGTGCTAGGTGCCATTTTGGGCATTAGGCCCCACATTCCTGAAACATGGAAAAACCAACTAGTGGTTTCAAAAAATGTAGTAAGTGTGGCGGTACCATTTCCGTCACTGACACCCATGATTGGTGTCTTAAATGTTTAGGGCCTGAACATTCTCCATCTGAATGTCTCTCCTGAATGGGGATGACTAAAAGGGGAAGACAGAACCGGGCTGCAAAGCTCGGTACCCTCTTTTCCTTGGATGCCAGATCCATTGCATTGACATCTTCAAGGGCCTCCTCTTCCTCCCATGGATCTTAGATAACTAAACATAAAAGCTGGTCCTCAAAGGGTAGCTCTCCTGCTAAGCATCAAGAGGCCATTGGCATTGCCCTTGAGGAAACCACACCGGCAAAACAGCCCTGGCGGGAGGCTTCGGATTCCAAAGCATCAATGGGGCTTCAGGATGTTCTCGAGGCCTCGACCTCGCAAGAACTACCTGTGCCATGCTCAGGGGTCCCGGCCGTTTTCACCGGTACCAACACCCAGGCATCGGCAGCGTCGATAGACCAGAGGTTCCTCGCTATCGAACGCAGTATCGCAGCTCTGCTCACAGCTGCGGTACCGTTGACACCTATGGTTCAACGGGCACCGGTACCGACATCGATACCAATGCCGGTTCTTACACCGGTACAGACACCGGTACCGGTACCGCCGGTACCGGCCCCGGTGGGGATTCTTCCCATGCCATCTTTGGCTGGGATCGACAGATCGGTACCGGATCAACTCGGTTCCGACTTCGATCGATACTGGGACCGTGCTTTGCATGAGCATCGTGGTCAGGAGTACTTCGAATCCTCCGATTCCAAAGACTCTGACAATTCTGCTGGTACCAGAAGGTTTCTCCTGGAAGATCCCTCTTCTCCCCAATACATAATGTCACCTTCAGAGGACATGTCTTTTCATGATTTTATTCGTGATATGGCCAAGGGCCTTTCAATCACGGTAGCTCCTGAAGAGGAACCCAGAGCAAAGGAATTGGAGATTCTCCAATATCCTAAAGCTCCAAAGGAAGCAGCTACCCTGCCCATCCATGAAATTCTGCATAACTTGATGCTCAGAATGTGGGAGACGCCCCTGACTACATCTCCTCATTCTAGGAGACTTGATACTATTTGTCGAGTTCCGCCATGTCCTAGATTTCAAAAGACTCAGCTGCCACATCATTCAATGGTTGTGGAGTCAGCCATGCGTAGGATGAAAAGTGCAGAGGCATGCATCCAATCCCCCAGGTCGTGAATGCAGGACTCTGGACGCTTTTGGGCGCCAAACTTTTCAGGCTTCCATGCTTTCAGCTAGGATCAGTTCATATATACTATATATGGAATATTCCTTAAAGAAGTTACAGGAGACTTGGAGCTTATGAGCCCATTTCTCCCAGATGACAAAAGACAAGACTTTCTTGCTCTTGTTAAGCATGCTCAAGATGTCTCCAAGTTTGTAAATCGTGCAGCCTTTGACTGCTTTGAATGCATCAGCAGAACCTCTGCTATTGCCATTGGGGCACGACGGATTGCCTGTCTTCAGGCATCAGACTTGGAGACTTGGGTACAGGGCAAGTTAGGCAACATTCCTTGCACGGGAGAGAATCTCTTTGGCAAGAACTGGCAGGAGAAGGCTAATGAGTTAGATGCTGACAATTTCACTCTAGATTGTCAAAATCTACAGCCACTCCAGCCAAAAAGAAGCCTTATAAAAAACCCTCTTTCAGCAAAAAGAGGAAATTTTATCCTTCCTATACCCAGCAGAGTCAAACTCAGGATCAGGTTGCCCAAAAGGGACAAACTAGACAGCAAAAGAAGCCAAAAGGCCCGAAAGCCCAACCAGCTATGCAGGTTCACCCCCCTCAAGGGCTTTGACTCCTTCCTTGAGAGCTTATCCTTCCTGCCTATGAGGGGTCCACAACCCCCCAATATCCCAGGCAGGTTATGCCACTTTGCCAGCAGATGGCATCAGATAACAGCAGAAGATTGGACTCTGTCCATTGTAGGAGAGGGGTACAAGCTTCATTTCCACAGCATGCCCCCTCCTACAATTCTAAGGCAGTTCAAGTCTCAAACCTCAGCAGACAATCTGCTAGATCACGAGGTCTCAACACTTCTTGCCCAAGGGGCAATAGAAGAGGTACCCATTCTTCAACGGGGTGCAGCGTTCTACTCCCCCTATTTTCTTATTCCAAAGAAAACAGGAGGACACAGACCCATTCTAGACCTCAGAGAATTGAACAAATACCTATTCTGAGAGAAGTTCAAAATGATTTCTCTAGGAACTCTTCTGCCATACCTTCAAAGCCAGGATTGGCTTTGCTCTCTAGACTTAAAGGATGCATACACTCACATTCTGATCCATCCAGATCACAGGAAATTCTTACGATTCCTTTTCAAGGGAAAACATTTCCAGTACAGGGTTCTTCCCTTTGGTCTGGCTTCAGCACCAAGAGTATTCACGAAATGCATGGCAGTAGTAGCTGCGTTTCTGCGAACCCTGGGGATATTCGTCTTCCCTTACTTAGATGACTGGCTCATTAGAGCCCCTACAGTTGCAGAGGCCAGCACTGCACTGTCTCGCACAATGCGAATCCTCCAATACTTGGGGTTGGTAATAAACTTCCCAAAATCCCAACTTGTTGTTTCTCAATGCCTGGAATTCATAGGGGCCTGTCTAGATACCAGACAGGCAAAGGCTTTCCTTCCACAGGCCCGGTGTCTTCGCATAATGCAACTAGCTTCTCAAGCAGCAGGGAAATTTACCCTAACTGCTCGGGAGCTACTGCAGTTACTGGGACATATGGCATCCACAGTTCATGTAGTCCCATATGCTCGCCTCCACATGCGAGCAGCTCAGTGGACCCTATCCACACAGTGGACTCAGGCCACAGGACACTTATCAGACAAAATAAACTCTCAAAGGCTAATTTTGTCCCTCCAATGGTGGCAATCACTAGAAAACCTGACAGTGGGGTCTCCTTTTCATCAACCCCTCTTTCAGGCCACCCTAACAACAGATGCGTCACAGGTGGGTTGGGGAGCACACCTAAATCATCTCTCTATACAGGGCACCTGGTCTCCACAGGAGGCTGGTCTACATATAAACCTCCTGGAATTAAGAGCAATCTATTTAGCTCTTCAAGTATTCCACGCCCAGCTCAGCTACAAGACAGTCCTAGTCCAGACGGACAATCAAGTAGCCATGTTCTATGTGAACAAGCAGGGTGGAACAGGCTCTCTGTCGTTATGCAATGAAGCTTTGCGACTGTGTGCCCTCGCCGGAGAGTATCAAATTCACCTTCTAGTGGTATATCTTCCAGGCATTCAAAACCTTTGGGCAGACAAACTCAGCCGAGTACTGCTGCCTCATGAGTGGTCTCTCCATCTAGACCAGGTGGCAAAGATATTTCATCTCTGGGGCACCCCAGACGACCTCTTTGCAAGTCCACTAAATGCCAAACTTCCCCGGTTCTGTTCCAGGATTCTGGCTCACAATTGTCAGGCAAGGGATGCCTTCCTCCTTCATTGGGGGCAGGATTTCCTTTATGCCTTCCCAGCCATTCCCCTCATCCCCAAAACACTCTTCAAGCTTCAGAGAGAAAGGGGTCGTATGATTCTCATAGCACCACGATGGCCACGCCAAGCATGGTATCCCCTGCTTCTACATCTCTCTCAAGCTACACCTCTGGAGTTAGGGCATGCTCCAGATCTCCTTTCCCAAGAGAACGAGACGCTATGGCACCCGAGCCCCCAGTCCCTGCATCTCACGGCCTGGTTGCTGAAGGCTTAGAACTCCAGGATTTCAACCTGTCCCAACAGGTAAAGAATATCCTTCAGGCTTCTAGAAAACTTTCCACAAGAAGGTCTTATGCCTTCAAGTGGAAACGTTTTACTATATGGTGTTCCAAGAAGGGTTTAAACCCCCTTGTCATACCTTTAGAATCGATACTAGAGTATCTCCTTCACTTATCGAATTCTGATCTAAAGACCAATTCGGTAAGAATCCATCTTGCAATCGCAGCTTCTTATAAGCCTCTGAATGGACAACCAGTTTCCTCTCATCCACTTATATCCAGATTTATGAGAGGTCTTCTATTAGCTAAACCTCCCATTAAGCCACCACCGGTGGCATGGGATCTAAATCTAGTTCTCGGGCAGCTCATGAAGCTGCCTTTTGAACCCTTAGCCACTAAAACCCTTAGGTTTTTGACCTGGAAGGTCATCTTCCTAATTGCAATCGCCTCTGCATGTCGCATTAGTGAACTGCAAGCTTTAGTGGCTGATCCTCCTTATACTAGGTTTCACCATGATAAGGTTGTTCTTACAACTCATCCACACTTTATGCCAAAGGTGGTTTCGCCTTTTCATTTAAATCAATCAATTTATCTTCCTGTATTTCTTCCGAGGCCTCACACCTCTAATGCAGAAAGAAACCTTCATTCTTTGGATTGTAAAAGAGCCTTAGCCTTTTACCTACAGAGAACACAGCAACATAGAAAGTCTTTGCAAATTTTTATAGCTTTTGACTCTAGTCATTTGGGACTTCCAGTCTCCAAAAGAACTTTATATAAATGGATTGCCCAATGCATATCCTTCGCTTATGAGAGTAAGGGTCTTCCTCTTCTAGGCCATGTCACAGCTCATAACATGAGAGCCATGGCAACTTCCATGGCTAATATCCACTCTGTCTATCGATGACATTTGTCGAGCAGCCACCTGGGCTTCGGTGCACACCTTCACAGCCCACTACTGCCTGGATAAACCCTCCCGTCGGAATGCCTTCTTTGGCCAAGCTGTTCTTCAACATCTCTTTCAGACCTAATTAAACTCCTACCCACCAACCCTGGTGGAATGCCAGAGATCCATGGGAGGAAGAATGCCTACCTTCCTAGGGTGGCACCTTCCTGGGGCTATCTCCCCGGCATCTTCAGCTAGGGAGTCCCCATATGTGAAGACTACATTCCTGCTTGTTCCTGGAGATAGCATAGTTACTCACCTGTAACAGGTGATCTCCAGGAACAGCAGGAATTTAGTCTTCACAACCCACCCACCTCCCCTAGGAGTTCTCTCTATCTCTTTGTCTCTTTCCTCTCTCCCTCTAGCCTTTCACTCAGCTACAAACTTAACTGGAGAGGGACAGTTGGAAAGGCGGGAAGGCAGCGCGCATGTGCTGAGGGATGCTCCCAAAAGCGTTCCTATTGGGTGCTGGGGAGCGTTCCCGTGCAGGCTCCGTCTGTACCGACGATACCCATATGTGAAGACTAAATTCCTGCTGTTCCCGGAGATCACCTGTTACAGGTGAGTAACTACGCTTTCCTGGTTTATCGATATTTCTTTCAATTTTCCAATACATGAAAGCAGAGCAAGCATTCAGTCTCTCCACTATGGCCTTGTCTTCCCTTTACGCCCCTTTTGCCCCTCTATCATCTAATGGTCCAACTGTCTCATAGGTTTTATGCTACAAATGTACTTTGGAAAAAGTTTTTATTATGCGTTTTTGCTTCCATGGCAAGCTTTATTTTATATTTTTTTTGCCTGCCTTATCAATGTCTTGTATCTAGCTTGCTAGTGCTTATGTTTCCCGTTTTTGTCACTTAACTCCTTTTTCTATTTCCTGAAAGATGCTTAATTAGCTACAATAGCCTCTCTGACCTCACCTTTAAACCATGCTAGCAGTTTTTTGGCCTTTCCACTTTTTTTGAAGCATGGAATACATCTGGTCTGGGCGGTCAATATAGTATTTTTATACAATGCCCATGCTTGATGTAAATCTTTTAATCTTTGCAGCTGCTGCTTTTAGTTTTTTCTTAATTAGTTTCCTCATTTTATCATAGTCTTCCTTTTGAAAGTTAAAAGGTAGTACTGTGGATTTTCTTGCCGTCCTCTCTCCATTTATTGAATCAAATGCAATCATGCTGTGGTCACTATTGCCAAGTGGCCCCAACACCCTTATCTCTTGCACCAGATCCCGTGTTCCATTAAGGACTAGGTCCAAAATAGGTTCCTCTTGTTTGCTCATGGATACCCAAGAGTAGCCGTCACTGATTTACCACCCATGAAATAGGATTGACTTGACTTATGCACTGCATCATGATGTTTCCCCTTAACTAATGTAGACCAGTAGAATATATAAAGCTTTTTTAAATTCAGGGTTTCCAAGATGGCAGCAGAGTAGGATGCTGAGGAGGGAGCTCTAAGGAGGATCGATGTCCTGCACTGTTGTCCCTATGGGGAAAATGTGAAAGCAACGGAGCCAAAAGCTTTCTGGCACACTGCCGCCTCCAGTGGTGTTATAGCCATCCATCATGAGGTTCTGCCTTCCTACGGCGTCTGTCTTGGCTTCAACTGATCTGTTAAGTTCCTTGGTGGATCCAGAGCAGTGGGGTGGATCTTAGCCCTGTTCAGATGCTGCCACAGCAACCTGGAAGTGTTTGCTTTGAGGAGGAGGAGGGCTCAGCGATGCTCCAGGAATGGGAAACCTCCGGCGTTCCTGAGGGTGGCCCCTCGAAGCAGGTGTTGGTGGTTTCTGTAGTTGGTAGTGGAGCTATGGTGTTTTCACCCAAGGGAGCTCCTCCCGTTGTGCAGGTGAAGACCAGTACCCTGTCGGCTCCGTAGTTTGGAAAGACCTGCGTTGGTTACATTAGATAGCTTATGGGAGGCTATCTCCCCACTTCAGCAAGCCCTTCTACCTATGTTAGGAATTTTAACTCAAGAACTTGCATCTGTCAAAGGACCATGTATGTCGGTGGAGGCAGATATGCCTCAGCAGTCTGTACTGATGACCTGATTGGAGACCCAGGTTGAAGAACTGCACACTATTGGAAAAGCTCATATCAGAGAGCACTTGGTCCAGGCAAGGAAGATTAAATTTATGGAGAACCAACTACAGCGGAATAATTTGAGATTTTTGAACTTTCCCTGGTCATCTTTGATGTCGCCGTTAGACCTGGTCCATAAGTACTTCATAGATGTTCTGCAAATGCCCGTTTAGGCATTGCCCTCTCTTATGAGGACACAGTATGGTGCAGCTATGCCATCTGCCCTGGGCACGGACTTGGACTCTGGGGAAGCTCCCAGCCCATGGCAATTGGATCTTTCAGGCTTTTTGGAAAGCTCCCTGGAGGTGGTGACTAGTTGGGCCATCTTGCTAGTGGGCTTTGCCTTTGAGTCTGACCGTAACTATGTTCTACAATTATATTTCCGGAATATGTCTTTCTCAATTTATGGAGTCCAAAATTTCTATATTTCCTGAGTTGGCTAGAGACACTTAGAAGAGACGGAGGGACTTTCTGGCTTTGCGCCAGTGAGTTTCCACTCTGGGTATGTAATTTAGCCAAAATTATCCATGTAAGTGTGTTTCTCCAGGAACGAGCAGGAAGTCAGTCCTCACTTATGGGTGACGTTTGCACAGGCGGAGCATGCGCAGAGCAATTCCTCAGCTTTCAAAGACAGCTTTAGTATTGCTGCCACGCATGTGTGGTCCTCTTCCCGCCCAAGGGTGCCATCTTGCTGAGTCTCCCTTTTTCCGCGGAGCCCTTCGGGCGCACATCCTCGTCCCTCGGAATAACTCTTTTGTTTTTGGCCTATATGACTTCTATTTTCCGGTTGCACCGGTACTCTACCCGTCCTTCCCCTGCTCTACCTTCTTAGAGCTGTTCGGGGACAGTTTTTCCTTCATCTTTTTTTGCCAACAGGCTTTGCCAACAGGCTTTCTTTCCCTAACCGCTGGCCGCTTGGGTCTTCGACCTCGTGGGGCCATTTTTGCCCCTATGGCCACTGGCTTCAAAAAATGTGATAGATGCTCTAGGAACATGTTGCTTACGGACACTCATGACTGTTGTCTGCGGTACCTCAGAGCTGATCATGATCCAGAGCTCTGTTCGCCCTGTAAAAAAATTTCCTCTAAGGCCCTGCTCAGTCTTAAGCAGAAGTCCGAAGACATTTTTTGAAAGGCCACCGGAACCCCTGGTGGCGCCCTCGGTCGTCTCTCCCCCCAATGGGGTCCCCCTCTTCGGCCCCATGTTCTTGGCGGTACTCCGACCAGGGATCCCCAGAGATGGAGCGGCATAAGAAGAAGGCCTCAAAGTCGCTGTCGGGGGCTCCCGACAAGTGTGAGCGCTCACGCGCTCGGTCGCTTATCCCCCTTTGGCGTTCCTGAGAATCAGACAAGGAGCAGCCCCAGAAAATACCCTGCATGGATACGGAGGCCTCCGGCAAAGACACTCGGTCTCCTGAGAGCCGTCCTGGTGAGGACCCCCTCTCCTCCTCTATGCTCGGTGACTCCGGGGTTGGTGTCACAGGGCCCTATGCCTGCATGGGAGTCCCACATGCTGGTGCTAGAACACAGCATTTCTGCGTTCATCGCCTCCCAGCAGGCGCTCACAGCCAGCTTCGCTGACTCGTGCCCAGAGACCATGGGTCCCTCGCGTGGGACTATGAAATCCGTCCAGGAAACCCCTGAGAGCCATGGGCCTTGTGAGTGTCCTTGACGTCGGTCTCGCTCGCCCTCCCGTTCCTCGGAGGCGAGATCTTCCAGGGCCTCCGGCTCCAAACGGGCCCCGGCCGCCGCACAGGGCGATCTGCCTGGCTCGGACTCCTCAACAGAGTTCTTGGATTGCGAGTCCGATGGGGACACCTCCCTGGAAACCTGTACTCACCTGGACCTTCGTCGGACCCCTTCCCGTCCGCATTCCAGCGGCGCTCGCCACCCAAGGACACCTCTTTCCTGGTGTTTGTCCGGGATATGGCACGGGCTCTTAACCTGGCCACTCAGGCCGAGGAGGACCCTCGAGCTGAAGAACTAGATATTCTTCAGTACAAGTCCCTGCCTAGAGAATCTCTCACTGTTCCTGTCCTTCCCATTCTGTCTCGGCTGCTGTTCCGCATGTGGGAGGCACCCGCCTCTGTCCCCATCGTAAGCAAGCACCTTGATACTATCTACAAGGTACAGCATTGCCTGGGGTTTAGAAAGACCCAACTTCCCCACACCTCTATGGTAGTGGAGTCGGCCATGAGGAAACAGAAGAGCCCAAAATCACACTTGTCGGTCCCTCTGGGCCGAGAGTCGAGAGCCCTTGATGCCCAGGGCCGCAAGGTCTACCAAGGCCCCATGCCATTCAAGCATACCAACTATACATGGGCATATTCTTGCGCAACTTAGCAAAGGAGCTCGGAGGTTTCTCCGTGGGCCTCGTGGGCGAGCCCCTCAATAGGTTCAGTACTCTGAAGTCCGTCGCGGACTCAAAACACCTCCCGAGCTGCCTACAATGGATTCGAGTCATCGGCTCGGGTGGCGGCCATGGGCATCGGGGCCCACCGCCAGGCATGGTTCCAATCATCAGATTTGGAGCAGTGGGTGTAGGAGAAGCTCCTAGACGTCCCCTGCCTCAGCGAGCAGCTCTTCAGCAAGCCGATGGAGAATAAGGCCGTGGAGATAGAAACTGAGTTAGTCACCACAACCCGTCTCTCGCGCAAGACCTCCACAGGCAGTACCTGCGCTTCAGGGTACGGGGAGAGCACTTCCAGTACACGATGCTCGCGTCCGCTCCACGGGTCTTCATGAAATGCCTCTCCGTGGTGACCGCCCATCTCAAGCGTCAGGGCCTGCCGGTCTTTCCCTACCTGGCTCGTCATGGGATCCTCGGTCAAGGAAACCCGGTGAGCAACAAAGCACGCAATCCTTCTGTTGGAAGGCTTGGGGTTCGTGGTCAACTACCCAAAGTCTCACCTCGAGCTGGTGCAGGCACTCGAGTTTATTGGGGCATGCCTCAATACTCAGTGGGCAACCGCATTCTTAGCAGCGGATCATGCCAATAGCCTCTGAGCCCTGGCAACTCGGGTCCAAAGCACTCCCCAGGTCACAGCTCGGATGATGCTGCCCCTCCTGGGCCACATGGCCTCCACTGCCATGCCCGGCTGCATATGCGGACAGCTCAGTGGTGCCTCAGCACCCAATGGAGCTCGTCCATCGATCACCTCAGGGACCTTACAGACCTTCACTTGTCCATGAGCTGGTGGCAAAACCCCCGCAACCTTCTCCGGGGGTTGCCCTTCCAGGCCCCACAGCACAATGCAGTGCTGACTACAGATGTTTCCCTGTTAGGGTGAGGAGCCCACTGCGGGCCGCTGTGCACGCAGGGGCAGTGGTCGCCCAAGGAGTCTCAGCAACAGATAACTTTGCTCGAACTCCAGGCAATTCAGTGGGCCCTAAGGGGCCCTCGAGGGCAACCTCAAGGGGAAGTCTGTACTCGTGCAGACCAACAACTGCTTGGCAGTGTTCTACGTCAACAAGGAGGGAGGCACTGGATCACGCTCCCTCTGCCGGGAAGCAGTCCTCATCTGCTCCTTTGCCGTCTGGAAGATGTCCCTCAAGGCGACCTAACTTCCGTATCAGGAGAATGTCCTGGTAGACAGGCTCAGCAGGATCCTTCGCCCCCACGAATGGCAGCTGGATCCAGGGGTGGCAGGCTGGCTGTTTCTTCGCTGTGGGACGCTGGCGATAGATCTCTTCGCCAGTCCCCAGAATGGCAGCTTCCCCACTTTTACGGCCTGGTACCGCACCCAAGTAGGGAGAATCCAGATGCTTTCCTTCTGGACTGGTCATCCAGCCTGCTCTATGCATTCCCTCCCTTTCCTCTCATTGTGAGAACCCTTTTCAGAGCTCAGCGGGATCGGGCATTGTTGATCCTCGTAGCCCCCCTTGTGGCCTCGGCAGCCTTAGTTCCCGCTTCTGCTCTGGCTGTTGATGGAGCCTCCTGTTCCCCTGGACTTTGCCTCGAGTCTGCTAACACAGGAGGAGGGGCGGGTGCAGCACCCGAACCTAGCCTCCTTATCCCTCACGGCCTGGTTGCTGAACAGGTTTCCCTAGCCTCACTGGCTCTTCCGGAGGAGATTGAGAAGGTCCTCCTTGCCTCGAGGAAGGACTCTACTAGAAGGCCTATGCCTTCAAGTGGCGACACTTCTCGATCTGGTGCTCGGGGCTCCAGATCGACCCATTCTCGTTTCCCATTCGATGGATCCTTCAGTACCTCCTCCATCTCTTGAAGGAAGGTCTGAAGTCGAACTCTGTCAGGATACACTGGAGCGTCATCTCGGCGAACCACCTCCCCATCAAGGGAAAGCCCCTCTTGGGACAACCGTTAGTGTCCAGCTTTATGCGGGGTCTTTTGCTTTCCAAGCCGTCCATCCGACCTCCTCCGGTGGAATGGGACCTGAATGTGGTGATCATGCAGCTCACCTGTCCACTCTTCGAGCCAATGGCGACGTGCTCGCTCTGGCACCTGTTCTGGAAGGTGGCCTTCCTGGTGGCGCTGACCTCGGCCCACTGAGTCAGTGAGCTACAGGCTCTCATGGCTGATTGTCCTTACACCAGGTTTTATCGGAATAGGGTGGTTCTCTGAACCCACACTAAATTCCTGCCTAAAGTTGTCTTGGGTTTCCATCTTAACCAGGAGATAGTCCGGCCAACTTTCTTCCTGAGACCCCACACCGACCAGGCATCGACGGCTCTTCACATCCTTGACTGCAGAAGGGCTCTCGCCTTCTACTTGCAGCGCACCCAGACTCATCGCAAGTCTGGCCAGCTCTTTGTGACCTATGATACCAATCGGCCTGGGCAGGCAGTTACCAAATGCACCCTCTCGGTTTGGGTGGCTGACTGCATCGCTTTCACTCATACGAAGGCAGGTTCCCCGTTAGATTGTTGAGCCACCGTGCACGGGGTTCAGGCCAAAGTGTCCTCTGTGGCCTCGCTGCGCTCCATGCCCCTGTTGGACATCTGCCGGGTGGCGACCTGGTCTTCCATGAATACCTTCGCTACTCACTACTGCCTGGAGAGGGTCCTGCCAGGACAGCGCCTTCGGCCAGACTGTACTCCATAATCTGTTCGGGGTATAAGCAACTCCTGCCCTCCAACCCTTCTTTACGACTACCAAGGGCTTCGTCCCGAGGACTCAGTCTCCTTCGGACATCGGCTTCTGCTCACAGCCTTGCGGAGGCGTTTTTTTGTTACAGGTTCGGTAGCCTGTAGCTGGGGCATCCCATAAGTGAGGACTGACTTCCTGCTTGTTCCTGGAGAAAGCATAGTTACTCACCTGTAACAAGTGTTCTCCAGGGAAGCAGGAATCAGTCCTCACTACCCTCCCTCCTCCCCTGATGAGTTGCTGGATTTTTGTCCTTCCCTTGCTATCTGCTTGGTAGGGCTCAAGCTAAGGGACCGGACTGAGCAAGATGGCACCCTTGGGTGGGAAGAGGACCCCGCATGCATGGCAGCAATCCCAAAGGTTTCGGTGCCGACGTCAACCATAAGTGAGGACTGAGAACATCTGTTACAGGCGAGTAACTACGCTTTATTCTGTATCAGTCTAAGCAAATTTTTTTTAATGAACCTCAGCAACTTCAGTTTCTTCAGGGTAAGTAAAATGTTGGAGGGGGAATGAGCTTTCTGTCATTTCTACATTCAGAGGTTTTTTGGATATGTTTGTAAAAATATAAAAAAAGTAAAAAATAAAAGAATTCAGTGCTTTTCTTAAATTGGGAAAGTAAAGGAGCATAGTCATCCATCATATGTTAAATGTTACTAATTAATAAATGCTTGATTTCAGTAAGGCTTTCCAGCAGCGTTGTCACACTCATGTACCCAGTTTACTTTTCACAAAACAAATCTTCTCATAAATCAGACAGGTGAAATCCACTGTAATACATTGTCAAAATTGGATAAAAATGTAGAAACTATATTTTTTCTGTATCTGATAATATGCTTTTGCAGTAATGATTTTAGGAACCCTTTTTTTTTTCTTGTTGACAGCAGGCTAAAGGTGTTGTAAGTTCAGCGGCTGTCCAAGCAGTTCGTGGCAGAGGGAGAGGAGCAGTAGCACGAGGAGCGTTTCTGGGAGCAGCCGCTGCCCCTGCATACATAACACCAGGTACTGTGTGGATTGTTTTTAAAGTAAAAATTTAGTCCACAGGGGTGTGTTAATGTCCATTCATGCTGAAGACCATCGTCTTTCTGAAGAACATTATCTAAATATGAACCTACTTCTTAACTTTCATTTACCTATAAGTAAAGATCTGTGCTTAAGTCAAGCTTTCTTCAATTCCAGTATTGTATTTGCCATCACCTGATGGTTGTTTCATAAATCCACCACCCGATATTTTTGTTTTATCTGTAGAAGTCCAAAGCAAATTATAACTTATGAGGCTAAAGTGGCATGCTGGATGCGGAATAGGCCTGCGCTAGCTGTTAGGGGTGTGCCCAGCATATTCCCTGGCAGTTAGCACAGTGAAGTACCCCAGCATGCTAAACCAGCAAGCACATTTTAATGCAGATTCAGCAGGTGGTGGTGAGTAGCATTCACAGGGCAAGTTAATTACACCCCCTCCTTCGCTAAATGCAATATGCAGTCCACACCCACGCTCTGCCCCAACCCACTCATTCTACACCCTGTTGCGCACTAAGCAATTCACATTGGATTTTTACTGCAGTGTAATTTTAATGCACATCAAACCCTATGCTAATCATTAGCACACTTCCATATACATGTCCCTATATGCATATGCCTGATAAAAGGCAAAATAAATGTGCTTAATTTTATAAATCCAGGTAAAAAATCCACCTTACGGGGTCTGAGAGCCAGGGGTTCAATTCCCACGTTAGGGACAAGTAACCTCAGGCCGGAGGGACTGGGGTCTCTATGTATTTATTTATTTTCACTCCTTGTGGCCTTGGGTAAGCCACTTAACCCTCCATTGCCTCAGGTACGCTTAGGTTCTGAGTCCTTCAGGGATGAGGGAATAAAAAGCGCCTATTAGAATATATCTGTAAACCACTCTGATACACACAGTAAAGGGCGGTATATCAAGTGCCTATAATCATAACCATAACCAAAGCTGCTTTTGGATCTTGTCCCTTTATTCTCCTGTTTATCATCCATTTTGTGTTGAAACCTCTGTTGTGTTTGTCTTGCATAGATAGTCCCTGCTCAATAGAGCTTACAATCACTTATATATTTACAGGGTGGCCCAAAAAAGGCAAGAACATCTCGTAAATTAAAAGCTTAAATAGTTTACTTATTTACCTTTTTTAGCTATATAAATAAATTTCGACATTTTCCGGTCGCCATCTTTTATTTTTTTTAAAATTTGTCAATCGTTTACATCTGTCTTTTTGAATTTTTAAATAACTTATATGCTACAAGATGTTCTCACTTTTTTTGGGCCACCCTGTGTGTGTGTATATATATCTCCAGGAACAAGCAGGAATGAGTCTTCACATATGGGTACGTCGGTACCGACGGAGTCTGCGCGGGAACGCTCCCCAGCGTCCAATTAGAACGCTTTTGGGAGCATCCCACCACGCCTGCATGCTGCCTTCCCGCCTTTCCCAACTGCCTCTCCTCAGTTTTCGTTTTTCCGCGGAGCCGGCAGGACGTACTCCTGTCACCGCAGGAAATTTCTTCCTTTATTTTTGTTTTTTCTTGTGGTCGCGTCTGCCTTCCCTCAACGCACCGGTACCGCCAGTGTTTTTCTTTTTCTTTTGTTGAACAAAATTATTTCCTTGGTAGGGAATTTTTCCCTGTTTAGTGCCTGACGGTTTTCGGCTTACTAGGCCTCTCCACTTCCTTCATGGAAACGTCAGCCACTATTCCTAAAACATGTTTTAACTGTGGCGGTACTAAGTTAGTCTTAGACACCCATAACTGGTGCCTTCCATTTTTGGGTCCTGACCACCATCCGCTGGAGTGTCCCTCCTGCAGTATTTTTTCTAAAAGAAGTTTTCAGCATCGAGCTCAGCTCGATACGCGGTTCCCGTCAGCTCTGAGGGTACCAGCTACAACTTCTTCTTCACAGGATCAGGTAACCCCACAAAAGTCTGTAAAGACTAGCCAGTCCTCGGGTGGTAGATCTCATGTTCAACATCGAGATGGCTTCGGTCTTGCCCTCGAGGACAATTTGGCTTTAAAACCCCGGCGGGAGTCTTCGGCCTCCAAAGCACTAACGGGGTTTCAGGTTATTTCCGGGGTTTTCACCTCCGCGAAAATACCTGAGCCATGCTCGGTGGTATCCGCTGGGAGCGGTGCCGGTACCCCGGCATCGGCAACAGTATTGGATGAAACACTCCACACCGATGATCGCAGTCTAGCATTCTCGGTATCTTCGGTGCCGCTAGAGCCGCTACAGACTGATCTTCCAGCATCGGTATCGATCCCGGTACCGATTCTGGCATCCATGTCGGTATCCTCCAGGTCTGTGTCGATTGATTCGCTGCTTTCAATGCCGAGTCTAGAATCGATCTCTAGCCTGGACGATTGGGTACCGACTCGTCTCGGTATCGACCTCACTCGCTGCCAAAGACATTGTCCCGGAGATCAAAGTCTACCGCTCTCGGTACCTTCGGTACCATTAGAGTCGCTTCAGACTGATCATCCGGTGTCGGTACCGACTGCAATACCACTGCCGGTTCCATTTTCTACCTTGCATCGGTACCGGTGCCTTCCATGCTTACTTCCACAAGCTCGCTTCCTTCGGTACCGAGCTTGGAGTCTATTCCTGGCATGGATAGTTTTTCACCGGTTCGTCGCGGTACCGACCTCGAGCGGTACCGCCGACTATCCTTTCAGGATAACCCGATGCTCCACCCTTTTGGGTCTGGTACTCTAATGGATCAATCCATTAGTGCTAAGGCTAGATCTTCAACAGATCTCATCTTCACTCCTCATAATACAGGATCCCCTTCTGGGGAAATTTCTTTTCAAGCAATCTCCAGGAACAAGCAGGAATGAGTCTTCACATATGGGTATGTCGGTACCGACGGAGCCTGCGCGGGAACACTCCCCAGCATCCAATCAGAACGTTTTTGGGAGCATCCCACAGCGCCTGCGTGCTGCCTTTCCAACTGTCTCTCCTCAGTTGTTCTTTTTCCACGGAGCCAGCAGGTCGTGTTCCTGTCACCGCAGAAGAATTTCCTTATTTTTTTCTTTATTTCTTTTCTGTACGCGTCTGCCTTCCTCGACGCTATACCGGTACCGCCGGTTCTTTTTTTTTTTTTTTTTTTAAAACAAAGACTTTTTATTTTTCTTCAGGTGTACTTCAGTTTTGGGCCTTAGGCCCAAAACC
The DNA here is from genome assembly GCA_033557465.1 of Ichthyophis bannanicus. Lineage (NCBI taxonomy): Eukaryota > Metazoa > Chordata > Amphibia > Gymnophiona > Ichthyophiidae > Ichthyophis > Ichthyophis bannanicus. The sequence continues at coordinate 351,216,996 of CM066039.1, read as the reverse complement.
TTTTCCTTAAATATGGAAAAACCTGCCTCAGGTTTTAAGAAGTGCACAAAATGTGGCGGTACTATATCCGTCACCGACACCCATGACTGGTGTCTCAAATGTTTAGGCCCTGACCATTCCATTAAAGATTGTGTGTCCTGTTCCATGATGTCTAAGAGAGGTCGACAGAACCGAGCTGCCAAGCTCAGTACCCTGTTTCCCTCTGATGCGGCTTCGGTGGCATCGACGTTTTCCAGGGCGGCTGCTTCCTCACATGGATCTCAGGTAACTAAACATAAATCCAGCCGGTCCTCGAAGGGCAAATCTCCTTCTAAGCATCGAGATGACCCTGGCCTTGCCCTCGAGGATTCTGCACCGGCAAAATTACCCCGGCGGGAGGCTTCGGCTTCTAAAGCATCATCATCGTGGTTCCAGGACGATCTAGATGGTGTGGCCTCAACAGATCTCCTGGTGCCATGCTTTGGGGTACCGGTGGCCTCCACCGGTACCGACTTCCAGGCATTGGCAGCGTCGATGGATCAGAGGATTCTGTCCATCGAACGCAGTCTGGCAGCTTTCCTTGTGGCATCGACGCCCATGGTACCGCATCAGACTACTCCGCAGGTACCGGCTCCGGTATCGCCATCGGCACCGATTCCGGTACCGGTGGCATCGACATCGGCTTCGGTGTCAGCCATGCCGGTACCCTGCCCTTTGCAGCCCTCCGGTACCGATACCTCGGTACCGATGATTCCCGATACCTATCCCGGTCGGTACGGGTATCGGGCTTTGCAAGAGCATCCCGACAGGCGATACTTCGATTCCTCTGACTCTGAGGATTCTGAAGAGTCTGTCGATGCAGCGATGCTTCTTCCACAGGAGTCCTAAACGAAGGATGTCTCCTCCAGAGGACTTGTCTTTTCAAGACTTTATCAGAGAGGTGGCTCGGGGTCTCTCTATTACAGTAGCCCCAGAGTCAGAGCCTAGAGCTAAGGAGTTAGATATTCTACAATATCCTAAAACTCCTAAAGAGGCAGCTATCTTACCTATTCATGAGATTCTGTATGATCTCATGTTAAGGATGTGGGCAGCACCTCTATCCACCTCTCCTCATTCTCGCAGGTTAGACACCATGTATCATGTCCCTCCTTGAATGCGTAAGCAGAGCCTCAGCTATAGCTATAGGTGCACGTAGGATTGCTTGGCTTCAAACATCTGATTTGGAGACCTGGGTCCAAGATGAATTGGGAAATATCCCTTGTACAGGGGAGAATCTGTTTGGTAAAGATTGGCAAGCAAAAGCCAATCAGATGGATGATGAAAATTCTGCTTTGGATAGACTGCTCATCTTCAGGACCTCTCCACCCAGGGCATCTGGTCCCCACAGGAGACTTCTCTACATATCAATCTCTTGGAACTCAGAGCAATCTTCCTTGCTCTGCGAGTTTTCCACACCCTGCTCAGCCACAAGACGGTCCTTGTCCACACGGATAATCAGGTAGCCATGTTCTACATAAACAAGCAGGGAGGAACTGTCTCTCTGTCACTTTGCAACGAAGCTCTGCGACTGTGGGCCCTCGCCAAAGAGCATCACATTCATCTTCTGGCAGTTTATCTTCCAGGTGTTCAAAACTCTTGGGTGGACAGACTCAGTCGAGTTCTGCTTCCACACGAGTGGTCCCTACATATGGACCAGGTATCCAAGATTTTTCAAATTTGGGGAACCCCGGACATAGACCTCTTTGCAAGTCCGTGGAATGCCAAACTTTCCCGGTTCTGTTCCAGAACTCCGGCTCAGGGGGCTCAGGCAAGGGATTCTTTCCTCCTTCACTGGGGTCAAGACTTCCTGTATGCTTTCCACCCATTCCCCTGATCCCCCAAAACCCTGTTCAAGCTTCAGAGAGACAGAGGCCACATGATTCTCATAGCTCCACATTGGCCACGGCAAGTGTGGTACCCTCTGCTTCTACATCTCTCTCAAGCTCCCTTCACTAAATCCTCCTTCCTGCTTTGAGGTTTAGAACCTGCAGTTTGCTTCTTCTCTTACAAGCATCTACATCTGTTCCATCCCAAACTTTACATTAAAGAGACATCCTGACTTTTAGCTCATAGAGCTCTTTAGCATGATGATGCTTTACAGGTAATAAGGTTACTCCTCTTCCTTCTAAGTAGATAGAGGAGTAACAACTGTCAATAAGGTCCTCTATACCTTTATCTTTGACAGTTTCTCCTGTATCAGCATGTCTCATGTTATTCTTTTCAAAGATTTACTCCATCATAAGTCTCTTGTTCAACTCTGCCCCTCTTACTGAGACATTTTGGTCTGTAAGAGTATACTACTTAACTGAGGGCTTATCCCTAAGCCCTGAGTTTCTATTCAGAGTTATCGCCACCTTGCATTCTTGTTGCTCGTGGCAGCTTCTCAGACAATGATGGAGTTTTTACCACTCCTACTTATGTCTGTAAGTCTTTTTTAATCTTGAGACCTAAGATTTGTTCTGCCGCTCTAACAATAGTTAGAATGCAGGGGCTCTTAGTGTTTAAACCACTAACTTGCTAACCAAGCACCCAGGGCTTGATCTCCAATATTAATCTTTCTGGCCTTAGTACTAAGTCCCAGACAGACTTGGAACCTTCTCAGGTTTTCTTGTTGCAGCATACCTTCTATCCTTCGCCTTCCCCAATCCTTGGCGTTGGCGGAATAGTTCAGGTCACATACTGGCTCTTAAACAGCCAATTCTAGCCAACCTGCAACATGCTCTCTGCATCTCTACAGAGCAGCTCTGCACTATGGGCCCTTGCTAGAGAGCAAATAATTCCAGATGGTTAGGAAGGGCTTTGCTGGGTTCTTCCCTACCCTTACCATTTCCATTAAAGTCGTTTTCTTCAATAAAGGACACACACCTTTAATTAAATGAAGACCTACAGAATTATCCAATTCCCTGGGTTGGTTCACATTCCCAGTGGACCCCTTCACCAGGGATGGTTTTCTTTCACTGACAGCCAGTCTTTGTTTGTGTATTACCTTCCATCCTCAATTCCTCATGGAATAATTCATATTGAGCGCAAGAATGCATCATACTCATTTTGCCCTCTTAGAAGGGTAAATATGGTATCTCTTTTCATTGCATCTTCTTCTCCAGCTGTCATGCTGGAGTTATGGAAGGTTACAGACTCACTGTCAGCGGATTAAACATCCTCCATTCCTGGTTTTTCAAGGGCTAGAGTTCTTAGAATATTCTAGACTTCTCCTTGTCAGTGAGAGCACGCCCTTGGCTCTCTCACCCAAAACAAGGGAGAATGGATTCTCTAAACATCTCCTCAAGCAGGTATTCCCTTCTTGTTATTAGATGAATCTCTCTCTTCACATATCCCTATGTGGGGACATGGGTATATATATTTATGCATACATGTATATAGACATCTGCATGTCTGTAGCCATATATATATATATTTCTATCTGCCTAGGTTCATATATATTTAGATACATATATATATTTTCCTATACGGCCCCGACAGATAGTCACTATCCTTTTCGATGCTACTCCAGCATGTTCAGGATTCTACGTAACCAACCACTTCCCTGTGGTAGTTAAAAGGTTTCCACCATGACCTTCAGTTTAGGTACATCTGAAGTCCTCCATGTACCATCTTTTTTCCTAAGTAACTTCATTTAAGAAGGACATTCTGAATTTTTCAGTAAATAGGAGGCTACAATGTCTCATACTTCTGTCCTTCTCTGATCTCCAGGAGCAAGCAGGAATGAGTCTTCACATATGGGTATGTCGGTACCGACAGAGTCTGCGCGGGAACGCTTCCCAGCGTCCAATCAAGAGCTTTTGGAAGCATCCCAGCACGCCTGCGTGCTGCCTTCCCGCCTTTCCCAACTGCCTCTCCTCAGTTTTCGTTTTTCCGCAGAGCCGGCAGGACGTCCTCCTGTCACTGCAGAAAATTCTTGTTTTTATTTTTTAGTCTTCTTGTGGTCGCGGCTGTCTTCCCGACGCCACCGGTACCGCCAGTGTTTTCTTTTCTTGCCTTGAAAAATTTTTCCTTTTCCACGGGATATTTTTTCTTCATAGTGTCCCACGGTCTCTTAGGCCTTTTAGGCCTCTCTTTTTTCCTTCATGGAACCGCCAGACACTTTCTCCAAGAAATGTTCAGACTGTGGCGGTACAACTTTATTTTTAGACCCTCTAGGTCGGTGTCTAACCTGCTTGGGTCCTGACAACAATTTGGTAAGAAGAGGTTTTCAACATCGAGGCTCCCTCGATACACGGTTGCCCTCCAACTTCGGGGCACCGTCCCCTTCTTCGTCCACACAGGATCAGGTAACCCAAAAACAGTCTGTTAAGACTAGCCAGTCCTCGAGTGGTAGGTCTCATGCGCAGCATGTAGACGGCTCCGGCCTTGCCCTCGAGGGCCCACTGGCTTCAAAACCCTGGCGGGAGTCTTCGGTCTCCAAAGCCTATAAGGGGTTTCAGGTTGTTCCTGGGGTTCACCCCCCACAGAACATACCTAAGCCGTGTACAGTGGTGGCATCCACTTCGAGTGGTACCGATACACCGGCATCGGCACTGGTGTTGGATGAAACACTCCTCACCAGGGATCGTCATCTGGCATCCTCGGTACCTTTGGGACCGGTGGATACCCTCCAGATTGACTTTCCATTATCGGTACCAACACCGATACTCCAACCAACGTCGGTACCCTCCAGATGTGCATCGATAGCCTCGCTTCCTTCAATGCCGAGTCTGGAATCGATCTAGACTGGGTACCGACTCGCCTTGGTACCGGCTCTCGACGGTACCGAAGGCTCGGTTCCGATGATTCGGATCCGCAACTCTCGGTTCCCCCAACGCCGATTGAGTTGCCACCAGTTCCCCTTCTTTCACCGGTATCAGACACGGTACCGAAGTTGGTACCGATGTACTCATTACCTTCACGGTCGGTGCCTTCCATGCTGCGCTCATCAGGCTCTTTGCCCTCGATACCGAGTTTGGAATCGATCTCTAGTCTAGAAGACTGGGTACCAATAGATTTTGGTACCGACACCGATCGATACCGGTGCTTAGGTACCGAGGATAGCGGCCGGAGGTTTTCGGTTACCTCGGTACCGATTGAACTGTCACCGATGACTGCTCCGATGTCTTTGTCGATTTCGACTCCGACATCAGTACCGGTATCAGCATCGATACCGGTACCCACAGTAGCATCGTTGCCAATTCCTGCCATGCTTTTTTCAACAGGATCACTCCATTCTATACCAAGCTTGGAGTCGATACCTGGCATGGACAATGTGGTAAGGATGGGGGCTGCTCCTGACAGCCAGTACCAGCAACCATCTTTTAAGCACTCCACACTGCACTCTGCAGGATCTTCTATTCCTATATATTTGGATAACTCTGTGGATGCTCAGGCTAGCTCTTTAGATCTACCCTGTCCAGGGGAAATTCCTGTTTGGGATCCCTCTTTTCAGAGTTTCCTCCTGGATATAGCAAGATCTCTTGCCACTCCTATTCCAGGACATGATCCTGCACAAGGCTCTGTTTCTGCCAAAGCAAAGGACAACATAATGTTTCCTTTGCATCATTCCTTGCAGGATCTCCTTCTAGGAATGTGGGAAACACCTTTAAGGGTACCCCCACCCCCCAGGGCAACTGATTTTTTATATCAGGTGCCCCCCTCTCCAAGGTTTCAAAAGACTCAACTTCCTCATCATTCCATAGTAGTGGAATCAGCAATGAGGCAGGTAAAGAGTAAGAAAAAGCACTCTTCTTATCCGCCAGGTCGTGAGTCTAAGACACTAGATGCCTTTGGACGTCAAACCTTCCAGACATCTATGCTTTCTGCAAGAATTCTCTCATATATATTTTATATGAGTCTTTCTCTTGAGGAGGTCACCAAGCAGTTACATCTTTTCACTCCTTTCCTTCCAGATTCGAGGAGTAAAGACTATTCTTCACTGCTTAAGCATATCCAGAATATTTCTTGGTTTCTTTCTCGTGCTTCCCTAGACTCTTTTGAGTCTGTTAGCAGAACTTCTGCTATTGCTATAGGGGCACGATGTAGAGCCTGGCTCCAATCTTCAGACTTGGACAAATGGGCACAACAACGTCTGGGACATACTCCTTGCACTGGAGAAAATCTTTTTAACAAGGAGTCTTTACGTCAGGTTACTCAGTTATCCATTGATTTACCTGTTCCTAAGGTTTGTTCTACACCTACTTCTGTCCCACTAGGTAGGAAATCTCCTACCAGACTTTCTTCCCACAGGAGAAGAAGGTTTTATTCATCACTTGCCCATCATACAAATGTTCCCCAACAGGGGAGGCATCGTCCTGGTCTGAAGATTCCAACCTCTCACCAGGCTCAGCAAACCCAGCATCTGCAGGGTTTCTGATCAATCATCATCAGATGCTTGTGACTCTTGGGGTTAGCATCTACAGTTGCTTCTTCTCAATGGAAGCAATCCACCGCTTCATTCTAACCCCTACACATGGATCCCTTTCCAAAAGATATCCATTTTTTCTATATTTCTATGAGCTGTCAGGATATTCATGCCTATAGGTCACAGGTTTCTCCTCTTTTCCTGCTAAGAAAAGAGGTCTAACCACTATCAAATGATAGTTCCTGTGCCAGCATGTATCTTTCCTTTCTATAGACTTCCTACTTCGTAAGTCTTCTTCAGCTCCATTCTCTTCACCCTCTTACCAAGTTTTTCCCCTGTAAGAGGGAATTACTTACTGGGAGGCTTTTTCTTCAGCCTCTCTACTTTTCTCACTTTCCAGTGCGGAGTTTATCTCCTCTGCTCAATCTTGCTTTGGGGCAGCTTATCAGACATGTCCAGAGTTTCCTACTCCTGTTCTGTCTGTTCTTTCTGTTTTTGAACAGTAAGATTCTTTCTGCTGTCTTGCTAACAGCTGCCTATGCAGGAGCTTCAATGTTTAGACCACTGGTTCTTGTCCACAAACAACCAGATTGTCATCCACTAACATTCTGTCTAGTCTTAGTAGTGGCTCCAAGTCATCACTGTAACATCACCCTCATCAATGCTCGATCAATCAGGAACAAGACCCACATAATCTATGACATCATCAAAGATGAGCAACCAGACATCCTCTGTATAACTGAAACCTGGATCACTGACACTGATGCAGCCATATTAAACCAGATAAGCCATCCCGGATACAACCTCTACAACTGCCCACGAACAAATAAAAGAGGTGGAGGAGTCCTCATAATAGCTAAAACCAACCTACAACTTGCCACCACGTACCTGGACTCAAACTCAGACGTAGACATGCTTAAAGTCGAGAACCCAGCTCTATCCATTTGTCTGATTTACAGAGCCCCCTCGACGAACCAAGAAATACTTGCCTCGGTACTAGAAAACATCTCTTCAACACAACCAAAGAAATTCCAAGTTATTCTTTGGCGTGGCTCTTAGGCGGGGCACGATAGGCGACTCAAAAGATCCCACACGACACCACCAGTGACCCGATACCTGGAATCACACAGCCTCCTGTCGCTCAACTCAGAAAACCACGAGCAAGCTCTTCACATCAGACTGCACTCGAAAACGACAGTGGCCCCTCTGAAAATCCTAAACAGCAAGTAACCCATACTAATCGGACCTTTATCATGAACTGCAAATAGCACCAAACACCACTTGACCTGTAGTAATAACTTCACCAGTGTATTACTGTTGCCAGTAATTATTCCCATTCACTGTATTACTTTCTATTATTGTCAGTAAGTACACTAAACTCCTCTTGACCTGTAGTAACCTCTATAATAATAACTCTCACTTTCTTTACCAAAGTTCTTTACTGTTGTTCGTAATCTAGTCTCAATTAACTTTATCAGCGTAATACTGTTGCCAGTAATTATTCCCATAAACTGTATCACCTTTTACTGTTGCCAGTAATTATTCTCATGCACTGTATTACCTTTTACTGTTGCCAGTAATTATTCTCATGCACTGTATTACCTTTTACTGTTGCCAGTAATTATTCTCATGCACTGCATTACCTTTTACTGTTGCCAGTAATTATTCTCATGCACTGCATTACATTCTACTGTTGCCAGGAACTATTCCCAATTCACTGTGCTCCCGTTCACTGTTGCTAGTAATTATACCCTCATTCAACTGTGCCACCCTATTACCACTGCCCCGCTACCAATCCAGAATGTACAAGCCCCTGATATTATTCATCTCTCTCCTTACCCTTGGGCTCCCCAACCTCTCTAATGCATTCAACCAGGGCACTAACCCCATTCCAATCCTACACCATGGAAGGAGACGGCCCGAACTCCCACACCATACCGCAACAAAAACCAACCACACACCCCACTCCCACCTACTTAACATCCCCCTCCAACTGTTCAAAAAGACACAAGCCAAGAAACAACGTCAGCAACACCTACTGAAATGTGCTTTGATAAATGCCAGATCCGTACGCTCAAAATGGCCTGCAGCCATTGACCTGATACCACTACACAATCTCGACATCCTGATGATCACCGAGACATGGCTGTCTGATTGCGACAATGTCCTCTTGAATCAGATGCTACCCCCGGGATTCTCCCTATTTACATGCCACAGGTCCACCCAGAAAGGAGGCGGAGCACTCATCCTTGCCAAAGCCAATCTTCAATTCAAGTTGCGTAACACCTCCAGCTCAACTCACCTTGACGCTCTCACCATATCAAACGAATCATGCGCAATCAACCTCCTATACCGGGCACCCACTCCATCACCAGATGACCTATCGACAATAATTGAGCTAGCATGTACCACTTCAACCCCGCACTCTCCGAATTGGCTAATCGGTGACTTTAACCTCCCATCTCTTCAAGATAGCCACTCAACAGCATTCCTTGAGGCACTAGAGGATCTAGGATTCAAACAATGTGTTGACTCTGCCACCCACACTAAGGGAGGCAAGCTGGATCTCATATTCGCACCTCTTTCTAGCACATCGGCATCCCAAGACCTCGCACTATCCATGACACCAGTGCCTTGGTCCGATCACCATCTCCTCAGCTTCAACATATCCATAAGCACTCCCAGTAACAATCTGACAACAACAAATACAAATACCTCCAGAACTTCAGCAGCCCGATTCCGCCCACTCAACAAGAGCGAAGTCCTAGAGAACCTCCAACCTCTTATGACCACCACATCCCTCAACCTAGATGACCTCATATCCATATGGGATAAAAACCTTAGAGCTGCATCCTGTCCATCTTATGCCGAAGAAACGACAAAACGACGAAAGCATGCACCCTGGTTCTCTACGGACCTACGAACATCTCTGCACCACCTACGCAAACTCGAGAGACAGTGGCGCCGAACCCACTCCTCGGAAGCACACATGGCATACAACTCATACTTGCTGACCCACCGTGTGAAGATAATGCAGAAAAGAAAACTCTATCACACTGATTTACTAAAACGCTCCATCAACAAACCACATGCCTTGTTCAATATAGTAAAATCCATAACAGGAGAGCCAGCCTCTGTCAACCCCCCAATGCCTCAAGCTCAGGAATTTGCAGACTATTTACAATCTAAGATGGTCAAGACCAACGCAAAAACAGGCATCAACAATCCCTCCGTTCCATCCAATACATTTCAAGCGACTCCACTATGCAACTTCTCCACAGTATCCAATAAAGAGGTTGCGGACATCGTTGCTGCTGTCAACCCCTGCACAGCACCTAATGACCCCTGCCCAGCCAGCTGGATTAAAGATCTCCGCCACAACATAAGCAACATCCTGGCCAAAATATTGAACCAGTCCTTTATCACAGGATCATTCCCGCAGAGCCTCAAAAACACCTCTATCAAGCCCTTACTAAAAAACAGCAGGCTGGACCCATCTAAAGTAGAATCCTTCAGACCAATATCAAGCATCCCCCAACTTGCCAAGATCATCGAAAAAGCCGCTCAACAACAAATCCAGCAACATATCGACACCGAAGCACCTTTGGACCCAGCCCAACACGGATTCAGAGAAGCACATGGAGTAGACACTGTCCTCACAACCCTGTTCAACGATCTGATCACAGGAACCAACAGCATCCAACAAGGCTTTGTCCTTATTTTCCTAGACATCTCTGCCGCCTTCGACTCGGTGAGTCATGACATACTTCTACAGCGCTTGAAAGAAAAGGGAATCCAAAATACAGCTCTAAAATGGTGTGAATCCTACCTATCCAATAGATGGCAACAAGTCAAGGCTGGCCACTCATCCTCCGAACCTTTTCTGCAAACACAGGGAGTCCCCCAAGGATCGTCCCTATCATCACTGATGTTCAACATTTATATGCAGCCGATATGTGACTTAATCCGATCCTTCAATGTAAAATGCCTTGCATATGCTGATGACATCCTCCTTTACATGCCGTTCTCGATAGACCAACCAGTGCTCTCCCCAATAATTAATTGCTTCAAAGCAGTAACCGATTGGCTATTATCACAAAACTTACGGATCAATCACGGCAAGACAGATGTCCTATTTGTCACAAGGAACCTCAAATTTACACCTCCCTCATCACTACATATCAACAACATAGAATTGAAGTCCAAATCCACAATCCGCTACCTCGGCATCACCTTGGATCAGCACCTGAACATGACAATGCATATAAAAAACATTACAAAGGCAATATACCATAAGATCAGAACTCTACGACACCTCCGACACCTACTGGACTTCTCAGATTACCGAACAACCTTCCAGGCACTAGTCCTTCCACATGTCGATTTCGCGAACATTATCCTTCATGGCCTCCCTCAATCGACCTTAAACCCGCTCCGCTTAGCCTTGAATGCAGCTGCAAGAGTCCTCTCCGGATCCTCAAGATCCGACCACATAACGCCCATCATGAAGGGTTTGCATTGGCTTCCTCTAAATGCCAGACTGCAATACAAATCACTGGTCCTCACGTTCAAAGCCATAAATAACCACCCCCCTACGCCAATAAGCAAGCTAATCCATGGCACCCCAGAAAATAGAAGCAGAAGATCAACTGCACAGAACACATTAGCAGTCCCCAAGCTCATGACTAAGTGCACAAAGGCTACCTCCAACAGAGCCTTCTCCTTATTTGCCCCTTTAAGCTGGAATGCACTCCCCCATGAAATCCGTGGAATAAAGAGCCTCATCCTGTTTAGAAAAGCCTTAAAACTCCACCTGTTCACAAAATGTTACTCTGGAACCTCCAACGATAGAAGCACAACCAGCAACCCACAAACTTTCCCTACACACCAGTCACCCCCGCATGTCAACTCCACAGACAACATGCAGTCCCCCTAACCATACCAACCTTCAAGAAACCAATGCAACACCCTCCCACTTCAGAGTACTGTACATAGTTGTAGTTAATCTGTATTTAGTTTCCCCGGTTTCGCTCCCATGTTCAATTCCCTGTTCTGTGTAAACTCAGTGTTGTTGGTATACATTGCAGTATTCTTGTTCGATGTACACCGCGCTGATTTTAATAGCGCGGTATAGAAGAAATGTTAAATAAAATAAATAAATAAAATAATTCTAGGAGACTTAAACCTTTCATCAACAGCAGCCTCTCACGCAGATACTTTCATGGAAGCCATGTCCCAACTTAGGATTTCAACAACTAATAAATGAACCCACTCATGACAAGGGCCACACACTCGACATGGTCTTCACTCCCATGAGAAATCGGTGCATTGTAGAGAAGCCTTTGATAAAGATCAACCCGAAATCATGGTCAGACCACCACCAAATCGATATTCGGATGAAACTACCGTCTTTACCAAAGGACACAAAAGCACGACGAGTACTACTCCAACAAAGGAGATTTAACAAACTAAACTTGGAATGTCTTATAAGTAACATTAAGACGCACATAGATCTTCAAAGCACGGATCTCGATGCACTAACAGACAGCTGGAACACTGGAATTCTGACCGCAGCAAACCCTAAATGGAGCACCACCCCGAACCTGACTAAACAACAATCGGACTGACCAAAATGAAGAGAGAACTCAGAAAGCGTGAAAAAAAATGGAGACGTACGAAATCTATGGAACACAGGATGGAGTACCTCAACCTCCTCTCGAAGTACAAAGAAGAGGTAAACGCTGCGAAAAGGATGCACCACACAAACCTATTAAACAAAGCGATCAACAAACCTAGGGAACTATTTGAGCTGGTGAAATCCCTAACAAAAACATCCCAACCAGACCACCAGGATACCTCTATCCACCCACAAACGCTAGCAAACCACTACGCGAGCAAACTGACTGCAACCATGCCCGACCCCTGTAGGGTAGAGGCACACCGGAAAACTACTGTGGAACAAGAACTGACATGGAGAAACTTCCACAGGATCGATGAGCGACAAACAAGCAACATAATAACTAGCATCAATACCACCACCTCCCCGCTGGACCCCTGCCCCACTGCTTGGGTCAAGGCAGTGAAAAAAGATATAGTCCACCAAGTCTCACACATTGTAAACCTATCACTGCATCAAGGAATTATGCCAGACCAGCTCAAGAAATCTATAATAAGACCAGTACTAAAGAACAATAAACTCAACAAAGCAGACCCAACATCCTACCGCCCCATCTCCAGCATATCCTTCCTAGCAAAAATCATCGAAAAAGCAGCCCTCATACAACTTCAAGAGCACCTAGACGACCACAACATACTAGACATGCAACAATACGGGTTCAGACGAAACCATGGGGTAGAAACGCTTTTAATAGCACTGCTAAATAACCTCCACAAAGGCTTGGAAGACAGGAAGAAAATGTTCTTACTCATCTTCATTGACATCTCCGCCGCCTTTGATACTGTCCATCATGGTATCCTACTAAAAAAGCTGGAATCAATAGGAATTTCGGGAACCACCCTTAAATGGTTCTCGTCCTATATAACGAACAGAAGGCCACAGGTCCAATTCAACGGAGAAAAAGCAGAACGGTTCACTCAAACTCAAGGCATACCCCAGGGATCTGCCCTCTCTGCGCTACTATTCAACATCTACATGCAGCCCCTCTGTGACATCTTCAAAAAACATAATATCAACTACCATATCTATGCAGATGATATTATGCTATACGCTCAATTGGACGCAATTGACCCGAAGTATACACAGCTTGAAACCTGCCTGTACGAGATGTTAGCATGGATCCAGCAAAACAACATGGCAATCAACCATAAGAAAACCAAAGTGATGTATATATCAAGTAAACCAAACTTTGAACCTCCCCCGACAGTCACCCTCTGTAACAACACATACAACACAAAGAATGAGATCAAATATCTGGGAGTCACACTCGACAGCAAACTGAAAATGGAAAAACACCTGCGAAAAACCAACAAGGCCATCTTCCACAAACTCAGAGTCCTACAACCGCTGAGGAGCTTAATCGAACCCTGTGATTTTCGGACGGTGGCACAAGCACTCATTATGCCCCACTTAGACTACTGTAACGCCATACTACAGGGTCTGGCAAAGAAAACGCTAAATATTTTGCAATTGGCCCAAAATGTGGCGGCAAGGGTCATCACACGATCAAGCATTGCTCAACACATCACACCTGTATTGATCGAGCTACATTGGCTACCCGTTGCTGCCAGGATACAATATAAAACTTTGGTAACCACTTTCAAGCTCATACATGACCTAGCGCCATCATTCCTCTCAACCCTGGTCAGCAAGCAACCAACAAACAGAGACAGAAGAACTATCAACTCTGACACACTACAAGTCCCCAATAACATCAGATCAGTAAAAGCCAGTACTAGCAATAAAGCTTTCTCATTCTCTGCCCCAATAATCTGGAATCATCTACCACACGAACTGCGAGCTATAAAAGACATAAATGCCTTCAGAAAGAAACTAAAAACCCATCTCTTCAAATGTCACTATAACCAGATGTAAACCAAAGTGGAATCAAGATGTAAACCAAAGTGGAATCACGAAGCTGATCTGTATAAATGTAATTATTGTATAACTGTAAATATGTAAACCTAACCTTGAAGTGCCAAATCCTGCGTGATGTGACAGACCCCAAATCTATGTATATATTATCCCAATTTTTCTGTCCTGATTTGACCTCTCCCAAATTTGTAATCAAACCGCCACTGATCGCTGGAAGTAGCGGTATATAAGTGTAAACTAAATAAATAAATAAATAAGTCAGTGTTTCACCTCTCTTGGAGATCATCTCACTACAAGCTTTCTAGATTGTCTTCTATTCTGCCATCTTCTTTTTCCTGACTTTGGCAGCATAGTTGGCAGAGATAACTGGCTCTCTAACAGCCAGTTCTATCTCCTCATTCTCCTGCATCATGCTCTCTGCAATCTACAGAGAAGCTTTCCACTATGGGCCCTTGCTAGAGAGCATGGGGGTTGTTTTCTCCAACAGCTATCCTAGCTGCTTAGAAAAGGCTTTGTCATGTGTCCCATGACTAGAAGGTTCTCCCTTCTTTTATTATCTCCTTTTTTGATGTAAAGGACATAGGCCTTCTCTTACGTGAAAGCTCAAAGACTTGCCAGTTCCCTGCTTCGGTCCATAGTTTTCCCAATCGGGGATATGCTCGTCCTCATGGTAAGAACGCATGATACCTTTGCCCTTAAGCAGGTCAACATGGTATCTCATCTCTAGGCGTCTTCTGTCTACTTACCATGCTAGAGTCCTGGAAGACTCGGGACTTGCTAGCTGCACATTGACATTGTCCTTTGTTTTTCACGTAACAGTCCTGGTTATTTTTCACTAACTAGCATCCTTGCAGATCTTGACCAGGAGGAATAGATTCTCTATATGTCTTCTCAAGTAGGTTCCACCTCCTTGTTATTAGATGAATCTTTCCTCTCCACATATCCTATGTGATCACTGTACTGTAGGCATATCTCTGTCTGTTTAATTGCAGACACCCATATGTAGGCCTACATATCCATATTTATTTTGTGTGTGTATTTTATGCCCTGCCATATCTCACTATAGATATATCCTTATATGTCTGTCTATCTGTCTATATATATATATATATATATATATATATATATGGAGAGAGAGAGACTTATCTATCTCACTGTCTATCCTCATATAGCTATATGATTCTGACAGAGGGGCTCTACCCATACCTATGCTATCTAGCAGGTTTGGGGTTCTACACACACAACCACTCCTGTGGTAGTCAACAATTTTTATACCATAACCTAACGGCTTAGGTACCTCTGAAGCTCTCCATGCCCAATATCTCTCCTAGCTTACCCCAGTTAGGAGAGACATTGTGGATCTTCAGTTAATCACAGGCTTTAACGCCTCAGGCATTTGTCCTCTCTTTTTGGGATACAAGGAGTTCCCACACCCTTTCTCCCCACAAGGACTGTGCCTGTTTGTCCAAATCAGTTAGCCTTCTCTTTTGCTCCTAAGAGTGACTCACTCTGCCACCAAAAGAGCTAGGGTTTTGTCATAAAGCCTTCCGCTGAAGGCCCACTGTTTTTGGACTACCCCAGTTTCGCTACTGGGGTTACCTATTACCTTTCAAGATTCTGATCTCCACTGGTTTTCCTACAGGATTATTACCTCCACTTACAGTGAGGTCCTCTTCAAGGTTCCTCTACTAGGTTTCCCAGTAGATCCATGAACCTCCATGCTTCTGTGAAATCCTGTCAGGGGAGGTCCATACTGCAATATCCTTTGCAATATTATTGCTGACCATCATCATCCACACATGGACTCCTTCTCTGCAGTCCTATGCTAGGTTAGCTGTTCCACAGCATCCTTCTTTCTTCAACTCCTACCCTCCATCCTCAGGATGCCTGGTGTTCTGGGAGATAGCATGTCCAGCCTATGACATGCTGGGACTCCAGGCATCTCAGCTTGGGAGTCCCCATATGTGAAGACTCATTCCTGATTGTTCCTGGAGATAGCACAGTTACTTACCTGTAACAGGTGATCTCTGGGAACAGCAGGAATAAGTCTTCACAACCCTCCCACCTCCCCAGGAGTTGTATCTCTGTCTATCTTTCCTTTCCTCTCTCTCTCTCTTTGTCTCAGCTTTAAAACTTAACTGAGGAGAGGCAGTTGGGAAAGGCGGGAAGGCAGCACGCAGGCATGCTGGGATGCTTCCAAAAGCTCTTGATTGGATGCTGGGAAGCGTTCCCGCGCAGACTCCGTCGGTACCGACGTACCCATATGTGAAGACTTATTCCTGCTGTTCCCAGAGATCACCTGTTACAGGTAAGTAACTGTGCTTTATCAGATATAGGGGTCTTCAAGCCCCTCTTCTCCTATAAGAACTATGTCTCTTTAGGGTCAAAAGGACTTCAGGTTTATCTAATAGGGACTTCCGCATTTCCCGCAAAAGTCCTGCCCTACTGAACTACTCCAGTCTCCGCTGGGACTTTTCTCACCCTAAAGGTTCTGACCTCAACCTGTCTTTTGCACAGTTATTACCTCTGCTCTATATTGAGGTATTCCTTGAGGATATTCTGCTGGTTCATATTAGCATTCCCATATGAACCTCCATAAACGTTTTACAATACCTCAAGGTGAGGTCCATATCGCTAAATTCTAGTTCAATGTTTACTACTAGATATTATCTACTCAGGACCTCCTCTCTAGGCGTCCTGTTTGGTCCAGTTGGTCCATAGCATATCTGTTTAGTTCAACTCCTACCCTCCACCCCCAGGATGCCTGAGGTTCTGTCGAATAGCATGGCCTTCTCTGATTCGCAACATGCTGGGACTCCTCCAGCCATCTTAGCTTGGGAGTCCCCATATGTGAAGACTCATTCCTGCTTGTTCCTGGAGATAGCACAGTTACTTACCTGTAACAGGTGATCTCTGGGAACAGCAGGAATAAGTCTTCACAACCCACCCACCTCCCCTAGGAGTTGTATTTCTCTATCTATCTTTCCTCTCTCTCTCTCTCTTTGTCTCAGCTTTAAAACTTAACTGAGGAGAGGCAGTTGGGAAAGGCGGGAAGGCAGCACGCAGGTGTGGTGGGATGCTCCCAAAAGTGTTCTAATTGGACGCTGGGGAGCGTTCCCGCGCAGACTCCGTTGGTACCGACGTACCCATATGTGAAGACTTATTCCTGCTGTTCCCAGAGATCACCTGTTACAGGTAAGTAACTGTGCTGTATATGTATGTATATGTGTATATATATGTATGTATATGTGTATATATATAAATAAATGTATTTGCACAGTGCTGCATATACCTTGTAGCGCTATACAAACTAGTGTTTAGTAGTAGTTATAATCCTAAAATCTGTTTTTCTTCATTCCACTCCCTTCGAACATCTATAGCAATCCCCAGCAGCACTGTACAGACAGATTTTTTTTTCCTTTACAAAATCCCAAATCCTTTGTTCATAGTTTCCCTTTCCACTGATCCCTATCCTGTCACAGGGTCCAGTGAACAGTTCTCAATACCAAGTTGTTTTTGGCAAAGCTTTTGAGATGTGATTGAGGGTGGTCAAATTACTGTGGTTTTATTTTTCCATTTTATCTTTTATAAACATTTGACAATATATTTTCAAGAATACACTTTAACAGGAAAAATAATCCAGATGTCCTATATAAGAAAGCAGTTATACAACCTACATAGAAGTAATTTAAACCTATTAGATGCCAGAAGTCCTAAAATCATAGGATCCAAGAAAAAGAAAATAAAGAGGAAAAAAGCTTATAGCCCAAGAGAAAAAGCCATCAAGAAAGAAATGATATAATTTACTGCAGAGAGTATATCCTATAAGTATTAGGTGTTCATGAAGGAACAATCACTGAAGGAGCAGCTATGTTCACATTTAAATCCAAACTTTTTCACTCAAAAACATGGTCAATTGAGAAACATAGATGAAGCCCCCCTTATGTTTAACTAGACATAAGCAAGGGAATTTTAAAAAAAATTAAAGCTCTCAACTGCGAAACTCTAGGATGCATTAACAAAAATTGCTTATGACTTTTCTGTGTGGCCTTAGCTACATGTGGAAACACCAACTTTCCAGACAAGAAGAATTTTTTTAGATGTGAAGTGTTTCAAAAGCCAATCTTGATCAGATTCTAATGCACAAGTCACTATCAGTGTTGAGTTAAGTACCAGTTCTTCATCAGAGGACTCAGGTAAAGAAGTGATAGCCAAGCTGTCAGTAGAAATGGGATAAGCCATCTAAGCCAGTTCTTTTTTTTTTTTTTTTTTTTATTAAGTGACAAACAGTAGACTTTGGAAATCAGAGGAGGTAGGGGATTGAGCCAATTGGAATCTTAAGGATCTCAACTAGATATTAATCTCCAGGAACAAGCAGGAATGAGTCTTCACATATGGGTACGTCGGTACCGACGGAGCCTGCGCGGGAACGCTCCCCAGCTTCCCAAAAAGGAAAGCTTTTGGGAGCATCCCACAGCGCCTGCGTGCTGCCTTCCCGCCTTTCCTAACCATCTCTCCTCAGTTCTTCATTGCCGCGGAGCCAGCAGGTCGAGCCCTGTCACCGCTGAAGAAGTTCTTTATTTTATTTCATTTCTTTGGTCGCGTGTCTGCCTTCCCCGACTCCGGACCTGTACCGCCGGTCTTTTTCTCTTTCTTTCTTTTTAAAAAAAAAATATATATATATATATATTTTCTCTTCACTTAGTATATTCTCTTCTTGGGCTTCGGGCCTACAAGAAAATTTCCCTCATGGAAAAACCAGCCTCCGGGTTTAAAAAATGTACTAAGTGTAGCGGTACTATTTCTGTTACAGATACCCATGAATGGTGTCTTAAATGTTTGGGTCCTGAACACTCCATTCCGGATTGTCCGTCCTGCTCTCTAATGTCGAAACGGGGGTTTCAGAACCGAGCAGCCAAGCTCCATGTGCTGTTTCCCGCTGATGCACCGTCGGTAGCATCGACATCTTCCAGGTCTTCTTCTCCTGATGGATCTGAGGTAACCAAACATAAACCTAGCAGGTCCTCGAAGGGTAGATCTCCCTCTAAGCATCGAGAAGCCTCCGGGCTTGCCCTCGAGGATCCTGCACCAGCAAAACAACCCTGGCAGGAAGCTCCGGCTTCCAAAGCTTCTCCTATGGGGTTACAGGTTGACATCGATGGCACGGCCTCGACCAATCACCTGTTAGAATGCTCTGGGGTACCGGCACAATCTCCTGGTACCGACTTCCAGGCATTCATGGCGTCGATGGATCACAATGTTCTGTCTATGCAGCAGGCTATTACGGCCTTCATTCAAGCTGCGACGCCGCTGGTACCGAAACAAACTCCGTTCTCGGTATCGGCTCCGGTACTGGCACCAGCACCAATACCGGTACCGACTGCATCGACATCAACCAGGATACCGGCTGCTGCGGTTCCTTGTCCAGCGCTGCTTACCGGTACCGATCCGGTACCGGGGACGCCCGATGTCGATACTGCTCGATACGCGTATCGAGCGTTGGAAGAGCACCCTGACAGGCGATACTTCGATTCCTCTGATGATTCTGATACATCAGACGAGTCTCCTGAAGTATCCATAGCCCTTCCTGAAGAGCCGCCTTCTCCAAAAAGAAGAATGTCTCCTCCAGAAGACTTGTCCTTTCAAGACTTCATAAGAGAAGTAGCTAAAGGACTTTCTATTTCAGTAACTTCTGAATCAGAGCCTAGAGCTAAAAAATTGGATATTTTAGGCTATTCTAGAGCTCCTAAAGAGGCGGTCACCTTACCAATTCATGAGATTCTTTATGAACACATGATTGATCTATGGGAGACTCCTCTCCTCATTCTCGTAGACTGGACACTATGTATCGTGTCCCTCCTTGTCCTGGATTTCAGAAAACTCAGCTTCCTCACCATTCCATTGTGGTGCAGACAGCTATGAAGAGGATAAAGAGTACAAAGAGACACTCTTCTGCTCCTCCAGGAAGAGAATTCAGGACCTTGGATGCCTTTGGTAGGAAAATCTTCCAAGCCAGTATGCTTATGGCCAGAATCAACTCATATAGCCTTTACATGGGTATGTTTCTAAAGGAAGTTGCACAAAAACTGCACACTTTCCTCCCTTTTCTTCCAGAGGATAAAAGGGAGGAATTCCTCATTTGGCTTAAGCATACCCAAGACATTTCAAAGTTTTCCAACAGGGCAGCCTTTGACTCCTTTGAAGGTGCCAGCAGAGCCTCAGGCATTGCCATAGCTGCTCGCAGAATTGCTTGGCTCCAGGCTTCTGATTTAGAGCCCTGGGTTCAAGATGGCTTAGGTTTTCACCTGTACAGGGAAGATTTCCTATTTGGCAAAGAATGGCAAATAAAGGCCACTCAGATGGATGCAGAAAACGCTGCTCTGGATAGACTTTCAAAGTCAACCTCCATTCCTGCCAAGAAAAAGCCTTTTAAAAAGTCTTTCTTTAAAAAGGGCAGATTTCCTTCTACTTCTGGCCAACAATCTTCTACAGGTCACTTTGCCACTAAGCGTCAGCAACCTAAACAGGCCAGGCCTAAGCCTACTGGGGCTGCTGCAACTCAGCAGGCCCAACCTCCTCAGGGTTTTTGACTTGATGCTAGAGAACTTAGCCTTTCTGGCTCTAAAGCAGCCAGAACATCTCACCATTCCAGGAAGGTTGGCTCATTTTGCCCCCAGATGGGAGCAAATAACATCAGAGCAGTGGACCCTCTCCATCATAAGAGAGGGCTACAAGCACCATTTTTCAGACCTTCCTCCCCACACCATGGTGAGACACTTCAATTCTCCCACATCTCTTCTCGACCTTCTAGGTCAAGAGGTAGCCACCCTTCTTGCCCAAGGGGCGATAGAAGAAGTTCCTCTTCTTCATCAAGGGTCAGGGTTCTACTCCCCCTATTTTCTCATTCCAAAGAAGACAGAGGGATACAGACCCATCTTAGATCTCAGAGAATTGAACACATTTCTATGCAAGGAGAAGTTCAAGATGCTTTCTCTGGGCACTCTCCTTCCATACCTTCAAAGTCAGGATTGGCTTTGTTCTCTAGATCTCAAGGATACGTACACCCATGTCCTCATCCATCCCTCTCACAGAAGATTCCTACGGTTTCTTTTCCAAGGAAAACATTACCAATACAGAGTTCTTCCTTTCGGTCTGGCCTCTGCTCCAAGAGTGTTCACCAAATGCATGGCAATAGTTGCTGCATTTCTACGAACTCTGGGAATATTTGTCTTCCCATACCTGGACGACTGGCTCATTCGAGCTCCATCTCAGTCAGAGGCCCAGAATTCCTTGGACCGCACAAGGCGCATTCTGCATTATCTGGGACTTGTGGTAAACCTCCCAAAGTCTCAGCTCACCCCTACTCAGTCCCTAGAATTCATAGGGGCCTGGTTGGATACCACTACTGCAAGGGCTTACCTTCCTCAGGCCCGTTGCCAACGTCTAGTGCAGTTAGCCTCCCAGATTCAGTCAAAGAGCCACTTAACTGCCCGGGAGATGCTACAACTGCTAGGCCACATGGCTTCCACTGTGCATATGGTACCCTATGCACGCCTACACATGAGAGCAGCTCAATGGACTTTGTCCACCCAGTGGACTCAAGCTTCAGGAGCTCTCTCAGACCAAATAGCAACCACCAAAAATCTCTTTTGGTCTCTCCATTGGTGGATGTCCACTCAAAATTTGTTGCTGGGGTCCCCCTTCCAACAGTTGTTACCCCAAGCAACCCTCACAACAGATGCCTCCCAAACAGGTTGGGGAGCCCATCTACAGGACCTCTCCACTCAAGGCACTTGGTCCCCACAGGAGACCTCCCTTCATATCAACCACTTGGAGCTTCGAGCAGTCTTTCTAGCTCTCAAGGTCTTTCATACCCTCCTCAGCTACAAGGCAGTCCTCATTCATACGGACAATCAAGTAGCCATGTTTTACATAAACAAGCAAGGAGGAACTGGCTCTCTGTCGCTTTGCAACGAAGCTTTAAGATTGTGGGCCTTCGCCAGAGAGCATCAAATCCATCTCCTGGCAGTATACCTCCCAGGAGTCCAAAACTCTTGGGCAGACAGACTCAGTCGAGTTCTGCTTCCACACGAATGGTCCCTGCACATGGATCAGGTACTCAGAATCTTCCAAGAATGGGGAACCCCGGACATAGACCTCTTTGCAAGTCCGTGGAATGCCAAACCTCCCCGGTTCTGTTCCAGAATTCTGTGTCAGGGAGTTCAGGCCAAGGATGCCTTCCTCCTCCATTGGGATCAGGGCTTCCTGTATGCATTTCCACCCATTCCCTTGATTCCCAAGACTCTGTTCAAACTCCAGAGGGATCAAGGATCTATGATCCTCATAGCTCCACGCTGGCCACGCCAAGTGTGGTACCCTCTACTTCTGCATCTCTCCCAAGCCCCCTCTCTGGACTTGGGAGCTGCTCCAGACCTTCTGTCCCAGGAGGAAGGGACTTTGTGGCACCCAAACCCCAAGTCCCTACACCTCAGAGCTTGGTTACTGAAGGCCTAGACCTTCAAGACTGGAATCTTTCTCAACTAGTGAAGGATATCCTTCATGCTTCCAGAAAACCTTCCACCAGGCGTTCCTATGCTTTTAAATGGAAAAGGTTTTCCATTTGGTGTGCTGAAAAGGTTCTTGACCCTCTAGCACTACCTTTAAATTCTTTGTTAGACTATCTCCTGCATCTTTCCAATGCAGGCCTTAAAACAAATTCAGTAAGAGTCCATTTGAGTGCTATTGCAGCATCCCTTAAGCCCATCAATGGACAACCTATTTCCTCTCATCCTCTCATTGCAAGATTCATGAGAGGCCTAACTTTAACTAAACCTCCCATTAGGCCTCCTCCGGTGGCATGGGACTTAAATTTGGTTCTTGGTCAGCTCATGAAGCCACCTTTTGAACCCTTAGCCACCACCTCCTTGAAGTTTCTTTCATGCAAGTCTATTTTCTCCAGGACCAAGCAGGAAGTCAGTCCTCACTTATGGGTGACGTCGGCGCCGACAGAGCCCTCGCGGAGCAATTTCCCCAGCTTTCGAAGAAAGCCTTTGGGATTGCAGCGCGCATGCGCGGTCCTCTTCCCGCCCAAGGATGCCATCTTGCTCAGTCTTCTTTTTTCCGCGGAGCCCTACAGACGTAGTTTGTTACCACCGCTGAAAAAGTTGATTAATTCTTTGTTGTTTTCTCGGTTCGCGTGTCCTTTTCCTGCCCGGCCTCGATTTTTCCTTATCGAGTCCGTTCACATTTCTTTTTTTGTTTTCAGTTTTTAACTGGCGTTCCCGCCACTTATTTTTCCACCCCTGGCGGCTCGGTCTTTCGACCTCGCGGGGGCTCTTTTTCCCCCTATGGCTGCCAGCGGTTTCAAAAAATGTGATCATTGTTCTAAATTAATGTCTCTTACAGACACGCATAATTTCTGCCTCCGTTGCCTCGGACACAACCATGACTCTGGGAGCTGTGGTCCGTGTGGCAAGATGTCCTCCAAGTCGCTGAGGAGTCGGAAATCTCAAAAGGACAGAATCTTCTCTGACCCCGTCCGATCTGGCCCGGACCTCGTCAGAGGCTTCGACGTCTCGTAACTCCGGCCACGAGCTCCCTCTGAGCGGGGGTCCCCTGGACGGGAGCATCGTCGGCAGAGGAAACTCGCGCGGGCCGGGTCGCATAGCCCCGCCAGCCGCCCCGAGTCCTCGGAGGCGGAGAGACCTTCTAAACTTCCTCGACTCGAGGTGGAGCCGCACGTGAGTACTATTGTCGTCCTGGACTCCCCTACGGAACCATCGTCGGGCCCGACGCCGTCGGGGCCCGAGTCGGTGGCTGCCGGGTCTTCTGGGCTTGACCTCAGATTGACATCCTTGGAGCGCAGTATCTCTGCCTTCTTGGACCAGCAGCGGGTTTGGATGACCGGCATCGCCAGTGCATCCGCCCAGACCACCGGGACGTCGACGCCCAAGTCGACCCCGGCGGCCGAGTCGATCCTCAAGTCGATGCATGCTCGAGTCGATCCTCGGTCGAGGTCTCCCTCGGCCTCCCGCTCGGGACCGAGGTCGTTGACGCCGGCGTCGGGACGAACCCTCACCCGCACGGAGCCCCTCG
Organism: Ichthyophis bannanicus; assembly: GCA_033557465.1. Taxonomy (NCBI): domain Eukaryota; kingdom Metazoa; phylum Chordata; class Amphibia; order Gymnophiona; family Ichthyophiidae; genus Ichthyophis; species Ichthyophis bannanicus. The sequence goes on along the minus strand of CM066039.1, from coordinate 351,192,982 downwards.
ATTCCTCCACGGAGGCGTCGGACTGGGACTCGGAAGGGGACGAGTCGCCCGGCTCTTTTCAGACCCGGTGCGTCCCCTCCGACTCGCCCGAGTCGGAGCCTCGAAGGCGATCCCCTCCGGAGGATACGTGCTTCTCTGATTTTGTGCGGGATATGGCCAAGGCTTTGGCTTTCCCTGCGGATCCCGAGGAGGAGTCTCGCGCGGAAGAGCTCGAGGCACTCCAGTACGACTCTCCCCCGAAGGAGGCCTTTACTGTGCCGGTCCCTCCGATGCTGGAGCGGCTGCTCTTCCGCATGTGGGAAAGCCCGGCCTCAACACCGGTGTTAAGCAAGCGGATCGATTCGATTTATCGAGTCCGCAAGAGCCCCTGGTTCCAGAAGGCGCAACTGCCACACCACTCCATGGTTGTGGAATCGGCAATGCATCGGCTTAAGAGTCAAAAGATGCACTCCTCGGTGCCCCCGGGTAAGGAGGCCCGTAACCTGGATGCCCTCGGTAGGAAGTGCTTCCAGGGTTCCATGCTTGCCTGCAGGGTCCAGACCTACCAGCTGTATAAGGGCATGTTCCTCCGAGACTTGGCGAAGGAGCTCGCCGGGTTCTCGGCTGGTCTCTCCGACGAACCTTTGCAGAGGTTCCTGGCCTTGTCCGATAGTATTCGAGAGTGCTCGAAGTTCCTTTCTCGGGTGGCCTACGATGGCTTCGAGGCGTCGGCCCGAGTAGCCGGAGCCGGCATCGGTGCCCGCCGACAGGCCTGGCTCCAGTCATCTGACCTCGAGCCGTGGGTACAGGACAAGTTAGTCGATGTCCCCTGCCGAGGTGACAACCTTTTCGGCAAGCCCATGTCCGATAAGGCTGCGGAACTCGAGTCCAAGACTCTCACTCGGACTCGACTGTCCCGAAAGACCTCCGCTCCCACGCAGAAGAGGAAGGGTCCGGGGAAGAAGATTTTTACCCAAGGAAGGTGCTTGCCTATAAGCAATCCCACCTTCAATACCAAGTACCGGCGGCTTCCACTCAGTGCCCACAGAATAAGGGTCAGGGGAATGGTCCCCGCAGGCCGCGGGCCCCCAAGCCCGCTGCACAGCCCCCTGCCACGCAGGGTGGGGGTTTTTGACTATGCCAGCATAGCCTCTCCCCCTCCGCGCCCGTCGCTCAGCACGGGGGGCAGGCTGATCCACTTCGCTCACAGGTGGCCAGCCATAACATCCGATTCCTGGGTGCTGCAGGTAGTTCAAAGGGGCTACCTCTTGCATTTTCACCAGGTGCCTCCCCACTACTTTCCGGGGGAGCCTCCGAGGCCCCCTCTGCACAGAGACTTAATCCTACAGGAGCTGCAGGGTCTACTGGAGGAGCAGGCTGTGGAGCCAGTGCCCCAACCTCAGTGGGCTCAGGGGTTCTACTCCAGATACTTCCTGGTCCCAAAGAGGACGGGAGGCCTCAGACCCATTCTGGACTTGCGCAACCTCAATATGTTCCTGCAGCGGGAAAAGTTCAGGATGCTTACCCTTGGAATCTTGCTGCCCTACTTCCAGCAGGGAGATTGGCTATGCTCCTTGGATCTAAAGGATGCCTATACTCACATCCTGATTCATCCGGACCACCGACAATATCTCAGATTTGTAGTGGCCGGGAAACACTATCAGTACCGCGTGCTGCCTTTCGGCTTGTGCTCCGCCCCCAGGGTGTTCACAAAATGTCTGGCGGTGGTCGCGGCCTTCCTGAGGCTTCAGGGCCTGTTCGTTTTTCCTTACCTGGTTGACTGGCTTGTACGGGCGCAGTCGGCCCCAGAGGTCGCGCAGGCCACGCAGCGTACGGTGGCTCTGCTTCAGCACTTGGGCTTCGTCATAAACGTCGGGAAGTCCACGTTGCGCCCCTCTCAGGATCTCGAGTTCATAGGAGCTCGGCTCGACACTCTGCGAGCTCATGCCTTCTTGCCTCGAGAGTGAGCCGACAGGCTCATGGCTTTGGCCGGCAGGTTCCACAGTGCGTCTCCGGTTCCGGCCCGGAGGTTCCTGCAGCTGCTCAGTCATATGGCCTCCACGGTCCATGTCACGCCGAACGCCCGACTGCATATGAGGCCTGTCCAGTGGTGTCTCCGCACTCAATGGCATCAGGCCACAGGAAGTCTGGCGGACCTTCTACAGATCTCCGACCGCCTGGTCTCCTCTCTGCAGTGGTGGCTCCACCTGCCCAACCTGGTACGGGGTATGCCCTTTCAGTCTCCCACACCTTCCCAGGTGCTGACGACCGATGCCTCTCTCTTGGGATGGGGAGCGCATTGCCAGGGAGCGCGCACTTAAGGCCTTTGGACTCCTTGGGAGGCGGCTCAACAAATCAACTTCCTGGAGCTGCGGGCGATCCGCCTAGCTCTGCGGACCTTCTCTCACCTCACCTCTCGCCAGTCCGTACTGGTGCAGACGGACAATCAGGTGGCCATGTTCTACGTGAACAAACAGGGGGGCACGGGCTCCCTCCTGCTCTGTCAGGAGGCCCAGTGACTGTGCTCCTGGGCTGTTGACCACAACATCCTCCTCAAGGCTGTTTACCTGCCCGGGCAGGAGAATTGCCTGGCCGACAGGCTGAGCCGGGTCTTGCAGCCCCACGAGTGGAGGTGTAACCCCGGCGTTGCCCAGCAAATCTTCCGCCGGTGGGGCACCCCCACCGTGGACCTCTTTGCCAGTCCCCTGAACCGGCAGCTTCCCCGGTTCTGCTCTCGGCATCCGCATCCCCTCAGAGTGGTCCCGGATGCTTTCCTCATTTCGTGGTCCACAGGCCTACTGTATGCCTTTCCTCCCACGCCGCTGGTGTCCCAGACGCTCTTCAAGGTTGCCCGGGACGGGGCCTACGTGATCCTGATAGCGCCCCGATGGCCGAGGCAACCCTGGTTTCCTCTGCTCCTGCAGTTAGCGGTGGACACCCCTCTCCCTCTGGGGTTTCAGCCCGATCTTCTGACCCAAGATCAGGGTACTCTTCTGCACCCCAACCTCTGGGCCCTTCACCTGATGGCCTGGCTGCTGAGAGGGTAGTCCTGGCCCCGCTCTCGCTCCCCCCGGAGGTGGAAGCTGGCGTCTCGGCGACCTTCTACCCGGAAGTCTTACGCACTCAAATGGCGTCGCTTCTCCGCCTGGTGTTCTCAGCGTTCTGAGGATCCCTTCGCCTGCCTAGTGTCGGTGGTACTGCAATACTTGCTGCACCTCTCCGATCTAGGCCTCAAGTCCAACTCTGTCAGAGTCCACCTCAGTGATCTCTCTGCACATCATTCGCCGGTGGAGGGCCAGCCCCTTTCCTCGCATCCCTTGGTGGCACGTTTCCTCAGGGGCCTGCTTCTGCTTAAGCCCCCGTTGTGCCCTCCGGCTCCTGACTGGGACCTCATTGTGGTTTTACAAAGGCTTACTTGCCCGCCTTTCGAACTCATGGCTACCTGCCCCCTCTGCTTCCTCTCATGGAAAGCTCTCTTCTTGGTAGCCCTCACCTCTGCTAGGCGCGTTAGTGAACTACAGGCCCTAGTGTCGGAGCCCCCTTACACTAGGTTCTATAGGAATAGGGTTGTCTTACGGACTCGCCCTGAGTTTTTTCCTAAGGTGGTTTCCTCTTTCCACATCAATCAAGAGATGGTTCTTTCGACCTTCTTTCCCAGGCCACATGCCAGCAGAGCTGAGACTGTTCTGCATACCCTGGACTGTCGAAGAGCCTTGTCCTTCTACCTTGACCGTACGCGTGAGCATAGGAAAGCTGCCCAGCTTTTCGTTTCCTTTGACCCCAATCGGTTGGGGTTATCTGTGTCGAAGCGTACTCTGTCCATCTGGGTAGCTGACTGCATCGCCTGGGCGTATGGGGCAGCCGGCCTCTCTTTGGAGAGTCGAGTCACGGCGCACCGTGTCCGGGCGAAGGCGGCGTCTGTCGCACACCTCCACTCGGTTCCGTTGGCAGACTTAAGGATCTTAATATGTACACCTTAGAGGAAAGGCGGGATAGAGGTGATATGATTGAGATGTTTAAATACCTCCGTGGCATAAATGTTCAGGGAGAGAGCCTCTTTCAATTGAAAGCAAGTTCTGCTACGAGGGGACATGGGATGAGGGTGAAGGGAGATAGATTCAGGAGTGATATGCGGAAATATTTCTTTACGGAAAGAGTAGTGGATCCGTGGAATAGTCTCCCAGTGGAGGTGGTAGAGATGAGGACAGTAACTGAATTCAAAAAAGCATGGGACCAACACAGAGGATCTCTAAAGGTAAAAAGTGGACTGTTGTAGTTATGGAAGGACAGACTAGATGGGCCTTGTGGTCTTTTTCTGTCGTCATGTTTCTATGTTTCTATCTGCCGGGCCGCTACTTGGTCTTCTAGCCAGACTTTTGCGGCTCATTACTGCCTGGAGAGGGAGTCCCGCAGGGATAGTGCTTTCGGACAGGCAGTCCTCCACAATCTCTTTGAGGTTTAGGCAACTCCTACCCGCCGGCCCCGATGTTGGCTACCGGCCGGATTCATATTTAGAGAAGATTCCTTCCTTCTGTGCGGTTGAGCTGGAGGGAGCTCTCTTTTCCAGCTTGAGGTCTCCGGTAGCCTTAAGCTAGGGAGTCCCATAAGTGAGGACTGACTTCCTGCTTGGTCCTGGAGAAAGAGTAGTTACACACCTGTAACTGGTGTTCTCCAGGAGCAGCAGGAATCAGTCCTCACTACCCTCCCTCCTCCCCTGGAGTTGCAGTCATTCTTATGGTTGCTGTCTTCCGCTATGTCATTCGACTGAGCAAGATGGCATCCTTGGGCGGGAAGAGGACCGCGGATGCGCACTGCAATCCCAAAGGCTTTCTTCGAAAGCTGGGGAAATTGCTCCGCGAGGGCTCCGTCGGCGCCGACGTCACCCATAAGTGAGGACTGATTCCTGCTGCTCCTGGAGAACACCTGTTACAGGTGAGTAACTACTCTTTCCTCATTGGAGTTACTTCAGCTCGCCGCGTCAGTGAACTGCAGGCATTAGTGGCTAACCCACCTTATACAAGGTTCCATCATGATAAGGTAGTCCTTAGGACAAATCCACACTTTATGCCTAAAGTGGTCTCACCTTTTCATCTTAATCAAGAAGTATATTTACCTGTCTTTTTTCCAGCTCCTCATGCATCCAGTGCAGAGAGGAATCTTCATACTCTGGATTGTAAAAGAGCTCTTGCTTTTTACTTACATAGGACACAGCAACATCGAAAGTCTTCCCAGCTTTTTGTTGCTTTTGATCCTTCTCATTTGGGACTTCCAGTCTCTAAGAGAACACTGTCCAATTGGATTGCTCAGTGTATTTCTTTCGCCTACCAGAGTAAGAACCTTTCTCTGGAGAGCCATGTCACAAGCTCATAATGTGAGGGCCATGGCCACCTCTATGGCTCATCTAAATTCTGTGTCCATCGACCAGATCTGTCGAGCAGCCACCTGGGCCTCGGTTCATACCTTCACAGCCCATTACTGCTTGGACAAGGACTCCCGCCGGGATGCCTTGTTTGGTCAGGCTGTCCTCAAACACCTGTTCCATTCTTAAACAACTCCTACCCTCCTTCCCTGGATGGATGCCTGAGATCCATAGGAGGAAGTAGACCCCTATCCAGGGTCTCATATCCTTGGGGATCTCCCAGGCATCTTAGCTAGGGAGTCCCCATATGTGAAGACTCATTCCTGCTTGTTCCTGGAGATAGCACAGTTACTTACCTGTAACAGGTGATCTCTGGGAACAGCAGGAATAAGTCTTCACAACCCTCCCACCTCCCCTAGGAGTTGTATCTCTTTTTCTATCTTTCCTTTTCCTCTCTCTCTCTATTGTCTCAGCTTTAAACTCGAACTGAGGAGAGATGGTTAGGAAAGGCGGGAAGGCAGCGCGCAGGCGCTGTGGGATGCTCCCAAAAGCTTTCCTTTTTGGGAAGCTGGGGAGCGTTCCCGCGCAGGCTCCGTCGGTACCGACGTACCCATATGTGAAGACTTATTCCTGCTGTTCCCAGAGATCACCTGTTACAGGTAAGTAACTGTGCTTTTAAGCATATATCCAAAGGTAAAATACCCTGAATTCATGGAAAATATGAGACACATTCCACTGTCAAGTAATATTTTCCAAAGACTCCATCTTGCCCCCAGACACACATTATCACAAAAGCTCTGCTGGCACAGCTCAACTTTCTTCACCTTAGTCTTCAGCTCTTCTACTCTCTTCCTAATACCACCCATTCTCCCTTTAAACAAATCCCCTTCCTAAAAACAAGTTCTTATCTGAAATTGAAGCTAGCTGGCTAGATAGAGATTGACCCAGGCTTATTAAACATTCCAATTTATTAGTCTTTTTCTTGACACTCTTATTTCCTCTGGTTTTATCCTAGATTTTTCATCTGTATCTTCCAACGAGATTTAGGCTAATATTCAATTTAATCATACTTAGCTCTATCAAGACTGCTAGGAGATATGGGAATTTAAATTTTCCCAGTTTTAGCAATGTGTTGGTAGGACTGCTTATTGGCATATTTGTCCGATTTGAGGGAGCAGTTTGAGCATCGATTAAAAAGTGCCCTCAATCCTTTTTATTTTTTTTCCTCTCTCTCTCTCTTTGGACTCTGATGGTTTTTCAAATTACAAGCATGCTCGTTTCTTTGAACATCAGTCCAGAAAAACTGCTTTCATTTGTACCTGCTATTTGTGGGTATACAAATGATATGTATATGTTTACATTTCCAAAAATGCAAACCCTGCACTCAAACACCCCTTCAAACTGGTAAACTTACATGCATAAGCTGGGTTTCCATATTGTCCTGCTAGTCCAGACCAGACAAATGGGTTGTGTTCCCCTACAAGCAGACTAGTGGAGACAGAGCGCCAATGAAATGCCCAGGTTTCAATGACAGCACTCCCATGCCTCTATATGCCTCAGCCACCAGAGGACCCTTTAGTATTCTAGCTCCAGCCCTGGGTTGGCCCTAGGCATATGCAGGCATGTTACCTGCACAAGGGCCTGTGCTATGACAAGCCCTGTGCTGCTGCACAACACAAAAACTCATGCTCCATCGCTGCCGCTGCACTTTCTCCAGGACCAAGCAGGAAGTCAGTCCTCACATGGGTGACGTCGGTGTTGACGTAGCCCCCCGTGCGGAGCATTTCCCCAGCTTTCAAGGAAAGCCTTTGGGAATGCAGCGCGCTTGCGCAGTCCCCTTCCCGCCCAAGGGTGCCATCTTGCCCAGTCTTCTTTTTTCCGTGGAGCCTGACAGGCATGAGTTCATGTCACCCGGTAAAAAAGAGATTTTCTACAGTTTTTTCATGGTTTTACCCAGTTTGACACCGGTTCCGCTTCTCGCTTGGGCCCGGTACACTGGTATCGAGCCCGGAGTTAGTTTTTCGGTTTTTGTCCTTCGAGACTAGCGTGTTCGCTATTTTTGTGTTTTTCACTGGCAGCCCGGTCTTTTGAACTCGCAGGGGCCCTTTTTCCCCCGATGGCTGCCAGCGGGTTCAAGAAGTGTGATCGGTGCAAGAAACTTATGTCTCTCACCGACACACATGACTGCTGCCTCCAATGCCTTGGGCCCGACCATGACCCACTGGCCTGTGGCCCGTGCGGCAAGATGTCATCGAAGGCGCTGAGGAGCCATCAACATCAGCATAAAAGAATCTTTTCTGATTCCATGTCTGGCCGGGCCCGGACTTTGTCAGAGGCCTCGACACCTCGGGAGTCCGATCCCAAGCACCGTCGAGGCTCCTCTGATAGGGGGTCTCCTCGGGAACACAGAAGGAAGAAAAAGCTCGCGAGGGCGAAGTCGGTGGACGCTCCTGGCCCCTTGAGGGCCAGGTCGCATAGCCCTGACCGACACCCCGGGTTCTCAGAGTCAGAGAGGCTTTTGAAGTTACCTCGTGTGGAGCCGGAGTCCCCGAGTCATGTGAGTGCAGTTGTCCTCGTGGACTCTCCCCCGGGGGAGCCGACATAGGGCCCGATGCCGTTGGGGCCCGAGTCGGGGGCTGCTGAGTCTCCTGAGCTCGGACTCAGGTTGACGGCCTTGGAGAGCAGCTTGGCTGCTTTCATGGAACAGCAGCGGGTGCTGATCACCGGTCTGACTGGTGCATCTGCCCCGACCACCGGGACCTCGACGTCCAAGTTGACCCCGTAGACCGAGCCGATCCTCGGTCAAGGTCCCCCTCAACCTCCCGTGCGAGACAGAGGTCGTCGACGCCGATACCCTCTGCGTCGGGGCGGGTGGCATCAAAGTCCACACGGCCGGAGCCGCTCGATTCCTCCTCGGAGGAGTCGGACTGGGAGACTGAGGACGAGGAGTCCCCAGACACCTTCCAGACCAGGTGCGTCCCTTTGGACTCACCGGAGTCCGAGCCTCGGCAAAGGTTCCCCCCCCCCCCCCCAGAGGATACTCAGTTCTCGGACTTCGTGAGGGACATGGCCGAAGCTTTGGCCTTCTCCACGGATGCTGAGGAGGAGCCTCGAGCCGAAGAGCTCGATGCACTCCAGTACGACTCTCCGCCTAAGGAGGCCTTTACTGTACCGGTTCCTCCGATGCTGGAACAGCTGCTCTTCTGCATGTGGGAGGCACCGGCCTCGGCGCCGGTTCTTAGCAAATGGGTCGATTCCATCTATCGAGTCCATAAGAGCCCTGGATTCCAGAAGACACAGCTACCGCACCACTCCATGGTTGTGGAATCGGCCATGCATAGTCTGAAGAGTCAGAAGATGCACTCCTCGGTGCCCCTTGGCCAGGAGGCCCGGAACCTGGATGCCCTCGGTAGAAAGTGCTTCCAGGGCTCTATGCTGTCTTGCCGTGTCCAGACTTACCAGCTGTACATGGGCATGTACCTCCGAGACCTGGCGAAGGAAATTGCTGTGTTCTCAGCTGGCCTCTCCGAGGAACCTTTGCAGAGGTTCAAAGCTTTGTCATCGGGGATCCGAGAGTGCTCAAAGCTTATCTCTCGAGCAGCCTATGATGGCTTTGAGGCTTCGGCCTGGGTAGCCGTGGCCGGCATTGGTGCACGCCGTCAGGCCTGGCTACAGTCATCAGATCTGGAGCCATGGGTACAGAACAAGTTGGTCGATGTCCCTTGCCGAGGTGAGAACCTTTTTGGCAAACCCATGGCTGAAAAGGCTGCAGAAATCGAGACTGAGACTCTCACCAGGACAAGGCTGTCCAGAAAGGCTTCTGCCCCTTCTCAGAAAAAGAAGGGCTTGGGGAAGAAGCCCTTTTTCCCCAAGGAAGGGTACTGCCTACAAATCATACCCTCAATTCCAGGCCTCAGGTTCTGTTCCAGACAACCACATCCTCTGAGAATAGCAGCAGCAGATGCGTTTCTAATCTCTTGGTCTACGGGCCTACTGTATGCGTTTCCTCCCACGCCTCTAGTGGCCCGAACCTTGTTCAAGGTTCTTCAGGACAAGGCCTCAGTGATTCTGGTAGCCCCCAGATGGCCGAGGCAACCGTGGTTCCCACTCCTTCTGCAGTTGGCGGTGGACACTTCACTCCCTCTGGGGGTGAAACCCGATCTCCTGTCTCAGGACCAGGGATCTCTCCTGCACCCCAACCTCAAATCCCTCAATCTGATGGCCTGGCTGCTGAAAGAATAGTTCTAGCCCCCTTACTTCTACCTAAGGAAGTGGAAGAGGTGGTGTTGGCCTCAAGGAGGCAATCCACCCGGAAGTCTTATGCCCTCAAGTGGCGTAGGTTCTCCACCTGGTGTGCTCAGTGCCAGGAGGATCCTTTTTCGTGCCTGGTGCCAGTGGTGCTGCAGTATCTGCTTCACCTGTCGGACCTAGGCCTTAAATCCAACTCTGTTCGGGTCCACCTCGGTGCTCTATCAGCGCACCACTCACCGGTGGAGGGACAGTCTGTCAGGCCACCCCTTGGTGTCCCGCTTCCTCAGAGGCCTGCTTTTGCTCAAGCCTCCGATTCGTCCACCAGCCACTGAGTGGGATTTGAATGTGGTCTTGCAGCAACTTACTCGCCCACCGTTTGAGCCGATGGCTACCTGTCATTTATGCTTCCTTTCTTGGAAGGCGTTGTTCTTGGTAGCTCTTACCTTGGCCAGGCGTGTGAGTGAAATCCAAGCTCTGGTTTCTGATAGACCGTACACACGATTCTATAGGAACAGGGTGGTTTTACGGACTCATCTTAAGTTCCTTCCAAAGGTTGTCTCCTCCTTCCACCTCAATCAGGAGGTGGTTCTTCCAACATTCTTTCCCAGGCCGCACGCCAGCCGGGCTGAAACAGTCTTGCATACCCTGGACGGTAGAAGGGCGTTGTCCTTTTACGTAGACCGTACACAGGGGCATCAAAGGGCTGCTCAGCTCTTCGTATCTTTTGACCCTAATAAACTGGGGTTACCTGTCTCCAAGCATTCGTTGTCCATTTCGGTAGCAGATTGTATCGCCTGGGTGTACAGGGCAGACGGCCTCTCCTTGCAGGGTCGGGTCACGGCCCATCGTGTCAGGGTGAAAGCCGCGTCAGTAGAACATCTCCGCTCTGTTCCATTGGCAGACATCTGCCGGGCCGCTACTTGGTCTTCAAGCCAGACTTTTGCAGCCCATTACTGCCTCGAGAGGGAGTCCCAGAGGGATAGTGCTTTCGTACAGGCAGTACTCCGTAATCTCTTTGAGGTTTAGGCAACTCCTACCCTCCAGCCCTTGTGTTGGGCTACCGTACGGGGGGCGTTCTCAGAGAAGATTCTTTGCTCCAGGACCAAGCAGGAAGTCAGTCCTCACATATGGGTGTCATTGACGCCGATGAAGCCCCAGCGGAGCATTTTCCCATCTTTCTATGAAAGTCTTTGGGAATGCAGGCATGCATGCGCGGTTCCCTTCCCGCCTAAAGGTGCCATCTTACCTCAGTCTCTCTTTTTACGAGAAGCCCACCGGACATGTGTCCTGTCATCCTGGATAAAAGTTTGATTTTTTTCGGCAATTCTCGCTATTTTTTCTTCCCAGTTCGACGCCGGTTCCCCTCCCGCCGGGTTCGGTACACCGGTATCGAGCCTGATTCTTCTTTTTCGGTTTTTGCCCTTCGTGGCTGGCGTTCGCGCCCTTTTTTTGCTTTTCCCTGGAAGGCCGGTCCTTTGACCTCGTGGGGACTATTTTTTCCCCGATGGCTTCCAGCGGTTTTAAAAAGTGTGATCGGTGTAAGAAGTTGATGTCTCTCACCGACACACACGACTGCTGCCTTCGGTGCCTCGGTCCTGATCACGACCCTAAGACGTGTGGACCATGTGGGAAGATGTCTTCCAAGGCACTGCAAAGTCGCCAGCAGCAGAAAGAAAGGCTTTTCTCGGACTCAGCCTCCGGCCGGGCCCGGACCTCGTCTGAGGCCTCGACATCTCGGGATTCGGATCCCGAGCGCCGTCGGGGCTCCTCGGACAGGGGGTCCCCCGACTGGGAAAGCAAGAGGAAGAAGCGGCTCGTGAGGGCGTCATCGGAGGAGGTCCCTGGCTCCTCGAGGGCCAGGTCTAAGACCCCCGACCGTCACCCCGGGCCCGTGGAACAAGAGAAGCCTGCCAAAGTTCCTCGCGTGGAGCCGGAGTCTGCTAGACACGTAAGCCCTGTGGTCTTCGAGGACTCTCCTCCCAGAGAGCCGACGTCGGCCCGGCGCCGCCGGGGCCCGAGTCGGTGGCTGCTGTGTCTCCCGAGCTGAGTCTCAGGATGACAGCCTTGGAGTGCAGACTGTCTGCCTTCATGGAGCAGCAGTGGGCACTGATGGCCAGCCTGTCTGGCGCATTTGCCCCGACCACCGGGACATCGACATCGAAGTCGACCCCGGAGACCGAGCCGATACTCGAGTCCATGATGGCTCGAGGTCGACCTCGGTCGCGGTCTCCCTCGACCTCCCGTTCGGGACCGAAGGCGTCGACGCCGGTGCCTCCGGCGTCGGGGCGGGTACTCTAGGGCCCCGCGGGGTCGGATCCTGACTCCTCATCGGACGAGTCCGCCTGGGAGACAGAGGATGAGGAGTCCCCTGACACATTCAAGACTGTGCGTCCCATCAGACTCACCGCAGTCTGAGCCCCAGAGTAGATACCTTCCGGAGGATACCCGGTTCTCGGAGTTTGTCCGGGATATGGCCACCGCGTTGGCTATCCCGGCGGACCCCGAGGAAGAGCCTCGAGCCGAAGAGCTCGAGGCCCTGCAGTACGACTCTCCTCCGAAGGAGGCCTTTACTGTCCCGTTTCCTCCGATGCTGGAATGGCTCCTCTTCTGGATGTGGGAGGCACCGGCCTCGGCACCGGTTCTAAGCAAGCGGGTCAATTCGATTTATCAACTCCGGAAGAGCCCTGGCTTTCAAAAGGCGCAGCTACCACACCATTCCATGGTGGTGGAATCGGCCATGCATTGCCTGAAAAGTCATAAGATGCACTCCGCGGTGCCCCCCCGGCAGGGAGGCCCGGAACCTCGATGGTGTTGGTAGAAAGTGCTTCCAGGGCTCGATGCTTGCTTGCCGTGTCCAGTCTTACCCAGCTGTACATGGGCATGTACTTGCGAGACATGGCCAAGGAGCTGGCCGGGTTCTCTGCTGGTCTCTCCGGGGAGCCCTTGCAGAGATTCAAGTCCTTGTCCTCGGGAATTCGGGACTGCTCGAAGTTTGTCCCATGCCGCCTACGATGGCTTCGAGGCTTCGGCTCGAGTTGCGGCAGCCGGCATCGCGGCTCGACGCCAGGCATGGCTGCAGTCCTCGGACCTCGAGCCATGGGTTCAGGACAAGTTGGTTGATGTCCCTTGCCGAGGTGAGAACCTTTTTGTCAAGCCCATGGCCGAGAAGGCCGCACAGCTCGAGACTGAGCACCTTACAAGGACAAGGCTGTCTAGAAAGACCTCTGCCCCTTCTCACAAGAAGAAGGCCTTGGGTAAGAAGCCCTTTTACCCGAGGAAGGGAACTTCTTACAAACAGTACCCTCAGTATCAGGCTGCCCAAGCTGCACCCCAGGGTCAGCAAGCCAAGGGGCAGGGTAATGGGCTCCATAGGCAGAGGACCCCCTAGCCTCCGGCCCCTGCTCCCACTCAGCAGGGTGGGGGTTTTTGACTCCTTGAGCGTAGCCTCTCAGTCCCTGCTCTCCCAACCCTGCACAGGAGGTTGTCTTGCCCTCTTTGCCCACCAGTGGCCCCACATAACTGGAGACAGTTGGGTGTTGAACATAGTCCACAGGGGCTATGCACTACATTTTCACCAATTGCCTCCGCCATACTTTCCAGGGGAGCCTCCAAGGCCTCCCCTGCACACAGATCTTCTCCTCCAAGAGCTCCAAGGTCTGTTGATGGACAGGGCGGTGGAGCCTGTGCCTCCCCACTTGCAAGGTCAAGGGTTCTACTCCAGGTATTTCCTGGTACCCAAAAGAACCGGTGGCCTTCGACCTATTCTAGATCTCAGGAACCTAAACAAGTTCCTAGAGAGAAAAATTCAAGATGCTTACTCTTGGAACACTTCTGCCCTACCTCCAGCAGGGAGATTGGCTATGCTCCTTTTAGATCTAAAGGATGCGTACACTCACATCCTCATTCATCCAGACCACAAAGTACCTCAGGTTCATTGTGGGAGGAAACCATTATCAGTACAGAGTACTGCCTTTTGGCCTAACCTCCGCTCCCAGAGTCTTCACGAAATGCCTGGCAGTGGTGGCGGCCTACCTGAGAAATCAAGACATCTTAGTTAGTGCTGTCTATGGATTCTTGGTGTGGGTCAACTGTAGGATGTTGGTTTGGGGCTGTTAGTGGAATGCAGATTGTTTTGAGACTTGCAGTTTTGCCTTCTTGATGCTGCCAGTTTGAAATTTAAAATAGTTTGTCAGTTTATATTCAAGGAATTTTCAATTTTAAGGGAGTGTCTCAGTTTAATAGCCTGATAGCTTCACTACTGCTGATTTCTGGGCTTTTCCAGATCTAACACGGTCCAGTCCAGCCTGGGCGCTATGATCTTTGAATTCATGACTACCAGAATTCCTTCTTCTCATTTTCCAGTCTTCCCTCCTTATCAATAAGCTAGTCATAGCAAAATAAATCCAGCATGCAGATATTTATAATGGATTGTTTTTTAGTGGGTTTGTGAAAGTGGTCTTAGGCATAATCAATCAAATTAACTTATTTTATTGTAATATCTTTTAATAAATTGTGTATGTTTGAAAGCCACCTAGGATTTTAGATGAGTGGTATATATGTTTTAAATGAAAGTAAATTAAATTTATGCAAATGGAGCCCAATGGATATGTAAATATTTGTGTAAATGAGACCCCGCAATGAGTCTCCGTACATGGCCCCACATCATCCTTGGGTTGCCCCTGCTCCAGCAAATGGTGGATGAACAATTGAAAGGAAAAGATTGATTTTGCTTGTGAACAACCACTTTTGAGGGTGACTCTCTCACTTGAGCATGACGTGGTTCCACTAGATTGCGGTCTATTCGGTAGCCATAGGAGCAAGGAAAATTGATTCAGCTCTGCGCTGTTATGATAGGAGCCTGTTGAGCAGCCAGAAAACATTGGAAGGATTTGGAAGGGTTCAGCAGCCTCACACAACCTCAAAGTTGAGTGGACGAGTAGCCTAGTGGTTAGAGCAACTGCCTAGTACCCAGAAGATCAAGGGTTCGATTCCCACTGGCACTCCTAGTGATTTTGGGCAAGTCACTTTACCCTCCATTGCCTCGGAAGAAAAGGCTGGCAATCTACTTCTGGCGATACATTGCCAAGAAAACCCAGAGGTAGCTGGGTTGCTATGAGTCAACACTGACTTGATGACACTAAAAGAAACAAAGTACTACTTGTGGTCTTGGGCAAGTCATTTAACTTGGAATTTTCTGAGGCAATGGAGGGTTATCAGTGTTCCTGTTTAATGCACATTACCAAGTTTAAGTTACAATGTAAACCGCTTTGACTGAAATGATAAAGCGGTATAAAAAACCTGTTAAATAAAATAAATAAAAACCCCTCCCTCCTCTGTCCCCCCTGCTCTTCCTCCAAAGATCACACACAGCTCTTGGAGGAATCTGCCTGCCAGCCACCTTAAGTGTCTGAAAAACAAAAAGCCGTTTCAGGGGAGAAGAGCTGAGCCCAGTTTCAGTTTTCTGCCTGGGGCTCTCGGGGTGAGTACCAAGGCTTGACCTAGTCATTGTCTTTGTTGGGGGTTCCTGATTGGACTGTTGGCATGGTGTGGGGGTTTCCTGCCCTTTTCTATATGCCTTAGTAGCATCTCTTACTATTGTGTGCCTGGTGGTTGTGCGGTCCTGCCGTGTGTTCTGCCCGAGCAGTTTCAATGCTCATTACTACTCAAGTGCTCATTTTGTGGGTTGCTGTACAAACATTGTTAATGTGCATCTTCTGGGCTGCTTCAGCACATGTACTTGCTTGAACTTCTGTCATCTTACAGGAAATGTTATTTGGTCTTTGGCAAGCAAGGTGCCTCGTCTCCAGCTTCTGAACTCTGCTCCTCTTGTATGGCAGCTTCTGAGTCATCCATGGAGGGCCTGCTCACATGCAGTTGGTCTGGCCTTGCCTGCCTCAGAGCAGGAGGTGGAGGATGGTGCTGTGGGTAAGAATGGCCGGCTGGAGGTTCTGGCAACTGTGCTGTTGACCACTCCCTTCCTCTAGGGGTTTGGCAACAGCTATGTCCCCTGGTACTGGAGGGTCATTTCAAAGAGGAGGGCTTTCGGACTGTGGATTGGCCTCCCCAGAATTCTTTTCCTTTTTACAACAGGCCTGGTCATTCTGGCATGGAAATTCAGACCCTGTGGCCTCTGGGTTCCCCCGAGTGCAGTCTCATAAGGGGAATTCTGACAGTGGAAGCCCTGTTCAGTTTCCTATGATTAAGCCTCCCCAGCCAAGGTTGCCTCCTGGAGATGTGGAGCAGCTGGGGTCTGTCCAAGATTTGGACTGTGACTTGGGTTCAGACATCTCGGTTTTGGACTCTAATGTGAACGACATGCTCTCGCTTTCAGAGGATTATGAAGAAGCTGATGTTATCTGCCTGTTCCAGGAGGAGGAATTGGCGGTATTGATCCCCATGATCTCACCTTGAACTTGGCGGATGCTCCTGATAAGGAGCACAGGGGCTGAAATTTCATCCACTCCTGCAAGGGATGCATAAATCCACTAGTCTTCCCGTTCCCAGAGGTGATCCAGGGACATGATCTGGTTGGAGTGGGATTCTCCCGACTCCTCACCTAAGGGGCTAAGGGAGAAGGAGTGCATTGTATGGTTTGATATACCCAAGGTGGATGCACAGATCACTGTGGTTACAAGATGGATCACCATTCCTGTGGAAGGTGGATTGGCCTTGAAAGGATACTTTGGGCCGAAAGGTGGATTCGTTGCTGAAGAACCAGTTCATCATGGTGGCTGCTATTCTTCAGTTGGTGGTATGTGCAGGCCTGACTGTTCTAGCTCTGCTCCAGTGGATTCATCCTCTCCTAATGGATGATACTACCCCTCTTTTGGAGTCTGCTACGGCCTTCCTTTCTGATGCCATGTACAATCTCGTCTGCCTAGCAGCTAGGGATAGTGCCCTGCTGACAGTGACACAGCATTGGATTTAGCTTCACCAATGGGCAGTGGTTGACCCAACTGGCCTTTAAAAGGAAGCTTTTGTTTGGGACCGATTTAGAGAAGCTGGTGAAGGACCTGGGTGAGACAGAGCCTGACTGCCTTCTGGAGGAGAGGTCTAAAGAGCCTGGGAAGCAGTCAGTAGCCCCTTTATCATCAGCCTGTGCCCATCCCTCGCAGGCATGCTGGTCAGACTCCCAGGTGTCTCAGGACTCTCATCACTATTGGCTTGGAAAGCCTTTCTTCCCCTCTGCTTCTGGATTTTGGACTCATTCGCAATCCTTTTCAATGAGCTTGTGGGCTCAGGGACTCTGTCCCCTCCAGGCGAAGCCCCTCCCGGGCTGCGCAATGAAAGTTTGGAGGCCCATTCCGTGGTACCTCCAGTTGGAGGCAGGCTTTGCCTTTTCTTTCAGGAATAGGCCCGGGTCACCAAGGATCGCTGGGTGCTAGATACCATTCAGTATGGCTATGTCCTGGAATGCAAAGAGCTGATCCCAGATGTGTTCATCATCTCCCCCTGTGGGTCAGCAATCAAAAGGGCAGCTGTGTGGGTCACTTTAGACAAGTTGCCGTTCCTGAAGGCAGTGGTGCCTGTTCCCCCGGACGATCGAGGCAAGGGCAAAAATTCCATCTATTTCGTGATGCCGAAAAAAGATGGCTTTTCACCTCAAGGGTGTCAACATGCACTCAAGCGTCCTGTGCTTCCAGATGGAAACTTTGAGATCAGTGGTTCAAGTGGTGCGCTGAGGGAGTTTCTTGCATCTCTGAATTTGGCCAAAGCACACTTTCATATTCCGATTCGGGAAGATCAACAAAAGTATCTGTGTTTTGCTGTGCTTGGCTGCACTTTCCATTCACTGCCATTCAATTCGGGCTCTCCACTGCCCCAAGGACATTCTTCAAGGTGGTGGTGGTGGCGGCGGCTGTATCGCTGTGGCACCAAGGGGTTTGTGTGCACCCATATCTGGACGACTGGTTCATCTGAGCCCGTTCTTTGTCAGAGGCATCTCAGGTGTGGATCTCAGCGGTGTCCTTCGAAAGCGTCAGATGGGTGATGAATCGGGCAGGGGGGGGGGGGGAAGCTGGTTGATGCCTTCCCAATCCCTAGAGTTACTGGGAGCACAATTCAATACACAAGTGGGCAGTGTCTTCTCTGGGAACAAGCAGGAAGTCCTCACATATGGACAATGTCTGCACTGACAGCCCATGTGGTAATCTCTTCCCAGCTTTCAAAGAAATGCTTTGGGGGAGATCAACCATGCATGCGTGGTCACCTTCCCATCCAAGGAAGCCATTTTCTCTCCATCTTCATTTTCCGTGGTGCAGATAGTATGTCTGGTGGGCTCCGCAGAAAAGTTGTCTCTTGTGGTGAATTATTTTTCTCGCTCTTTCTCAGTCACATACCATCACCTTCTCACAGTCCTGGAACCGTCAACTACCTTAATGTCATGTTTTTCTTGGGTACTTATTTTTTCTTTTTCTCTCATGGTGCACAGGATTTTTTTTCTCTCGTGCCCACTAATCGGGGCATTAGAGTTTGACCTCGTGGTGACCATCTTTCCCACTTTGTCCTTAATAGTGGCTTTAAGCTATCATGGACCACCACAATTGCTGCCTTCAATGCCTCGGGGCCGATCACGATGACACCTCTTGCCTGCTCTATCTTCAGATGATGAGCAAGAGGCGTAAGGATCATTAAAGGCAGGAGATGCTGTTTGGCCCCACGTCCTCGGTCTCTGCCCCAGCATCGGCTTCAGAACCAGTGCCCTCGGGGGCAGTTGCCTGAGCTTTCTCGGAGCCCCAAGGTCACGGGGTGCCAGATTGGCCACAGTCTCTGGAGGGCAGTCCCCGGAAGGAATGGACTTCATCCAAGTCCTCGTCATCAGGCAGTGTTTGTACCGCAGATAAGACCTGGGAGCACCATCAGTGCAGCCCTCAATGGGATTCAGAGGGTGAGGGGCTAGGAGCCACCCTCAAAACTGTCTTGGCAGGAAGCAATTCCTACCCCTTTGGAAGATTGCCCTCGGGCTGCTGAGGTGATCACAATCTGTGAGTCCCCTCTGAGGGAACAGGCATTGGGACCGTTACCCTCTGTGCCCATGCTGGTGGCTGCAGAACCTTCGGGCCTCAAGACCAGAATGGCGTCCCTGGAACACAATCTCACTGCCTTCCAGCAAGCCAGAAGACCCCGGTTCTGGTTACCGCTGGTTCCTTGCATCCAGTGATGGGTCCCTCCACAACGAGGACCTCACCAGAGGAGTTTCAGCCCATTCTGGAATAGCATGCCCTGTGGGCCAATTCCGATGACTGCTCCCAGTCTGTCCAAGCCTATGGTTTCTCCACTGAGTGCTTAGGAGTCGGACTGCCAGGATACCCAGCTGTCATTCTCGCCCCCGACTGTGCATGGCATGATTCCCACAAGCACTTCAAGCTCCCTTCTGATTCAGAATGGGAGACAGATGATGAGTCTTCCGATACCGCTCAGCATCGGGACCATTCCATTGGAGGACCTCTCCTTCCTGGACTTTGTCCAGGACAGGGGGTAAGGCCCTCGCCTTCACCATCGAGGCAGAGGAGCAGCCTCAGGCAGAGGACCTGGACATACTTTTGTATGACTGTCCTCTCAAGAAGGCCATAACTGCCAGTGCCTCTGCCTTTTCAGGATGGGGAAGCCCAGGTCACGGTTCCCATTGTGAAAAAAAGTGTCTCAATTACATGTATCAGGTTCGCAAGAGTCCTGGCTCCGAAAAAACTCAACTCTACTACCACACAACTCCATGGTGGTGGAGTCGGCCATGCGCCGGATTAAAAGCCAGAAGATGCATCCTTTAATGCCCCTGGGTTAGGAGACCCACACCATTAACGGGTTTAGTAAGCGGTGTTTCCAGGGCTTGATGCTTGTGGCCCATATCCAGGCTTACCAGCTGTATATAGGCATGTACCTGAGACCTGGCGAAGGAGCTCGTCTGGTTCTCAGCTGGGCTATCCAATGACCACCACCAGCACTTCTGAGGCCTGGTGACCACAGTCAAGGAATGCTCCCAGTAGGTGATGAGTGGCCTATGATGGTTTAGCGTCAGTGGCTGCGGTGGGCATTAGTGGCATGACTACAGTCCTCAGACCTGGAGCAATAGGTTCAGGACAAATTGGTTGATGTCCCCTTCTGGGGGGAGAATTTCTTCAGCAAGCCCATGACAGACAAGGCTGCGGAGTTGGAGACCAAGCTGATGACCAGAACCAGGCTGTCAGAAGACTGCTGATCTTTCCTGATGGAAGGCTTCTAGGAAGTGGTCCTACCCGAAGGAGGAAGAGGCCTATGGTACATACAGTACCCCCAAAATCAGACCTATCAGTTCTATCAAGCTTCCCCACAGGGGCAACCAGCCAAGGGCCATGGGCAGGGCCCCCATAGGCCTAAAGCCCCCAAACAGCACCTGTGCCACTGCCTGGGCAGGGGGGAGGGGGGTTTGACTCCCGGGGCATAGTCTCTTTTCCCATGGGAGGTCAGGAACTGTAGCACATAAGGAGATGTTTCGCATTCTTTGCCCACCGGTGGCCCAGCATTACCCATGGACACTTGGGCACTTCAGGTGATAAAGGAGGGCTACCTCCTTCACTTCCACCAAACTCCCCACTCGTTCTTTCTTCACAGCGGAACTTCAAAAGGAGCTCATGGTTTTTCTCACCAACAGGGCAATGGAGCTCCTCCCATTGCCTCAGAGGCACAGGATTCTACTCCTGGTTCCCAAGAAGACTGATGGATTGCGACCCATTTTGGACCTACGGGATCTCAAGCATTTCTTAGTGAAGAAGAGGTTCAAGATGGTATCCCCTGGAATGTTGCTGCCTCACCTCCACCGGGGAGACTTGGCTATGCTCCTTGGATCTCAAAGATGCCTATACCCACATCCTGATTCACCCCTTGCACCGACAGTACCTCCGCTTTTTCATTGATGTTACTACCAGTACCGGGTCCTCCCATTTGGACTGGTGTCTGCTCCCAGAGTATTCGCAAAGTGCCTGGCAGGGCATGTTCATCTTCCCTTAATTGGATGACTGATAAGGAGAGGGTCCCCGGGTGAGGTCCGACAATCCCAAGTTCAACCTACAACCCACCCAGCACCTAGAGTTCACACCCCTCAGCTAGTCTCCACATGCGTTGGGCCCAGTGGAGACTCTGCACTCTGTGGAAGCAAACAATAGAGCACCTTTTGGACAAAGTACAGGTCACACTGCTGCTCTCCCACTCCCTCGCCTGGTGGCAATGGTCGAGCAATCTTCTGGTGGGGCTCCCCTTTCAGGATCCCACACATCAACAGATCCTCACCACAGATGCCTCCAAACACGGCTGGGGAGCACCTTGGAACGGTGTTCAGTCCCAAGGTCTCTGGTCACAAAAGGAGAGCCAGCTCCAAATCAACTTCCTTGAACTCCAAGTGGTTGCAAATGCCCTGCGGGTCTTCCAGCACTACCTGGTGAATCAAGTTGTCCTTGTTTGAAAGGTCAATCAAGTGGCAATGTTCTACATCAACAAACAGGGAAGCACTGGGTCCTATCTTCTCTGCTGGAAAGCGATCAGAATCTGGAATTTTGCAAACTGGCGGAGTATGCTCCTTCGGGCCATCTACCTCCCTGGGCAGGAAAATGTCCTAGCGGACCAGCTCAGCAGAGTGCTGCAGCCTCACAAGTGTACTGTCAACCCACCAGTAGTATGGGACATCTTCCAGAAGTGGGTCAACCTCTTTACCAACCCTCATAACACTTAGCTGCTGCTGTTCTGCTTCTGGATATCTTACCGAAACCACCTCACAGCCAATGCATTTGTTCTCCACTGGGACAAGCTATACGTATGCTTACCTGCCCATGCTCTTGGTGGCCAAGATCCTCTTCTATGGTCAGATGGACAGGGCCTAAGTGATTCTTATCGCCCTGTGCTGGCCCCAGCTACCTTGGTATCTGCTGCTGCTCTTCTCTGCCTTTCTCTGGCATTGCCCATTCCCCTGGGCTTTGCCGTGGATCTGATCTCTCAGAACGACCTGACTGTCCTGCATCCCAGTCTCCAGGTAACTGACAACATGGATGCTGAAAGGATAGCCCTCACTCAACATTGCTTGCCAAGAATGTCCTTACGTCCCACAAGGATTCCACCAGGAGAGTGTATTCCTTCAATTGGGCAGGTTCTTGTTCTGGTGTGCAGATAGAGGATTCAACCTGTTCTGTCCTGTTCAGGTGATCCTGCAGTACCTTCTCCCAGGCTGGATTAAAGTCCAGTTCCATCAGGGTGCATCTTAGTGCCCTGGCAGTCTACCATCATGTGGTGGTTGGGTGTTCCTTTTCAGTTCATCCTCTTTGGCCGCTTCATATGGGGCCTCTTGCTCTCGCGGACTCCTATTTGCCTGCTGGTGGCGGCATGGGACCTCAGCGTGGTTCTGGGTAAGCTCATTAACCCTCCTTTTGAACCACTGGCTTGCTGCCATCTCAAGTACCTTTTGTGAAAGGTTGTCTTCCTCGTGGATCACTTCAGCATGCAGGGTTAGCAAGCTGCAAGTGCTGGTGGTCCATGCCCATAACACTAGGTTTCATAGGAACAGTGTGGTTCCCAGCATGCACCCTAAGTTTCTTTCTAAGATGGTTTCTCTCTTCCACCTCAACCAAGAGAGAGTTCTTCCCACCTTCTTTCCAAGGCTGCACTCAAGCAGGGCAGAAGCCACTCTTCATACCTTGGATTGTAAACTGGTTTTGACTTTCTACCTTAATTGGATGAAGGCTCATCTCCACTCCTCTCAACTGTTTGTCCCTTATGACCCCTACAGACTTAGCGTAGTGGTCTCTAAGCACACCCTTTTCACCTGAGTAGCTGACTGCATTTCGTTCACCTATGGACAAGCTGGTCTTTGGACCATCATGTGACAGCCCATAACGTTCAGGCTATGGCGGTCTCCATGGCTAGCCTATGCTGTCTCCCTGTCAGAGATTTGTCAAACAGCCACCTGGTCCTCGGTCCATACCTTCCCAGCTCACTACTGCCTCGAGGAGGCCACCTGACATGATAGCACCTTTGGGCCAGGCTGTTTTTCAGCAGCTCTTTGGGGACTAATGCAACTCCTTCCCTCCGGCCCTTCTGTATGTCCAGGTTACCAGAGAATCTATTCCCTTGCAGATGCTGAGGTTGCACCCCGATGCTTGGGGCTCATCAGTGTTTTTCAGATACCATTCATGGTTCGATTTTTGGGTCACTGTGGCTTTTTACAGGTCTTTCGGTAGCTTGTAGCTGGGAAGTCCCCTATATGAGGACTAACTTACTGCTTGTTCCCGGAGAACTTAGTTACTCACCTGTAGCAGGTGTTCTCTGCAAACAGCAGGAATCAGTCCTCCCTCCCTCCCTCCCCCCCCCCCCCGGTGGAGTTGTTTTCTTTTTGGGATGTATTAAGCTATGTCATTATACTGAGGGAAAATGGCTTCCTTGGGCAGGAAGGTGACCATGCATGTGTGGTTGATCTCCCAAAGACTTTCTTTGAAAGTTGGGGAGAGACTACTGTGCAGGCTCCATCAGTGCTGACATCACCCGTATGTGAGGATGGATTCCTGCTGTTCCCAGAGAACACTCGCTACAGGTGAATAGCCACACTTACCTGCCAGAGGAGAAAGTCAAAAGGTTAATGGGTTGCGGGCCACTGTTCTGTTAACAGGCTCCCAGAGTCTGGGATTCTTTACAGCTCCTCTGATTGATAGCTGTGACAGTTGAGAGTGTGCTATGGGTGCTTGCTCATATGCGACTGTTTCAAATGTCCTTATTGGCTCAAAGGTCCCTGAATTCTCAGGAGTTCGCGCTCAGGCTTCTGCTCCCACTGATGGTGAAGGCCAGCCTGCAGTGGTGGCAGTAGCCCAATCTTCTGAAGAAAGGCGTGCCGCTGGACAATTACTCGGGGATCCCTCTGACGATGGATGCCAGTCTCTCAGGCTGGGTAATCCATTGCCAAGACCGAGCAGCCCAGGTCATTGGAACCGCAGGGAAGCAGTGTGGTCCATAAACTGCCTTGGGGCAAGGGCCATCAGGCTGGCTCTCCTGCATTTCCAGCCCCTGGTCAAGGGCCATGTGGTTCGAGTGTTTTCGGACAACGCCATGGCAGTGGTTTGTCAGTCAACAAAGAGGCACAAGGAGTGTTGAAGTGGTCCTAGAGATGACTTCTTTTGTTTGCCTGGATGGTGAAAGACCTCTTATGGTTGCTTGTCAGCCGAGCACGTTGCCGGGATGGACAATGTGGAGGCAGACTAACTCAGCCAGCATGCTCTGGATCACTGGAGAGTGGGAGTTGTCAAGAGACATTTCAGTTGATTCTTCGCCATTGGGGTCGCCCTGAGATGGATCTGATGGAGACCCCCCTCCAATGCCAAAGTGTGCAACTTCAGTCTGAGGGCGTAGGTGCCCTGGTCCAGCCCTGGCCAAGACAAGGCCTGCTGTACATGTTTCCACCATGGTCACTGTTGGGGCATGTGATTTGGCATGTAGGGCGCCACTCAGGATGGATTGTTTTTATTTATTTATTTTATTTTATTTTATTTATTTAACATTTTTTATATACCGCACTATTCATCATCAGTGCGGTTTACATTGAAACAACAATATACCTGCCAATACATGATTGATCTAGGTTTACAGATAACAGGGAAGATAAACTGGGTGTGAACTGGGGATAACTATCTACATAATTATGCATAATTATATATACATTGAATATGTTACATCAAGATTCGAATTTGACAAGAACACAGAATACAAGAATACAGTGTTTTCACATTTTGATCCTTTGTTCTGGATTGCTGTTATGTGTAGGAGTTATCCGAGTGGGCGATAGCCGGTTCTATTGTGTGTATGGTAGCCTGAAGTGCAAAGTGAATAAATAGTGCTTGATGGACTTTCTAAATTGGGTGATATCCCTGATTGATCTGATGTTTGGAGGTAGATTGTTCCAGCACTTGGGAGCATAGGACACAAAAGCTCTGTTAGTAGTTTGTTGTGTCCATTTTGTGGAGATACTAGGAGTAACTAGTGTGTTTTCTGCTACTGGTCTCCTGGGTCTGTTGTTTGGTGTCAGGGTGATGAGATTTGAGATCGATGCAGGAGATAATTTATTAATAGCTTTGAATGTGATGAGGAGGGTTTTGTATGTTATTCTGCAGTTTATCGGAAGCCAATGCAGATCGATCAGTATTGGTGTTATATGATCTCTTATAGAAGCTCCAGATAAGATGCGGGCTGCCGCGTTCATCGCCAGTTGAAGTGGATTTAGTGTATTCTTGGGGAGGCCATGAAGGATGATATTCGCATAGTCAAAATGCGGTGTGACTATCGCTTGGAAGACTGTACGGAAGTCCTTTGTCTCCATCATTGGTTTCAGGTGGCGCAGTGTTTTTAGTTTGTAGTAAATTGACCTTACTGTGTCCTTTATGTGCTCTTTAAGATTGAGTTTTTGGTCGAGTATCACACCAAGGTACTTTATGGAGGCCTTGATTGGGAGTTCTGCATCTCTTACTATATGAGGGTGGTTGGCGGAGAAAATTGCTTGTTTCTTGTGGCTATGAGTACTTCGGTTTTCTTGAAGTTTATTCTCATGTTCTGATTGAGAAGCCAGTCGGTTATTGTGTTGAAACAGTTGATTAATGGAGAGTAGTCAGGGTTTGATATATTGATCGGTGTGAATATTAGCACGTCATCCGCGTATAGTAGGCAGGATATACCAAAGTCTCTGGTGATTTGGCAGATTGGTTGCATGTATATATTAAAAAGCAACGCAGATAGAGATGAGCCTTGGGGTACTCCCTGTTTCTGTTTGAAGGGTTCAGATATAATGTTGCCTGTACGGACCTGTTGCCAGCGCTCCTCTAAGTAAGATTTGCACCAGTTCCAGGCTTGGTTACGGATGCCTTTTTCGTGAAGTCTAGCTAGCATAATCTTATGGTCAACTGAGTCGAATGCCGCTGATATGTCCAGAAAAATCATTGCAATGGCCATGTGAATGTTGTCAATCCCACAGATGAGTTTGTTAAGTAGTGCAGTCATGAGTGTTTCTGTTCCGTGAGCTTCTCGGAATCCATGTTGGCATGGGTCCAACGGGGCTGCTGTGTCAATGTGGTGTTGGATCTGCCTCTGAGTTTCCTTTTCAAGTATCTTGGCTAGATAGGGAATGCTGGAGATTGGGCGGTAGGACTCTTCCTTCGTTGGGTCCATCAGGTTGTTTTTTAGCAGAGGGCGAATTGATGTTTGTTTAAGGGCAGTAGGGAAGATCCCAGTTAGATAGGAGATATTTGCGATCTTAGCTATGTGAGGGCTAAGCTCGGCACGTAATGTTTTGATCCAGTGTGCTGGACATGGGTCATTTGGTGCCGTGGTGGTGTTCTGCTGGTGCCAGATTTGCCAAGGAAAGCCTATTTCGGAGATCTGATGCAGCCTCCTAGATGCGTTGCCTCTTTGTTTTACCTCTGTCTTTTACCTCTGTCAGAAGGTCAATCGTCCTGGAAGACCTGGCTCCCTTCTACTCCTTTCAAGAGCCAAGCCATAGGAGAGGTTAGTGTGTAAGGGCTACTTTGCTGCGGTGGTTTTCACTCTGCTCGTATCAACCTGGCATACATGCAGGTCTGGTGCCTCTTTTTGCGCAATGGTGCAGCGCGTGGGAGCTGATTGCTGGAACTGCCATGGTGCTGTCTCTGGCCTTTCTGCAGGAAGGTATGGAAAAAGGCCTTTCTCTGAGCTTCTTGAAGGTTCAGGTGGTAGTTCTGGCCTGTTTCAGAGGACCGGTGGTTGGTAAATTGCTAGCCTTACACCTGGATGATGTGTTCTTTCTTCGAGTACTGTGCCT
The DNA here is from genome assembly GCA_033557465.1 of Ichthyophis bannanicus. Taxonomy (NCBI): domain Eukaryota; kingdom Metazoa; phylum Chordata; class Amphibia; order Gymnophiona; family Ichthyophiidae; genus Ichthyophis; species Ichthyophis bannanicus. The sequence goes on along the minus strand of CM066039.1, from coordinate 351,166,601 downwards.
ACATCCTCCCTTCTAGTCTGTGGTCCTTTCCTGGGATCTGTGTTTGGTGCTCAGGGCCCTGATGTCAGAGCCCTTTGAGCTGTTGAAGCATGCTGCACTGAAGGATTTGACGTTCAAGACCATTTTTGTTGCAATTTGTTCAGCAAGGCGGATTTCCGAGCTGCAGGCTTTGTCTTACTAGGATCCTTATCTGTCCTTTTCAGAGGAGGCGGTTTCAATTTGGTCTGTCTTCCTTTTTACCCAAGGTGATTTCTTCCTTTGATGTGAACCAGGTGGTTTTCCTGCCCTCCTTCTCTAAAGAGCAGTGTTGAGGTAAGAATAAGGATCTTTGCCTTGTGGATGTCCCGCGGGTGCTTCTCTGGTACTTGGAGGTTCCAAATTCCTTTTGTAAGTCGAATCATGTTTGTACTTTTTGCTGGCTTGCACAAGGGTGACGTGGTGGCTAAATCTATATTGGGGTGCTGGATTAAGGAGGTTATTGCCTTGCGAATCTGTTGCCAAACCGGCCTGTTCTCCAGGACCAAGCAGGAAGTCAGTCCTCACATATGGGTGTCATCGGCGTCGATGAAGCCCCAGCAGAGCATTTCCCCAGCTTTCTATGAAAGCCTTTGGGAATGCAGGTACGCATGCGCGGTTCCCTTCCCGCCTAAAGGTGCCATCTTACCTCAGTCTCTTTTTTTCTGTGAAGCCCACCGGACATGTGTCCTGTTCTCCCGGTTAAAATTAGATTTTTTCGGCTATTTTCGCTACTTTTTCTTCCGGTTCGATGCCGGTTCCCCTCCCACTGGGTTCGGTACACCGGTATCAAGCCCGGTTCTTCTTTTTCGGTTTTTGCCCTTCGTGGCTGGCGTTCGCGCCCTTTTTTCCATTTTTCCCTGGAAGGCCGGTCCTTTGACCTCGCGGGGACTCTTTTTGCCCCGATGGCTTCCAGCGGTTTTAAAAAGTGTGATCGGTGTAAGAAATTAATGTCTCTCACTGACAGACACGACTGCTGCCTTCGGTGCTTCGGCCCCGACCACGACCCTAAGTCGTGCGGACCATGTGGAAAGATGTCTTCCAAGACACTCCGAAGTCGACAGCAGCAAAAAGAAAGGCTTTTCTCGGACTCAGCCTCCGGCCGGGCCCGGACCTCGTCTAAGGCCTCAACATCTCGGGATTCCGATCCCGAGCGCCATCGAAGCTCCTCGGACAGGGGGTCCCCCGACCGGAAACGCAAGAGGAAGAAGCGGCTCGCGAGGGCGTCATCGGAGGGAGGTCTAAGACCCCCGACCGTCGCCCCGGGCCCGTGGAACATGCGAAGCCTGCAAAAGATCCTCGCGTGGAGCCGGAGTCTGCTGGACACGTAAGCCCCGTAGTCCTCGAGGACTCTCCTCCCAGGGAGCCGACGTCGGGCCCGGCGCTGCCGGAGCCCGAGTCGGAGGCTGCTGCGTCTCCCGAGCTGAGTCTCAGGATGACAGCTTTGGAGAGCAGATTGTCTGCCTTCATGGAGCAGCAGCGGGCAGTGATGGCCAGCCTGTCTGGCGCATCTGCCCCGACCACCGGGACATCGACCTCGAAGTCGACCCCGTGACCGAGCCGATACTCGAGTCCATCGTGGCTCGAAGTCGACCTCGGTCGCGGTCTCCCTCTACCTCCCGTTTGGGACCGAGGGCGTCGACGCCGGTGCCTCTGGCGTCGGGGCAGGTGCTCCAGGGCCCCGCGGGGTCGGACCCTGACTCCTGCTCGGATGAGTCAGCTTGGGAGACGGAGGACGAGGAGTCTCCTGATACCTTCAAGACTCGGTGCGTCCCGTCGGACTCAGCGCAGTCTGAGCCCCGGAGTAGGTCCCCCCCCCCCCCCGGAGGATACTCGGTTCTCGGAGTTCGTCCGGGATATGGCCGCTGCCTTGGCTATTCCGGTGGACCCCGAGGAGGAGCCTCGAGCTGAGGAGCTCGAGGCCCTACAGTATGACTCTCCTCCGAAGGAGGCCTTTACTGTTCCGGTTCCTCCGATGCTGGAACGGCTCCTCTTCCGTATGTGGTAGGCACCGGCTTCGGCGCCGGTTCTCAGCAAGCGAGTCGACTTGATCTATCGACTCCGAAAGAGCCCTGGTTTTCAGAAGGTACAGCTACCACACCATTCTATGGTTGTGGAATTGGCCATGCATCGTCTGAAGAGTCAGAAGATGCACTCCGCGGTGCCCCCTGGCAGGGAGGCCCGGAACCTCGATGGCGTCGGTAGAAAGTGCTTCCAGTGCTCGATGCTTGCTTGCCGTGTCCAGTCTTACCAGCTGTACATGGGCATGTACTTGCGGGATCTGGCCAAGGAGTTGGCCGGGTTCTCTGCTGGTCTCTCCAGGGAACCCTTGTAGAGATTTAAGTCCTTGTCCTTGGGGATTCGGGACTGCTCGAAGTTCATGTCCCGCGCCGCCTATGATTGCTTCGAGGCTTTGGCCCGAGTTGCGGCAGCCGGCATCACGGCTCGACGCCAGGCATGGCTGCAGTCATCGGAACTCGAGCCATGGGTTCAGGACAAGTTGGTCGATGTCCCTTGCCGAGGTGAAAACCTTTTTGGCAAGCCCATGACCGAGAAGGCCTCACAGCTCGAAACTGAGCACCTCACAAGGACAAGGCTGTCCAGAAAGACCTCTGCCCCTTCTCATGAAAAGAAGGGCTCGGGTAAAAAGCCCTTTTACCCGAGGAAGGGCACTGCCTACAAACAGTACCCGCAATATCAGGCTACCCAAGCTGTCCCCCAGGGTCAGCAAGCCAAGGGCCAGGGTAATGGGCCTCGTAGGCAGAGGACCCCCAAGCCTCTGGCCCCTGCTAACAATCAGCAGGGTGGGGGTTTTTGACTCCTTGAGCATAGCCTCTCAGCCCCTGCTCTCCCAACCCTGCACAGGAGGTCGCCTCGCCCTCTTTGCCCACCAGTGGCCCCACATAACTGGAGACAGTTGGGTGTTGAACATAGTCCACAGGGGCTATGCCCTCCATTTTCACCAACTGCCTCCTCCATATTTTCCAGGGGAGCCTCCAAGGCCTCCCCTGCACACAGACCTTCTTCTACAAGAGCTTCATGCTCTGTTGGTGGACAGGGCGGTGGAGCCTGTGCCTCCCCACTTACAAGGTCACGGTTTCTACTCCAGGTATTTCCTGGTGCCCAAAAGAACCGGTGGCCTTCAACCCATTCTGGACCTCAGGAACCTCAACAAGTTCCTAGTGAAGGAGAAGTTCAAGATGCTTACTCGTGGAACACTTCTGCCCTACCTCCAGCAGGGAGATTGGCTATGCTCTTTAGATCTAAAGGATGCGTACACTCACATCCTCATTCATCCAGACCACAGAAAGTACCTCAGGTTCATTGTGGGAGGAAGCCATTATCCGTACAGAGTGCTGCCGTTCGGCCTCACCTCCGCCCCCAAAGTCTTCACAAAGTGCCTAGCAGTGGTGGCGGCCTACCTGAGAAATCAGGGCATCTTTGTCTTCCCCTATCTGAATGACTGGCTCATCAGGGGTCAGACGTGCCAGGAGGCAAACAAGCCACCCTCAGCACTATTGCTCTTCTCCAAAGGCTGGGGTTTGTCATAAACTTCGCAAAGTCCACTTTGCTCCCCTCCCAGAACTTGGAGTTCATAGGAGCAAGGCTGCACTCTCTGCTGGCAAAGGCTTTCTTACCAGCAGGCAGGGCCCAAAGGTTGATGGTCTTGGCAAATCAGTTTCTCAGCAGGTCCCTGGTCTCCGCCAGACTCTGCCTGAGGCTTCTGGGCCACATGGCTTCGACAGTACATGTGACCCCCAATGCCAGGCTCCATATGAGGCCTGCACAGTGGTGCCTTCGGGCTCAGTGGTCACAGGCCACAGGCAGCCTCAGAGACAGGATAAGAGTGTCCAGACCATTTCTGAACTCTCTCAGCTGGTGGCCCACATCCACCCAATCTACTGAAGGGGGTGCCTTTTCAGATTCCAGGGTACACAGTAGTGCTGACTACAGACGCCTCCCTGCAAGGCTGGGGAGCTCATTGTCTGGGCAGGTGCACCCAGGGCCTGTGGTCTCCTTGGGAAGCTGCACAGCAGATCAATCTCCTCGAACTCGGAGCTATTCGATTAACACTCAAAGCTTTCACTTCTACCCTAGCTCACCAGTCTGTCCTGATTCAGACAGACAACCAAGTAGCCATGTTTTATGTGAACAAACAGGGCGGAACTGGGTCCAGGATCCTCTGTCGGGAGGCTCAGGACCTTTGTTCATTTGCCCTCAAGCACAACATGCTCCTCAAGGCTGTCTACCTTCCAGGCCAGGACAACTACCTGGCAGACAGGTTAAGCAGAATTCTGCAGCACCACGAGTGGCAGCTGCATCCTTCAGCAGTTCAGAAGATCTTCCTGAAATGGGGTCTCCCTTTGGTAGATCTCTTTGCCAGCCCACTGAACAAGCAACTGCCGAAGTTCTGCTCCCGGCAGCCTCATCCTCTGCGGATAGCAGCGGATGCTTTTCTGATCTCCTGGTCTCAGGGCCTCCTCTATGCGTTTCCTCCCACGCCCTTGGTGGCCCGAACTCTCTTCAAGATTCTTCAAGACAAAGCCTCGGTCCTGCTGGTAGCTCCCAGGTGGCCGAGACAGCCATGGTTTCCTCTTCTGCTTCAGTTGGCGGTGGATCCTCCACTACCTCTTGGGTTGCAACCCGACCTTCTCTCACAGGAGCAGGGTTCCCTTCTGCACCCCAATCTCAAAGCTCTCAATTTGATGGCTTGGAGGCTGCAAGGGTAGTTTTGGCTCCCTGGGGCCTGCCTCAGGATGTTGAGGAGGGTTGTCCTAGCCTCTAGGAAACAGTCCACTAGGAAAACCTATGCTCTCAAATGGAAAAGGTTTTCTGTATGGTGTCAGCTGCGTACAGAGGATCCTTTCTCCTGTACTGTGCCTGTAATCCTTCAGTACTTACTGCACTTGTCAAATTCAAGGTCTTAAATCCAATTCTGTTCGGGTCCACCTCTCAGCTCTAGCAGCTCACCACTCTCTGGTGGAGGGACATTCTCTGTCTGGTCACCCCTTGGTGTCCTGCTTTCTTAGGGGTTTGCTTTTGCTCAAGCCTCCCATCCGTCCTTCTGCCCCTGAGTGGGAGCTGAATGTGGTCTTGCAGCAACTGACTCGCCCACCTTTTGAGCCGATGGCTACTTGTTCACTACGCTTCCTCTCCTGGAAGACACTCTTCCTGACAGCCCTTACCTCGGCTAGGCGAGTAAGTGAGCTTCAGGCCCTGGTCTGTGATAGGCCTTACACCAGGATTTATAGGAACAGGGTAGTCCTCAGGACTCATCCAAAGTTCCTCCCTAAGGTTGTCTCCTCTTTCCACCTCAAACAGGAGGTGGTTCTTCCAACATTCTTCCCTAGGCCTCATGCAAGCCAGGCTGAAGCAGTCCTGCATACCCTGGACTGTAGGAGGGCCTTATCCTTCTACCTTGACCATACGCAGGGGCATAGAAGGGCTACCCAGCTCTTCGTATCCTTTGACCCCAATAAGTTGGGGTTGGCTGTGTCCAAGCGTACCTTGTCCATCTGGGTAGCTGACTGTATCACCTGGGCTTATAGGGCGGCTGACCTTATTTTATTTATTTATTTATTTTATTTATTTATTTTTCTTATATACCGCGCTCTTAAATCAGTGCGGTTTACATATGAACAAATATAAACACAATGGTACAAACAGCATTGGTTTTTTTTTACAAAGAACAAGGTACATAAACTTGGTGGAAAACAGGGTAACTATATACAATTAACTATATACATGGCAACTATATACATGGTTATTTTGGTTAATTAGATGCGAATAAGGTATCTATAATGCCGTGGATAAGAAGTCGGGTTACGGCCCACCGTGTCAGGGCAATGGCTGCCTCAGTGGCTCATCTCCGCTCTGTGCCCTTGGTAGACATCTGCAGGGCTGCAACTTGGTCTTCAAGCCAGACTTTTGCAGCCCATTACTGTCTGGAGAGGGAGTCCCGTAGGGACAGTGCTTTTGGCCAAGCAGTACTCCGGAATCTCTTTGAGGTTTAGGCAACTCCTGCCCTCTGTTGGGCTACCGGTGGAGGTTGTGTCCTTGAAAAGCCTTTCTTTGCTGCTGAGACTAGAAGGAGTTCTCTTGTTCAGCCTGGGTTCCTCGGTAGCCCAGAGCTGGGGAGTCACCCATATGTGAGGACTGACTTCCTGCTTGGTCCTGGAGAAAGAGTAGTTACCTGTAACAGGTGTTCTCCATGAGCAGCAGGAATCAGTCCTCACAACCCTCCCTCCTCCCCTTGGGGTTGCAGTTGAACATAGTTTTTTGTGTGCTGTTCTTAGCTATGTCATTTGACTGAGGTAAGATGGCACCTTTAGGCGGGAAGGGAACCATGCATGCGTGCCTGCATTCCCAAAGGCTTTCATAGAAAGCTGGGGAAATGCTCCGCTGGGGCTTCATCGGCGCCGATGACACCCATATGTGAGGACTGATTCCTGCTGCTCCTGGAGAACACCTGTTACAGGTGAGTAAGTACTCTTTCTGGAGGGTTTGCATGCCCATTCTATCTGAGCGCAAGCATCCTTGTGGGAGCAGAGCTCAGTAGTACCTGCAGACATTTGTTGGCCAGCAAAGTGGGCATATTTCCACTTTTGTCAAGTATTACGGCTTCGATATCCACACTTGTGCAGTCACGGCCTTTGGCTCAAAGGTTTGCGAGTGCTGTCTACTTCCCACTCAATGGAGGCATAGCTTTGCTACATCCCACTTGTCTGGACTGGTCTAGCAGGACGATATGGAAGATGACATTTTACTTACCAGATAATATCCTTTCCTTGAGTACTGTTAGACCAGTTCAGGGCCCAACCCTGAAACTGTTTGACTTTGCTATTCTGCAGTTGTACGTTTTGATCCACTGTGATGTCTGTCTGCAGGTCCCCTATTCTGTTGACGGCCTTCTGTTTATTCTTTCCTGTACATAGTTCTCTGCTGTTTGATCACTCGTTTCCCATGTTGAGGTTGTGTGAGGTTTGCCATGTTCTCCTATATGCTTTGGGATGGATACTGAAAGGCTCTCTGGTGGCTGTGGTGTATAGAGGCATAAGAACATAACATAAGATATGCCATACTGGGTCAGACCAGGGTCCATCAAGCCCAGTATTCTGTTTCCAACAGTGGCCAATCTAGGTCATATGTACCTAGCAGTATCCCCAAGAGACACAAGTGCCACAATACTTGTACTGGGTCAAGCATTGATATCGTCGGTCACTTCTTAATAATGGTTTATGGACCTTTCCTCCAGGAACTTGTCTAAACCTTTTTTAAACCCAGCTACACTAACAGCCTTTACTACATCCTCCGGGAACAAATTCCAGAGTTTGATTACACGTTGAGTGAAAAAATATTTTCTTTTATTAGTCTTAAATAGTTTACCCTGTAGCTTCATTGCATGTCCCCTAGTCTTTCTATATTCTGATAAGGTAAACAATCGATCTACGTTTACCCGTTCCACTCTGTTCATTAATTTATAGACTTCTATCATATCTCCCCTCAGCCGTCTCTTTTCCAGGTTAAAGAGCCCTAACCTTTTTAGCCTTTCTTCATAGGAGTATCCTTCCATCCCCTTTACCATTTTGGTGGCTCTTCTCTGAACCTTTTCTAAAATCGCTATATCCTTTTTAAGATACGGCGACCAGAATTGCACACAATATAAGGTGCTGTCTCACCATGGAACAATATAGAGGCATTATAATATCTTTTGTTTTATTTTCCATTCCTTTCCTTATCATACCTAGCATTCTATTTGCTCTCTTGGCCGCCGCTGCACACTGGGCCGAGGGTTTTAACATGGTATCCACAATGACGCCTAAATCGTTTTCCTGGGTGGTGGTTCCTAATGTGGAACCTTGCATCGTGTAACCATAGTTTGGGTTGTTCTTCCCTAGGTGCATAACCTTGCACTTGTCCACATTAAATTTCATCTGCCATTTTGATGCCCAGTCTTCCAATTTATCAAGATCCTCTTGCAATTTTTCACAATCCTCTTGGGTTTTAACAACTTTAAATAGTTTTGTGTCATCTGCAAATTTGATAACCTCACTCGTTTTCCCACTTTCCAGGTCATTTATGAATATGTCAAAAAGCAGCAGACCCAGCACAGATCCCTGGGGTACACCACTATTCACCTTCCTCCATTGGGAAAATTGGCCATTTAGCCCTACCCTCTGCTTTCTATCTTTTAACCAGTTCCTGATCCACAATAGTACACTGCCTCCTATCCCATGACTCTTTAGTTTTGCCAAAAGTCTCTGATGAGGGACCTTGTCAAGGGCTTTCTGAAAGTCCAGATACACAATATCAACCTACTCACCTTTGTCCACCTGTTTATTCACTCCTTCAAAAAAACATAACAGATTAGTAAGACAAGATCTTCCTTGTCTAAAGCCATGTTGGCTGTCTCCCATTAGATTGTGACTATCTACATGGGAGTGATGTCATTAAAACCTGGGCATTTCATTATGTATTTTATTTATTTATTTACATTCTCTTATATACCGTGCTATTCTGCATCAGTGCGGTTTACATTGAACAAACTGAAATTACATTGAACAGGGCATTATAACTTGGAGATAACTATTTTACAGGGAACATGGGCTATGGAGGGTTAAGTGACTTACCCAAGACCACAAGGAACACCTGTGGGACTAGAAACCCCAGTCCTTCCGGCCCAAGGTTGCTGTCCTCTAGTGGGATTTGAACCCCCGACCTTCCGGCCTGAAGTACTTTGCCCCAACCACTAGGCCACTCCTCCACTCCATTGGTGGAGACAGTCAATCTGCTGGTAGCGGAACATTGCTGACTTGTCTCGAGTGGTCTAGCAGGACTCATGGAAAGGACATAATCTGGTAAGAAAAATGTCACCTTGCATAAATTTACATGCATATCAGGCAAACCATTTTTTGTACCGGACCATTCCTGCATGCAGGGCACTGCTTTATCCATAGAAATAACTATCCTTGGAGAACACACTTTACAAGTAAGCAGCTTTGCTTTACTTCTTGTTAGCACAGTGCCTGTCTCTCTTTATGTGGGCGTGAAACGCCCACTGATATTTATTAGTTAGAAGACTTTTTTTTTTTTTTTTTTGCAACCTTTAAATTGAAATTGCACTTAAGTTAAATAGCCACTATGGACTTTATAGATGCCATTTTATAAGGGTTTCTCTGTGTGTAAAGCCTGTTTAATGCAAAGAATAGAAAACATTTATAAAACTGTGCAGCTGCTTATTCGCAAAGGCATTCCTGGGGGGGATGTAGTTTGGACAGAGCGGAGCTGGAGTTGATGTACTCATGTATTTATAAAATGCATGTCTAGAAGTTTAGAGTATGCATACACATTTTACATCAATTTCAGAACGGGTATAAGTGCGTGGTGTGGCATGTGCGCGCCACTGGGGCTGAATCTGGGAGCCTATCTGATAAAGTCTCACAGTTTTATAAAGGCAATAAATGTGCCTATTGCCAATCAGTTTCTTAGATCTTGAAAGCTGGCCATTCAGAGAGCTCATATGGCACGTCTAAACTTCATCATTAGTCCCAATATTTATTATTTATATGTAAGTAATTAAAACCAATATTCATTTCTTAATCTTTCAGGTATATTCATTTCTCCAAGTGCATTTATATATCCAGTTCTGATTAAACAAAGATAGCTGCCGCACATATTTGCATAAGTATTTCTCTCCTTTCGGCATCAGCATCTGATGCTCAACTAGGCTTAAAACAAGATGCCTTTTGCTACTTGAACATAGGGGTCCTTTTATAAAATGACACCCATATATACCCATTTAGTTAAGAGAACAGTTAGTGCTATTAAAAAATGCATTAAATTGAATAGAAATGTCAGTTTGTTGCCTCACTTACTGAAGTGAACCGGTTACACTGTAACTGAATATATTAAATAGCCTCAGAATAAATCTATATGAATGATTTTTCTTCAGTTAACTAAATCAGTCCACTTCTTTGTTGCGATACTCTTAATGCTTTGCCATTTTTTGATTAGATTTTTACCAAAGGTCATTGAAAATGAAAGCTCTTCCCTTTCATTGATCAGATTCCTTAGTGGTTCATTAGTTCAATAGGTTTAGTACTGTAATCTGGTTACTAATGCACTCTAATCAATACACCATTGGTTTTTGTGTTCTGTCATGTCTATAGTTTATAACCATTCAAGAGTTTTGTTTTTTTTTAAACTTGTGGTTTATTTCTTTGACCTTCTGTCTGGAAAAGTTTTGCCATGTTGCACAGAAGTAATTTGTGGAATATTTGTTTAAAAAAATTGTTAAATAAACATGAAAAAGTGGTGATAGGAGGCGAGGCCCAATATTTTGATTTAAAATAGGACACAAGGTGCCATTTTACAGCAGTCATGTGAATAACCTTTTGCTTTTTAGATCATTTTAGATGGCACTTTAAGCAAAACTAATTTATTCTTCATTCCTGCTCTTAAATGTCCTCACCAGTGTGATTCCAAGTAAACTGGGGCATCGATGTGCTGCTCTCTGTCTGGATTTCAGCATTCTGATACCTGAAAAGCAGAATTAGAAAAAGTACAGAGAAGAGCCACCAAAATGATGAAGGGGATGGAAGGATACCCTTATGAGGAGAAGCTAAAAAGGTTAGGGCTCTTCAACCTGGAAAAGAGATAGCTGAAGGGAGATACGATAGAGGTCTCTAAATTAATGAATGCAATGGAACGGGTAAACGTAGATCAATTGTTTAAGCCATCAAAATGTAGAAAGACTAGGGGACATGCAATGAAGCTGCAATGTAACTCATATAAGACTAATAAGAGAAAAGGTTTTTCACTCAATGCGTAATCAAACTCTGGATTTTGTTTCTGGAGGATGTAGTAAAAGCTGTTAGTGTAGCTGGGTTTAAATAAAAGGTTTGGACAAGTTCCTTGTCCATAAACCAAAGGGACCCTGGGAATCCACTGCTTGTCCCAATACAATCATTGTGGAACCTGTATGTCTCTTAGGGAAACTGCTAGGTACTTGTGACCTAGATTGGCCACTGTTGGAAACAGGATACTGGGCTTGATGGACCTTGGTCTGATTGAGTATGACATATCTTATGTTCTTATGTACACTAGTTAATATTTTCTGCGTTCATTTACGCATGTAAGTGGCCACTAGCTTGCGCAAGTGTCTAAAATGCTGACATTTAAGTACATTGTTGGGGCCTAAAACTAGGTAGCTCCTTAAAAGATTACCTTCTAAAGGTATTAAATGTACTGCCTTATCTCCAGTGGAAGAATAATAGTGGGTTCATTGGAGGGGGGGAGATGCTAAAGGAGCATACTGGGGATGGAGGATTTAGAAAAAACTAATTATAGGGAATGTTGAGGGGGTTTGGCTTTTGGTCATAATTAAAGATGCACAGCATTCATTGGGGGAGCAGTAGGCCCCAAATCTAAACTTATATAAGCTTCTGTTACTGAAAACATATTTTTCTGTAACTAATGTCTGATCAGTATTCTAATACTGATGTAGATGCATGTGTAATGTTTAAGTGTATGTATATTCTCCGGGAACAAGCAGGAAGTCAGTCCTCATATGGGTGATGTTTGCACCGACAGAGCCCTCGCAGAAGCATCCCCCAGCTTTCAAAGAAAGTCTTTGGGAGATGCCACCACGCATGCATGGTCCCCTTCCTGCCCAAGGGTGCCATCTTGCTCATTCTTTTTTTTTTTTCCGTGGAGCCCTTCAGACGTTAATCTGGTTTGTCCCCGGAAAAAGTTAATTTTTTTTCTCTCCGCGTTTCATATTCTCATCCGGTATTGCACTGGTACTCTTCCCACCTTCCGACTTCACTGCCTCATCGTTGAGTTTGGGTCTATTTTTGTAGTTTTTCATTTCCTTAATTTTCTGGTGTCTTCGCACCTTTTTTCCCAACTGGCTGCCCGGCAAGTCTTCGACCTCGCAGGGGTATTTTTTTCCCCCATGGCTACCAATGATTTTAAGAAGTGTGGTCGGTGCTCAAAAATGTCTGATTGACACACCCAACTGCTGTCTCCTCTGTCTTGGGATGGACCATGACCTGGCAGCATGCAGTCTTTGCAAGAGGAGGTCTAGCAAGGCCCTCAAGAGCTGCCAGCAGCAGCACGATGAGTTTTTCTCCGTGTTCCTGGTGCTTCTGAAGCCAGGGCCTTATTTGAAGCCTCAATACCTTGGGCAGACCCTTTCAAGCCCAAGAGCTGCTGGGGGTCTCTGTCGAGGGATCCCAGGAAGAAGAAGCAACCCTCGAAGGCGGCGTCCTTGGACGGATCTGACTGGCCGGATGCCCCCCCGGGCCAGGTCCCACAGTTAGAGATGCTCATCCGAGGCATCGGAGAAGGAGCGGCCTGCAAAGATACATCGGAAGGCTTTGACCTTGGACTAGCCTCGGTCCCCAGAGACACCATCCTCATCAAGGATTCCCTTTCAGGGAACCGGCGCCGGACCAGAGTACCTCGGTGCCCGCGTTGAAGGCTGCGGAGCCTTCTGGCCTGGAATCCAGAATGGTGGCCCTGGAGCACAGTTTGTCTGCCTTCATAGACCAGCATCGGGTGCTGTTGTCCAGTACGACTGGTTCATCTGCCCCGACCACCAGGCCCTCAACATTGAAGACGTCCCCCGAGGATGAGCCGATCTTCGAGGTCCTTTGGCCTCAAGTCATCCTCGGCAGAGGTCTCGATCCGATTCCCACTCAATAGATCCACAATCATCCCCAGGAAGTGTGCCAGGCACCGGCTGTGGAGCATCGGAAGCCCCGAGTCCCGCAGAGCAGCCCTCCTATGAGTCCTCAATGGACTACACAGAGTGGGAGATGGAGAATGAGGAGTCCCCTGATACCTGTCGCCACTGCGACGTCCCATTGGACTCTCCCATCTTGGAGCCTCGACGGTGGTCCCCGCCAGAGGATATGGGCTTCCTTGATTTTGTCAAGGATATGTCTAAGGCCCTGGCATTCCCTACAGAGTTGGAGGACGACCCTCAGGTGGATGAGTTGGAAATCCTCCAGTACACGAGGCTCATCTGAATTGCTCATGGTGCCCATCCCTCCCATCCTGGAACGGCTGATGCTGTGGATGTGGGAGACACCGGTGTCTGTGCCAGTGGTGAGCAAATGGCTCGACTCGATATATCGAGTCTGCCGGAGCCCAGGCTTCCAGAAATCATAGCTGCCGCATAACTCCATGGTGGTTGAGTCTGCCATGTGTCGGCTGAAAAGCCAGTAGACGCACTCCTTGGATACACTTGGCAGAAAATGTTACCAGGGCTCGATGCTCATCGGCCACATCTAGGCCTACCAGCTGTACATGGGCATGTACCTGAGAGACCTGGCGAAGGAACTCGCTGGGTTCTCAGCTGGTCTCTCCAAGGAACCTCTGCAGTGGTTCAAGAACCTGGCCAAGGCGGTCCATGAGTGCTCAAAGTTCATGTCTCGGGCAGCCTATGACAGGTTCGAGTCGGCAGCTCGAGTAGCAGCGGCAGCATCAGTGCACAACACCAAGCTTGGCTACAGTTGTCTGACTTTGAGCAGTGTGTTCAGGACAAATTGGTCAGTGTCCCATGCCAAGGATAGAACCTTTTTGGCAAACCCATGACCGACAAGGCTGCCAAGCTGGAGACAGAGTTCATGATGAGGACCAGGCTTTCAAAAAAGACTGCTGCCCCTCCCCGACGGAAGGGCTTGGGTAAAAATCCCTTTTACCCGAAGAAAGGGGCTGCTTACAGAAACTACCCACCTTTTCAGGCCTCCCCAGCTCTCCAACAGGATCAGCAGGCCAAGGGACATGGGCATGGCCCTCATAAGCAGAAGGCTCCAAAACCCCAGGCACTGGCTCCGGCCCAGCCTGGGGGAGTTTTTGACTTCTTGAGCATAGCCTATCTACCCAAGGAGATCAGCAGCCCACAGTGGGACATCTGGCCCACTATGCCCAGAGGTGGTTGACAATCACCACAGACTCCTGGGCACTTCAGCTGGTCAGGGAGGATTACCTCCTCCACCTGACTCAGACACTTCCCCCTTATTTTCCGGGAGAGCCCCTCAGGTCTTGCCTCTACCAGGAACTTCTACTGAAGGAGTTGGCAGGTCTTCTCAAGAACAAAGTAGGCATAGTTACTCACCTGTAACAGGTGTTCTCTGGGGACAGCAGAAATCAGCCCTCACATATGGGTGACGTCAGCACCGATGGAGCAGGACTTCTCAAGGACAAAACGGTGGAACCAGTGCCCCACAATCTCAAGGGCAAAGAATTCTACTCCAGGTACTTCCTCGTGCCAGAAAGAACAGGGGGCCTGAGGCCCATCCTTGACCTGCGCAACCTCAACAAATTCTGGTGAGGGAGAAGTTCAGGATGCTCTGCCTTGGAACATAGCCGCCCTACCTCCAGCAGTGAGATTGGCTATTGTCATGAAGAAGACCCTTCTGAGCCTATGGAGGTAGGGCAAGATGAGGATTTGCTTTCAGAAACTGACGGGCAGTCTGAGCACATGGCTCAGTGTTTGCAAAGAAGAAGTAAACAAAGAGAGTCACGAGCTGGAGAGACACGCCCCTGCAGTGACGTATTCCCTAGCTCAGGAGGTAATGAGTTCCACCTGTTTCAGGGCAGGGCACAGCTAAGCCCTGAGAGTTACAATGATAAAAACTGGTCATTAGCTTGGACCAGGGAGAAGCAGAACGAGGTGCAGAGCCCAAGGCAGAGTCAGAGGAAGAACTGGAGTCGGAGCCAGAAAGGAAGCCAGCAAAGGAGCACGCTGACTAGGAGTCAAAGAGGAGTGAGAACCGAGAACCAAGGAAGCCATATTCCTGAGGCCAGAAGGAAGCAACCCAGGACAGGGGTTGTCTGGTAAAGGCAGGAGAGAGAAGAATCTTCCTGAGTTAGGCTTGGCAAAGCTCACACGTTCCTAAGAGAGAGACAGGCTGGTTGGAGAATGCCGGTACGTCTGAAGGGAAAGTTAATAGGCTGAGAGGCAAGCAAACACCAGCTGTGTTTGAGAACCAGTCTAACCCTGCAGAGTGGAGAGTTCCTTCCCTTTCAAAGCCAAAAGGTAGGCTTAATAATTCATATAAGTTTGAACCCAGCTATAAAGCAGTTCCCTATAGTTATCAGAAAGTAGCAAACTCCCTGGACAAAAACTACAGCATATATGGTAGTTTACAACCCTGCTCAGGAGAGTGTTACAGAGAGAAACCACGTGAGGTCAGAGGAACCGTTTATTTCAAAGATCAGGATAGCAGCTTACTGCCACACCCTGCTAGTCCTGATGCTGAGGAAATGCAGATAGACTCTGACCATAATGAAATAGTGGATGATCGGATGGACTGTACATTATCTTTGGCTGACCATTTGAATTCCCTATGCTGAACAGTGTCTGAGAGAGACAGTAAAAGCAGCAGAAGAAAAGGGAACATTTTCTTTGCTAATTGAAGCTGTTGTGATTTGTTTTGTATCAAGCACTGCACGTTTAAAGCCTGAAGCTGACAAGGCTAACTTACCTGAGTTCATGTATAATTTCCTCAAGCCAATTGTATGGCATGTTTTGTCCTGAGTTATTCACTTGCATTTAATCCGCTGGGAAGGGGAAAATAAATTCTTATCATTGCCTGAAACCACTCGACTGCAACTCATCTGTGCTCTAGGAGTAAAGGGACTTACATTCCCAGAAGGCCTTGCAGAGTTAAAGCAAGCCCAAGCTCTCTGAGGCAGGAACACCACAGGCAGACCAAGTCTCAGCGCCCTAGGCATTGGGCTGGCCACCGTGAGGGTGACACTATGCTTGATTCCTCCGAATTATAGCGGATAAAAGCTATCCCTCATGTACTTCTTCAACAGTTATGTTCTTGTTTTCTTCACCCTCTCGAGCAACATCTTCCAAATTTCACAACGGATCCCTCTATGAAGACGCATGTCAAACCTTCCGTTGTGAAATTTGGAAGATGTTGCCCGAGAAGGTGAAGAAAACAAGAACATTACTGAGGGGTAGCTTTTATCCGCTATAATTCAGAGGAATCAAGCGGAATTTGAGTTGAGTACTCGTTTACTTTGTTCATCTCGGGGGACTGAGGAGGATTTTATAATCTTGCCTCGGTGGAAAAGAGTGAGTGCACTTTTTAATTTGAAGAAAAAAAGGAAGGTTTGCTATGAGAAAGGGAAAGTTCCCTTTCAAGGCAAACGATCCGACATAAATAATAGTTTGTTTCTATGAATGGACACTATTTATCTCTTTGATCTACTAGGTATTAAGTGAGGTGAATTACAGTTAGATTAGTTTATATGGAATATATCTTGGCACATGTTCCTGCTTTTGCTAGCTTGCTGTTAACCCTGTCTGTTTTATCTTTTCTAAGTCTGACTCAACGTGCTTAGTCTCCCTTAGGGTAATGGGATCCAAAGAATTTTAAATTAGCAATCCCCAAATCCTACAGTTTTAGTTCCTATTTTGCAGAGCAGCAATTCTTTGTCTCCTCTCTATTGCTCCTCCCCTCTCCGGAAAGTTTCAGCCTTCCATGAGCCCTAAGCTAAAGTTGGTATATCATCCATCCCCTTGGTGATTATATATTGAGCCCATAAGTTCAATTAATATGGTATAATTATAATAATTTATGGCTCTTCTGTTGTATATAACAAGCATTTCAATAAAGCAATACTGTTGGCCTTTTTCAAGAAGGCTGCAGAATTGATTACTAAAATTTTAAATTAGAAATGGCAGTGTGCAAAGTTTTTGAAACAAGGTACTTTCTACATAATGTAGCATTAAAAATGGAGCAAATTTGTGTTGCACGCTGAAAGACAAGTTCTATTTTTGATTTTAGGTTATGGGGCACCATATGGATACAGTGCTGCTGCGCCAGCCTATGGTATGTACCGTAAGTCAAAATAATGATCTTTTTCTTTGACCATAAAAAAAAAAGGTTTAAAAAGGGAATCGGGATGTGCTGGTGTGTTTTCTAAGCATGTTAATCACATTCTTTAGTAACATTAGTATATGATGGCAGATGAAGACCACTTATGGTCCATTTAATCTACCCAGTAAGGTGTATAGTGGTTATAACTGCAGTTGCATGCAGGTCATCTGCTCTCCCCCCATGCCTGTGTTTAGGGTTGTACCTGCTGTTCTGTGCAGGTCAGTTCCCCTCTATTTATTGAAGTATAAAAGATATTTGCTTTGATATTTGCTTTGATTTCAGCCTCTTGCTATAAAGGGATCCACTGTGTCTATCCAATGTCATTTTGAATTCTGTCACTGTATTTGCCCCACCACCTGCATCGGGAGGGCATTCCAAGTATCCACCACCCTTTCAAGTGACAAAGTATTTCCTGATGTTGCTTATAAGTTTGCTGCCTTGCAGCTTCATCATAAGCCCTCTAGTTTTATAGCTTCCCCTTCTTTGAAAAAGATATGTGTTTGTTCGTTGATACCCTTTAAATATTTAAAAATTTGTATCATATCTTCCCTGTCCCTTCTCTCATCTAGAGTAAACATATATATTTATTTATTTGCTTTTATATACCGCGCTCTTTGAAATCAGTGCGGTTTACATAAAACAAGAACAGTAACAGTTTACATGGAACAATTTGTATAGAATTTAGGTCTTCAAGTCGCTTCTCATATGTCTTCTGGTGCAGGCTCCAAATCATTTTGGTTGCCTTCCTCTGAACACTTTCAAGTCTTTTTATATCTTTGTGAGATATGGTCTCCACAACGGAACACAATACTCCGTGAGGCCTCACCAACAACTTGTACAAGGGCATTAATACCTTCTCCTTTCTGCAGGTTATTCCTCTCTGCATGCAACCTAGCATCCTTCTGGCTTTGGCTACTGTCTCGTCGCATTGTTTCGCCACCTTGAGATTCTCAGACACTAGCAATCAAAGGTCCCTCTCCTGGTCTGTGTACACCAACCTCTCTCCCCCTATCACATCCAATTATTTTGGATTTTTGCATCCCAAGTGCATGATCCTGCACTTTGCATTAAGTTAAATGTTAACTTCCAAGCATTAGACTTTTCTTCCATTGTATTTAGATCTTTCCTCATGTTGTCCACTCGCTCAGAAGTGCCAACTCTGTTGCAAATTTTCGTGTTATCGGCAAAAAGGCAGACCTTTCCATTGTCCTTCCATAATATCATTCACAAATACATTGAACAGTATCTGTCTCAGGGCTGATCCCTAAGGCATGCTACTATGCACCTTCCTTTCTTCTGAATGAATTCCGTTTACCACCACCTTGTGTCGTCTGTCAGTCAACCAATTTCTGATGCAGTTCACCGCCTTGGGTCCTACCATGTTTCCCCGAAAATAAGACCTAGCACGTTTTTCTGAGATTCCCATAATATAAGCCCTACCCCGAAAATAAGACCTAGTGCAGATCATGTCTGACAGATTTGGTACCTGGTGGGGGGGGGGGGTCACCGGGGAGGAGTTTTCCTCCTCCTCCACTCCCCGATGCCGATCGGGTGCCGGTGCTGTGCTGCGGGCCACTTCCTTCACGCCAAGGGCACTCTCTTTTAAATACAGTTGGTGCTGTTGTGGCCTGATTGGCTTCGGCAGGTGGATCGGGGAGGAGCTTTCCCTCCTGCTCCACTCCCCGATGCCGATCGGGTGCCGGTGCTGTGCTGCGGGCCACTTCCTTCACGACAAGGGCACTCTCTTTTAAATACAGTTGGTGCTGTTGTGGCTTGATTGGCTTCGGCGGGTGGACCAAGGAGGAGCTTTCCTCCTGCTCCACTCCCCGACGCCGATCGGGTGCCGGTGCTGTGCTGCAGGCCACTTCCATCATCTGTGCGGGCGGGAGCTGCAACGCCACTCATTCTGTGCTGTCATGCTGTATATGAAAAAAAAAAAAGCCCTACTCTGAAAATAAGCCCTAGTGCATCTTTTGGAGCAAAAATAAATATAAGACCCGGTCTTATTTTAGGGGAAACACGGTATCCCCAGGCTGCTCAGTTTGATAAGCCTCAAGTGAGGAACAGTATTAAGGGCTTTGCTTAAATCTAGGTATATCGCATCCATAGCATGCCCTTGATCAAGTTCTCTGGTCACCTAGTCAAAGAACTCAATCAAATTTGTTTGGTATGATCTTCCCCTGGTAAAACCATGTTGCCTCTGATCATGCAATCCATTGCTTTCCAGAAAGTCAACTATTCTTTCTTTCAAGAACGCCTCCGTTACTTTTCTCACCACATAGGTAAGGCTTACCAGCCTATAGTTTGTCACCTCTTCCCTATTACCACTTTTGTGAAGAAGTACCACATCAGCCCTTCTCCAGTCCTGTGGAATCTCTTCTGTCTCCAAGGATCTATTAAAAGCATCCTTTAAATGCCTTGCCAGAACCTCTCTGAGCTCTTTCAGTATCCTAGAATGTATTCCATCCAATCCCATGGCCTTGTCCACTTACTTTCTGGAACAGCTTACAAAACTGAAAGGGGCAATGAGTAGGCACTCATTACATTGGGAGAGTTATGATATTAACCCCCTTTGATAAGTGAAAGAATACTCTGCACCTCCCCTCACCTACAACGAGGCAGGGCTCTTGGGTATAACAAAAATCCACACACAATGGCAATGAGAAGGTTAATTGGTAAAGCAGTAAATAATACACAACACACTTGTATTATAAAAATAACCAAAGCTTTGGGAGAGCAAGCTAGGCCGCTGCCTATGTTTACTCTGATATCATAGCTTTAGGCCACTTTATTTATAGGTAAAGATTTGATTATACAGCATAATTTCACTTTATTATTCTATGTCTTGCATCACGTATATTCATAATATACATATTCTATTCTACGTCTAGTGTCACGTATATTCATAACATACTTTTCTATAGGCATGCACGTCATAGACAATCATGAAAAGACATACATATATTCTCAGACATGACTATGTAGGCCTTAATTCTAATTAATTCTAACACTGACAGTTTGATATCTCTGACCAGAGACTGAGCGACTGAGAAGCTGGGTAAACAACTTGCCTTTTACTTATCTTTCTAATAACAAGACTAATGTTTGTTATCTAAAACCTTTCACCCAGTTTCTTCTACAGAGTTTTCAAGGATGGTATTAAGTAAGGAGCTACAAATGATATTAACTCTTTCTTAGGGCTTATAGTAATATAATGCTATACATAGGGCCTGCCTGTGTATCCAGCCTGGTACAATCAAGCTTTCTTTCAGTCCTTCCTCTGATTCTGTAAAGAATCATTTCACAGATAAGGAAACTCAGACATCGGTATTAAAAATGGATCGTAGCTAGTTTCTGGGTCAACCTGTAACATCATTTTAGGGGTCAGTGTCTCCACTGATTTCTTACAGCAAACCGATATTACATAAAGAATTAATGCTCCTAAAATGATAATCCCTAATAAGCCAATTAATGAAGCTAATATGCCTTGCAGGGGCCTAGATAATAAACACCAGAAAGAAGAAACAGAATCAAAAAAATCAGAAAAAGAACTTACATAACTACTACTTGATACAAATGTACGATTCCTAACCTTATCTAGTAGGCCTTTCACTATTTTTCCTTCATCATCAAGCAAACAATATTTAATAATAATAATAAATAGATAGATAAATAAATAAATAATCCATACATGCCATTTTCCTTCGCTAGGAGATAGTCTAAAACCATGCGATTCTGAGCTGCATAAGTGGACACCTTGTCTACTGCACCTTGTAACACGCTAATAGCCTCTGTGAGATCCAGGGCTGTAAGTTCAACAACTGACTGTAATCGCATAATCTGGGTACTATATTCTCTAGTGGGTGCTATGGCTCCAAAATGAGAGCCAAACAGTACCTGTAAATGCATCTATCTGAGATTTAGTTAAAGGACTTGTAGAGTCTACCAACTGTTGTGCTGCTATTGTGGCTTCATCCTGAGGGGAAACATCCCTTTTTCTTCTTAAAGAATTATTCAAGGTTGATAATAAAGTAACTTTTTAGTAAGGTAAGAACCGCCACGGGGTATCTAACTGAGCAACATAGCAAGTACCTGACCAACCTCTGGGAAGTTCTGTATATGCTGGATTACTACACACAAAATAATCCATTTTCCCAAATTGTCAAGTTGCGGGGACAGACTAGATTCTGTGTATAATTATTCAAAGCCCACTGAGTAATGTTCATTTCCTTAATTCCTGAGTAATGTTCATTTCCTTAATTCCTACAGATAGATTACGTTCCCAGGGATGGTAATATCCTAATAAGGGGCAACTCCAGTTAGGTATGTCTCGGACTGAGTCATTCAAAAGGTAGCCAGAACTATTATACTTTAACAAGTCATAATCATGCACCTGATTCCCTTGAACTTGCATTAATTGTACTACAGAAATATAAGGTTTCTGTACGTGGGCTTTCTTATACCAGATGGAAGAATTATGTAGCATTATTATTCTACAAACGTTCCATGGGGTGTCCCCTACCTTTTTCCCTGTACCTTGAGCCATAAAACATATTGGAGGGGACTTTAAAGGCAGTTGGAAGGCAGACCGCCCAATTTGATAGATTAAAATGTTTTGTAACTGAGTGTAAATGTGACTCAAAAATATTGGAATAGCCCTCATAACTTTCCCAAGATTCTAAATGCAGTACTGCTTCATTAACAATAATATGCCACAGCACAACTAAGACCAAATACGGAAACATTCTTAGCAAACCTCTAAATATCTGAAACTATAATTACTCCAAAAATAAATGTTCTAAGACAAACTAAAAATAAACCTACTCTTCTTAATATGATGAAGATATATAGTATAGCTATAACTACCCTCTAATTCTCAAACTTTTCATAAAGTAGAGGTTAAGTGCCAAAAAGTCATTGCATATATATCAGCAAAATACTAATTCAAACTAACTATATCCACCTAATTAGTAGTGTAAATGCTGGACAAAGGTCCTTTGCAGAATTAGTCCATTCAAAAAGCACATAAATCCTGATGATCTTTTCTGTAATATTAATGTAATATTCAATAAGTCTCTGTGTTGTATTTTCTTGATTCACTGATGAAGGGAGCCACCGTCTGGAGTCTGTGAAGGAGCCTTTTTACACTGTGTAAGGTGTATCCAACGAGAATGTCCTTCTACTTTACAAGCCGAGTATCCCACCAGGAGCACACGAAATGGACCTAGAACCTTGGGAGCCAGAAGCGTCTTTGGATGCAAATTCTTAATCAGGACCCAGTCTGGTGACTTCACTTCTGGATATGATGATTCTGGATATGATGATTCTGTCATCACTTGCAATAAAGGGGAAACAGACAGGACTGAGTGCAACCGTGAGCAATAAGTCAAAATATCGCTGCGCAACAATTGGGGATCTGGGATAACTGCCAAATCATGTGGAGAAGTAGCTGGACGTCCAGTAACTATTTCATATGGTGTCAGGCTGGGGGAATTACACACTGCCATAAGGGCAAAGGGAAGGGCTTCTGTCCAATCTGTAGCCCAATCCTGTGTCAGAGTGCGTAAGTGACCTTTGAGTGTCCTAGTCATCCGTTCCACTTGGCTTTGCGGATGATAAGGAGTGTGCAGTTGTTTCTTAATACCAAACCAAATTTTCAGTACCCTCCCAGACACTCACAACGAAGGCTGGACCCAGACCAGAAAGAACAAAAGGAACACCCCAGACAGGAATAAACTGGTAATTTGATGGCAACCGCAGCAGTCATACTGGTAGTGGGACTTCGCCTTCCTCTGGCACAGGGCAGAACTGCAAAACAGGCTGCAAAATCAAAAAGACTTCGGAAGGCAGAAATCTTAATAACTGATCTTAAGCTGACCCTACAGTGCCAGTCTTGAAACAGTGCAGACAAGCTGTGCAAAAGAAAAAATAACAGAAGTTCAGGTGATACCGGAGAACCAAAAAGACATAATTCATAGCCACAGCGGTAAAGCTTATGATGCAGGAACAGGGCAAGTAGAAATAAAAGACTGTCAGGACAAATAAGCAGATGATCCTCTTTCCAGCAGCCCTGAGCATCACAGGTGCATCCCACAAAGTCAGAGTCTGGGTTTCAAAGGAAGTATCTTGCTATTGCTGCAAGAAAGATGAAAGGGAAAACAAAGTCATATTAAACGGTGTTAAATACAGCAATGTTGGTGACACTGATGCCTGAAGAGCGGCTTGCCTTGCTTCTTGGTTTGCAAAATGGTTGTCCTTTGCAAACACTTCTGCTAGCTGTGCACTGGCAAACGGCAAAGAAGCTGTTTCCACTACATCAGTAACTGTTGTGACTGCATAGCCCATCTTGTAGAGAAAATGTCAAAATAGTTTGGAAACAATCATGAGGCCCATCCTCCTCCACAGGTGTTGAAGGGTTGCATATTGATGTAGTACATACTGAAACATGAAGCGGAGAAATGACTAATTCCAAAGTCAATAAAACGTGTGGAGGACAAAGGCTGAGTCTTGGTTAGATGGAACAAAAAGGGCGCTGTAGAACCAGAAAATCAGTAAGTTTCAATTGCAAAAGCCACTGCTACTAAACTACGTAGACATAGTGGGAGTCCCAAAGTCACTGCATCAAATCGCTTTGAGAAATAGCCTACCGGCTTGCAACCAGTTGGGAAAGCTTGTAAAAGCACACAGGTAGCAGAGGGATCAAAAATAGTCACATACAATTTGAATGGTAAAGAATAATCATATACAATAAACATGGCGCATTTCCGAGTGCAAGTTTTACATTTAAAACACTGTGATAATGTGGGTACAATGAGGCCTTCAGATCCTTCTTTCCAAGATGAGAGCATAAAGCAGTAAGATCTTGAGAAATTCGCTTGCTATTATTTACAGAAAATTAATAAACTCAGGAAGCTACGCAATAACACTGGTGTCGCTGGAAAAAAAAAAGGCAATGACAGAATAGGTTTCAATCTAGCAGAGGTAATTGCACAACCAGATGGTGTTAGAACAACACCCAGGAAAGTAACATTTTGAGATACAAATTGCAGTTTAGATAGATTAACCTTCAAACATAAATTAGTAATATGAGCTAATAGAGACAAAGAATCTGACAAACAAACTCATAACATGGTGAACATAAAAGCAAATCATCCACATATTGAACTAAAGAGGAATGGTCGAGTCTTACATCAAATAATGCAGTTCTTAGGGCCTGTGAAACATATGCAGGACTATCAGGGTACCCTTGATACAAAGTGGTCCAAATATTTTGTTTATCTTCAAAATGGAAAGCAAATAAAAATTGGTTGTCTTTGCAAATTCTCACTGAAAAATAAGCAGAACTCAAATCTACAACAGAAAACCAGGTAGCCCCTGAAGGTATCTGTGTCCAGATGATATGTGGATTAGGCACCATGGGAAAAACTGGCAAAATCACATTATTTACTGCTCGCAGGTCTTGCACAAATCTATAATTCTCCAGGACCAAGCAGGAAGTCAGTCCTCACTTATGGGTGACGTCGGCGCCGACGGAGCCCTCGCGGAGCAATTTTCCCCAGCTTTCAAAGAAAGCCTTTGGGAATTGCAGCGCGCATGCGCGGTCGTCTTCCCGCCCGAGGGTGCCATCTTAGCCAGTCTTCTTTTTTCCGCGGAGCCCTACAGACGTCCCCGTCTTGTCCCCGCGAAAAAGTTGATTTTCTTCTTTATTTTATCCTTTTTTCTTTCGGTTCGACGCCGATCATTTTCCCGCCCGGACTCGCGACGCCGGTCTCGAGTCCTCTTCCTTTTTTCGGTTTTTCTGACTTAGTCAGCTTTCGTTTTCGTTTTCCCTGGCAGCCCGGTCCTTTGACCTCGCAGGGGCCCTTTTTCCCCCGATGGCTGCCAGTGGGTTTAAGCGGTGTGGTCGGTGTGACCGAAATATGTCACTAACCGACACACACGACTTTTGCCTCCGCTGCCTGGGCCCGGATCATGAGGAATTGATCTGTGGGCCCTGCAGCAAATTGTCCTCAAAGGCGTTGAGAAGTCGGCGGCATCAGCGTGAGAGAATCTTCGCTGACCCCAGCCGTACCCGGACCTCGTCGGAGGCCTCCGTGTCGAAAGGCTCCAGCTCGGACCGTCGCCGGAGCTCCTCCGACCGGGGTTCTCCCTCCGGGGACCATCGTCGGAAGGAAAGACCCGCGAGGGCGGCGTCGGTGGACGCTCCTGGTTCCGCGAGGGCCAGGTCGCATAGCCCCGACAGCCGCCCCGGGTCCTTGGAGAAGGAACACGTCCCGAAGCGACCTCGCCTGGAGTCGGAGATGCCTGCCCGGGTAAGTCCTGTGGTCCTTCTGGACTCGCCTCCGCGACAGCCGACGTCGGGCCCGACGCCGTCGGGGCCCGAGTCGGGGGCTGCTGGGTCGCCTGAGCTCGGACTCAGGTTGACGGCCTTGGAGAGCAGACTGTCTGCCTTCATGGACCAGCAGAGGGCACTGCTCGCTGGCTTCGCTGGCGTCGCTGCCCCGACCGCCGGGACGTCGACGTCCAAGTCGACCCCGGAGACCGAGCCGATCCTCGAGTCGATGAGAACTCGAGTCGATCCTCGGTCGAGGTCACCCTCGGCCTCCCGTTCGGGACCGAGGTCGCCGACGCCGACTCCCTCGGCGTCGGGGCGGCTGGCGCCGCACCCTGCCCGGGCCGACCCCACCGAGTCCTCGTCGGAGTCGGTCTGGGAGTCTGAGGAGGAAGAGTCACCTGATTCTTTCCGGACTCGGTGTGTCCCATCGGACTCACCGGAGTCCGAGCCTCGGAAGCAGTCCCCCCCGGAGGATGCCCGGTTCTCGGACTTCGTTAGGGATATGGCCAAGGCTTTGGCCTTCCCTGCGGATCCCGAGGAGGAGCCTCGAGCCGAAGAGCTCGACGCCCTCCAGTATGACTCTCCCGCGAGGGAACACTTTACTGTGCCGGTTCCTCCTATGCTGGAACGACTACTCTTCCGCATGTGGGAGAGTCCGGCCTCCTCGCCGGTCCTGAGCAAGCGGGTCGATTCTATCTATCGGGTCCGCAAGAGCCCTGGCTTTCAAAAGGCACAGCTGCCACACCATTCCATGGTAGTGGAATCGGCCATGCATCGTCTTAAGAGCCAGAAGATGCACTCCTCGGTGCCTCCTGGAAGGGAGGCCCGTAACCTGGATGGCCTTGGCAAGAAGTGCTTCCAGGGCTCTATGCTCGCCTGTCGTGTCCAGACCTACCAGCTATACATGGGCATGTATCTCCGGGATCTGGCTAAAGAGCTAGCCGGATTCTCCGCTGGTCTCTCCGAGGAGCCCTTGCGGAGGTTCCTAGCCTTGTCCACGGGCATTCGGGAATGCTCAAAGTTCATGTCCCGAGCAGCCTATGATGGCTTTGAAGCCTCGGCTCGAGTGGCCGCAGCCGGCATCGGTGCCCGCCGACAGGCTTGGCTTCAGTCGTCTGACCTTGAGCCCTGGGTACAGGACAAGTTGGTCGATGTCCCCTGCCGAGGCGAAAACCTCTTTGGCAAGCCCATGGCGGAAAAGGCTGCACAAATTGAGACTGAGACTCTCACCAGGACTAGACTAGGCTTTCTAGGAAGACCTCCGCCCCTTCCCAGAAAAAGAAGGGCTCGGGGAAAAAGTCCTTTTACCCGAGGAAGGCGGCTGCCTACAAACAATACCCCCATTATCAGGCCCCTGCAGCTCCCCAACAGGGCCAGCAGGCCAAGGGACGGGGTAACGGGTCCCGTAGGCAGCAAGCCCCCAAGCCTGCACCACCAGCCCCTGCTCAGCAGGGTGGGGGTTTTTGACTCGCTCAGCATAGCCTCTCCCCCCCCGCTGGTTCCTCCCAGCACCGGAGGCCGGCTGGTTCACTTCGCTCACAGGTGGTCCAGCATCACCGCAGATGCCTGGGTGCTTCAGGTCGTGCGAGAGGCTACCTTCTCCACTTCCATCAGGTCCCTCCCTCCTATTTTCCGGGAGAGCCTCCGCGCCCCCCTCTGCACAGGGAGTTGCTCCTTCAGGAGTTAGCAGGTCTCCTGCAGGATCAGGCGGTGGAACCGGTGCCACACCACCTGAGAGGTCAAGGCTTCTATTCAAGGTATTTTCTGATACCAAAGAGAACAGGGGGCCTCAGACCCATCCTGGACTTGCGCAACCTCAACAAGTTCCTTGTGCGGGAGAAGTTCAAAATGCTTACCCTTGGAATCCTTCTGCCCTACCTCCAGCAGGGAGATTGGCTATGCTCCTTGGATCTAAAGGATGCCTACACGCACATCCTCATCCACCCAAGCCACCGCCAATACCTAAGGTTTGTGGTGGCAGGAAATCATTACCAGTACAGGGTACTGCCCTTTGGCCTGTCCTCCGCACCGCGAGTCTTCACAAAATGTCTCGCGGTCGTGGCGGCCCATCTCCGGCTTCACGGCCTCTATGTCTTTCCGTACCTCGACGACTGGCTCATCAGAGCAGCGTCCGCTCAGGAGGTCACCGACGCCACGCGCCGCACGGTGACTCTTCTGCAGCACTTGGGCTTTGTTATAAACGTCGCAAAGTCCACTTTGCTCCCCTCACAGGATCTCGAGTTCATCGGCGCAAGGCTGCACACTCCTCAGGCACGAGCGTACCTACCGCTCGACAGGGCTCAACGGCTCATGGACCTAGCCGACCGTTTTCGCAGCCAGCCCCTGGTCTCCGCCAGGCGCTTCCTGAGACTACTCGGCCATATGGCTTCCACCGTCCATGTGACCCCCAATGCCCGCCTGAATATGCGGTCTGCTCAATGGTGTCTCCGCCAGCAGTGGCGTCAAGCCACAGGCGGCCTAGCAGACCTAGTGCGCGTCTCCGAGACGCTGATCTCGTCTCTCCGGTGGTGGCTCCGGCAGCCGAACCTCATGTTCGGAATGCCTTTCCAGTCACCTCCGCCGACCCGGGTGCTGACCACCGATGCATCCCTCCTGGGCTGGGGAGCGCATTGCCAGGAGGCACGTACTCAGGGCCTCTGGACCACGTGGGAGTCTGCTCAGCAGATCAACTTCCTGGAGCTCAGGGCGATCCGCCTAGCTCTCAAGGCCTTCTCCCACCTGACTTCCCACCAGTCCGTCCTAGTCCAGACGGACAATCAAGTTGCCATGTTCTACGTGAACAAGCAGGGGGGCACGGGCTCCTTTCTCCTCTGCCGGGAGGCGCAGAAGCTCTGCGCTTGGGCCGTCAATCACGGCATTCTCCTCAAGGCAGTTTATCTCCCGGGCCAAGAAAATTGCCTGGCAGACAAACTCAGCAGGGTCCTCCAGCCGCACGAGTGGCGTCTGGATCCCTTGGTAGTTCAGAAGCTCTTCCTCAAGTGGGGCCTCCCCACGGTGGATCTCTTTGCCAGTCCTCACAACCGGCAGCTTCCTCGCTTCTGCTCTCGTCAGCCACACCCCCTTCGGGTTGCGGCGGACGCCTTTCTGATCTCGTGGTCGGGGAGCCTTCTGTACGCTTTCCCTCCCATCCCGCTAGTCTCTCGGACTCTTTTCAAGGTTCTCCGGGACAAAGCCTTCATGATCCTGGTGGCCCCTCGCTGGCCCAGGCAGCCGTGGTTTCCGCTCCTGCTGCAACTGGCGGTGGAGGATCCAATCCCTCTGGGGGTACAACCGGATCTCCTCACTCAGGATCAGGGGTCCCTCCTGCACCCCAACCTCAGGTCTCTCAACCTCATGGCCTGGCTGCTGAGAGGGTAGTCCTTGCTCCCCTTCTCCTGCCGGCGGAGGTGGAGGAGGTCGTCTTGGCTTCGCGACGGCCTTCTACCCGCAAATGCTACGCCCTTAAATGGCGTCGCTTTGCAGTCTGGTGTACCCAACAGTCTCAGGATCCCTTCTCCTGCCCGGTGTCGGTGATCTTGCAGTACTTGCTGCACCTCTCTAATCTGGGACTTAAGTCCAACTCCGTCAAGGTTCACCTCAGTGCTCTTTCAGCACATCATGTGCCGGTGGACGGCAGACCTCTCTCCAATGACCCTCTCGTAGCGAGGTTTCTCCGAGGTCTTCTTCTACTTAAACCACCTCTGCGCCCGCCAGCGCCTGACTGGGACCTGAATGTGGTTTTGCAGCGGATCACCTGTCCGCCTTTTGAACCTATGGCTACCTGTTCTCTCCGTTTTCTGTCTTGGAAAACTCTGTTCTTGATAGCCCTCACTTCCGCTAGACGCGTAAGTGAATTGCAGGCCCTCGTGTCTGATCCCCCTTACACTAGGTTCTACAAGAATAGGGTGGTCCTACGGACTCATCCGAAATTTCTGCCTAAAGTGGTCTCCCCTTTTCACATCAATCAGGAGGTGGTACTTCCAACCTTCTTTCCCAGACCACACTCCAGCCGAGCTGAGACGGTCCTCCATACCCTGGACTGTAGAAGGGCTCTGAACTTCTACCTTGACCGTACGCGGGAGCACCGTAAAGCTGCTCAGCTTTTTGTGTCTTTTGACCCCAATAGATTGGGGCTCCCGGTCTCCAAGCGTACTCTGTCCATCTGGGTGGCGGACTGTATCTCTTGGGCTTATGGGGCAGCCGGACTCTCCTTAGAAAGTAGAGTCACGGCTCATTGCGTTCGGGCAAAGGCCACGTCAGTGGCTTACCTCCGCTCTGTTCCGCTGGCAGACATCTGCCGGGCCGCTACTTGGTCTTCGAGCCAGACTTTTGCGGTCCATTACTGTCTCGAGAGGGAGTCCCGTAGGGACAGTGCTTTCGGACAGGCAGTCCTCCGTAATCTCTTTGAGGTCTGAGCAACTCCTACCCTCCATCCCGGATGTGGGCTACCGGTGGGTGATAATTCAGCGAAGATTCTATCCTTCTGTGCTGCTGAGCTAGAGGGAGCTCATTTTTGTGCTTAGGGTCTCCGGTAGCCTTGAGCTTGGGAGTCCCATAAGTGAGGACTGACTTCCTGCTTGGTCCTGGAGAAAGCGTAGTTACTCACCTGTAACAGGTGTTCTCCAGGAGCAGCAGGAATCAGTCCTCACTACCCTCCCTCCTCCCCTTGGAGTTGCAATCGTCTGCTTATGTTCTTTTTGCAAATTTTTATGCTGTCTTTTTTAGCTATGTCATCTGACTGGCTAAGATGGCACCCTCGGGCGGGAAGACGACCGCGCATGCGCGCTGCAATTCCCAAAGGCTTTCTTTGAAAGCTGGGGAAAATTGCTCCGCGAGGGCTCCGTCGGCGCCGACGTCACCCATAAGTGAGGACTGATTCCTGCTGCTCCTGGAGAACACCTGTTACAGGTGAGTAACTACGCTGTCTTACCGTCAGCCTTGAATACAGAAAAAATTGGAGCCTTACATGATGAAGTTGTAGAATAAATAACACCCTGTTTCTGAAGATCTTCAATCACAGGACGAATTCCATCAATGGCAGCTGCTGGCAGTGGATACTCTAGTCTAGGAAGCTGAACTCCAGGTTTCACGGTGATCTTCACAGGCGGGATAGAAAGGCATCCGATATTTGATCCCGGCACTGCCCACAAGGTAGACGGAAGTTCTCCAAGAGCAGGATGAATGGTACTGGCATCTGCAGGAGACGGCACTTCAGAGAGAGAGTACAGCTGGAAATATAACTTCCCACTCAGCCAGGATAGAGTGAATTCAGCTGTTACCGGAGGGGGAGGAGGGAAATCAGTTCTCTGACCATCAAGATTCCGATTCCGGGGACAGTCTCACCACAAGTATCTCCGGACTGTCCACGCCCTCGCTGAGGATTCCCATAACCTCCTCTGTTTTTACCTCTCCCCCCTGCCCATGGGTGGCTGTATAGATTGAGCAATTTAGTCTTTTCATATCTATTTTAGTTCGCTCTTCTTGCTGATCCTTGATAAACTTCAAATCACTGTATCAAGCTCCTTCCAGAATTGCATCAGCTGTTCTAGCTGGCCAATCTATTATTGAAGTTTCTAAAATTTCTTTTATTCTCGGGATTAAACCATTTACAAAAATATTAGTGAATCCTGAAGGTGTGTCTTCTGCTTCACCAGAATAGTCTTTAAAAGCTAGCATGCACCTAGTGTGAAAATCTGTAACCTTTTCACCCCTATCCTGCCTTAGAGATGTTAATCTCGACCAATCCTTTACAAGTTTGCATACTACTGTAAGGAACTAACAATTTTTTTTTTCTTCACAAAAACAAAATTATCTCTGAGTCTTCTCTTGGAAATCTATCACAGGGTCTGTCACAAACTGGATGAGTGACCCTATGAAAATCAGCTGGATTTTAAAAAAAGCACGGTTCTGAGCAAATTATCTAGAGCTGCCCACATGGGATTATAACTGTTAGTTATTTGAGACCATAAAGATACAAATCTACCAGGATTATCCCTGTAGTTAGGAAAAGTTTTAGCCAAATCAAACACTTCTTTAAGTAGTCACAATATCATTTCCCACAGCTGCTTCAGTTTAACAGTGGCAGAACATAAATTATGTTGCTGGTGTAGAACATCCTGAATAGAGCCTAGATCATAATATAATTGATCACACTCCTCTTTGTAAGTTTCATAATGTTTAAATCTCTCTCAATTTTATCAATAAGTTCATCAGAAACACTTAATTCTTTTGCAACAGAAACACTATGACCTATTGCCATTCTTAAAATTCTTATTACAAGTACAACACTTTCCGTTTCTTGGTTCAAACGTGCTCTCAATTCTTTGAGCTGGGAGACATTCCAAATATCCAAAATACACAATACTACTCTCCCTAACTGCTGTTGCGCTTTAAGCATTTTCTTTTTCTCTTAGCTCTGCTACACGAGTGACCCGCACTTGATCAGCTGGTCATTAATTACATTTCTTAACACAAACATCTTTTGTTTCAAAACATAAACATTCCAATGTTTTGCATCATGTACCATCCGTTCCCACCATGTAAGCACATTTGCATGGTTTACCTTCAACCGCTAACTCATATCTCAGGCAATGGACCTTATCTACAGAGAAAGTTCCCTCCCAAGGAAACTGAAATTTCACATTACCTTTTGTCACTGAATCCCTATGTGTTATGGAATCGATGGCTACATCACCATGCTTCTCATACATACAATAGAAGCATACAATAAGAAGGGCTATCTTTCTTAAACACTAAAGCCCTAGCTCTGTCATGCCACTCACGCATCTGAGACGGAGCCTGTCTACTTAACAGATTACCCATCATTGGTAATTTTCATAATACTCACAAATCTTTCAGGCACCTTTTGCCCTTGCCTTGAATGCAGAAATCTGTAATCCGGCAGGGCACCAACTGAAAGAATACTCTGCACCTCCCCTCACCTACAACGAGGCAGGGCTCTTGGGTATAACAGAAATCCACACACAATGGCAATGATAAGGTTAATTGGTAAAGCAGTAAATAATACACAACACCCTTGTATTATAAAAATAACCAAAGCTTTGGGAGAGCAAGCTAGGCCGCTGCCTATGTTTACTCTGATATCATAGCTTTAGGCCACTTTATTTATAGGTAAAGATTTGATTATACAGCATAATTTCACTTTATTATTCTACGTCTCGCATCACGTATATTCATAATATACATATTCTATTCTATGTCTAGTGCCACATATATTCATAACATACTTTTCTATAGGCATGCACGTCATAGACAATCATGAAAAGACATACATATATTCTCAGACATGACTATGTAGGCCTTAATTCTAATTAATTCTAACACTGACAGTTTGATATCTCTGACCAGAGACTGAGCGACTGAGAATCTGGGTAAACAACTTGCCTTTTACTTATCTTTCTAATAACAAGACTAATGTTTATGTTATCTAAAACCTTTCACCCAGTTTCTTCTACAGAATTTTCAAGGATGGTATTAGGTAAGGAGCTACAAATGATATTAACTCTTTCTTAGGGCTTATAGTAATATAATGTTATACATAGGGCCTGACTGTGTATCTAGCCTGGTACAATCAAGCTTTCTTTCAATAAGCAGCCAGCAGTATGGATGGTAAAGTTTGCCAGATCAATCTATATGTAAAAGAGAGATTGCCAAGGGGCCATATTCCTGCATTCACTGCACGGGCCCTTTTTTTTAAATTTCTTATATTTGACGTGTCTAGCATTTTCTTTGAGTGTGGAATTTTAAATCCATATCTAGTAGCAGGGCTGTGTGAATGATTTTTAATATCTATTTTAAATCAGTTCATGTATAAAATATTTAATAACACCGGGCTGCTTTTCAGACAATGGTTCATTTGAGAAATGCCTGCTTAATTTTATTTTTTGAAGCAACTAACCCTGTTTCTTGAGAAATTCATGCTCTCGTAGGAAGAAAATGCACTTTGAGAATTCTTTTATTCCATAAAAAATCTGAATAACAGCCATGAGAGATTCATACAGTCTTTTTCAGGAGTCTTCATTATGTAATGTTAGCATTCATTTCTGTTCCGTTTTGGGGTTATGACATCTGTCACCAATCCAGGGCTCAAAAGTGGTAAAATGCAATCTCCAGGAACAAGCAGGAATGCAGTCTTCACATATGGGTGACGTCCCTGATGGAGCCTGAGTGGAAATGCTCCTCAGCATCCAATAGGAAAACCTTTGGGAGCACTCCACTGCGCCTGCCTTCCCAACTGCTGTCCTCGGTTTTTAGTTTTCTGCGGAGCCCGTAAGAGGCACCGTCCTTAAACTGTTGAAAAAACATTTTTGTGCCCTTCAGGATACATCATGCTTTTTGCCTTCCCGTTGACACCGGTTCTGTTGAATCCGACACGGGTCCAGATTTCTTTTTTTTTAAAATGTATTTAATAATATAATGTTAATGTACATAATGTATATAGTGTTGCACTGTTCAGTGCTATCTGTTCAACATTTCTGTTTACTGTACATTGGTTATAGTTATATGACGTTATATGTAAAACAAATCCATGATTTGTTGCCTGTTGTTATTTGTGAACCGCAGCTGATCTTAGGAAGCTGCGGTATATAAGAGATTGTTAAATAAATAAATAAATAAATGTTTTTTTTTAAATGTTTTATTTTAAATTTTCTTATTTTCTATTGATGCTCACCGCGATTCTCACCGTTCGCCTAGGCCTCTATAGCTAGGCCTCAAGGACAATTTTTTCAGGCATGGAAAAGCCAGTCGGTGGTTTAAAAAAAAAGTACCAAGTGTGCCAGTACCATTTCGGTCACTGATTGACACAACTGGTGTATAAAATATTTGGGTCCTGACCATGAAACCACTCCTTGTCCTTTGTGCCAACAAATGACAGAGAGGCCTCAAGAACCGAGCCAGACAGTTTGGCTCGTTGTTCACCTTGTACTCTATTTCAGTAGCTTCCACTGCATCGAGGGCATCAACTTCTTCTCATAGTCTCAGACGTCTTCAGAGACCAAGCACAGAAGTAAGTTAAAATCTGTGGCAGTTTCCAAATCTTCGGCACCGAAGACAGATTCCTATTTCAGGGAAAAGTCCCAACATAAGCATTGCGATTCCCCTAGAGGTGCTTCCAATGCAGACCAGCCAGCCAAACAGGAGGATCTGTCCCCCAAAGCACAAGTGGGGTTCTGGGCGCTCCCGAGGCATCAACCTCCGGAGAGCTGCCAGTTTCTTGTTCTTAGATGGTGGCTCTGAGCCCCGTACATGATTCCACCCAGACATCTGCCATCTCCCTGGACCAGCACATGCTGGCTCTTAAGATGAGCTTGGCAGCACGCCTGGCATCCTTGGTACTAATAACATCTAAAGCTTTAGGAGTACAGGCTTTGGTATAGAGCCTACAGCTGAGGGTATCGGCCCTCATACTGGCATTGTCCGAGCACCCAAGGCCGATTCCTCAGTTGGAATCTGTCAATTCCCCCGGTATCCAGCAGACTCGGACTCCCATTGCTTTCGGTTCTGATACCTCTGAGTATCAGTATCGACAGTCAACTTCCATGAAGCATCGAGATTAAACCCAGGACTTTAATTTCTTGCCGGACTCTGCTTTGAGTTCTTCAGAATCTGACGGGGGGGGGGTTACTCTATTCCCGAGAACGTCCAGATATTCCTTTGAACTCTTTGCTGCTTCAGGATCGGCAGCGGTTCCCACCAGAGGATATGTCCTTTCAAGACTTCATCCTTGACATGGCAGCAGGGCACTCCATCATGGTAGCCTCTGAAAAGGAGGTGGTTGTCTTACCAGTGCCTTGCATCCTGCAGGACCTTATGCTCCGCATGTGGGAGGCCCCGCTCATGGTTCCTCCTGTTAGCAAGAGACTCAATACTATGTACTAGAGTACCCAGGTTTCCAAAAACCTCAGTTTCCCCACCACTCAATGGTGGTGGAATGGGCAATGCACTGAATAAAGAGCTCAAAGAATCATTAAGCCATAACTCCTAGCAGAGAATCGAGAATACTCTGTCTTTGGGTGTCAATGTTCCCAGGCATGCATTTTGGCCTCCAGAATAAACTCTTTCAATGCTGTACATGGGCATGTTTCTGAAGGGATGTCACTAGGGATCTGGAGACTTTTGCCGCCCTGCTTCCAGAAGATAAGCAGCGTGCATTCCAGACCCTCATTAAGCAAGGTCACAATGCTAAGTTTCTTACCACAATCTCTTTTGATGCCTTTGAATCCACCAGCAGAGCTTCAGCAGTCTTCTTTGGGACGCACATAATGGCCTGGTTACAGGCATCAGACCTCGAGCAATGGGTCCAGGATAAACTGACCAATATCCCATGTATTGGAGAAAACCTTTTTTGGCAAGGATTGGAGGTAAAAAGCAGGGGAGATTTGAAATAGATAATCTCACCCTAAAATGCCTATCTCCAGGAACAAGCAGGAATGTAGTCTTCACATATGGGTATCATCGGTACCGACGGAGCCTGCGCGGGAACGCTCCCCAGTGTCCAATAGGAACGCTTTTGGGAGCATCCCTCAGCACATGCATGCTGCCTTCCTGCCTTTCCAACTGTCCCTCTTCAGTTCTTTGTTTTCTGTGGAGCCGACAGGACACATTCCCTGTCACCACAGAAAATTTCTTCTTTTATCTTGTTTTCTTGTGGTCGCGTTTGCCTCCACACGACACCTACCGGTACCGCCGGTTCTTTTCTTTCTTTTCTTAAAAAAAAAAAAAATTCTGAATTTGTTTCTCTTCAGAAAATTTTCTTTTTCGGTGCTAGGCGCCATTTTTGGCACTAGGCCCCATTTTTCCTTAAAGATGGAAAAATCAGCTAGTGGTTTTAAAAAAAAAAAAAAATGCACTAAGTGTGGCAGTACCATTTCCGTCACCGACACCCATGACTGGTGTCTTAAATGTTTAGGCCCTGACCATTCTCCATCTGAGTGTCTCTCTTGTATGGGAATGACTAAAAGAGGAAGACAGAACTGGGCTGCAAAGCTCGGTACCCTCTTATTTGGATGCCAGTCCATTGCATCAACGTCTTCAAGAGCCTCTTCTTCCTCCCATGGATCTCAGGTAACTAAACATAAAAGCCGGTCCTCAAAGAGTAGCTCTCCTGAAAAGCATAGAGAGGCCATTGGCATTGCCCTTGAGGGAACCACACCGGCAAAACAGCCCCGGCGGGAGGCTTCGGCCTCCAAAACATCAAAGGGGTTCCAGGATGTTCTCGAGGCCTCGGCCTCGACAGAACTACTGGTGCCATGCTCAGGGGTCCCGGCTGCCTTCACCGGTACTGACACCCAGGCATCAGCAGCGTCGATAGACCAGAGATTCCTTGCTATCGAGCGCAGTATTGCAGCTCTCCTTACAGCTGCGGTACCGTTGACACCAGTGGTTCTTCGAGCACCGGTACCGATGCCACTACTGGCACAGATACCGGTACCAGTGCCGACAGTACCAGCCCCGGTGGGAATTCTTCCCATGCCATCTTTGCCTGGCATCGAAAGATTGGTACCGGATCAACTCGGTACAGACTTCGATCAATACCGGGATCGTGCCTTACATGAACATCGTGATCAGAGATACTTTGAATCCTCCGATTCCGATGACTGATAATTCTGCCGGTACCAGAGTTTTTCTCCTGGAAGACTCTTCTCCCCAATGCAGAATGTCGCATCTGGAGGATATGTCTTTTCAGGATTTATTTGTGATGTTGCCAAAGGCCTCTCAATCACGGTAGCTCCTGAAAAGGAACCTAGAGCAAAGGAATTGGAAATTCTCCAATATCCTAAGGCTCCAAAGGAGGCAGCCACTCTGCCCATTCATGAAATTCTTCATGATTTGATGCTCAGAATGTGGGAGACACCTTTGACCACATCTCCTCATTCTAGGAGACTTGATACCATGTATTGAGTTCCACCATATCCTGGATTTCAAAAGACTCAGCTGCCACACCATTCAATGGTAGTGGAGTCAGCCATGCGTAGGATGAAAAGTGCAAAGAGACATGCATCCAGTCCTCCAGGTTGTGAATGCAGGACTCTTGATGCTTTTGGACATCAAACTTTTCAGGCTTCCATGCTTTCAGCTAGGATCAGCTCATATATTTTATATTTGGGAATGTTCCTCAAAGAGGTCACAGGAGATTTGGAGCTTATGAGCCCACTTCTGCCAGATGACAGACAACAAGACTTCCTTACACTTGTCAGGCATGCTCAAGATGTCTCCAAGTTTGTGAATCGTGCAGCCTTTGACTGCTTTGAATGCATCAGCAGAACCTCTGCTATTGCCATTGGTGCACGACGGATTGCCTGGCTTCAGGCATCAGACTTGGAGATTTGGGTACAGGATAAATTAGGCAACATTCCTTGCACAGGAGAAAACCTCTTTGGCAAGAATTGGCAGGAAAAGGCTAATGAGATAGATGCTGACAATATCACCTTAGATAGATTGTCAAAATCTACAGCCACTCCAGCCAAAAAGAAACCCTATAAAAAAAACCCTCTTTCAGCAAAAAGAGGAAGCTTTATCCATCCTATACCCAGCTAAGCCAAGCTCATGGTCAAGTTGCCCAAAGGGGACAACAGCAGCAATTCAAACAGAAGAAGCCAAAAGGCCCGAGAGCTCAACCAGCTCTGCAGGTTCAGCCCCCCTCAAGGGCTTTGACTCCTTCCTAGAGAGCTTAGCCTTCCTTCCTCTAAGGGGTCCAGAACCCCTAAATATTCCAGGCAGGCTGTGTCATTTTGCCAACAGATGGCACCAAATAACAGCAGAATATTGCACTCTGTCCATTGTAGGAGAGGGTACAAGCTTCATTTTCACAGCATGCCCTCTCCTACAATCCTAAGGCAGTTCAACTCCCAGACCTCTGCAGACAACCTGCTGAATCACGAGGCCTCAACACTTCTTGCCCAAGTGGCAATAGAAGAAGTACCCATCCTCCAGCAGGGTACAAGGTTCTACTCCCCCTATTTTCTTATTCGAAAGAAAACAGGGGGGGACAGACCCATTCTAGACCTCAGAGAATTGAACAAATACCTGTTCCGAGAGAAGTTCAAAATGATTTCTCTAGGAACTCTTCTGTCATACCTTCAAAGTCAGGATTGGCTTTACTCTCTAGACTTAAAGGATGCATATACTCACATTCTGATCCATCCATATCACAGGAAATTCTTACGATTCCTTTTCAAGGGAAAACACTTCCAGTACAGGGTTCTTCCCTTTGGTGTGACTTCCGCACCAAGAGTTTTCACGAAATGCATGGCAGTAGTAGCTGCATTCCTGCGAACCCTAGGGATATTCATTTTTTCTTACTTGGACGACTGGCTCATTTGAGCCCCTACGAGTGCAGAAGCCAGCTCTGCACTGTCTCGCACACTGCAAATCCTCCAATACTTGGGATTGGTAATAAATTTCCCAAAATCCCAACTTGTTCCTTCCCAGTCTCTGGAGTTCATAGGAGCCTGTTTAGATACCAGACAGTCAAGGGCTTTCCTTCCACAGGCCCGGTGTCTTTGCATAGTGCAACTAGCTTCTCAAGCAGCGGGAAAATCCTCCCTAACTGCTCGAAAACTGCTACAGTTACTGGGACACATGGCATCCACAGTTCATGTAGTTCCCTATGCTTGCCTCCACATGCGAGCAGCCCAGTGGACCCTATCCACACAGTGGACACAGGCCACAGGACATCTGTCAGACAAGATATCAAACTCTCATCGACTGATCTTGTCCCTTCAATGGCGGCAATCGCTGGAGAATCTTTTAGTGGGGTCTCCTTTCCAACAACCCCTATTCCAGGCCACCCTAACAACAGATGCATCACAGGTGGGTTGGGGAGCACACCTGAATCATCTCTCTACCCAGGGCACTTGGAGTCCACAGGAGGCTTGTGTTCACATAAACCTCCTAGAATTAAGAGCAATCTATTTAGCTC
This sequence comes from Ichthyophis bannanicus, assembly GCA_033557465.1. NCBI lineage: Eukaryota > Metazoa > Chordata > Amphibia > Gymnophiona > Ichthyophiidae > Ichthyophis > Ichthyophis bannanicus. Next base: position 351,127,402 of record CM066039.1, on the reverse strand, counting down.
TTCGAGTATTCCATGCCCAGCTCAGCTACAAGACAGTCCTAGTCCAAACGGACAATCAAGTAGCCATGTTCTATGTGAACAAGCAGGGGGGAACAGGCTCTCTGTCGTTATGCAACGAAGCTTTACGACTTTGGGCCCTCGCTAGAGAGCATCAAATCCACCTTCTCGTAGTATATCTTCCAGGCATTCAAAACCTTTGGGCAGACAAACTCAGCCGAGTACTGCTGCCTCACGAATGGTCTTTCCACCTAGACCAGGTGACAAATATATTTCACATCTGGGGGCTCCAGACATAGACCTCTTTGCAAGTCCACTGAATGTCAAACTTCCCCGGTTCTGTTCCAGGATTCCGGCTCACAATTGCCAGGCAAGGGATGTCTTCCTCCTTCACTGGGGTCAGGACTTCCTCTATGCCTTCCCACCTGTTCCCCTCATCCCCAAAACACTCTTCAAGCTTCAGAGAGACAGAGGTCATATGATCCTTATAGCACCATGGTGGCCACGCCAAACGTGGTATCCCTTGCTTCTACATCTCTCTCAAGCTGCGCCTCTGGAGTTAGGGTGTGCTCCAGATCTCCTTTCCCAAGAGAGCGGGACCCTATGGCTCCCGAATCCCCAGTCCCTGCATCTCACGGCCTGGTTTCTGAAAGCTTAAATCTTCAGGATCTCAACCTTTCCCAACAGGTAAAGGATATTCTTCAGGCTTCTAGAAAACCTTCCACAAGACGATCTTACGCCTTCAAGTGGAAACGTTTCACTATATGGTGTTCCCAGAAGGGGTTAAACCCCCTGGTGATACCGTTGGAAGCGATACTAGAGTATCTACTTCATTTATCAAATTCTGGTCTAAAGACCAATTAAGTAAGAGTCCATCTTAGCGCAATTACAGCTTCCTATAAGCCTCTAAATGGACAACCAATTTCCTCTCATCCTCTCATATCCAGATTTATGAGAGGTCTTCTGTTAACAAAACCTCCCATCAAACCACCACCGGTGGCATGGGATTTAAATATAGTTCTCGGGCAGCTCATGAAACCGCCCTTTGAACCTTTAGCCACTACTACCCTGAAGTTTTTGTCCTGGAAGGTCATCTTCCTAATTGCAATCACCTCTGCACGCCGCATTAGTGAATTGCAAGCGTTACTGGCTGATCCTCCTTACACACTAGGTTTCACCATGATAAGGTTGTCCTCAGAACTCATCCACACTTTATGCCAAAGGTGGTTTCGCCTTTTCATTTAAATCAATAGATTTATCTTCCTGTATTCTTTCCGAGGCCTTATGCCTCTAATGCAGAGAAGAACCTTCACACTTTGGACTGTAAAAGAGCCTTAGCTTTTTATCTACAAAGAACACAGCAATATAGAAAGTCTTTATCTTATATCTTTATTAAAACATTTGATAGACCCCTGTGGCCAAAGCATAAAGCGGTGTACAATAAAAAAAAAAAGAAAAGGTCCACACTGCAAACTATAGAAAAGAACGCCATAAATAATAGGAAAGCAAAACAAAGCAGCACACAGAAGTAAAACCAAGTAACTAAAATAAGAATATTTAAAAGGCCAAAAACAAAACAGTCAGGGAGAGACAGGACACCAACAAACAGTAAAAAAAAACTAAAACAAAACAAACAAAATCCAGCAACAATATCAAGGGGGGGTACTAGCAGGAAGGTCAAAGGCCTGCTTGAACAGATGGGTTTTGAGTAGTGTCTTGAATTGGGGATAGGAGGGTTCTAACCGGAGGGAAGGTGGTAATGAGTTCCAAAGAAATGGACCAAGAAAGAAAAAAGCAGAGTCTCGGGTTTGTTCCAAATGAGCTTGTGATGGGGAAGGCAAGGATAAACGATTGGCATGAATAGACCGGAGTTGACGGTAGGGCGTATGAAGGGAAATCAGACCTGCAAGATACAGAGGATTGCCAGTATGAATAGTGCGATGAATCAAGATAAGGAACTTATACTGATAACGAAAACGGAGGGGCAACCAGTGCAGACGGAGAAGAAGGGGAGTGACATGATCGAAACGACGGGAAAAAGTGATAAGGCGAGCTGTGGTATTTTGAATAGATTGTAACCATTGAAGCTGATATTTTGGAAGATTAGCCAGGAAAATGTTACAGTAGTCAAGTCTACTAATTATCAAAGCTAAAACAAGAGTAACCAGAGAATCAGACGAGAAAAGAGAACGAGTAGCTCTAATCTGCCGAAGGGTCGCAAAGGACCGACGAGTGAGAGAAGAAATGTGATCGTGAAAAGAAAGTGATGAATCAAGAGTGACCCCCAAATAGCGGAAAGAAGAAACAAGGGGAATAGGAACTGAATCAATCATGGGGGCGACAGAGGGACAGGAACCACTAAGATACCCACATAGCCGTGGATTTAGAGGGATTTAAGTGGAGAAGGTTTTGAGAAAGCCAAGAAGCAATATGAGAAAGATAGTCGTTCAATAGGGAGATATCCAGGGTGAGGGGAGAAACATGACAGAGGAGAATAATGTCATCAGCGTAAATGTATGGAGATGCTGAATCCTGCTGAATCAAAAGAGGCAAAGGAGCAACAAAGATATTAAATAAAGGAGAAAGAACAGACCCCTGTGGAACACCACAGATAAGTGGGAGGGAAGAGGAGGAGTGACTACCAGAGTGCACAGTGAGCGTGCGAGCTGTAAGAAAAGAACAAAACCACTGTAAGACAGTGCCCCACAACCTAAGATCAAATAGACAAGAAAGGAGAGTCCGGTGATCTATCAAGTCGAAAGCTGCAGAAAGATCCAGAGAAATGAGAAGTGACATCACCACGATCATGAGCAACATGAAGTTCATTTAAAAGTGCCAAAAGAACAGTTTCAGTGCTGTGCCCGTGTTGGAAGCCCGCTTGACGAGGATGGAGAGTATTTGTGGCCTCTTCCCAACTTTTTATTGCTTTTGATGCTAGTCATTTGGGACTTACATAGAAACATAGAAATATGACGACAGAAAAAGACCACATGGCCTATCTAGTCTGTCCTTCCATATCAACAACTAAAACAGTCCCCTTTTTACCTTTAGAGATCCTCTGTGTTTGTCCCATGCTTTTTTGAATTCAGTTACTGTCCTCATCTCTACCACCTCCACTGGGAGACTATTCCATGGATCCACCACGCTTTCCGTAAAGAAATATTTCTGCAGATCACTCCTAAATCTATCTCCCTTCACCCTCATCCCATGTCCCCTCGTAGCAGAACTTGCTTTCAATTGAAAGAGGATCTCTCCCTGAACATTTATGCCACGGAGGTATTTAAACATCTCAATCATATTACCTCTATCCAGCCTTTCCTCTAAGGTGTACATATTAAGATCCTTCAGTCTGTCCTCATATGCTTTATAATGAAGACCACTAATCATTTTAGTAGCCACCCTCTACACCGACTCCATCCTGTTCACATCCTTTTGAAGTGTGGTCTCCAGAATTGCACACTATACTCCAAATGAGGTCGCACCAAAGACTTATGAGGCATTATTACCTCCTTTTTTCTGCTAGCCATTCCTCTTTGTATGCACTCAAGCTACCTTCTAGCTTTTGCCGTCGCCTTTTCTACCTGTTTAGCTACTTTAAGATCAACAGACACAACCACGCCTAGGACCCACTCTTCTTTAGTGAACAAAAGTACTTCACCCCCTGTACTATATTACTCCCTTGGATTGCTGCAGCCCAAATGCATGACCTTACATTTTTTAACATTAAATCCCAGCTGCCAGATTCTAACCATTCTTCAAGCTTAGCTAGATCCCTCCTCATGTTATCTACACCTTCCTGGGTGTCTACTCTATTGCAGATTTTGGTATCATCCGCAAAGAGGCGGATGATACCAAGAGGACTTTATCCCAATGGATTGCACAATGCATATCCTTTGCTTATGAGAGTAAGAGTCTTCCTCTTCAAGGCCATGTCACAGCTCATAATCTGAGAGCCATGTCATAATCTGAGAGCCATGTCATACTCTATGGCTAACCTTCACTCTGTGTCTATTGATGACATTTGTCGAGCAGGCACCTGGGCTTCGGTACATACCTTTACAGCCCACTACTGCCTAGATAAAGCCTCCCATCGGGATGCCATCTTTGGCCAGGCTGTTCTTCAAAATCTCTTTCAAACTTAATACAACGCCTACCCACCAATCCTAGTAGGATGCCAGAGATCTATGGGAGGAAGCATGGCCCACCTCACTATAGGTGGCAGCTTCCTGGGGTCATCTCCCTGGCATCTTCATCTAGGGAGTCCCCATATGTGAAGACTACATTCCTGCTTGTTCCTGGAGATAGCGTAGTTACTCACCTGTAACAGGTGATGTCCAGGAACAGCAGGAATTTAGTCTTCACAACCCACCCACCTCCCCTAGGAGTTGTCTCTCTATCTCTCTGTCTCTTTCCTCTCTCCCTCTGTCCTTTCACTCAGCTACAAACTTAACTGAAGAGGGACAGTTGGAAAGGGGGGACGGCAGCACGCATGTGCTGAGGGATGCTCCCAAAAGCGTTCCTATTGGACGCTGGGGAGCATTCCCGCACAGGCTCCGTTGGTACCGACGATACCCATATGTGAAGACTAAATTCCTGCTGTTCCCGGAGATCACCTGTTACAGGTGAGTAACTACGCTTTCCAGGAAGACAGCTGACCCATCCAAGAGAGAGGCTCTTCCCAAGAAATCTTTTTATTCTAAAAAGAAGAGATACTATCCTTACTCACCTTATGCAGCCTATCAACCTCAGCAGAGGCAGCAGGATCCTTGCCAACCTAAGAAACTCAAAGCTCCTTAGCTTCATCCAGTTGCACAGGCACAGCCTGCACCTGTTTTTTGACCTCTTCCTAGAGAGCATTGCCAGTCTGCCCCTGGAGAGCCCCCAGTCCCTCCACATTGCAGTCAGACTTTCACTACGCCCACAGCTGGCACCTCATAATATCAAAGCAGTGGCTACTTCAGATTGTCCAAAGGGGTTAACAGTTTCACTTTGAAACCTTACCCCCCCCCCCCACCTGCTTCACAGGGGATTATCCCGTAGAACCCCTTCACAGCACCCTCTTACAAGAAGAGGTGACCACCCTATTGTCCCAGGGTGCCATAGAAAGAGTTCCTCCTCCTCAAGAAAAGTTGAGCTTCTACTCGCCATATTTTCTCGTTCCAAAGAAAATAGGAGGCTTCAGGCCCATCTTGAATCTCAGAGACCTAAAGAAGTTATTGTTCTGAGAAAAATTCTAAATGATTTCCCTAGGAACATTTCTACCATACCTCCAGAGACAAGATTGGTGCTGTTCTCTAGACCTAAAAGAGGCGTACGTGTATTTACTGATCCATCCCTTGCACAGACAGTATCTGCGCATCATGTGGAGGAGTGGCCTAGTGGTTGGGGCAAGGTACTTCAGGCCGGAAGGTCAGGGGTTCAAATCCCACTAGAGGACAGCAACCTTGGGCCGGAAGGACTGGGGTTTCTAGTCCCACAGGTGCTCCTTGTGGTCTTGGGCAAGCCACTTAACCCTCCATAGCCCATGTTCCCTGTAAAATAGTTATCTCCAAGTTATAATGCCCTGTTCAATGTAATTTCAGTTTGTTCAATGTAAAACCGCACTGATGCAGAATAGCGCGGTATATAAGAGAATGTAAATAAATAAAAATAAATAAATAAATAAATCATGTTTCAAGGAAACCATTATCAATACCGGGTTATCCCCTTTGGTCTAGCCTCTGCCCCAAGGGTCTTCACAAGGAGGTATTTGTCTTTCCTTAGATGACTGGCTGATCAGGGGAGACTCCTCTCAAGAGGTAACATTCTCCCTTTATTGCACCATTATAGTGCTCCAACACCTGGGATTCATCATAAATTTCCCAAAGTCCCACCTCGCTCCATCCCAACAACTGGAGTTCAATGGAGTGCTGTTAGACACTCGACAGGCCCGAGTTTCCTCCCACAGGATCGCTATGCCTGCCTCATCGAGTTGGCAAAAAGCGTACAACATCAAAACCGTGTAACAGTTTGAGACATGCTAAGGCTATTGGGACACATGGCCTACACAGTGAACTCTGTCTTCCCAATAGGCGCAAGTGAAGGTCATCTCATGGAGAAGATAAACATCGCCCCTCAACTTATGTCCCTTCAGTGGTGGTGTCTCCCACAAAACCTACTAGATGGGTCACCTTTTCAGATGCCTCCACCTTGATGCACCCTGATGACAAATGCTTCCAAGCAGGGTTGGGGGGCGCATTTGAATGACCTGACTATACAGGGACTGTGGACACAGCAAGAATCTGCCCTGCAGATCAACCTGCTAGAACTATGGGCACTGACACATGCTCTTCAGGGTTTTCATCCCCAGCTATTGGGGCAAACCGTTCTAGTCAGAACGGACAACCAGGTTGCCATGTTCTACATAAACAGGGGGGAACTGGGTCCTGTCATCTCTGCTTAGAAGCAAGTCGCCTATGGTCCTTAGCTATCTCTCACCGCATCCACCTAAGAGTGGTGTACCTCCTGGGTGAACTCAGTGTCCTAGCGGACAGACTAAGCTGTATCCTTTGCACAAATGGACCTTGTATCGGGAGACAGCTGCTCTGATCTTCCAAATGTGGGGAACCCCACTCATAGATCTTTTTGCTGCTCCAGGGTTCCGTCGCTGCACTGACAGGCCCTGGATGCCTTCTTTTTCCATTGCGGACAGGGACTGCTCTACGCATTCCCTCCCATCTCCTTGATACCCAAGGTGCTATTCAAACTATAGGGTGACAGGGGCTCGATCGATTCTCATAGCTCTTTTGGCCCCGTCAACCATGGTTTCCTATGCTTCTTTGCCTTGCGCAGTCTCAGCCACTCAACCTGGGATGTGCGCGCAACCTCCTCTTTCTCAGGACCATGGGATGCTTCTTCATTCCAATCTTCATTTCCTACGCCCGACAGCATGGCTGCTGAAAGGTTGGTGCTCGTTGACCTAGACTTACCACAAGCGGTCAAAGATGTCCTTGCATCACGTTAAGATTCCACCAGGTGATCATATGAATTCATATGGCATAGGTTTGCCCTTTGGTGCTCCCCAAAGGACCTTGACCCCTTTTTCTTGCCCGATGGAGTCTCTTCTACAATATCTCCTCCATTTATCCTTGACGGATGTGAGAGTTTACCTTAGTGCCATTGCGGCCTCTCAGACCAGTGGATGGACAATCTATCTCCTCACACCCCTTAGTATACACGCTTCATTCGGGGTCTCCTGCTGTCCAAACCACCCATTAAGCCACCTCCAGTGGCCTGGGATCTGAATGTGATTCTGGCTCAACTTCTAAAGCCACCCTTCGAACCTCTAGCCACCACTTCACTGAAGTTTCTATCTTGGAAGGTCATCTTCGTTATTGCCTTCACTTCAGCTCGCAGCATCAGTGAGCTGCAAGCTCTAGTGGCGGTTCTGCCCTATACTCTGTTCCACCATGACAAGATGGTTCTGTGTACCAATCCGCATTTCCTCCTGAAGGTGGTTTCCTCCTTCTGTCTAAACCAGTTGGTAATTCTCCTGACTTTCTTCCCTAGTTCACATGCATCTCGGGCTGAAGCAGCACTACGCACCTTAGACTGCAAGCGAACACTAGCCTACTACTTGGATAGAGCTAAAGATCACAGAAGATCCTCTCAATTATTCATCTTGTTTCATTCTAGTCTCCTGGGTCTATCTGTGATGAAGTGTACTCTAAATGGATAGCAGATTGCATCTCTTTTGCTTATACACAAACAGGAATCTCATTGCAGGGTCATGTCACTGCTCACAAAGTGCAGGTTATAGCAACATCAGTAACTAACCTTCGTTCAGTAGCCATTAAAGACATCTGCCTGGCAGCTACCTGTTCCTCCATTCATACTTTTGCTGCACACTATTGTTTTAGCCGTGGACTACTTAAACCACTGTTGAGAGCTGGCTGCAAATTGAGGAAATAATAAGCATAGAAACTGTAAAAGTATGGTGTGTTTTAAATAAATATTTAACATGTTGGTTCCTGTGGTTGGAGTAGCTTTAGCCTAAGCTTTGCCTGATTGTTAATCAAGTGCTGATTTTTTTTTTTTGTTCTCTTCCCCTCCTCCTCCTCCCACTACTAAGTTCTCATGCTTGCTACAGTAGCTCTGTCCTTTTGTGGCCAAGTTATACACCATTGAAAATATGCCAGCATGCCAGACAATGATCCACCTTAACTTACTTCATTGGCAAAATGTTAGTAGTATGAGGACCAGGCCCGTACCTAATCCTGTGCGAGCGGTGCGGCTGCACAGGGCGCAAAGGTTTAAGGGGCGCATTTTATCTGTCTTCTGTTGCCTGCTGCCGCCATTTTTTCTTCTCTCAGCGGCGGCAGGCAATGGTAGGACAGCTAAAATGCGCCCCTTAAGCCTTCTCACCAGCATGCTAAGCAGATCTTTTTCCCACAAGAGCAGGGAGGGACAGATCTGCTTAGTATGCCGGCGACGTGCACATCGGGTGCGCCTCTTCTCTCACGCTGCAGGGGGGGCGGGGGCGCGTGCACCCAATGTGCAAGTTGCACAGGGCGCGGCCTTCCCTCGGTACGGCCCTGATGGAGACCTTTTGATGAACACAGAATGTAATCCCCACAGTGCTCAACCACATTCCATAAAGCACTCTCCACTGTATATAGTATTTCTCTCTGGCTTGAACTATTCTAGTTTTAGTTTTGTAACAGTAAAGTAGCTGCTTTAGCAATGCTATACCTGTTTTGGTGACCCTATAACCAGTCAGGTTTTCAGAATATCTACAATGAAGATGCATGATGAAAAAAAAGTGTACGCAGTGCTGATCATAGTATATGCAACTTTGTCAGCACATAACAAGGAGGACAAGTTTGCTTTAAAATGACAGCTTTGTAGATTAGATTGAACTGGCTCCTTTGGCTTACGTTGAATGAGGTTCATATGGCAATGGGCAGTAATATACATATAAACCTTAGGTTCTACAGCAGAGAATTTTATCATTTTATAGAATGTGCATACATAGGAAAAAATAGTTAGTGCTACAGACAAAGCTCTAATTCGTTATTAAGACCTAAAATTTGCCATATAAAACCTAACATTAAACAGTAGTAGTAATCTTTTTCTCAGTGTTTTAGACCTATATTAATCAAGAATGCATGCTGCAATGCTACCTGTTTGTGCTTTCATATCCCATCTCCTTCCTTTTTATTTATAATATTTTTGATTCCATGAAATAGTGGCTTTACTAGTCAGTTTTTCAAATGTCTTATGATAAGAGCATTTGATGCAGTTAGAACTGAGAAATTACTATATGTGCTACTCTATATATACACACACACGTACATGCTTTTAGGAATGAAATTTGATTGTGCTTTTTGTTTGGAATTTCCAGACTTGCCTTGCTGTATAATAGAGCTATTTTGTACACCAAGAATGGTGCATATACTCTGTATTGTAAATGCATGGGGGTGATTTTATTAGCTGTGGGCAATCAATATAAGTAACATTCTGCCACCATTCAAAGAGAAAGTCTGTTAGAAAACTAGCAGCACATTCTAATATGGCAGAGGAAATCAAATTATTTGCTTTAAAAGAAGCAAAAATACTGTGGAAGCTTTGTTAGGGTTACTTTAATATAGGGGTTCTCAACCCAGTCCCTGGACACACCTAACCAGTCAGTCTTTCAGGATCACCATAATGAATACTTATATGAGAGATTTGCATGCACGTGTCTCATGCATATTCATTGTGGTCATCCTGGAAATCTGACTTGCTAGGTGGGTCCCAGGGACTGGGTTGAGAACCCTCTGATTTAGTAACACATTTTATAAAGTTGTGTATATTATATTTATTTTATTAAATATAGGTACCACATCTTACACATCACAAGGTATCAAACTCGTAATTCATAAGATTTGGTCTGACTTCAGTCCCTTGACAAAAACTCAACTGCAACAAATTCTGTTTACCTTTAGACCAATAACCTGTCCTCTAGACCCTATTCTATTTAGTTTGTTGAATGGACCAGAGTTCAGTCTCTCTGACCACATTATCAGCATAATCAACCATAGTCTAGAGGATGACTTGGTCACAGCTTTGTTGGAAGGCAGCTTTAATTCTACCCAGATTGAAAAAGCTATCACTGGATCCATCTGACTCCAACAGCTATCGTCCCATCTCCAATTTACTATTTTTGTCCAAAATTTTAGAGAAGCAAACCCTTCTACAGGCAAATGATTATTTGAATAAAACAAGTTCTCTGTGGACAAGCAGAAAGGAGTTCTCACATATGGGTAATGTTCTCCGATCTCACGTACGGGTAATGTTCTCCGATGGAGCATGCGCAGGAATGCTCCCCATCTCCCATTGGAAGATTTTGGGAGGTGCCTGAGTGTGTCCTTCCCACCTGCCACCATGGTGCCATCTTAAAGTAGTCTGTTTTTCCACGGAGCCCAATGGATGCATTCCAGTCTTCTGCACTTCGTAATTTATTTATCTCCAGGAACAAGCAGGAATAAGTCATCACATATGGGTACGTCGGTACCGACGGAGCCCGCGCGGGAAAGCTCCCCAGCTTTTCAGATTAAAAGCTTTTGGGGCCTCCCACTGCACATGCGCGCTGCCTTCCCGCCTTCCCGCCTTCCTGACCAGCTCTCGTCAGTTTCTTTTTTTCCCGCGGAGCCAGCAGGTCGTGTTCCTGTCACCGCTGAAGAAATTGTTAATTTTATTGTTTTCTTTAGACCGCGTACCTGCCTTCCCCATTCTGAAACCGGTACTGCCGGTCTCTCTTTCTTTCTTTTGAAAAAAAAAATATATATATTTTTCTTTTCTTCAGCACAGCTTGGTACTTTGTTAGGCCTTCAGGCCTACACAAATTCTCCTCATGGAGAAGCCAGTTCCTGGTTTTAAAAAGTGTACCAAGTGCAGTGCTGTCATTCCTCTTACAGACACCCATGAATGGTGTCTTAAATGTTTAGGACCTGACCATTCCATACCGGACTGCCCATCCTGCTCCCAGATGTCGAAACGTGGATTGCAGAACCGGGCCAACAAGTTCCATGTGCTGTTTCCTTCAGAAGCATCACAGTCATCCAGGTCTTCCTCTCCGGATGGATCTCAGGTAACCAAAACTCCAGTGGGCAAATCCTCTAAAAGCAAATCTCTTTCTAAAGATCGAGAGGCTCTCAATTCTGAGTTTGAGGATTCTGCCCAGGCCAAAAAACCCCGGCGGGAGGCTCCGGCCTCCAAAGCAATCATGGGGTCACAGGTTGACATCGATGGCGCGGCCTCGACAGATCACCTGTTGTACTGCTCTGGGGTACCGGCCCATACCGGTACCGACATCCAGGCAGCAGTGGCGTCTATGGGCAATACTGTCCAAGTCATGCAGCAGGCCATTCTGGCTTTTATTAATGCTGCTACGCCCTCGGTACCGCAGCCAGCGGTACCGGGTCCGGTTCCGGTAATGGCTTCCATACCGGAACCGAGGCCATCGTCTTCCAAACGCAGATCGGTTCCGCATGCCGGATCCGGGCTTTTGCCCGGTACCGATCCCATACCCGGTACGCCCGATGTCGATACCGAACGGTATGCGTATCGTGCGTTGGAAGCACATAGAGGATACTCTGCTTCTTCAGAGGATTTTAACTCCTCTGATGATTCTGATGAGTTCTCCCTTGATCTTCCTGAGGAGCCTTCTTCTCCTAAAAGGAGAATGTCTCCACCAGAGGATTTGTCCTTTCAGGACTTCATCATAGAAATGACTAAAGGTCTTTCTATTGCTTCATCCTCTGAAAAGGAACCCAGATCAAAGAAACTGGATATTTTAGGATACTCTAAGTCTCCTAAAGAGGCAGTTACCCTGCCTATCCATGAAATCCTTCAAGAACACTTGATGGACTTATGGGAGGCTCCTCTAACATTGTCTCCTTCTTCTCGCAGGTTGGACACCATGTACCGTGTCCCCCCTTCTCCTGGTTTCCAAAAAACTCAGTTGCCTCACCATTCTATTGTGGTGAAGTCTGCAATGAAGAAGATAAAAAGTACCAAAAGGCAATCTTCTACTCCTCCAGGGCGAGAATGTAAGACTCTAGACTCTTTTGGCAGGAAAATTTTCCAGGCTACTATGCTTATAGCCAGGATTAATTCCTATAGTCTTTACATGGGCATGTTTCTCAGTGAAATCGCTCTAAAAGTTCGGCATTTTGCCCCCTTTATCCCTGAGGATAAGAGGGAGCAGTTCATTTCCTTAGTGAAACACCTTTTGGATATTTCAAAGTTCTCCAACAGGGCAGCTTTTGATTCCTTTGAGGGTGCTGGTAGGGCTTCGGGCATTGCTATAGCAGCCCGACGTCTTGCTTGGCTCCAGGCTTCTGATCTAGAACCTTGGGTCCTAGATGGCTTACGAAATCTGCCCTGTACAGGTGAGAACTTATTTGGTGAGGAGTGGCAAATTAAGGCCACTCAAATGGACGCAGAAAATGCCACCTTAGATAGACTTTCTAAGTCTACCTCCACTCCTGCCAAGAAGAAGTCTTTTAAGAGGCCTTATTACAAGAAGTCCAGATTTTTCCACAAATACTGGCCAACAATCCTCTCAGCCTCGTTTTGCTGCTAAACGTCAGCAACCTAAACAGGCAAGGTCAAAGCCTGCGGCGTCTGCTACGCCTCAGCAGGCTCCACCCCCTCAGGGGTTTTGACTTGCCCCTAGAGAACTTAACTTTTCTGGCTCTAGAACAACCAGAGCCCCTCACCATACCCGGAAGGTTAGCTCACTTTGCTCCCAGATGGGAGCAAATTACATCAGAGCAATGGACCCTCTCTATCATCAGAGAGGGTTACAAACTCCATTTTTCCGACCTTCCTCCTTATACTATGGTGAGGCAGTTCAATTCTCCCCCATCTCTCCTGGCCCTCTTGGGTCAGGAAGTCTCCTCCCTCCTTGCCCAGGGGGCAATAGAGGAGGTCCCTCTTCTTCAACAGGGGACGGGATTCTACTCCCCTTATTTTCTAATACCAAAGAAGACAGAGGGCTTCAGACCAATTCTGGATCTGAGAGAATTGAACAAATTTCTTTTCAAGGAGAAATTCAAAATGCTTTCTCTGGGCATTCTCCTTCCATACCTTCAGAGTCAGGATTGGCTTTGTTCTCTAGACCTAAAGGATGCGTATACACACATACTCATCCACCCATCCCACAGAAAATACCTTCGATTTCTGTTTCAGGGAAAACATTTCCAGTACAGAGTACTCCCCTTCGGTCTAGCCTCTGCTCCAAGAGTGTTCACCAAATGCATGGCAGTCGTAGCTGCCTTTCTAAGAGGCCTGGGAATTTTCATATTCCCATACCTGGACGACTGGCTCATCCGAGCTCCCTCTCAGTCCCAGGCCCAAATTTCCCTGGACCGCACAAGGCGTCTTCTGCAGTATCTAGGACTGGTAGTAAACCTTCCCAAGTCTCAACTAATCCCTACTCAGTCTCTCGAGTTCATAGGGGCCCAGTTAGACACCATCACTGCAAGGGCCTACCTGCCTCAGGTCAGGGCCCAACGCCTGCTGAGTTTGGCCTCCCAAGCTCAGTCCAGCAGTCATTTGACAGCCCGGGAAATGCTGCGACTTCTGGGCCACATGGCCTCCACGGTACATGTGGTGCCCTACGCTCGTCTGCATATGAGAGCAGCTCAATGGACCTTGGCCACCCAGTGGACTCAAGCATCTGGAGCGCTCTCCGACCAAATACTCACCTCAAGCCGTCTATTTTGGTCCCTCCAATGGTGGACATCCACCAAGAATCTGTTGTTGGGGGCCCCCTTCCAACCTTTGTTGCCCCAAGCAACCCTCACAACAGATGCCTCCCAGACAGGGTGGGGAGCTCATCTTCAGAACCTCTCCACTCAGGGCACTTGGTCTCCACAGGAGGCCACCCTTCATATCAACCTCCTGGAACTGCGAGCAATTTACCTTGCCCTCAAGGTCTTCTATACCCTCCTTGTCAACCTGACTGTCCTAGTTCAGACAGACAATCAGGTAGCCATGTTCTATATAAACAAACAAGGAGGGACAGGCTCTCTGTCGCTTTGCAACGAAGCTCTCAGATTATGGGCCTTCGCCAGAGAGCATCAAATTCACCTTCTTGCAGTGTATCTTCCAGGAGTTCAAAACTCTCGTGCAGACAGACTCAGTCGAGTTCTGCTTCCACACGAATGGTCCCTACATATGGACCAGATACGCAGAATCTTTCAGGAATGGGGGACCCCGGACATAGACCTCTTTGCAAGTCCGTGGAATGCCAAACTTCCCCGGTTCTGTTCCAGAACTCAGTGTCAGGGAGCTCAGGCCCACGATGCCTTCCTCCTGCATTGGGGTCAGGAATTCCTCTATGCCTTTCCACCCATTCCTCTAATATCCAAGACTCTGTTCAAGCTCCAGAGGGATCACGGGACTATGATCCTCATAGCTCCCCGCTGGCCACGCCAGGTGTGGTTCCCTCTACTTCTGCATCTCTCCCAGGGATCCTCCCTGGACCTGGGAGCTGCGCCAGACCTTCTGTCTCAGGAGGAGGGGACTTTGTGGCACCCAAACCCCAAATCCCTACATCTCAGAGCTTGGTTACTGAAGGCCTAAGTCTTCAAGACTTTAATCTTTCTCAACCTGTGACAGATATCCTTCATGCCTCTAGGAAACCTTCCACGAGGCGTTCTTATGCTTTCAAATGGAAACGTTTTTCCATTTGGTGTGCTCAGCAGGGTCTTGACCCTCTAGCACTTTCTTTGAATTCCCTCTTGGACTATCTCCTGCATCTTTCAAATGCAGGCCTTAAGACGAATTCAGTAAGGGTCCATTTGAGTGCTATTGCAGCATCCTTAAAACCTATAAATGGACAACCTGTCTCCTCTCATCCTCTTGTTGCACGTTTCATGAGAGGCCTGACTCTAACTAAACCTCCCATCCGACCTCCTCCGGTAGCATAGGATTTGAACCTAGTTCTAGGTCAGCTTATGAAGCCACCTTTTGAGCCTTTGGACTCTACCTCCTTCAAATTTCTTTCCTGGAAGGTTGTTTTCCTTATTGCAGTCACTTCGGCTCGCCGCATCAGTGAACTGCAGGCTTTAGTGGCTCATCCACCTTATACTAGGTTTCATCATGATAAGGTGGTCCTTAGGACGAATCCCCACTTTATGCCCAAAGTGGTCTCGCCTTTTCATCTTACTCAAGAGGTATATCTACCTGTCTTTTTCCCGACTCCTCATGCATCCAGTGCAGAGAGGAACCTTCATACTCTGGATTGTAAAAGAGCTCTTGCCTTTTACCTCAACAGGACTCAACCACATCGAAAGTCTTCCCAACTTTTCGTGGCTTTTGATCCTTCTCATTTGGGACTTCCAGTCACCAAGCGTACACTTTCCAATTGGATCGCTCAGTGTATTTCTTTTGCTTACCAGAGTAAGAACATTTCTCTGGAGGGCCATGTCACAGCTCACAATGTGAGAGCCATGGCCACTTCTATGGCTCATCTTCACTCTGTGTCCATAGATCAGATCTGTCGAGCAGCCACTTGGGCCTCGGTTCATACCTTCACAGCCCATTACTGCTTGGACAAGGACTCCCGCCGGGATGCCTTGTTTGGTCAGGCTGTCCTCAAACACCTGTTCCATACTTAAACAACTCCTGCCCACCTTCCCTGGATGGATGCCTGAGATCCATGCGAAGATGGTTTACCCTTGGAGGGGGATCTCCCAGGCATCTTAGCTAGGGAGTCCCCATATGTGATGACTTATTCCTGCTTGTTCCTGGAGATAGCACAGTTACTTACCTGTAACAGGTGATCTCTGGGAACAGCAGGAATTAGTCATCACAACCCACCCACCTCCCCTAGGAGTTGTATCTCTATCTATCTTCCTGTCCTCTCTCTCTATTGTCTCAGCTTTAAACTCGAACTGACGAGAGCTGGTCAGGAAGGCGGGAAGGCAGCGCGCATGTGCAGTGGGAGGCCCCAAAAGCTTTTAATCTGAAAAGCTGGGGAGCTTTCCCGCGCGGGCTCCGTCGGTACCGACGTACCCATATGTGATGACTAATTCCTGCTGTTCCCAGAGATCACCTGTTACAGGTAAGTAACTGTGCTTTCTCCCCTGCAGGGAACCTGCACTTCCGGTTTCTTCAGCAATTGCCTGCCGTCATTGTTTTCTGTTTTTTCTTTTTTTTTATTTTTTAATTTATAATTTGTAAAACTGTTACAATTATCTTCAACCATCAACATACTTAACACGTAACCAATTTTCCACTCATAATTATTAGTACATCCTACCAGTAAGACAAACCTTTTCATTAATTTTACAAACTTCTCAATCGATGTTCCATGTTCACCCTCTTCCTCTTTTTTTTAAGCCCCCTCCCATCCTCCCCCTCCCCCAATGGATTTCTGCCATTCCTTTTAACTTCATTATGCATTGCATTCCCACTTTATATAGATCTCCCAGGTACTCAAAAATTGCTGTGGTCTAGACCTTTTTAGTGCTGTTAACTTACACATTTAATATATATGTCCCAAGTATGACTTATATTCCTCCATCGTCAGGGACTCTGTTTCCATTTTCTGTCAATTAGAACTCTAAGGGCCACACAGCCCATATTTAAGAAAAACCCCTCTGTATTGTTTAGTATGGAAGGTTTCACCCCTAACAGTGCCACAGAGGATTGGGGATTAACTTCTTTCCCCAGTATATCACTAAGGGGCTTGTTTACAAAGCCGCGGTAGCGGTTTCAGATCTTTATCGGAGCCGCGGCCCCATTTATTTCAATGGGGCCACGGCTCCGATAACGATCGTAAACCGCTACCGCGGCTTTGTAAACAAGCCCCTAAGCAATTTAAAGACCATATTCCATACCGGACTCAATTTTTTACAACTCTACCAGATATGCAAATAAGTCCCCTTCTCTCCACATTGTCTCCAACACCTATCATCAATTTGTGCATAATATATAATTTATCCGGTGTTAGATGCCAGCAATACATTATTTTATAATTATTCTCAATTAAATTGGCAGCCAATAGTTCCTTATATCGATTCTTATATATCTGCTCCCACGTTGAATCCTCCCACGTTTCTCCTAAATCTATCTCCCATCTCCATTGAAAACCTATCCTAGTACTTTTTATGGCCATCTTCGTCAGCACCCTTTTTTCTGCCCCATCAAAAATACACTCTCTACTTCTGTGGGATCTCCTCTCAATTCTGGCAGGATCTTATGTTGTATATAGTGATGTATCTGGTTATATCGAGATATATCCTTACCTTCTAAATCATACTCCTTTACTAACTCCTCAATCTCCAGGAACAAGCAGGAATGAGTCTTCACATATGGGTACGTCGGTACTGACGGAGCCTGCGCAGGAACGCTCCCCAGCGTCCAATCAGAAAGCTTTTGGGAGCATCCCTCAGCGCCTGCGTGCTGCCTTCCCGCCTTTCCAACTGTCTCTCTTCAGTTTTCGTTTTTCCGCAGAGCCGGCAGGACGTCCTCCTGTCACCGCAGAAAATTTTTTCTTTAATTCTTGTTTTCTTGTGGTCGCGGCTGTCTCCCCGACTCCACCGGTACTGCTGGTGTTTTTTCTTTTTCTTAAATTCGGGGAATTTTTTCCTTCAGTTTCTGTCTTAAACCTTTGGGCCTTGTAGGCCTCTCCATCATGGAGCCGCCACCTTCTTTTTCTAAGAGGTGCCTAAGCTGTGGCGGTACAGTTCTGTTTTTAGACTCCAAGAACTGGTGTCTAACCTGTTTGGGTCCTGACCATTTTCCTCCGGAGCCATGTGGCTACAATATTGTGAGAAGAGATTTTCCATTTCGAGTTTCCCTCGATACCGCGTTGCCTTCCAGTGTCAGGGCACCGACCATTTCTTCTTCTCCACAGGATCAGGTAACCCACAAACAGTCTGTTAAGACTAGCCAACCCTTGAGTGGTAAGTCTCATGCACAGCATGATGACGGCTCCGGCCTTGCCCTCAAGGGTCCATTGGCTTCAAAACCCCGGCGGGAGTCTTCGGCCTCCAAAGCCTTTCAGAGGTTTCAGGTTGTTCCTGGGGCTCACCCCTCACAGAACATACCTGAGCCATGCTCGGTGGTGTCATCCGCTTTGAGCAGTACCGATACCCCGGCATCAGCACTGGTGTTGAGCGATCCACTCCTCACCAGGGATCGTCATCTGGCTTTCTCGGTACCTTCGGGACCGTTCGATACGCCCCAGATTGACTTTCCATTATCGACATCTACGCCGATACTACCACCGACGTCGGTACCCTCTAGACATGCATCGATAGACTCGCTTCCTTCGATGCCGAGTCTAGAATCGATCTCTAGTCTAGAAGACTGGGTACCGACACGTCTCGGTACCGACGCTTGCCGGTTCTGGATGCTCGGTACCGAGAGTAATTACCAAAGGCCTTCGGTTTTCTCGGTACCACTTGAGCAGCCTCCGATGATGTCGGTATCGTCTTCGATTCCGGCACAGCTACCGGTATCGGTACCGATACCTGCAGTAGCATTGGGGTCAGTTCCCTCCATGCTTCTTTCACCAGAGTCGCTCCTTTCTATACCTAGTTTGGAGTCGATACCTGGCATGGACGATGCAGTACTGACTGTCTCACGTCATGACCTCCAGTACCAGCATCCATCCCTTAGGGATCCTTTTCTGCACCGGGCAAGTGCCTACTCCAGTGCCCAGGCTAGTTCTTCAGATCTAACCTGTCCAGGGATGATTTCTGTTGGAGATCCTTCTTTTCAGAATTTTCTCCTGGACATAGCAACATCCTTTGCTATTCCTACCCCTGGCTATGATCCTGCTCAAGGCTCTCTTTGTTCTGGAGAAAAGGAAAATATAATGCTTCCTTTACATCATTCCTTGCAGGATCTTCTTCTAAGAATGTGGGAAGCACCTTTAAGGGTTTCCTCACCTTCTAGAGCAACTGATCTTCTATATCAGGTGCCCTCCTCTCCAGGGTTTCAAAAGACTCAACTTCCCCATCATTCCATTGTAGTGGAATCAGCAATGAGGAAGGTAAAAAGCAAGAAGAAGCATTCTTCTTACCCGCCAGGTCGTGAATCTAGAACACTGGATGCCTTTGGACGTCAAACCTTCCAAACATCTATGCTGGCAACAAGGATTCTCTCATATATTTTTTATATGAGTCTATCCCTTTAGGAGGTCACAAAGAAATGATCTCTTTTGACTCCTTTTCTATCAGAGCCCAAGGCTGCAGACTATTCCTTACTTCTTAGTCATAGCCAAAATATCTCTTGGTTTTCTTTCTCGTGCCTCCCTAGACTCTTTTGAGTCTGTTAGCAGAACCTCTGCTATAGCCATAGGGGCACGGCGTAGAGCCTGGCTCCAAGCTTCAGACTTGAACAAATGGGCGCAACAAAGACTGGGTAATACTCCTTGCACTGGAGAAAATCTCTTCAATAAGGAGTCTTTACATCAGGTTGCTCAGTGCTCCACTGACTTCCCTGTTTCTGAAGGTGATCCTAAACCTTCTCCTTTCCCAGTAGGTAGGACATGCCCTACCAAACCTTCTTTCCCTAGGAGAAAGAGGTTTTACTCTTCTCCTGCTCATCATTCAGATGTTCCCAAGCAGGGGAAGCCTCGTCCTGGTCTGAAGAATCCAAACTCTAGCCAGGCTGAATAAACACAGCAACCATGGGGTTCTGATTAATCTCTTTATACCTACAGTTAACTTCTTTTCAACAGAGGTTTTTCACTGTTTTTTTCGTTCAAAACTCTACATAGGAATTCCTATTCTCAGGACATCCAGTTGCTCCTGGGTATGCTGAGCTGTCAGGATATTCATGTCTATGGGTCACAGTTTCTCCTCTTCTTCTTACCAAGAAGAGAGGTTTAACAACTATCCCATGATAGTTTCTGTTCCAACA
The DNA here is from genome assembly GCA_033557465.1 of Ichthyophis bannanicus. NCBI lineage: Eukaryota > Metazoa > Chordata > Amphibia > Gymnophiona > Ichthyophiidae > Ichthyophis > Ichthyophis bannanicus. The sequence continues at coordinate 351,107,497 of CM066039.1, read as the reverse complement.
TGAATATCTTCCTTCCACAGACTTACCATATGGTAAGTCACCCTTCAGCTCCTGTCTCTACCCTTTAATCCAGAGTTTCCCCTGAAAGGGTGGTACCATACCACTGCAGGGCTTCTTTAGCCTTTCTAGTCATTTCTTTCATTCCAGTGTGGAGTTTTTTCTCTTGAATAGACTCCCTTCTTTTGTCTGGGCAGCTCATCAGACAGGGACAGGAATTTCTCCTCTTATTCTGTCTGTTCTCTATGTTTTACACAGAAAGATTCTCTCTGCTGTCTTATTCAGCAGCTGCCCATGCAGGAGTTCCAGTGATTGGACTACTGGTACTTTTCCACAAGTTTCCAGTCTTATCTTCCACTACTCCAGTCTGGCCTTAGTAGTGATTCCAAGATAGTGCTTCATCTGTCTTGGATAATCCTTATCACTTCAGGCTTATCACACTATCTTCTTTTCTTGCCATCCCCAATTCCTTTGGATTTGGCAGCATAGTTTACGTGGCAGCTGGTTTTCTTCCAACAGCCAGTTTTATTTCCCAATTCTCCTGCATAATGCTCTCTGCAATTGTACAGAGAAGTTTTCTACTATGGGCCCTTGCTAGAGAGCATGGGATTTTGTCTCTAATGACTATCCTATATGGTTGGAAAAGGCTTCCTCAGTCATTTTCCATGACTGTGAGGGTTCTCCACACCCTACTATCTCCTTTTATAGTACAGGACATAAGCCTTTTCTGCGTGAACGTCTAAAGAGTTCTCCAATTCCTACAAGGAATATGCTCTCTTTTCCTTGCAGCCTGTCCTCATGGTACCCTACTCCTTCATGGACAGTACACATAACGCATGATACCACTTTGTATCCCTCCAGTGGTCAACCTGATATCTCATCCTATGCGTTTGCTGTCCATTTACCATGTGAGAGTTCTACATGACTCAAGACTTGCCGTTTGCAGGCTGATATTATCCTCTGTGTTTTCACGCAACCTTCCTGGTTATTTCACTGGATAGCATTCCTGCACCATCTTAGCCAGGGGGAATAGATTCTCTATATATCTTCTCAAGTAGGTTCCACCTTCTTGTTGTTAGATGAATCTTTCCTCTTCACATCTACCATGTGAATGTGCTTATTGACATATCTCTATCTGCTTAATTGCAGACATTTATCCTTAGACATATATATTCATGTATGTATATATCTCTATATACTTCTCTATAGATACACATGTCTGTAAGCTGCGTGTGCACATGTTATGCCCTCCAGATCTCTCTATAGACATATATTCATGCCCAGTTAGGAAAGACAGGGTGGATCTTCAGTAGATCTGGGGTTTCAACCCTTTAGACATCTGTCCTTCTTGGGAATAGGGCTTTTTTCCCATACCCCTTCTTCCCTCCAGGACTGGGCTAGTTTGTCCAAATCGGTCAGTCTTCCTCTTTTTCTACAGCTCCTCTCTTTCAACTCCTACCCTCCATCCTCAGGATGCCTGGCCATATGAGGTGTAGCATGTTCCAATCCCACCATGCTAGGACTCCAGGCATCTTAGCTTGGGAGTCCCCATATGTGAAGACTCATTCCTGCTTGTTCCTGGAGATAGCACAGTTACTTACCTGTAACAGGTGATCTCTGGGAACAGCAGGAATAAGTCTTCACAACCCACCCACCTCCCTAGGAGTTGTATCCTTTTATCTATCTTCCTTTCCTCTTTCTCTCTCTCTTTGTCTCAGCTATAAAACTCAACTGAAGAGAGACAGTTGGAAAGGCGGGAAGGCAGCACGCAGGCGCTGAGGGATGCTTCCAAAAGTTTTCCGATTGGACGCTGGGGAGCGTTCCCGCACAGGCTCCGTCTGTACCGACGTACCCATATGTGAAGACTTATTCCTGCTGTTCCCAGAGATCACTTGTTACAGGTAAGTAACTGTGCTAAATCTTTTATCTTCCTCCCCTCTAATAGTTGTCCTATCTTTGTCAAACCGTTTCTCTCCCACCTCTCAAAATCATTTTTCCCCAACGCCCGAGGGAAATCTGGATTCCCTCAAATTGGTATCAACCAGGACACTCCACTCTTTCCTAACCACAAATACGTCCATTTGTCCCATATCCTCAGAGTCAATTTGACATATGGGTTACTTCCCTGATACACACTCCTACTACTCTTAGGTATCCATAAGACCTCTCCTAACATGACATCTTCAAGGTCAGCTGATTCTATCTATACCCATTCTTTTATCTCTTCTGCTCCCCACTCCACAATTGCACTCAAATGAGCTGCCTCTATATATCTAGCCAGATCTGGAATAGCCATACATCCCTGCTCTCTCTTCCTTGTAAGAGTCTTCCATGCCACTCTAGTGGTTTTTCCTCCTCCTACAAATTTCATAATAATCCTCTGGAGCCTCACTATATAGCTCTTTGGCACATTTATAGGAAACATGGTAAAAAGATATAGCAGTTTGGGTAGCGTCATTATTTTAATTGCGGCCATTCTCCCCATCCAAGAACTCTCATCTTCATCAATATCAGACTTGATCCAAACACCACCCCTCAATAGAGACAGAAGGTCAGTAACACTCAATACTCTGTTAGTCCCTAAATCAATATCACAGTGTACCAAAACTACTTCAGACAGGGCCTTTTTATTCTGTGCACCAAGGTGTTGGAATAGCCTTCCTCAAAACATCCGAGCAATACCAGACCTTTTGCAGTTTCGCAAAGCTTTGAAACACTACCTCTTCCTTTTATCTTATCCAGTAAACAATAAAGACATCTCAACCAACCCACAGACCTTCCACTCATACACATACAATACAGATACCCCACAGACCACATACACACAAAACTGAAGCCATGATGATGATATGACTATGTTTATTAATTATATACCCTGTTATCCGAGTTATATTCTCCTGTTTTCTGTAAACACAAAGTACTGTTGAATTGTGTATCTCACTGTTTTTTGTGAACCGCGCTGATGCTTAATAGTGCGGTATATAAGAGTCTATAAATAAATAAATAAATAAAAATTTCTCTACTTCCCCATTCTTCCAGTTCTCGCCTTATTTTTTCCAACCTTACAAAATCTGCTCCAAACAGATCTAGCCCCTTCAATGTTAAATGTACCCCTAAATATTTAATACTTTGCTTGGCTCATCTAAATGGGTACCTCCCTTTGATCTGTAATTGTACTTCTGCTGGTATGGATATATTTAATATCTCTGATTTGGTGGCATTTATTTTAAAACCTGAAATCTCCCCATATTCCAACAGTATATAAAGCCTCTAAAGTTTCTATTGGTTTGGTCAACATAAAGAGCAAGTCATCTGCAAAAAGGAAGACTTTACTATCTAGGTGATTCCATCTCATCCCTCGTATCTCTGGACATTCTCTCACTCGCTGGGCCAATGGTTCCATAGAAAGTACAAAAAGAATCGGCGAGAGGGGGCACCCCTGACGAGTCCCCCTAAACAGTTCAAATGCCTTTGAATGTTCCCCATTAATTCGAATTTTAGCCATTGGTTGCTCATATATAGCTCTAATCCAATTCAAATAACCCCCCTCTATCCCCATCCTCTCCAACACCTTAAAAAGAAAGGGTCAAAACATGCGATCAAACACGTTTTCAACGTCTATTGCTAATAAAAGCATCTGTTCATCCCTTTTATCCCCCTTTTCCCCCTTCCACATCGCATTTATTACTTTCCTTGTATTATCTGCCATTTGATGTCCTGGCACAAACCCAGATTGATTTTCATGCACTTGTTTAGATATATATGGTAATAACCTATTGGCCAAAACTTTGGTAAATATTTTAAAGTCCATGCCTAACAATATCTGTCTATATGAACCACATAAATTTGGGTCCTTTCCCTCTTTCGGCAAAATTGTAACTTCCGCTGTCTGCATTGATTCTGGGATTTTTGTTCCCTCTTTAAAAGAATTAAAGAGACGTGTCAAAGGCTCATCCAATGCGGCACTAAATACTTTATAAAACATATTTGTGAACCCATCCATCCCAGGTGCTTTATGCGCAGCTGGTGAGTTCATAACATCAATTACCTCTTTTACCATTGTAGGCTTAGAAATTCGCTCAGATTCCTCCACTCTCAACCTAGGTAAATGTACCTGCTCTGGAGAGTATAATTGTTTGTAAAATTCCACAAATCTCTCTTGAATTTGCTCCACTTTCCTTACTTCCCGCCCCCGTGCATCTTGTATTTTGGTTATATAATTCCTAGTCTGGTGGTGTTTCAACTTATGAGCTAATAAACAGCTCGGTTTATTGCCCAGTTCAAAGAACTGCTGTTTTAATCTATCTTGCACAAATTTAATTTCTATCAACTCTTGCTCTCCCAAATACTTGCACCGCCTTTGCCTCTAATCTCCCCTGTTTTTATGAAATCCCTCCATGTTCCTTATCTTACTATGTAAACTCTTTTTTTTTCTCCTTGACCTTCTTCATGTGTGATCCTATCGCTATCAGGTTCCTCTGCACTACTGCTTTTAGGCTTTCCCATAGAGTTTCTATTTTACAATCTGCCATATCATTTATCTCTAAGTAGGATATTATCGTCTTTAAAACTGGTTGGACAATTTCAGGATTATCCAAAAGAGATTCATTTAGTGTCCACCCACCTCTATGCTCTACCCTAAATTCAATCCACATAGGCGCATGATCAGACCACATCCTTTCCTCAATCTCACACAAATCAAACTTTGATATCATGGTCTTATCCATCCAAATCATATCCAATCTCAAGAAGGATTTATGTACTGGGGAATAGAACGTGAAATCCTTGACCCGCCCATTCAATTCTCTCCACGTGTCTACCACCCCCAATTTCTTCCCCATTAATTTAAATTGCCTCCTACTCTTAGCGCTACCCATTATATCCCCCTTGGAGTTATCCAATATTGGGTTGACTGTCAGATTAAAATCTCCTCCTATAATCAACTTGCCCTCTGTGAATTGGGATATATAGTAGAGGTTAGTGTTTCATAAAAGACCCCTTGTGCCACATTGGGTCCATAAACATTCACCATTGTAAACACTTGCTCTTGAATCTTAACTTTAACAAATAGGTATCATCCCCCTCTATCCTGTTGTACTGCAATCACCGTATAAGGGAGTTGTCCATTTATCACTACACCAGTCTTGATTGAGCTACACTGGTTACCCATCCCGGCACGAATAACATACAAAGTGCTAATCACAATTTTCAAAATCATCCACAAAGTATCCCCCTCGTTCCTTTCTAACCTCATCACCACTCAACCTCTCAACAGAAGCAGACGGACCATGAACCTGAACACCCTCTGCATACCAAGCAGCTTAAGAGCAGTCAATATGCGGACAAGCAACCGGGCTTTCACTTATTTGGCTCCCATGCTCTGGAACCACCTGCCTCACGAGATACGACAGATCAACGACCTAAAGGACTTCAGAAAACAGCTTAAGACCCATCTTTTCCAATCCCATTATGGCATCACCTAGACAGATCTTTGATGCAGTTATGTATATATGTGAATATTTGACCCCTCTTTGAGACCCCTAACTGTGTGCTATGCTGTGCTTTCCCTATCAAATCAATAGTATATTTCTTCAAAATTTCTGTCATGATTTGTCATTTTCACGCCTGTAATCAAGCCGCTACTGATCGCTGGAAGTAGCGGCATACAAATGTATGCTAAATAAATAAATAAATAAATCAAGATCCCCCCCACCCCCTCCTTCAGCTCAATCCGGTTGGATGCAAACCATTGGCCTTGAAATTTCTTATGTGCCACTCGCCATTCATCACATTTCTTCAAGTGAGTTTCCTGTATAAATACAACATCTCCCTTGAGCCTAATTATTTCTTTATACATTCTCTGTCATTTTATTGGGGAATTTAGACCACGTACATTCATAGTCAACACCTGTATTTTAGCCATATAACAAAATTCCTATTGTTAATATACCTGCTTCGCATCAGGCAGAAATTCATTATTTTCCCTTTTCCCTTATACCACCCCCCCCCCCCCCCCCACTGTCCACCCTCCAAATCTCCTTTATCTCTTTTCCATAGAGGCATGACTCATCAAGCATCCATGGCAAATGCAACAAAAAACAATTTTTCACTTACAACTCTATTCCTTCTCCTCTCCTCCTAACTATATCTGACACTCCATTCCCCCAACGCCAACTCAGATCCATATCTTATTTATCACATTTTCCTTATGGTCCAACATTTTCATCCTCTATCTTCTTGTTGCTGTGCACTCTTCTTCTTTTGCCGGCATAACCGCCGATCTCCTTGCTGTGCTCGCTGCCATCCACTTTCTCTGCTCTGCATCCTCGAAGATTTTGCCTGCGGTGCTTGACCAACATCCGGCACGTCTGCCCATCCCACCTCATCACCCTAGCAGCCTCCTCTGTAGTCTTTACATGTGAAGTCACTCCCGCAATACAAAACTGTAAGCCAAATGGGAACATCCATTTGTATTTTATTTGTCCATCCCTTAGCCGTTTGATTATCATTGCAAACTCCTGCCTCTTCCGCATTGTGATAGCTGATAAGTCTGCATATATCTCTATCTGTTGATTTTTCCATTGTAGTTTATTTAGCTTACGGGCGGCTTCCACCACTGCATTCTTAGTAGAATATTCATGAAAACAGGCCACAATGTGTCTTATACATACATCTCTTTTTGGACCCAGCGCTCTATGGGCCCGGTCTACCTTCCAACAATAAGCAGTCACATCCAGCCCTGTCTTCTTCAGTATATGTACACAGATTTGTTCTACCAGCCCTGTACAATCTGAATTCTCTGCATTTTCAGGTATCCCTCTTATCCTTATATTGGATCGCCGTGATCTATTCTCAAGATCCTCCAGCTTCAGCCACAGGTTCTCTTGAGCACCTTCCACAATATCCATTCTCTCATGGATAACCCTGTATTGTGCCTTTCTGGTTCTCCAGTTTATTCTCCACTTCCTCCAATTTCTGCCCAGCTTCCCTCACATCCGACCTCAGCTCCTCTAACCAGGTTTGTACCTCCGCTTTGAAGTGAACAAGATCTTGCCTTATGGTGCCAAACCATTCCTTCAGTTCTCTCAGCATGCCAATTTCTCCCCCTTGTTCTTTTTCACTGCTCTTCAATGGGGCCAGTTCTTCTTCATTTGCAGCACTGCCGGACGCCATCTTGCTTTTCCCAGAGGAACTTGTCATCAAGGTCTGATACACAAAAGACTTCAGATCCGCGGTTCCTTCCGAGTGCCATGTGCTCTGCCTACTAAGGGTCTGGTATGTTGGCTTTACCATACAATTCTCCCTCTGGAGTGTTTTTTTCCCAGGGACTCTCATGAAACACCGACGGAGCTCCGCTTTTAAGCTGCTGCCATGCCCGATAACGTCTCTCTCTTCCTTCCCTTTTATTTTTTGATTATTTAATTTTCTTTTTCCATGGCACCTCTGCCCCCTTAGGTGCCAATGCACCAGCTGGGCCTTCCTCTGTTGATAATAGAGCCATTTTGATTTCGCAGCAGCTATCTGTCTGGACAACATGTCCCAGAAACTTGCCAGTAGGTTCAAAAAGTGTTTCCAGTGTGCCTGGACGATATCTTCCACGGATATCCATACTTGGTGCCTTCAGTGCCTGGGACTGATAATCAGCCCTCCTCTTGTAATTTGTGTTTGCAGATGACAAAAAGAGGACTCAAGGTTTGAGAGAAACAGCATGAATCACTTTTTGGTGCTCATAAGTCCAATCCATTGTCATCAACAGCATCGGTCTCAATGACTTCAAAGGCTGCATCAGATGCTGGCGGTGCATCAACATTAAGGAGTTCTCGAGCCCACTCTGAGCTGAGTACCCATAGTGACCTGGAATATCTGTCATTGATTGATTTGCACCCAAAGATGAGGAAGGCTTCATCTTCATCGAAGGGTGATCGAACTGAGCACAGAGTGAAGACTCTGGTGCCAGCGGCATTGGAGCCCATCGAGGCATGGTGTCAAGAGCAATGGGGGTCTGCACAAGTGCCCCTCAAAGCTGCCTGAACCGGAGGACAGCTCATCCTCCAGAATCTTGGAGGAGCATCGAGAGCAGAGACCAAGCCACCGCTACCCAGTATCAGTACAGGATACATCAATCGGAGTTGCTGAAGCCCATAGTCTTCAGAATCGGCAGCCATGAAGAAGCACCTTCTGCAGGCTCTTGTGGAGCACTTTGCGGCACTCTTGGCTGTGGAGCATGCCGGGGCCTCTACGTCAGCTGTGTAGACATCAACTGCCATACAGCTGATGCATGTCTTGCCTGCAGGAAATGCATCAACGGGCTCAAACACTGGTGCCTGCCCATCTGATATAGCCCTCCAGCGTTTTTCAGAGCCCGATGCACCTTCAGAATCTAGAAGAGCATCGATGCATTATTGCTCCCAAAGGAACTCCTGATCCCCAAGGGGCAGGAGAGAGATCCAGGCAGACACTCAGAAGTACTTTGACTTCCTCTCTGAGTCTGATTCAGAAGGCTGGGTAACAGACATGGAATCTGAAGACTTTTCAGAGGGCAGGTCTCCTGAGCTTCCATCGGACCCTGTTCCACCTCATGAACAGCATAAGTCCCCTCCTGGGGACATGGTCTCCCAGCATTTTGTAAGGGACATGGCCAGAACTATACCATTTTCTTTGGAGACTGAGGATGAGCCCAGGGCAGAAGAGATGGAGATCCTTCAGTACTCTTCAGCCCCTAAGGAGGCAGTGAATAGTGCCTGTACCTGTGCACCGCATCCTGCAGAGAGTACAGATGAGAATGTGGGAGAACCCCCTCACTGTACTTCCAGTCAGTAGAAGGCCTGCCTCCATGTACAGAGGTCAGAAATCTCCTGGATTTGAGAAGCCCCAGCTTCCGCTCCATTCCTTGGTGGTCAAGTCCACCCTTAAGAGATCCAGGAGTTCCAAGACTCATTCCTCTGTGTCCCTGGGGAGGGAGGCTCGGACATTGGATTCTTTGGGGAGAAGATATTTTTAGAGTTCCATCTTTTTAAAGATATTTATTTATTTAGACAGATTTGTATGCCATCTTATCCTTCAATCAAGGTGGTCACGTCACATCACAATTGGAGGGTTACATTTAACATTAGGGTACTTGTAAACATGTAGTCATGTGTGACCTCGCTGTTTAATGCCCTTGCCCCACAACTGTGAAACACTCTTCTACTCTATTTGAGGGAAGAATCCTCTTTTTAGGGCCTTTAAGAGAAATCTGAAGACTTACTTTTTTGAGATGGCTTTCACATAGGTGGAGCGCTATCCAAACAAAAGCATGCACACTCGTAGTAGCAGCAGCAGAACATAAAAAAGTGAGGAGTCCAGAATGGTAGTGGTTACAATCTGATTTTGAGAAGAAATCCCCAAAGCGTTTCGGCAGACGCTTTCCTCAGTAGGTAAAAGCCTCAAAAAATAAAAATATACATACATAATTAATAAAATTGTACAAATAATAAATGTAATAAAAAATAATCATAAAAGAAAATCATAAAATAATCATACAGTATGACTTAAAACATAAAAATTTAAAAAGATAAGGCTAAAAATAAATACAATAAGAACAAAATACATTAAAAAGATGGTACAATAAGAGAGGACATTAAATGATGATGATACTTGTAGTAAAACTATATTAATCATTTAACCCAAATTGAGGGAAGAACAGAAGAAGGGATGAGGAGGAAAATTTATCATATTAATAGCCCTTGTAGTCTAAGAGGTCATTGTAAATGGACTCACTCGTGACATCAGTTGTGAACTCACCAAGGAGTTTAAACCATTGGGATAGTCCTGTAAACATAAAAGTCTGTGGTTAGAGATTTTCCCTGTAAAATAGTTATCTCCAAGTTATAATGCCCTGTTCAATGTAATTTCAGTTTGTTCAATGTAAACCGCACTGATGCAGAATAGCGCGGTATATAAGAGAAAACAGGCAAGAACACCTATTTTTGGGAATAGAGTGACCTAATTTCTAGAAAATTTAGGAGCTTAGGTTGTGCCCAGATACCCTTATAATTTAGATAAATTCAGTTATCTGTCTGTAGCTGAAAACATTAAAGCACTCAGTACCGTTTTTAAAGCACCATGTAGTATATGCATTGGAGGCCTACTCTATAACTAAAATAGACACAGCGTAATCACTATCGATCTAGTAATGCCAGAGCTTGATAACCATAAGGAATGATGTGCGATGGTGTGTAACATAATGCTCATCAGTTTTTTAGCAATGGTTTAGTTATCAGCACAGCATTTCCTAGTTTCCACAGTCCTGATTTATTTACTCATCAGTGTGAAATAGCGGGTCCTTTAAGCAACACACATTCTTTTCAATTAAAGACTAAAAATTTACCCATGAAACTTTGACTGAGAAAGAGATTGATATAACAATATAAGAACAGGGGAAAATAAAACTTGCCTTTTTCCCAACGGTGAATAGCATACCTTCAAGCAGCATAAGTTTGAAAAGAACAGCAACTAGCCTCATCTCAGTTTAAAAGCAAGAGTTTCGTGTCTCTAGGAGGTCACTGCCGGTAAGTTTAAGGAAGAACTATTTTTGAACATCGAGCCAGTCAAAAAAGACCTATCACAATTGCACTTTAATTCTAAAAACAGAGTAATTTCTATATTCCTTGTTCTGTGTGTGACAAATAGGAAGATTGCAATTCTGTCTGTCTTAAGCCCTACTTTCTATGATGCCTCTCCTTTAAAGCAACAAAATAAAAATGTGATGTTATATAGAACCAATTATTAAAAACCCACCAAATAAATAACTCTAACTCTGTTGTAAAACATTGCATCCAGTAGGAAGACTCAGACATCAAGCATAAAGTTGAAAATGGATACCGTACAAATAAAAATCTGTTTTTTTCCATGGGATATAAAATAATAAACCTTAAGTAAAGAGCCATGGTATATATCGGAAGGCTACATAAATACCTAAAATAAGAGGACAGGAAAATGCCATCTAAAATAGGAAAATGAGCAATAGTAAAAATTAAAAAAAAAAAAAAAAGTAAAAGTTTAAATAACAGAGAACTTGGTTGCCATGGGCTGCGCGTGTAAATAAATCAGAAGGTCTGTGGAAACTAATGAATGCTGAGCTGATGATAACTTTAAAAAACATAAAGCTAAAAAAAAAGCTGATATAGAACTTAAATAAAAGCCACTCAAAACTAAAGACCTATGCAAAAAATGATAGAATGTTACACCAATAAATAGGCTCCATAAATACCTAAAATGATAAAAAGGAAAGTACCATTTAAAACATATGAAATGAGCAAAGGTAAAAATATAAGAATAAAAACGACAAACAATTCAGTTGCCATGGATAGCAGAAATAGAGCAGAAAACCATGTGGAGACTAGATATTGCTGTGCTAATGATAGGTTTAAAAAACTATTAGGTCAATAATGGCTGATAAAAGAACAAAGTAAAAACTATGGCATAAAGGATAGGACGTGAAGCCAATAAATTAAAAAAATCAATAAAAATCTATCGCAAAAATTGGGGGGAGCCTATTTATTGGTGTAACGTTCTATCTTTTTTTGCAGAGATCTTTAGTTTTGATTGGTTTTTAGCAATGGTTTAGTTATCAGCACAGCATTTCCTAGTTTCCACAGTCCTGATTTATTTACATGCGCAGCCCGTGGCAACCAAGTTCTGTCATTTTTACTTTTACCCCTTTTTTTTTAACCATTGCTCTTTTTGTTTTAGATGGCATTTTCCTGTCCTCTTATTATTTTAGGTATTTATGTAGCCTTCTGATATATACCCTGGCTATTTATTTATTATTTTATATCCTGTGGAAAACACCTGATTTTTTTTATTTGTATGGTATCCATTTTCATCTTTATGCTTGATGTCAGAGTTTTCCTACTGGAAGGAATACAAAGGGAGCTAAGCCCTCGCAGCAATAGCAGGAACACACAACGGGCGAAGGCCAGTACAGGTCACAGGTGCTAACTTTTATTTGGTAAATCCCCTACGCGTTTCATCGTGAAGCCTTCATCGGGGGGTATGCATCTAAAAACAAGAACAAAAATTAAGAACAGTACAAACCATCAATAACATAACTAAAAACTTAAAAAGTACATGGACAAATATATGCATAAAAAGAATATATAAAAATCTAAATATTTGATCTAATGGTGAACAGCAATGTGTATAAAAACAGAGCAAAACATAAATATGAATAAAAAAATAAGATGAATAAAAAAGCAATACATAAACATATAAATAAGGTCAAAGCAGCCAAATGAATGATTAAAATAAGTAAGAATGACTATTACTATGGAGTGAACTACAGAGAGGGTACTCACATAATGCACCATATGAGAATAAAGGTCTTGAAAAAGACCCCTTTTCAAGATAATAGCTCAAGGCTAAAAAATAAGAATAGTAAAATTTATATAGTCACATGTAAATTGTGAGAGAACACACAGAGCCAGAACAGAGAGGAAACAGGAATCTAAAAATAAACAATACTGATTTGAACGTCATGTAGGAGGCCAGACGATTAAAATAAAATCGGAGCTAAGAGAGAGAACATTTGGTGGCACAAACCCCATGTACTCGCTAAAAGTGTCACAAAGGAAAGTTATTGGTACATTACCCAGTTAAACTTAAAATATAAGCTTGCAACGTGTAGTGTCAATCCTCTTAGAAGGGAACTGAATGTGAGCATCTTTGATTATAACCTGCATTTCACGCCAAATGGCGTTGATTGACAGATAGATGCACATGTTCACAAGAGGTGAAGGGCACAGATAAGAGCAAAAAATGTACTAAAGAGAGAACTTAAAAATAAAAAATAAAAAAATGTATATTAAAAGATTATATTAAAAAGTCTATCCTTGGGGAAACTAACCCTGGTATTTAGTGTGATTGTACGTGAAAAGCAGATAGTGCCATGAACAGCAAACAGGACCATCGTTGTAAGTGTGTTGAGTAACACTGCGTGTGTACTGGAACAGAAGCTATTGAACATTCAGTATATCAAACACTAACCATAGTAAAACATAAGGGCACATGGACAAAAAGGTTTACTGATAAATCAGAGTCCTAAAAAACATACAGGATAACATGGGTTCAAATAATAAAAACGCCATACAAATGTTAATAAAATGTGAAAGAAAGTGGCATAAAAGTCATCTATTAAATGTGAACCAGGGCAAACAAGGGGACACTTGTATGCAGGAAAGATAAGGGAATGATAAAAAAATAAATAATGATAAAAATATACAGTATCGTCGTAAAAGGAGCACACCTCAAAATAGTATATACACAATCAAAACAAGATAAATAAGTAAAGGACTGATAAAAATATATATCTTGCCAAACACGTATCTATATCTGGCAAAAAATTGTACTTTGGGAAATGTACGCCCACGGACATGTGATAAAATGCTATAATGCTTCTAAGAGAGGAGAATTCAAAAAGCCACGATGCAAAGGTTAAAAAAGGGGGGTATAGTAGCATAGTGAAATAATGAGGGATCCTTAAAAGTAAGGTAAAATGATAGAAAATATAAAAAATGGATCATCAACCATCAGATAAAAAGTAAAAATAAATAAAATCCATAAGCACAAAAAGGGGGAACGCTGGTGGGTACTAAAAACAGGAAATAAAGAAAAACAGACAAATCAATTTCTTGATTCAAGCAGGAAGGCACGAGGGTGTTGAGCTAATAAATGAAGCGTTGTTCCAACCTTAACAGGATTCTGTCCAAGTCTCCACCTCGCCAATGAGGCTCAACAACCTTGATGACAAAAAATTGTATGTCAGAAACTGAATGGCTTTTTTCATTCCAGTGGGAGACCAAAGGTTTTTCTTGTACCTGTCTTTGTACGCAATTCTTATGTTCAATGATACGGGTTTTCACAGATCTTAGTTTTTCCAATGTAGAGCATCTCACAGGGACAACGTATAATATATATTACATCAGACGTATTGTAATTGGAGACATACTCGTCTCACAGGGTACTCAATGTAGAGCATCTCACAGGGACAACGAGTAATATATATTACATTAGACGTATTACAATTGGAGAACTGCTGTAAATAAATTTTAGAACCACCGTGTTGAAAACAACCTTCTGTGACTAACACATGAGAACACACTGAGCATTTCCCACATTTGAAATGCCCATATAGTACCTGTAAGATCTCATATTTGGACATCCTCATAAAAGACACTAGCGGTGGCTTCATTACTGATCTCTTCCGTACACCAACCGATAGAAATACTCCCCTCAAGTTTGATAGCTTCCATAATAAGTCTCTCAAGAGGAATTTACCTGTCAGCCAGTTCCTTTGAATACGTCAGCTGTGTACCATCCCACAAGATTTTGAACTTCATGCTAAAGATATGAAGAATAGGTTTTTACAACTTGGTTACCCAGTGGCATGTGTCCAACAAGCCAACGACAGAGCAAAAGACACTAAAAGGGATTCCCTATTGACTACAAAAGCATATGTTTCCTCAGACAAATTAGTGTGTGCTCTTACATTTTCCAATTTATCACCAAATATTGTAAATATTTTGAAACAGGAGTGGCACTTTCCTCATTACCAGCATTTGCTTCGAAACAATTAACAATTGCTTTCAAATGCAATCAAAATCTTGCCAATATTTTGGTACCCTCTGCTCTATCTAAACCCTGGATCACCCCTAAAGTTAAGGGACATTTCAAATGTGGGAAATGCTCAGTGTACTCTCATGTGTTAGTCACAAAAGGTTGTTTTCAACACGGTGGTTCTAAAATTTATTTACAGCAGTTCTCTAATTGCAGTACATCTAATGTAATATATATTATTCATTGTCCCTGTGAGATGCTCTACATTGGAAAAACTAAGAGATCTGTGAATACCCGTATCATTGAACATAAGAGTTGCGTACAAAGACAGGTACAAGAAAAACCTTTGGTCTCCCACTGGATTGAAAAATGTCCTTCAGTTTCTGAGACACAATTTTTGGTCATCAAGGTTGTTGAGCCTCATTGGCGAGGTGGTGACTTGGACAGAATCCTGTTAAGGTTGGAACAACACTTCATTTATGAGCTCAACACCCTCGTGTCTTCCGGCTTGAATCAAGAAGTTGATTTGTCTCTTTTTCTTTAATTCTTGTTTTTAGTACCCACCAGCATTCCTCCTTTTTGTGCTTATGAATTTTATTTATTTTTAACCTTTTTATTTTTCATTTTTACTTTATTTCCAGGAACAATTAGGAATGTAGTCTTCACATATGGGTATTGTCGGTACTGACGGAGCTTGCGCGGGAACACTCCCCAGCGTCCAATAGGAAAGCTTTTGGGAACATATCACAGCACCTGCATGCTGCCTTCCCACCTTTCCTACTGTCCCTCTCCAGTTCTTCATTTTCCAAGGAGCCGACAGGTCCCATACCCTGTCACCGCAGAAAAATTTCTTCTTTAATCGTTGTTTTTTGTGGTCGCGTCTGCCTTCCCTTGACGCTATACCGGTACCGCCAGTTCATTCTTCTTTCTTCTTAAAAAAAAAAAAAAAAAAAACCCTATAGTTTCTGAGCTATTTTACTTCAGAAACTTTTTTCCTTGGTGCTAGGCGCCATTTTGGGCACTAGGCCCAATTTTTCCTTAAAAATGGAAAAACCAACATCTGGTTTTAAAAAATGTTCTAAGTGTGGCAGTACCATCTCCGTCACAGACACCCATGATTGGTGTCTCAAATGTTTAGGTCCTGACCACTCTACTTCAGAGTGCCTCTCCTGTAGAATGATGTCAAAAAGGGGTCGGCAGAATCGAGCTGCAAAGCTTAGCACCCTTTTTCCCTCAGATGCAGTGTCTGTTGCATCAACATCCTCCAGGGCCTATCTTCCTCCCATGGATCTCAGGTAACTAAACAGAAATCTAGCCGGTCCTCAAAAGGTAGATCTCCTTCTAAGTATCAAGATGCCACTGGCGTTGCCCTTGAGGAATTTACACTGGCAAAACTGCCCCGGCGGGAGGCTTCAGCTTTCAAAGCATCAACGGGGCTCCAGGATGTTCTCGAGGCCTCAACCTCGGTAGAACTACTGGCGCCATGCTCTGCGTTCAGGCCGCTTCTACCGGTACCAACACCCAAGCATCGGCAGCGTCAATAGACCAGAGATTTCTTGCTATCGAACGCAGTCTAGCGGCTCTTCTCACGGCTTTGCTACCGTTGAAACCGTTCCAGACACCTCAACCAATACCGATGGCATCGACATCGATGGGTATGCCACCCATACCGAGTCATGCGTCTGTCTCCAGCATCGACAGATCGGTACCCGAGCAACCCTATACCCACTTCAATCGATACCGGTACCGTGCGCTGCACAATCACCGGGATCGGAGGTATTTTGAATCCTCTGAGTCTGATGACTCCGAAGACTCTGCCAATACAAGAGTACTTCTCCCAGAGGATTCCTATTCTCTTCAGCGCAGAATGTCTCCGCCAGAGGATATGTCCTTTCAGGATTTTATCCGTGATGTGGCCAGAGGCTTTTCCATCACAGTATCTCCTGAAAAATAGCCTAGGGCAAAGGAGTTGGAGATTCTCCAATACCCTAAGGCTCCCAAAGAGGCAGCTACTCTACCTATTAATGCAATCTTACATGATCTTATGCTAAGAATGTGGGAAACACCTTTAACCACATCTCCTCATTCTCGGAGACTCGGTACTATGTCTCGAGTTCCACCTTGTCCTGGCTTTCAAAAAACTCAATTACCACACCATTCAATGGTAGTGGAATCAGCCATGCGTAGGATGAAAAGTGCAAAGAGACATGCATCCAATCCTCCAGGTCGTGAATGCAGGACTCTTGATGCCTTCGGGTGTCGATGCTTCCATGCTCTCAGCTAGGATCAGTTCCTATATCTTGTATATGGGAATGTTCCTTAAAGAGGTCACAGGAGACTTGGAGCTTATGAGCCCCTTTTTTCCTGATGACAAAAGACAGGACTATCTTACTCTTGTCAAACATGCCCAGGATGTTTCCAAGTTTGTAAATCGTGCAGCCTTTGACTGTTTTGAGTGTATAAGCAGAACCTCTGCTATTGCCATTGGTGCACATCGGATTGCCTGGCTTCAGGCATCTGATTTGGAGATTTGGGTACAGGATAAATTAGGAAACATTCCTTGCACAGGAGAAAATCTCTTTGGCAAGAATTGGCAGGAGAAGGCTAATGAGATAGATACAGACAATATCACTTTGGATAGATTGTCCAAATCTACAGCCGATCCTGCAAGGAAAAGATCCTTTAAAAAAAAAAGGTTGTATGCTTCCGATACCCAATAGGGACACCGTCCAGGTCAGCCTGCCCAAAAGGGACAACAGCAACAACCTAGACAACAAAAGAAGCCAAAAGTGGTAAAACCTCAGCCAGCTCAGCAGGCTCAGCCTCCTCAGGAGCTTTGACTTCTCTCTAGAGCAGTGGTCCCCAACCCAGTCCTATGGGGCCCACCGGCCAGTCAGGTTTTCAGGATATCCCTAATGACTGTGCATGAGATATATATGCATTAGAGATATCCTGCCAACCTGACTGGTTTGTGGCCCTCCAGGGCTGGATTTGGAGACCCCCCTGCCTTACACCTCTGTCATTTAAGATTGTGAGTGGTCAAGGTGCAGATGTCCTAGACATCGAAAGGGTATATAGAATGTGACACATTCCTCCTCTATTCTCACCACCACCAAAAAGTTGTCTAATAGACAATATTTTGGTGGTGGTGAGAAGTGAGGAGGAATGTGACACATTCTATATACCTTTTGATGTCTTGGACATCTGCACCTTGCCCACTCACAATCTTAGATGACAGAGGTGTTAGGCAGGGGTCTCCAAACCCAGCCCTGGAGGGCCACTAACCAGCCAGCTTGGCAGGATATCTCTAATGCATATATATCTCATGCATAGTCATTAGGGATATCCCAAAAACCTGACTTGGCCGGTGGGCCCCATAGGACTGGGTTGGGGACCACTGCTCTAGAGAACTTTGCCTTCCTGCCCTTAAAGGGTCCAGAACCCTTGGACATCCCAGGCAGGTTATGTCATTTTGCTCACAGATGGTACCAAATAACAGCAGAAAAGTGGACTCTGTCCATTGTACGAGAGGGGTACAAGCTTCATTTTCACAGCATGCCCCCTCCTACAATGGTAAGACGGTTCAATTCTCAGACCTCTCTCGACAATCTCTTAGGTCAAGAAGTCACAACATTCCTTGCGCAAGGAGCAATAGAGGAAGTACCCATTCCGCAACAGGGTACAGGGATCTACTCCCCCCCCCCCCCCTATTTTCTTATTCCAAAGAAAACAGGAGGATACAGGCCCATTTTAGACCTCAGAGAATTGAACAAACATCTGTTCTGAGAGAAGTTCAAAATGGTCTCTCTAGGAACTCTGCTGCCAAACCTTCAAAGTCAGGATTGGCTTTGTTCTCCAGATCTCAAGAATGCGTATACTCATATTCTCATCCATCCAAATCACAGAAGATTCCTCCGATTCCTGTTTCAAGGAAAGCACTTCCAGTACAGGGTTCTTCCCTTTAGCCTGGCTTCTGCACCAAGAGTATTTACAAAATGCATGGCTGTGGTAGCTGCATTTATCCGCACTCTGGGAATATTCATCTTCCCCTACTTAGACGACTGGCTCATTCGAGCCCCTACAGTGCCAGAAGCCAGCTCTGCTTTGTTTCGCACTGTACGAATCCTTCAGCATTTGGGACTAGTCATAAACCTCCCAAAATCCAATCTTGCTCCCACTCAATCCCTGGAGCTCATCTGGATACCAGACAGACAAGGGCTTTCCTTCCGCAGTCCCGCTGTCTTCACATAATACAGCTAGCTTCCCAAGCAGTGCTCAAACCTTATCTCACTGCTCGAGAAATGCTACAACTGCTGGGCTACATGGCATCCACCGTGCATGTGGTTCCTTTAGCTCGCCTCCACATGCGAGCAGCCCAGTGGACTTTATCCACTCAGTGGACATAGGCCTCAGGTTGCCTGTCGGACAAAATAACAAACTCAGACCGTCTTATTTCGTCCCTCCAATGGTCTCAATCACTCAAAAATCTTCTCGTTGGGTCTCCTTTCCAGCAACCCCTATTCCAAGCCACCCTAACAGATGCATCTCAGGTGGGATGGGGAGCCCACCTGCATGATCTCTCTACCCAGGGTACCTAGACTCCACAGGAGGCCTGTCTTCACATCAACACCATTGGGCGCGAGGAGCTAGGACCGCCACATTCCTCCGACCAGCGGCAGCTCTCACTGCACGAGATTGAGCAGCTGGAGCCAGCCCAAACCGGCCGCCCATGCCGTTCTGCCCAATCGGGGCAGCAGCCGTGCACTTGAAAAAGAGCGCTATCGAGCGTGCCCGTGCCTGGTGGACCCGCGCCTGAGGGCCTCACCAGAGGGCCCTTTGGCGTGGCCCTTAGGTGGGGGACCTCCAACGAAGCAACCACGATCCCACAGTAGCGATTGTGTAACAGACAGCCCCGACGTACGCAAAGCAGGAGGACTAAACGGACAGCTACACAAACTATATCATCTGTGGCCCTTAGGCACAGCCACAGAAGCAACACAGCCAACAGCTGCAACAAAACCACCAGCAGCAGGCGACCACAGCCAACAAAGCAACGAAAACCAACACCAACAGATCAAAGTAAGTGCAGCCATCCACTAAAGTCCAACGGAGAAAACATGTACTCAACCCTGATCCTGCCCATCAACCTCCTCATCACCCAACTCCTACCACCTCAGGCAACCAATCACAACCTACTAACAAGCACTCCATGGCATCCAGCACTGCTCTACACACACACACCCAGTATCTACACTGGAACACACACAAGACTCCCAAGAACAGGCACAAGACCAACACGCATACAAACACACACGAAGCACAGAGACCACTAAACGCCCCAGCTACATTCACAATAGAGCTTATCAACGCCAGATCCATACGAAACAAAATTAACACAATAGCAGACCACATAGAAGATCGACCTGACATATTGTGCATCACAGAAACATGGCTCACCCCCACCGATAATGTACTACTTAATCAATTAGTACCATCCACCTACTCAGCATTCAACTGCCCACGTGCACAACAAAGAGGAGGAGAGGTCTTGATCATCGCAAGGAACAGCCTAAGATTCAAGTCACGAAATGCCTCAAACACAAACCAATGCAACACCATCACTGTGGAAAACAAACGGATGACCCTATGCCTCACATACAGAGCCCCGAATGCCGTCACCAGATGAACTAGCCTCAACTCTAGAAGAGGTTTGTGCTGTCAACACAAATCACAAACCCCTGCTACTATTAGGAGATTTCAACCTAAAATCCACCAACACAAAGGATGCAGAAGTTTTCTACATGCCATGGGATCCTTACAATACACCCAACTGATCAATACCCCGACGCACAGACTCGGATCATCACCAGACCTCATATTCACGCCCAACTTTCTATTGGACAGCGGTAACATATCAACACCCAATGTCACACCTGTACCGTAGTCAGACCATCACATAATCAAAATAGAGATTATGCCACAGGGACAAAACCACGACAAGAACCTGGACAACCCACCAGCACAAAGAAGATTTAAAACCTTTGACAAGGACCAATTTCTAAAGGACACTCTACCCCACTGAACACGGAAGCAGAGGATCTAGATGAACAAATCAGAAATTGGAACAACATCATCAATGCAGCTGCCAAAACCACCGAATACAGACCCAAGAAAGCTCGACGCACCAAAGCACATCACACACCCTGGTACTCAAAAGTCATACGGAACTAGAAGAAGGAACTCAGGAAGTTAGAACGGTGATGGAGACACACCAGGTCACTCAACACTCAGGCACTTAACAAAACAAAAAGAATACAATGAACTCAACCAAACAAAGAAAGAATACCACACTAACATCATACTCAAATCAAACAACAAACCGAGAGAGCTCTTCGAAATTGTGAAAACTCTCACCAAGGAACAGAAAACCGAGAGCGAAGTGTAAATAGACCCACAAGCATTCGCAGACCACATCCAAGAAAAATTCCATTCAACTTCACAACGAAAAACAGACGCAACCACCAAACCAATCACCCCCTCAAGAAAAACCTGGGACAGATTCAGCACCCCATCCCCAGAGCTGCTCTCACACATCATCACCACACTCAATACAAGCACAGCTCCAACAGACCCATGCCCAGTTACATGGATTAAAGCAACAAAGTCAAACTTCATCCACACCATACACAACATGGTGAACAGTTCACTAACCTAAGGAATCATGCCAGACCAGCTAAAACTCGCCACAATAAGACCAATCCTGAAGAAATCACCACTCGACAAGAACAACCCAGCAGCCTACAGGCCTATCTCAAGCATCCCTCTACTGGCTAAAATCATTGAGAAAGCAGTACAACACCAGCTACAAGACCACATCGACAACCACGCACAACTGGACCTCAACCAACACGGCTTCCGTCCCAACCACGGAGTCGAAACACTCCTGTTATACCTATTTAACGACATACTACACATCATAGACAACAGCAAGAACGGAATACTCATGATCTTCATCGACATTTCATCTGCATTTGACACAGTGGACCATGGAACCCTACTAACAAGACTACAGGACATCGGATTACACGGAGCCACTCTGAGGTGGTTCCACTCCTCCTTAACAGACAGACAGATACAGGTCAAGATCAGTCCCAACACATCCCGACCCATAAAGGTCATGCAAGGCATACCTCAAGGATCCGCCCTATCAGCACTATTATTTAACCTCTACATCCAGCCAATATGCAGCAGCATCATAAAAGAACACAGGATAAAATACACAATCTATGCGGACGACATGATATACACACCAATCACCCTCGACAACCCAGACTACTCCAAGATAACAGAATGTCTCATGCACATGAACAGCTGGTTTCAAGACAACAATCTAACCATAAACTACAGCAAGACCGAGGCACTAATCATCACACGAAACTCTGACTTCATCCCTCCTCGCAACATCAAGATAGACAAAACAACCATACCCATACAACCAGAAGTGAAATACCTCGGAGTGACACTGGACAAAGAACTGAACCTTCAGTCCCACATCAACAGAACCACCAAAAATGCATAC
Source organism: Ichthyophis bannanicus (assembly GCA_033557465.1). Taxonomy (NCBI): domain Eukaryota; kingdom Metazoa; phylum Chordata; class Amphibia; order Gymnophiona; family Ichthyophiidae; genus Ichthyophis; species Ichthyophis bannanicus. The sequence goes on along the minus strand of CM066039.1, from coordinate 351,085,326 downwards.
CACAGGATGAGACTAGTCTGACGCCTCAAGCCCCTCCTCTCTCAGGAACACTTCTGCAGTCTGTCAGGCACTAATAACCCCAATCCTAGACTTCTGCAACCCAGTCTATCTTGGTCTAACAAAACAGACAATCAGGCCACTGCAATTGGCACAAAACACAGCAGCACGCATAATAACTGGAACCACAAGACAGGAACACATCACACCCACTCTAAAAGAGCTCCACTGGCTACCAATTGGATCCCGCATCAAATACAAGACAGTCATACATACACACATTCAAAATCAAACAACAATCATCAGCTTTCAGCCTACACCCACTCATACAACCCGACAACAACACAAGACCGAGGAGGAGAGGCACATCCAACCGTGTCAACACCCCAAGAGACTTCACCAAGGTACACAAGGACACCGAAAAACAAGCCTTATCAAAGACGGCACCAACAATTTGGAATGCCCTCCCTGATGAACTACAGTCAACAACGGACATTAAGGACTTTAGGAAACTGCTAAAAATGACCCTCTTCATAGAGCACTATGGTGACATCACTTAAACTGTGCAACAGACAATACCCCAGATCAACCACCCTCCCCTCACGACACGATTATAGTACTGAAGTAAAGTCCTGCTGTACATATTATTGTAAATAACACACGTAAATAGCTCACCAAGAATCAACAACCATCGACACACACACACACACGCACTCACTGCTCAATGCATGTGCACACTAGACACAATATTTATTGATTGTTTGCTGTGTAGACCGCCTTGATTGCAGGAAAAGGCGGTATAGAAATCCGTTTAAATAATAAATAAAAGCCTCCTGGAACTCAGAGCAATCTTCCTTGCTCTTCGAGTATTTCACGCCCAGCTCAGATAGAAGACAGACCTAGTTCAAACGGACAATCAGGTAGCCATGTTCTATGTGAACAAGCAGGGCGGAACAGGCTCTCTGTTGCTATGCAACAAAGCTTTGCGACTATGGGCCCTCGCCAGAGAGCATCAGATTCATCTCCTTGCGGTGTATCTTCCAGGCATTCAAAACTCTTGGGCAGACAAACTCAGTCAAGTTCTGCTACCACATGAATGGTCTCCATACAGACCACCTTACCCAAATATTTCAGATTTGGGGAATCCCGGACATAGACTTCTTTGCAAGTCCGCTGAATGCCAAACTTCCCCAGTTCTGTTCCAGAATCCCGGCTGGACCATTGTCAGGCAAGGGACGCCTTCCTCCTTCACTGGGGTCAGGACTTCCTATATGCCTTCCCACCCATTCCCCTCATCCCCAAAACACTATTCAAGCTTCAGAGAGACAGAGGTCATATGATTCTCATAGCTCCACGTTGGCCACGGCAAACATGGTACCCTCTGCTTCTACATCTCTCTCAAGCTCCACCTCTAGAGTTGGGATATGCTCCAGATCTTCTCTCCTAAGAGAATGGGACGCTGTGGCATCCCAATCCCCAGTCTCTGCATCTCAGGGCTTGGTTGCTGAAGACCTAGAGCTTCAGGATCTCAACCTTTCTCAACAGGTAAAGGATATCCTTTATGCTTCTAGGAAACCCGCCACAAGACGCTCATATGCCTTTAAGTGGAAAAGGTTTACCATATGGTGCTCGCAGAAGGGTCATAACCCTCTTGCGATACCTCTGGAATCGATACTGAAGTATCTCCTTCATTTGTCAAATGCGGGTCTTAAGACAAATTCAGTAAGAGTCCATCTTAGTGCTATTGCAGCTTCTTACAAGTTTCTAAGTGGACAACCTATTTCCTCTTATCCTCTCATAGTGAGATTTATGAGAGGTCTTCTTTTAACAAAGCCTCCCATTAAGCCACCACCAGTGGCATGAAACTTGAATCTGGTGCTCAGGCAGCTCATGAAACCACCCTTTGAACCATTAGCCACTGCACCTCTGAAATTCCTTTCCTGCAAAGTAATCTTCCTCATTGCAATCACATCAGCACGTCGCATCAGTGAATTGCAAGCATTAATGGCTGATCCTCCTTTCACAAGGTAGTTCTTAGGACTCATCCACACTTTATGCCAAAGGTGGTTTCGCCTTTCCATTTAAACCAAGCGGTTTACCTTCCTGTATTCTTTCCAAAATCCTCATGCCTCCAGTGCAGAAAGGAACCTTCATACTTTGGACTGTAAAAGAGCTTTAGCCTTTTACTTGCAGAGAACACAGAAACATCGAAAATCTTCTCAACTCTTTGTTGCTTTTCATCCTAGTCATTTGGGACTTCCAGTGTCCAAAAGAACTCTATCTAACTGGATTACACAATGCATATCCTTTGCCTATGAGAGTAAGAACCTTCTTCTTGAAGGCCATGTCACAGCTCACAATGTGAGAGCCATGGCAGCCTCAATGGCTCATCTTCACTCTGTGTCTATCGATAACATCTGTCGAGCAGCTACTTGGGCTTCGGTACATACCTTCATGGCCCACTACTGCTTAGACAAGGATTCCCGCCGGGATGCCTTCTTTGGTCAGGCTGTTCTTCAACACCTTTTTCAGACTTAGTCAACTCCTACCCACCATCCCTGGTAGGATGCCAGAGATCCATGGGGGGAAGCATAGCCCTTTCACAAGGGCTGACAACTTTCTGGTGCCATCTCCCTGGCATCTGCAGCTAGGGAGTCCCCATATGTGAAGACTACATTCCTGCTTGTTCCTGGAGGTAGCGTAGTTACTCACCTGTAACAGGTGATTTCTGGGAACAGCAGGAGTCTAGTCTTCACAACCTGCCCACCTCCCCTAGGAGTTGTATCTCTCTCTCTCTCTCTCTCTCTCTTTGGTCTCAGCTATAAACTCAACTGGAGAGGGACAGTTGGAAAAGCAGGAAGGCAGCACGCAGGCGCTGTGGGATACTCCCAAAAGCTTTCCTATTGGACGCTGTGGTGCGTTCCCACGCAGGCTCCTTCGGTACCGACGATACTCATATGTGAAGACTAAATTCCTGCTGTTCCCGGAGATCACCTGTTACAGGTGAGTAACTATGCTTTATCTGATGGTGGTTGATCCATTTTTTATATTTTCTATCATTTTACCTTACTTTTAAGGATCCCTCATTATTTCACTACACTACTATACCCCCCCCCCCCCCTTTTTAACCTTTGCATCGTGGATTTTTTAATTCTCCTCTTTTAGAAGCATTATAGCATTTTGTCACATGTCTGTGGGCGTACGTTTCCCAAAGTACAATTTTTTGCCCAATATAGATACGTGTTTGGCAAGATATATATTTTTAACAGTCCTTTACTTATTTATCTTGTTTTGATTGTATATACACTATTTTGAGGTGTGCTCCTTTTACAACGATACCGTATGTTTTTATCATTATTTTTTTTTATCATTCCCTTGTTTCCCACGTACAAGTGTCCCCTTGTTTGCCCTGGTTCACATTTAATGATGACTTTTATGCCACTTTCATTCACATTTTATTAACATTTGTATGGTGTTTTTATTATGTGAACCCATGTTATTACCATTGTTTTCCTGTCTGTTTTTTAGGACTCACATAGGTGTGGGCCTGGTTACCAAACAGGCAGAAGGTGCTTTCATCGCTGAATAGCACCCTTTCCCACATTTCAGTCGACCAGGTTGAGTGCTTTCTCGCCCACACGATCCGGTTGCGCCTTTGTTTGTCGGTCATCAGTGGCCTATTCCATGCTTTGCAGGCACCGGCGATGAACTGTTAATGAGCTGACACTGACCTCACTCTTGTCTGACCACTCTCAAAGTAACTGAGGAGAGGTCAACTTGCGATTAGTCAGTGAAATGCGTCGTAGTGCGCGGTCCTGGCATGATGTTGAGGCACATGGACTATCTGAACGAGGCTTGTCCACCACTGAACCCATTTCTTTCTTCTTCTGTACAATCTTAACAGCAGCGCTCTGACTGCAGCCAACTTTCCTGGCTATCTGACGGCTTGAAAATCCTTCCTCACTCATAAAGGACACACGAACACACTCCTCCAACGTCAGGGTCCGGGTCATCTTCATGGTAGATCCAGAAAGTGTATGAAATTCAAAATTTCCAAGCATTTTTATAGCTGCACTGTTGGCTAGATATACGCATTGTGATTGGTTAGTGAAACCAGCCTCCTGGTTGGTCAGAAATAACGTGGGCATATTGGATAATCTCGATCCAGTTTTGACGCAGGATCCACAAAAATCGCAGTAGCTATCTCCCAGTGTCTGTAAAGTATTTAAATTGGAAGCAAGGAATGCAAAAAAGTCAACTCTAATAGTCAAATATATCCTTTTTAACATGGTAGAAAGATGAATATGCTGGGCTAACGCAAAATTTTAAAAAAAAAGAAAGTACAAAAAAACGCAAAACTCACAAGTGATTCCAGACTTTTGTACACCACTGTATATAAGATCTTGTTTTTATTTATTTCGTTGCCTTAAAGGAGAGACGACATAGAAATGAGAGCTTAAGACAAACAGAATAGCAATCTTCCTATCTGTCACACACCCAGTACAAGGAATACAGAAAATCTGTTTTTAGAATTAAAGTGCAATTGCGATAGGTCTTTTGTGACTGGCTAGGTGTTCAAAAGTAGTTCTTCCTTAAACTTATCTGCAGCCAAGTTTGTGAACTTTGACCTCCTAGAGCAGGGATGGGCAATTCCGGTCCTGGAGGGCCACAGACCAGTCAGGTTTTCATGATGTTCCTAATGAATATTCATGAGATCTATTTGCATCCACTGCCTTCCGTTGTATGGAAATAGGTACATGAATATTCATTAGGGACATCATGAAAACCTGACTGGTCTGCGGCCCTCCAGGACTGGAATTGCCCACCCCTTTTCTAGAGGCATGACACTCTTGCTTTTAAATTGAGACGTGGCTAGTTGCTTTTCTTTTCAAACTTATGCTGCTTGAAGGTATGGAGTTCATATATTGTTATCACAAACTTTCTCAGCCAAAGTTTCATGGGTAACTTTTTAGTCTTTAATTGAAGAGTGTGTGTTGCTTCAAGGACCCGCTATTTTATACTGATGAGCATTATGCTACACACTATCACACATCGTTCCTTATGGTTATCAAGCTCTGGCATTACTAGATAGATAGCGATTGCATCGTGTTCATTTTAGTTACAGCGTGGGTCTCCAATGCACACACTACATGGTGCTTTAAAAACAGTACTGTGTGTTTGAATGTTTTTGGCTATGGACAGATACCCTTGAAATTCAGATAGGCTGTGGCTAGATAACTAAACTCTTAAATTTTCTAGAAATTAGGTTACTCTATTCCCCAAAATAGGTGTTCTTGCCTTTTTTCATTACAATATCTCTAACCACAGGCTTTTATGCTTACAGGACTATCCCAATGGTATAAACTCCTTGGTGAGTTCACAACTGCTTTCACGAGTGAGTCCATTTACAATGACCTCTTAGACTGCAAGGGCTATTAATATGATACTTTTCCTCCTCATTCCTTCTCTGTTTTTCCCTCAATTTGGGCTATATGATTAAATGATGTTACTTGTACTAAAACTATATTAATGTCCTTTCTTTTACTGTACCATCTTTTTAATGTATTTTATTCTTATTGTATTTTTTCTTAGCCTTACCTCTTAACTTTTTGTCATACTGTATGATTATTTTATGATTTTTATTACATTTATTAGTTGTATAATTTTTTTTAATTATTTATGGATACTTTTATTTTTTGAGGTTTTTACCCCATGAGGAAGGCGTTTGCCGAAACGCTTTGTGGATTCTTCTTAATAAAAGCAGATTGTAACCACTACCATTCTGGTCACCTCGTTTTTTTGTGTTCTGCTTCACATAGGTAGTATATCACTTTGTTGACCACCTATATCAGTGGCCCTCTAGAACAACGAGAAACACAGCAGTTTCAGCAAGCCATCTCTTTTTTTTCTTACTGCCCCTTCCTTTAATTTTATCAATTTGTATTGTCTTTATGATTTTATGTTGTAAACTGCTTTGATATTTTGTACTGGACAGTATATCAAATCTGGAATAAACCATATTGAGTCCATTATGATGATCCACCAAATTCTAGTGCTGAAGCTGCAGTGCACATGCAAATAAACAAATTGCTTTTATTTAAAGGCGAGTAAAATATAGACAAAACTTAATATTTAGTGTGTCTAGGGCATGGGTTCTTAATCTAGTCATCAGGACACACCTAACAAGTCAGGTTTTCAGAATATTCCTAATGAATATGTACGAGACAGATTTGCATATAATGAAGGCAATATATGCAGATATCTCATGCATATTCATTATGGATATCCTGAAAACCTGAATGGCTGAGTGTGGACTAAGACCCTCGGACCAAGAGAATTGCATTATAGGTGAGTAGTGCAAGGCAGTGCTTTGCAACCCTCTTCTAAATACGCACACAGAAGCTCTCGCGCATATTCACTGTGGTAATCCTGAAAACCTAACTGGCTAGGTATTGCATCCAAGAGAGGATTAAGCACTGGTATATGTAATGCAGACAAACACATGCACCAGTATTTCATATTATGTAACTGACTTGATCTAGCTATATAATGTTTTCCTAAGAGAAGTTCAATAAAAACAGCCAGTGAATCCATGATTCCAGTTTGTGATCAGAATTTTAGTTCCGGTGCTTAGGCCCAGCAAAAGGAGAGTCTGTCTGAAAATTACAAATACAGATTAGGTGTACAATACAGACTCCTCTGAATCAAGTATTATATATGAAAACAGAACTGCTGTGAATCAAGAGTCCCTGATCTTTATTGCAGGCTTAGAGTATCAACACATGGGTCATGGTCCCATACTTCATTCAGCAATTATACAGATTTGCCATGTTACTGTATATATTCCCTCAAAGTATGTACATTTGTTCCATGGCACACAATTTACATGAAAACATGCATTTTGAAAGCACAGATATGAAATAATGCTGACTTCAAAATCCACTCATTTTTTCATGCTGTTTGTTTAATGTCTAACTGTACTGCTAAGTTATGAATATGTGCTTTCTTTGGCTGTAAGGTAAATGTGTTGATGCCTTTGTAAGCTTCTGCATGTTGGAAAGTCTCACTTTAATTTACCTGGTGCTCCTGAATACCTGCTGTTGCTGCTTTCTGATTTCTAAATGAACATGTAGGGTCAGTACAATATATCTAAATAGGATTTGTTAAAATATTTGTGTATTTAGAACCTTGTGAGGCCACAAGAACGTTTTCTTATGAAATTAAGTAGATGCTAATCTTTCCAGAATTGCCATTTCAATAAAAGCAGAAATATTTAGGTAAAAAAATACATTTGTAACCATTTCTGTTGGATCAGAAGTGCTTGAGACTTTGAATTTATTTTCTGTCCTCCAACTTAATATTCATAGAAAATATTTGCAGTATTTATAGCATTGTAAATCTGCTTCAGGAACTCGTTGGACTGCAACCGTGGCAAATAAAGAAAAATATACAAGCAGCATGATCTGGTCCAACATCAAATTAATGTCCTTTACTGTAAAAGTTCTAAGAGAAATCTTAAAAGTTAGATATTTTAACTTGATTTAACAAGCGTGCTACCTGGGAATTCATATAGTCCTTGATGCACGCTGCAGATTACTTCCATTTGAGAGTTCTCAAAATTCTCTATTGACTGACTGCTCTGGAAAGATGAAAAAACAGTATTGTAACATTTGAACTGATTTCATTAACTTATTAAACTTATTTAGAGTCCTTTCCATTTCTTCTCTCTATAGGTATACCCAAGAGAATGCTTCTGTTGCCAGTTATGAAATTCCCAACATATCCTGTCCCCCACTACTCATTCTTTTAGCTCAAAGCTGATGCTAGTTCATGTTTGAACAATACAGTACAGTACAAAATGTTAGAAGAAAAAAAAGCCTTTTTATTCCTGTTTTTTTGAACATATACTGGAGCAAAGTCATTTGTAAAAAAAGATATCTTTTCCTAACTTTTTTTGGGATTTGAATAAATAAATTTAGTTCTACAAAACTTGAAGAAAATGTACTGTGAAATGTTACCTCATTTTCAGGTTATAACTTATACCAGCCTTCTGTTATAGGGAAGAACTAGAAGTTAGAAGCTTACATTTTAAATGAAGTACCAGATTCTGTACAATTTAAAAGTAAATTTGTGAAGGATGTATAGAATATAAAACTCATCACAAATAAAACTGTTTTGTCCTAAAAGAGTATTGCCTGTTTTGTAACTTTCTAAGAGTTCAGAGGATATTACCTCCATTTGGGCTTCTAAAGATGTTTAACTGCAGAATTTATAAAGCAAAAAAGAGGGGTTTAACATGTTTCCCCCTTCATACAATTTGTTTAAACACTCAAACGTTCAGAGTTTCCGCAGCTTTAAAACCAAGAAAATCTGTCCTCCATAAATTCTAGTGAATTGAAGAATGCCTTAATTATCTTTAATTTTTTTCAGTAAATTGTTATACAAAAAAAAGTCTTCATCTTCAGCCAGTTTTTGTATAGCCAATTAAATTGCATGAAACTATATTTAATCCTACCATAGAATAATATTTTGTCATGTTTTTCCTAGTAACATGAGTTTGTGTGGGGATTTTTGTTTGTTAGTTTGTTTTTTTGTTTGGGTTTTTTGTTTGTTTTTTTTTAACTCCACCTGTCTGCAAATAAGACAAAACCATACTGTTCTTGTGGCCTATTTTTGCTTTAAAACAATATTGTATACTCTCCCTGGGCTTTAAAGACAGGGCTTTTTTTCTGGTTTGGCTTGTTTTCTGCAGACTGAGCTTAAACGATTTTTATTAAGGAAAGGTTTGTGTTTTCCTGTAGTTTAAGAATCTAAAGCAGCAACAGAGTCCCCATGGAAAACTTGCTATTTAATTGTCCCAATTTTGTTGCGTACTGCTGTGAAGTGACAGATGTCAGCCATGGGCCAGCACGTGTCTCACATTTGCGAGTTCATAGATAAAATACAAAATATTTTATGCTGTTTCTACATAACCATATAGTTTATTACATGAGCTGTGTGTAACTTTTTTTTATAGAGGATATGCAACTTCTCCTAGCATGACGCTGCATTTTATTATAGTGCAAAACAAATATGTGACATTTGGCCGGCCTCTGCTTTCATACGTCCACTGCCTTCAACATGCTTACTGTTTGGCAGCAGGTCTTTTGTTATATGCTCCACCCTCGTGACAACTCTTCTCAAGCATGTTTCTGTGATTATGAAAAAGAGTGAGGAGAATGGCATGCAGAGCTAAAGTACCAGTCTTTTTTGTAGGAGTTGCACAAAGGATGCAGTGTATAACAAAGATGGTTCTTTGCAACCAAGCATGACATTTAGTCATTTATGCTTACAAATAGGATTTAAAGCCAAATTTATAGTATGCTCTCACTTATCCAGTAGTAGTTCAAAGGAAGTTTTATTCAGGTACAGTAGGTATTTCCTTGTCCTTGGAGGGCTTACCTCTCCATTACCGCAGGCGCAAACTTAAATTATAAGTGACTCTCCCAGGCCACTAGGAGCGTCAGTGGTGTTTGAATCCAGGCTTCCCTGGTTCAAAGTGAAGGAGTAGCCTAGTTAGAGCAGCAGACTGACTTTTCTGAGCTCCTAACCCTTCCTATGCAAAGAACAAAGTGTCTGGATGGGGGAGAGTTGACAACTCGTTTTTACATAACAAAATCCTCGCCAGTGCATTTTAAGTTGAAACTAAAGTGTTCCCTCCACAGATGCATGCAAGTATTTTATCTCCAGGAACAAGCAGGAAGGAGTCTTCACATATGGGTATCGTCGGTGCTGACGGAGCCTGCGTGGGAACGCTCCCCAGCGTCCAGTAAGAAAGCTTTTGGGAGCATCCCACAGCACCTGCGCGTTGCCTTCCCGCCTTTCCCAACCGCCTCTCTCCAGTTCTAGTTCTTCTTTTCCGTGGAGCCAGCAGGTCGTGCTCCTGTCACCGCAGAAGAATTCTTTATTTTTTTCTTTATTTTTCTGTGTCGCGTCTGCCTTCTTCGACGTCAGACCGGTACCGCCGGTCTTTTCTTTCTTAAAAAAAAAAAAAAAAACTTTTCTTTATTCAACTGTGCATTTTCGGTTGGGGCCTTAGGCCTGAACATATTTTCTCCTCATGGAGAAGCCCGCTTCCGGGTTCAAAAAGTACACAAAGTGTGGCGGTACTATTTCTGTCACCGACACCCATGACTGGTGTATAAAATGTTTGGGTCCTGACCATTCCATCACTGATTGTGTGTCCTGTACCATGATGTATAAAAGGGGTCGGCAGAACCGAGCAGCCAAGCTCAGTACCCTGTTTCCTTCTGATGCAGCCTCGGTGGCATCGACGTCTTCCAGGGCTGCTTCTTCCTCCCATGGATCTCAGGTAACCAAACATAAATCTAGCCGGTCCTCGAAGGGCAAATCTCCCTCTAAGCATCGAGATGCCTCCGGGCTTGTCCTCGAGGATTCCGCACCAGCAAAATTACCCCGGCGGGAAGTTCCAGCTTCCAAAGCATTGTCTATGGGATCACAGGTTGACATCGATGACTCGACCGATCACCTGTTGCCGTGCTCTGGGGTACCGGTGGCCTCCACTGGTACCGACATCCAGACTCTGGTGGCGTCGATGGATCAGAAGATTCTGTCCATGCAGCGCACCCTAATGGTGTTTATGCAGGCTTCGACGCCTCCGGTACAGCAACAGTCTCCGTTGCCGGTACCGACTCTGGCACCGGCATCGTTCCCGGTGCTGGTACCGATTGCATCGACATCGGCTTCGGTGTCGACTGCAACGGTACCCTGTCCTATGATGCCCATCGGTATCGAACCGGTACCGCTTACTCCCGATGTCGATCCCACTCGGTACGCGTATCGGGCTTTACAAGAGCATCCAGACAGGCGATTCCTCCGAAGACTCTGATGAGTCGGAGGTTTCTGTCGATGCACCGGTACTTCTTCCTCAGGAGTCTGATTCTCCAAAACGAAGAATGTCTCCTCCAGAAGACCTGTCTTTTCAGGACTTCATTAGGGAAGTGGCTAGGGGCCTCTCCATTACAGTGGCCCCTGAGTCAGAGCCTAGAGCCAAGCAACTAGATATTTTGCAATATCCTAAGGCTCCTAAAGAAGCAGCTACTTTACCTATTCATGAGATTCTCTATGATCTCATGTTGAGCATGTGGGAGACTCCTCTTACCACCTCTCCTCATTCTCGTAGATTAGACACCATGTACCGTGTCCCTCCTTGTCCTGGCTTTCATAAGTCTCAGCTTCCTCACCACTCTATTGTGGTAGAGTCTGCCATGAGGAAAATAAAGAGTGCAAAGAGACACTCATCTAATCCTCCAGGACGTGAATGCAGGACCCTTGATGCTTTTGGCCGAAGGGTTTTCCAAGCTAATATGCTTGCTGCCAGAATCAACTCCTATAGTCTCTATATGGGGATGTTTCTAAAAGAAGTCACAGATCATCTGCAGACTTTAGCCCCTTTTATTTCAGAAGATAAAAGGCAGGAATTTCTCACTTGGCTTAAACATGCCCAAGATGTTTCCAAATTTTCCAACCGTGCAGCCTTTGACTCTTTTGAGTGTGTAAGCAGAGCCTCGGCTATTGCCATAGGTGCACGCAGAATTGCTTGGTTACAAGCCTCTGATTTGGAACTTTGGGTCCAAGATGAACTGGGAAATCTTCCTTGTACAGGTGAAAACCTTTTTGGCAGGGTTTGGAAAGCAAAGGCCACTCAGATGGATGCTGAGAACTCTGCTTTGGATCGACTTTCAAAGTCTACCTCTGCTCCTGCTAAGAAAAGGTTGTTCAAAAAGACAACTTTTTTTAAAAAGGGAAGATACTATCCTGCTTATGGTCAGCAGGCATCTTCTGCAGGTCGTTTTGCTGCAAAGCATCAGCAACCACCTAAACAGGCCAAGTCAAAGGCTGCCAGGCCTCCCATGGCTCAGCAGCCTCAGCCTCCCCAGGGCCTTTGACTTGCAACTAGAGAACTTAGCCTTTCTGGCTCTGGAAGAACCAGAGCCCCTCACCATTCCAGGAAGGTTGGCTTACTTTGCTCCCAGATGGGAGCAAATTACAGCAGAGCAATGGACCCTCTCCATTGTAAGGGAAGGGTACAAGCTTCATTTCTTGAACCTTCCTCCCCACACCATGGTGAGACAGTTCAATTCTCCAACATCTCTCCTCAACCTTCTGGGTCAGGAGATTGCTACCCTTCTTGCCCAAGGGGCAATAGAAGAAGTACCCCTTCTTCAACAGGGCTCAGGGTTCTACTCCCCTTATTTTCTTATTCCAAAGAAAACAGGGGGCTACAGACCCATATTAGATCTCAGTTTCTATTCAAAGAGAAATTCAAGATGATTTCTCTCGGTACTCTGCTGCCATACCTTCAGAGTCAGGACTGGCTTTGTTCTCTAGATCTCAAGGATGCGTACACCCATGTCCTCATCCATCCAACACACAGAAGGTTCCTTCGGTTCCTTTTTCAAGGAAAGCACTACCAATACAGGGTGCTTCCTTTTGGTCTGGCCTCTGCACCAAGGGTATTCACGAAATGCATGGCAGTAGTAGCTGCATTTCTACGCACTCTAGGAATATTCGTTTTCCCATATCTGGATGACTGGCTCATTCGAGCTCCATCCCAGTCAGAGGCCCATATTTCTCTAACCTGCACAATGCGTGTCCTTCAGTATTTGGGACTGGTAATAAACATCCCAAGATCCCATCTCACCCCTACTCAGTCTCTGGAGTTTATAGGGGCCTTGCTGGATACCACAACTGCAAGGGCCTATCTTCCTCAGGCCCGTTGCCTACGCTTGGTGCAGTTAGCCTCCCAGATAGAGTTAAAGTCCCATTTAACTGCTCGAGAGATGTTACAACTATTAGGCCACATGGCATCCACCGTGCATGTGGTTCCATATGCTCGCCTTCACATGAGGGCAGCTCAATGGACTTTGTCCATCCAATGGACTCAGGCATCAGGTTGCCTGTCTGACAAAATAGCAAACTCCAGTCGCCTATTTTGGTCTCTCCAGTGGTGGAAGTCCCCTCCAAATCTGTTGCTGGGGTCCCCTTTTCAGCAGTCGCTAACCCAAGCAACTCTCACAACAAATGCTTCTCCAATGGGTTGGGGAGCTCATCTGCAGGATCTCTCCACCCAGGGCATCTGGTCTCCACAGGAGACTTCTCTGCATATCAATCTCTTGGAACTCAGAGCAATATTCTTAGCTCTGAGTGTTCCATTCCCTGCTCAGCTGCATGACAGTCCTCATCCATACGGACAACCAAGTAGCCATGTTCTATGTAAAGAAGCAGGGCGGGACTGGCTCTCTGTCGCTTTGCAACGACTGTGGGCCTTCACCAGAGAGCATCACATCCATCTTCTGGCAGTATATCTTCCAAGCGTTCAAAACTCTTCGGCGGACAGACTCAGTCGAGTTCAGCTTCCACACGAGTGGTTCCTCCACATGGACCAGGTAGCCAGGATTTTTCGAATTTGGGGAACCCCGGACATAGACCTCTTTGCAAGTCCATGGAATGCCAAACTTCCCTGGTTCTGTTCCAGAAATCCGTGTCAGGGAGTTCAGGCCAAGGATGCCTTCCTCCTTCACTGGGGTCAAGACTTCCTTTATGCCTTTTCACCAATTCCCCTAATTCCCCAAACACTATTTAAGCTTCAGAGAGATCAAGAGACCATGATCCTCATAGCACCACATTGGCCACGCCAAGTGTGGTACCCTCTACTTCTGCATCTCTCTCAAGCTCCTTCCCTGGACTTGGGCTCTGTACCAGACCTTCTGTCCCAGGAAGAGGGAACTTTGTGGCACCTAAACCCCCAGTCGCTCCATCTCAGGGCTTGGTTGCTGAGGGCCTAGACCTTCAAGATTTTCATCTCTCTCAGCAAGTCAGAGATGTTATTCATGCCTCTAGAAAGCCTTCTACTAGACTTTCCTATGCTTTCAAATGGAAAATATTTACCATTTGGTGTTCAGGGAAAGGTCTAAACCCTCTTGCAATACCTCTGAATTCTCTACTAGAGTATCTCCTGCATCTATCCCATGCAGGTCTGAAAACGAATTCAGTAAGAGTCCATTTGAGTACTATTGCAGCGTCCCTCAAGCCTCTCAATGGACAACCTGTTTCCTCTCATCCTCTTATAGCAAGATTCATGAGAGGCCTTCTTTTAACTAAACCTCCCATTAGACCACCTCCAGTGGCATGGGACTTAAACCTGGTTCTTGGCCAGCTTATGAAGCCACCCTTTGAACCTTTAGCCACCACCTCCTTGAAATTCCTTTCTTGGAAAGTTATTTTTCTCCTTGCAGTCACCTCAGCACGCCGCATCAGTGAGTTACAAACCTTGGTGGCTAATCCTCCTTATACAAGGTTCCATCATGATAAGGTAGTCCTTAGGACCAATCCACACTTTATGCCTAAAGTGGTCTCACCTTTTCATCTGAACCAAGAGGTATATTTACCTGTCTTTTTTCCAGGACCTCATGCATCAAATGCAGAGAGGAATCTTCATACCTTGGATTGTAAGAGAGCTCTCGCTTTTTACTTACAAAGAACACAGCAACATAGAAAGTCTTCTCAACTCTTTGTTGCTTTTGATCCTTCTCATTTAGGACTTCCAGTCTCTAAGAGAACACTGTCCAACTGGATTGCTCAGTCTATCCATGCAGCAGGCTATCAAGGCCTTTATTCAAGCTGCGACGCCGCTGATACCACAACAAACTCCGTTGTCGGTATCGGCTCCGGTACTGGCACCAGCGCCGGTACCAATACTGACTGCATCGGCATCGACCAGGATACCGACTGCAGCGGTTCCCAGTCCAGGGCTGCTCATCGGTACCGAACCGGTACCGATGACGCCCGATGTCGATACCGCTCGATACGCGTACCGAGCTTTAGAAGAGCACCCTGACAGACGGTACTTTGTTTCCTCTGATGATTCTGATACATCAGAGGAATCTGCTGAAGTATCCATAGCCCTTCCTGAAGAGCCGCCTTCTCCAAAAAGAAGAATGTCTCCTCCAGAGGACTTGTCCTTTCAAGACTTCATAAGAGAAGTAGCTAAAGGACTTTCTATTTCAGTAACCTCTGAATCAGAGCCTAGAGCAAAAAAATTATATATTTTGGGTTATTCTAAGGCTCCTAAAGAGGCAGTCACCTTACCAATTCATGAGATTCTTTATGAACATATGATTGACTTATGGGAGACTCCTCTCACTATCTCTCCTCATTCTCGCAGATTGGACACTTTGTATCGTGTCCCTCCTTGTCCTGGTTTTCATAAAACACAGCTTCCTCACCATTCCATTGTGGTGCAGTCAGCTATGAAGAGGATAAAGAGTACAAAGAGAGACTCTTCTGCTCCTCCAGGAAGAGAATGCAGGACCTTGGATGCTTTTGGTAGGAAAATCTTCCAAGCCAGTATGCTCATTGCCTGAATCAACTCCTATAGTCTTTATATGGGTATGTTTCTAAAAGAAGTTGCAGATAAGCTGCACACTTTCCTCCCTTTTCTTCCAGAGGATAAAAGGGAAGAATTCCTCATTTGGCTTAAGCATACTCAAGACATTTCAAAGTTTTCCAACCGGGCAGCCTTTGACTCCTTTGAAGGTGCCAGCAGAGCTTCGGGCATTGCCATAGCTGCTCGCAGAATTGCTTGGCTCCAAGCTTCTGATTTAGAACCCTGGGTCCAAGATGGCTTAGGAAATCTTCCCTGTACAGGTGAAAACCTGTTTGGCAAAGAATGGCAAATAAAAGCCACTCAAATGGATGCAGAAAATTCTGCTCTGGATAGACTTTCAAAGTCAACCTCCATTCCTGCCAAGAAAAAACCCTTCAAGAAGTCTTTTTTCAAAAAGGGCAGATTCCCTTCTGCTTCTGGCCAACAATCATCTACAGGTCGCTTTGCCACTAAGCGTCAGCAACCTAAACAGGCCAGGCCTAAGTCTACAGGGGTGCTGCAACTCAGCAGACCCAACCTCCTCAGGGTTTTTGACTTGATGCTAGAGAACTTAGCCTTTCTGGCTTTAAAACAGCCAGAGCCTCTCACCATTCCAGGAAGGTTAGCTCATTTTGCTCCCAGATGGGACAAATTACATCAGAGCAGTGGACCCTCTCCATCATAAGGGAGGGCTACAAACTTCATTTCTCAAACCTTCCTCCTCACACCATGGTGAGACATTTCAATTCTCCAACATCTCTTCTCGACCTTCTAGGTCAAGAGGTGGTTACCCTTCTTGCCCAAGGGGCAATAGAAGAAGTACCTCTTCTTCAACAAGGGTCAGGGTTTTACTCCCCCTATTTTCTGATTCCAAAGAAAACAGGGGGATACAGACCCATATTAGATCTCAGGGAATTGAACAAATTTCTGTGCAAGGAGAAGTTCAAGATACTTTCTCTGGGCAGTCTCCTTCCATACCTTCAAAGTCAGGATTGGCTTTGTTCTCTAGATCTCAAGGATGCGTACACACATGTCCTCATCCATCCATCTCACAGAAGGTTCCTCCGTTTTCTTTTCCAAGGAAAACATTACCAATACAGGGTGCTTCCTTTTGGTCTGGCCTCTGCTCCAAGAGTGTTCACCAAATGCATGGCAACAGTAGCTGCATTTCTTCACACTCTGGGAATCTTTGTATTCCCATACCTGGACGACTGGTTCATCCGAGCTCCATCTCGGTCAGAGGTCCAGATTTCCCTGGACCGCACAAGACGCATTCTGCAGTATCTGGGACTTCTGGTAAACCTTCCAAAGTCTCAGCTCACCCCTACTCAGTCCCTAGAGTTCATAGGGGCCTGGTTGGATACTACCACTGCAAGGGCCTACCTTCCTCAGGCCCGTTGCCAACGTCTAGTGCGGTTAGCCTCCCAGATTCAGTCAAAGAACCACTTAACTGCCCGGGAGATGCTGCAACTGTTAGGCCACATGGCATCCACAGTGCATGTGGTACCCTATGCTCGCCTACACATGAGAGCAGCTCAATGGACTTTGTCCACCCAGTGGACTCAAGCATCAGGAGCTCTTTCAGACCAAATAGCAACCTCCAAACGTCTCTTTTGGTTCTCCAATGGTGGATGTCCACCCAAAATCTGTTGCTGGGGTCCCCCTTCCAACAGTTGTTGCCCCAGGCAACCCTCACAACAGATGCCTCCCAGACAGGTTGGGGAGCTCATCTACAAGACCTCTCCACTCAGGGTACTTGGTCTCCACAGGAGACCTCTCTTCATATCAACCTCCTGGAACTTCGATCAGTTTTTCTAGCTCTCAAGGTCTTCCATACCCTGCTCAGCTACAAGACAGTCCTCATTCATACGGACAATCAAGTAGCCATGTTTTACATAAACAAGCAAGGAGGAACTGGCTCTCTGTCGCTTTGCAACGAAGCTTTAAGATTGTGGGCCTTCGCCAGAAAGCATCAAATCCATCTCCTGGCCGTATACCTCCCAGGAATTCAAAACTCTTGGGCAGACAGACTCAGTCGAGTTCTGCTTCCACACGAATGGTCCCTGCACAAGGATCAGGTACTCGGAATCTTCCAAGAATGGGGAACCCCGGACATAGACCTCTTTGCAAGTCCGTGGAATGCCAAACTTCCCCGGTTCTGTTCCAGAATTCCGTGTCAGGGAGTTCAGGCCAAGGATGCCTTCCTCCTTCACTGGGGTCAAGGCTTCCTGTATGCCTTTCCACCCATTCCCTTGATTCCCAAGACTCTGTTCAAACTGCAGAGGGATCAAGGCTCTATGATCCTCATAGCTCCACGCTGGCCACGCCAAGTGTGGTACCCTCTACTTCTGCATCTCTCCCAAGCCCCCTCCCTGGACTTGGGAGCTGCTCCAGACCTTCTGTCCCAGGAGGAGGGGACTTTGTGGCACCCAAACCCCAAGTCCCTTCACCTCAGAGCTTGGTTACTGAAGGCCTAGACCTTCAAGGCTGGAATCTTTCTCAACAAGTGAAGGATATCCTCCATGCTTCCAGAAAACCTTCCACTAGGCGTTCCTATGCTTTTAAATGGAAAAGATTTTCCATTTGGTGTACTGAAAAGGGTCTGGACCCTCTAGCACTACCTTTGAATTCTCTATTGGAATATCTCCTGCATCTTTCCAATGCAAGCCTTAAGACGAATTCAGTAAGGGTCCATTTGAGTGCTATTGCAGCATCCCTTAAGCCTATCAATGGACAACCTATTTCCTCTCATCCTCTTATTGCAAGATTTATGAGAGGCCTAACTTTAACTAAACCTCCCATTAGGCCTCCTCTGGTGGCATGGGATTTAAATCTGGTTCTTGGTCAGCTTATGAAGCCTCCTTTTGAACCCTTAGCCACCACCTCCTTGAAATTCCTTTCCTGGAAGGTTATTTTCCTCATTGCAGTCACTTCAGCTCGCCGCATCAGTGAGCTGCAGGCCTTAGTGGCTAATCCACCTTATACAAGGTTCCATCATGATAAGGTAGTCCTTAGGACCAATCCACACTTTATGCCTAAAGTGGTCTCACCTTTTCATCTTAATCAAGAGGTATATTTACCTGTCTTTTTTCCAGCTCCTCATGCATCAAGTGTAGAGAGGAATCTTCATACTCTGGATTGTAAAAGAGCTCTTGCCTTATACTTACAAAGGACACAGCAACATAGAAAGTCTTTCCAGCTCTTTGTTGCTTTTGATCCCTCTCATTTGGGACTTCCAGTCTCTAAAAGGACACTGTCCAATTGGATTGCTCAGTGTATTTCTTTTGCCTACCAGAGTAAGAACCTTTCTCTGGAGAGCCATGTCACAGCTCATAATGTGAGGGCCATGGCCATCTCTATGGCTCATCTAAATTCTGTGTCTATCGACCAGATCTGTCGAGCAGCCACCTGGGCCTCGGTTCATACCTTCACAGCCCATTACTGTTTGGACAAGGACTCCCGCCGGGATGCCTTGTTTGGTCAGGCTGTTCTCAAACACCTGTTCCATTCTTAATCAACTCCTACCCTCCTTCCCTGGATGGATGCCTGAGATCTATAGGAGGAGGTAGAACCCTTCCCAGGCTCTCATATCCTTGGGGATCTCCCAGGCATCTTTAGCTAGGGAGTCCCCTTACGTGAAGACTCATTCCTGCTTGTTCCTGGAGATAGCACAGTTACTTACCTGTAACAGGTGATCTCTGGGAACAGCAGGAATAAGTCTTCACAACCCACCCACCTCCTCTAGGAGTTGTATCTCTCTATCTGTCTTTCCTTTCCTCTCTCTCTCTCTTTTGTCTCAGCTTTAAAACCCGAACTGAGGAGAGGCGGTTAGGAAAGGCGGGAAGGCAGCGCGCAGGCGCTGTGGGATGCTCCCAAAAGCTTTCCTTTTTGGGAAGCTGGGGAGCGTTCCCGCGCAGGCTCCATCGGTACCGACGTACCCATATGTGAAGACTTATTCCTGCTGTTCCCAGAGATCACCTGTTACAGGTAAGTAACTGTTCTTTTTCCACATAAAGCATGTTTCACATTTGGAAAATGGCTGTTATAAAACTGTGTGAGAGTATTCATATGTTAAAAAAAAAAAAGTGCCCAGCCAAGATTGTACCTACTGTTTTACATACACCTCCAAAGCAGGAGTCAATTTGTGCATTACTTAGTGTCATTGTATGAACCTATTTTTATAAAAGACCCACAAACATCTATATTACCTTTATAAAATAAGCACCTTTAGGAAGATTTTACATAATGCCCTCACTAGCAAAATTCAGCAGTAACTGAGTGCACAAAATACATTTAAATTATACATGAATTTTCAGTGGTGGCAATACGTTTTAGCCTGCTGAAAACATGGGAATAGTTGTATCAGATGGAGATAAAAGCATGGATGGGTAAATGAACTCATCTATAAATATTACAGGTAAACAGGCTTAGCATTAAATTTATACTGCAGCTGTGTTGCTAAATATTGAACTGTTTCTTAGTCTGTTACTAGACATTCTCTAAACTTAGCCAGTTTTAGTTTAGCTGAGATCTTTAACGAACAGCATCTGTTTACAATGAAAATCTCACTGCATTAGAAGAGCAGATAAATGTACATGGAGATTAACCTGACAGGGAGTGTTTGGGTTTGCTTATTGATTTGGTTTTGTTTTTTGTGTGTTTTTGTTGCTTCTCTGCTGTAGGTGGTTTTTTCATTGACAGCCCCTTTTGCCAGCCCTTGAGCTTCGCACCTTTAATCATTCAGTTGGGTCCTCAAGATTTCTTCTGACTTCTAGAACCATCAGGGTTGTGTGGCTTGGTGTGCTTGTTTGTCTTCCATTGATCTGAAAGAAAGGACAAGCGGAAAGTGTTTCGGAGGTCTTGACTTTCAAACACACAGAGCTGCTTAAATTTTAGCAACATTCCGTGTGCTGCTTTTTTTAAATATGATTTTTCTATTTTAAAGAAAAGCAATACTTCTAAGTCGCAACCTCTTTTAAGCCTTTTTTGCTTGAAAGTAGAGCAATACGTGTATATATAAAACCTGATGAATTCCAGCAAGATGGGAGTAACCAAGGAACAGCAAAACCTGCAGGTTAGCACAAACTATCCCTTGTATTGAAGAGGTCCTTGGGCTTCATTTTCTGTCTCTTTGGCAGCTTTCAGCAGGCTATGGCTTCAGATTTTATCAAGTTAATGTAATAATTTAGCATGAGTTGGAGAAGAAATGCACATTTTTACTGTCCAAGCCAAGTTTGCTGTAAAACATTTCAAAATTATATGTATATAATGGGTGACTAACTTTTTTTAAAGTGGCAAAATAATTTGCTTGTGTTCTGCATCTCTGACTTAGTTTCCTACAACTACCTCATGAATGCGGATTATGTGCCATATAAGGTGCAGTATAGAAATAAAAAAGGACAAATGCTCATTATCACCATCCCTAATCCACGGTACAGGGGCAATGGGTGCCATACATTTAAGAAGGGTCTCTTTCCCCATTACATTTTAAGCTCTTGACTGCACTGGCTGAAACCTAGGTTAGGGCTGTTTTTAACTTGAGCCTCTGTTCTCCATGCTAAGCAGGGGCTCGAAGTGCCATTATGGTCTCCAGGGACTATGAAGGAGAGGAGTGGTTGCCAAGCATTAGATTAGAATAACAGTATCGGCAGGATGGTTTTGTCTTGTAATATCTTACATTAAAAAAAAAAAAATTGAAGCCTGCACAGACACTCACCCCCTCTCCCCCCTAATCATCACCTACTGTTCAGGGGATGTAGGGACTCTGTGAAACGACCATAGGACATTAATAAATCAACTGTATAGCTGGGGAGCTGTGTGAAGATTGAGAATAGATATATCAAAAAGGAAATAACATGAGGAAATAAGAAAAGGCGTCTATAAATACATTACAGTTAAGAGGTTTGGAAGCCAAGGGCCCTCCCCATTTAAGACCCATACTGGGTCAGACCAAGGTCCATCAAGCCCAGTATTCTCTTTCCCACAGTGGCCAATCTAGGTCATATGTACCTAGCAGTTTCCCCAAGGGACACAGGTTCCACAATGCTTGTATTGGTTCAAGCATTGATATCCTGGGTCCCTTCTTAATAATGGTTTATGGACCTTTCCTCCAGGAACTTGTCCAAACCTTTTTTAAACCCAGCTACATTAACAGCCTTTACTACATCCTCTGGTAACAAATTCCAGAGTTTGATTACACGTTGAGTGAAAAAATATTTTCTTTTATTAGTCTTAAATAGTTTACCCTGTAGCTTCATTGCATGTCCCCTAGTCTTTCTATATTCTGATAAGGTAAAGAATCTATCTACGTTTACCCGTTCCACTCCGTTCATTAATTTATAGACTTCTATCTCCCCTCAGCCATCTCTTTTCTAGTTTAAAGAGCCCTAACCTTTTTAGCCTTTCTTCATAGGAGTATCCTTCCATCCCCTTTACCATTTTGGTGGCTCTTCTCTGAACCTTTTCTAAAATCGCTATATTCTTTTTAAGATACGGCAAACAGAATTGCACACAATATTCAAGGTGCGGTCTCACCATGGAACGATATAGAGGCATTATAATATCTCTTGTTTTATTTTCCATTCCTTTCCTTATCATACCTAGCATTCTATTTGCTCTCTTGGCCGCCGCTGCACACTGGGCCGAGGGTTTTAACATGGTATCCACAATGACGCCTAAATCTTTTTCCTGGGTGGTGGTTCCTAATGTGGAATCTTGCATCGTGTAACCATAGTTTGGGTTGTTCTTCCCTAGGTGCATAACTGCACTTGTCCACATTAAACTTCATCTGCCATTTTGATGCCCAGTCTTCCAATTTATCAAGATCCTCTTGCAATTTTCCACAATCCTCTTGGGTTTTAACAACTTTAAATGTGTCATCTACAAATTTGATAACCTCACTCGTTATTCCACTTTCCAGGTCATTTATGAATATGTCAAAAAGCAGCAGACCCAGCACAGATCCCTGGGGTACACCACTATTCACCTTTCTCCATTGGGAAAATTGGCCATTTAGCCCTACCCTCTGCTTTCTATCTTTTAACCAGTTCCTGATCCACAATAGTACACTGCCTCCTATCCCATGACTCTTTAGTTTTGCCAAAGGTCTCTGATGAGGGACCTTGTCAAAGGCTTTCTGAAAGTCCAGATACACAATATCAACCAACTCACCTTTGTCCACCTGATTATTCACTCCTTCAAAAAAACATAACAGATTAGTAAGACAAGATCTTCCATGAGGAAATAAGAAAAGGCGTCTATAAATACATTACAGTTAAGAGGTTTGGAAGCCAAGGGCCCTCCCCATTTAAAATGCATTTATCCGGGTACCAGTGTAAAAGCCGCTGACAATCATTGCAAACTGCATCAGGCCGATCCAGGACCCAGCTTGAAACTATTTGGAGAGTGGCAACATTCAGCACTGGTATCTGGATGACTTAGGACAGCAAAGTAGCTGTGGCAGCATACTCGGATATTCGGGAAAATCTGGGGATGGGGTTTAAACACAATGACTTCCAAGATGCTAGGTCTTCTAAATATCTCACAATACATATTGCGTTGTACTTAATGAACTCTATCGTCATGTTCAAGCATGTGCCATACTGTCAAAGCATAGCACAAAGGATGGCATGGCATGAAGTAGAAATGGCATGAGAGTTGGAGCTGGTCTTCCTTCACTTTTAATATTGCCTAATCTCTTTCAGTAAAAGGGAACTCATACAATTTCACTTCCTGAAGCTCAAACTATATGAGTCAGTAACTTCTGTACTGACTCTGCTGAATGGTATGCAAATACTTTTGACAGGTGGGTGGATACAGCTTGTCATATCTGTTTGAGTTTTTAGATTGATTACATTTAAATACAATACATGAGAGAAATTGTTGTCCTCAGCCTTAGACCTTAATGAGCATCGCAGAAGCCCTGCAAATAGACATCCAGTCTGAAACACCATAGTAAAATCCATCATGAAAGTGGATATTCAGAATGCAGTTTGCAGAGACAAAATTGAATTAAGGTTTTGTGAAACTATCAAGTGTTGAGAGCAAACAGAATATGACTTGGTATGATGTGATGTATGTCGTAGCTTGGTCTTAGATGCAAAGCTGAGCACATTGCAATACTAGTGTTCTGGAAGCCCCTCTGAGGCACAGGGCTAGCACTAGTCAGCTTAGATAAAGTTTACTGCCTGCAGCCATGGGAGCATCAGAAAGAACAGCTGTCTACTGTCTGTGAGTTTGCAAGGTCAGCAGGAGTTGGTATAAATGTGTGCTTTGTTCAGTTAGTGTGAGATGCAGCACCATTTGTTACATTTAATATTTTCTTTCTCCCAGGTTAGCTGTTTGTTTATTTTTTTAATAGTTAGTGGAAAAAAATCAAATAAAAATACATCTGACCAGAAAGGAAAATTGCAATTAGATGACCATTTTAACAAATCTCACCAAAAGTGTTTGGGAGTGTGTTATACTTTACTACTCTAAAACAGTTTAAATGCTTTGAACGATGGTGTATCAGTGTCTCCTCATTGTGGGGTTTTTGCTAAAGTAGATCTTTCTTGAAAACTGGTACAAATGGAATTTGTTCTGCCATTTTATCTTATGTGATAATTGTACATATCTACATATATCAATTCAGATTTGTACATGTACTGTATGCTTAAGTCCTAATGTTGGCAACTATTACATTATCCTCCAGGACACATTTAATAAACTTCCAGAAACCATCATGTATGTTTCTTTATCCTTATAGCTTTAAGTACTAAAAATATTTTGATTGCAACAGGTCAAATAACATCTTGAAATACCTATATTAAAGATGGATTTATTATCACTTAAATCTTTCTCTAATACCACAAGGTATAAGAACATAAGAAATGCCATACTGGGTCAGACCGAGGTCCATCAAGCCCAGTATCCTGTTTCCAACAGTGGCCAATCTAGGTCATACGTACCTAGCAGTTTCCCCAAAAGACACAGGTTCTGCAGTGCTTGTACTAGGCCAAGCATTGATATCCTGGGTCCCTTTTTAATAGTGGTTTATGGACCTTTCCTCCAGGAACTTGTCCAAACCTTTTATAAACCCAGCTATACTAACAGCCTTTACTACATCCTCCGGTAACAGATTCCAGAGTTTGATTACACGTTGAGTGAAGAAATATTTTCTCCTATTTGTCTTAAATAGTTTACCCTGTAGCTTCATTACATGTCCCCTAGTCCTTCTATATTCTGATAGCGTAAACAATTGATCCACGTTTATCCGTTCCACTCCATTCATTAATTTATACACCTCTATCATATCTCCCCTCAGCCGTCTCTTTTCTAGGTTAAAGAGCCCTAACCTTTTTAGCCTCTCTTCATAGGAGTAGCCTTCCATCCCCTTCACCAATTTGGTGGCTCTTCTCTGTACTTTTTCTAATAACTCTATGTCCTTTTTAAGATACGGTGACCAGAATTGCACACAATATTCAAGGTGCGGTCGTACCATGGAGCGATACAGAGGCATTATAATATCCTTTGTTTTATTCTCCATCCCTTTCCTTATGATACCTAGCATTCTATTTGCTTTCTTGGCCGCCGCTGCACACTGGGCGGAGGGTTTTAACATGTTATCCACGATGACTCCTAAATCTTTTTCCTGGGTGGTGGTTTCTAATGTGGAGCCTTGCATCGTGTAACTATAGTGTGGGTTGTTCTTTCCTAGGTGCATAACTTTGCACTTGTCCACATTAAATTTCATCTGCCATTTGGATGCCCAGTCTTCCAATTTATCCAGATCCTCCTGCAGTTTTCCACAATCCTCTTGGGTTTTAACAACTTTAAACAGTTTTGTGTCATCTGCAAATTTGATAACCTCACTAGTTATTCCCTTTTCCAGATCATTTATGAATATGTCAAAAAGCAGCGGACCCAGTACAGATCCCTGGGGTACTCCGCTATTCACCTTTTTCCATTGGGAATATTGGCCATTTAGCCCTACCCTCTGCTTTCTATCTTTTAACCAGTTCCCGAGCCACAATAGTACACTGCCTCCTATCCCATGACTTTTTAGCTTCGCCAAAAGTCTCTGATGGGGGACCTTGTCAAAAGCTTTCTGAAAGTCCAGATACACTATATCAACCGACTCACCTTTGTCTACCTGTTTATTCACACTTTCAAAAAAACATCAGATTAGTAAGACAAGATCTTCCTTGTCTAAAGCCATGTTGGCTGTCTCCCATTAGGCCATGACTATCTACATGCTGTGTAATTTTGTTCTTTATGATGGTTTCTACCATTTTCCCTGGTACTGACATCAGGCTCACTGGTCTGTAATTTCCCGGGTCACCCCTGGAACCCTTTTTAAAAATTGGTGTTTCTCCAGGACCAAGCAGGAAGTCAGTCCTCACTTATGGGTGACGTCGGCGCCGACGGAGCCCTCGCGGAGCAATTTTCCCCAGCTTTCAAAGAAAGCCTTTGGGAATTGCAGCGCGCATGCGCGGTCGTCTTCCCGCCCGAAGGTGCCATCTTAGCCAGTCTTCTTTTTTTCCGCGGAGCCCTACAGACGTCCCCGTCTTGTCCCCGCGAAAAAGTTGATTTTCCTCTTTATTTTATACTTTTTTCTTTCGGTTCGACGCCGATCGTTTTCCCGCCCGGACTCGCGACGCCGGTCTCGAGTCCTCTTCCGTTTTTTCGGTTTTTTCTGACTTAGTCAGCTTTCGTTTTCGTTTTCCCTGGCAGCCCGGTCCTTTGACCTCGCAGGGGCTCTTTTTCCCCCGATGGCTGCCAGTGGCTTTAAGCGGTGTGGTCGGTGTGACCGAAATATGTCACTAACCGACACACACGACTTTTGCCTCCGCTGCCTGGGCCCGGATCATGAGGAACTGATCTGTGGGCCCTGCAGCAAACTGTCCTCGAAGGCGTTGAGAAGTCGGCGGCATCAGCGCGAGAGAATCTTCGCTGACCCCAGCCGTACCCGGACCTCGTCGGAGGCCTCCGTGTCGAAAGGCTCCAGCTCGGACCGTCGCCGGAGCTCCTCCGACCGGGGTTCTCCCTCCGGGGACCATCGTCGGAAGGAAAAACCCGCGAGGGCGGCGTCGGTGGACGCTCCTGGCTCCGCGAGGGCCAGGTCGCATAGCCCCGACAGCCGCCCCGGGTCCTTGGAGAAGGAACACCTCCCGAAGCGACCTCGCCTGGAGTCGGAGATGCCTGCCCGGGTAAGTCCTGTAGTCCTTCTGGACTCGCCTCCGCGACAGCCGACGTCGGGCCCGACACCGTCGGGGCCCGAGTCGGGGGCTGCTGGGTCACCTGAGCTCGGACTCAGGTTGACGGCCTTGGAGAGCAGACTGTCTGCCTTCATGGACCAGCAGCGGGCACTGCTCGCTGGCTTCGCTGGCGTCGCTGCCCCGACCGCCGGGACGTCGACGTCCAAGTCGACCCCGGAGACCGAGCCGATCCTCGAGTCGATGAGAACTCGAGTCGATCCTCGGTCGAGGTCGCCCTCGGCCTCCCGTTCGGGACCGAGGTCGCCGACGCCGACTCCCTCGGCGTCGGGGCGGCTGGCGCCGCACCCTGCCCGGGCCGACCCCACCGAGTCCTCGTCGGAGTCGGTCTGGGAGTCTGAGGAGGAAGAGTCACCTGATTCTTTCCGGACTCGGTGTGTCCCATCGGACTCTCCGGAGTCCGAGCCTCGGAAGCAGTCCCCCCCGGAGGATGCCCGGTTTCTCGGACTTCGTTAGGGATATGGCCAAGGCTTTGGCCTTCCCTGCGGATCCCGAGGAGGAGCCTCGAGCCGAAGAGCTCGACGCCCTCCAGTATGACTCTCCCGCGAGGGAACACTTTACTGTGCCGGTTCCTCCTATGCTGGAACGACTACTCTTCCGCATGTGGGAGAGTCCGGCCTCCTCGCCGGTCCTGAGCAAGCGGGTCGATTCTATCTATCGAGTCCGCAAGAGCCCTGGCTTTCAAAAGGCACAGCTGCCACACCATTCCATGGTAGTGGAATCGGCCATGCATCGTCTTAAGAGCCAGAAGATGCACTCCTCGGTGCCTCCTGGAAGGGAGGCCCGTAACCTGGATGGCCTTGGCAAGAAGTGCTTCCAGGGCTCTATGCTCGCCTGTCGTGTCCAGACTTACCAGCTATACATGGGCATGTATCTCAGGGATCTGGCTAAAGAGCTAGCCGGATTCTCCGCTGGTCTCTCCGAGGAGCCCTTGCGGAGGTTCCTAGCCTTGTCCACGGGTATTCGGGAATGCTCAAAGTTCATGTCCCGAGCAGCCTATGATGGCTTTGAAGCCTCGGCTCGAGTAGCCGCAGCCGGCATCGGTGCCCGCCGACAGGCTTGGCTTCAGTCGTCCGACCTTGAGCCCTGGGTACAGGACAAGTTGGTCGATGTCCCCTGCCGAGGCGAAAACCTCTTTGGCAAGCCCATGGCGGAAAAGGCTGCACAAATTGAGACTGAGACTCTCACCAGGACCAGGCTTTCTAGGAAGACCTCCGCCCCTTCCCAGAAAAAGAAGGGCTCGGGAAAAAAGTCCTTTTACCCGAGGAAGGCAGCTGCCTACAAACAATACCCCCATTATCAGGCCCCTGCAGCTCCCCAACAGGGCCAGCAGGCCAAGGGACGGGGTAACGGGTCCCGTAGGCAGCAAGCCCCCAAGCCTGCACCACCAGCCCCTGCTCAGCAGGGTGGGGGTTTTTGACTCGCTCAGCATAGCCTCTCCCCCCCCGCTGGTTCCCCCCAGCACCGGAGGCCGGCTGGTTCACTTCGCCCGCAGGTGGTCCAGCATCACCGCAGATGCCTGGGTGCTTCAGGTCGTGCGAGAGGGCTACCTTCTCCACTTCCATCAGGTCCCTCCCTCCTATTTTCCGGGAGAGCCTCCGCGCCCCCCTCTGCACAGGGAGTTGCTCCTTCAGGAGTTAGCAGGTCTTCTGCAGGAACAGGCGGTGGAACCGGTGCCACACCACCTGAGAGGTCAAGGCTTCTATTCAAGGTATTTTCTGATACCAAAGAGAACAGGAGGCCTCAGACCCATCCTGGACTTGCGCAACCTCAACAAGTTCCTTGTGCGGGAGAAGTTCAAAATGCTTACCCTTGGAATCCTTCTGCCCTACCTCCAGCAGGGAGATTGGCTATGCTCCTTGGATCTAAAGGATGCCTACACGCACATCCTCATCCACCCAAGCCACCGCCAATACCTAAGGTTTGTGGTGGCAGGAAATCATTACCAGTACAGAGTACTGCCCTTTGGCCTGTCCTCCGCACCGCGAGTCTTCACAAAATGTCTCGCGGTCGTGGCGGCCCATCTCCGGCTTCACGGCCTCTATGTCTTTCCGTACCTCGACGACTGGCTCATCAGAGCAGCGTCCGCTCAGGAGGTCACCAACGCCACGTGCCGCACGGTGACTCTGCTGCAGCACTTGGGCTTTGTCATAAACTTCGCAAAGTCCACTTTGCTCCCCTCACAGGATCTCGAGTTCATCGGCGCAAGGCTGCACACTCCTCAGGCGCGAGCGTACCTACCGCTCGACAGGGCTCAGCGGCTCATGGACCTAGCCGACCGCTTTCGCAGCCAGCCCCTGGTCTCCGCCAGGCGCTTCCTGAGACTGCTCGGCCATATGGCTTCCACCGTCCATGTGACCCCCAATGCCCGCCTGAATATGCGATCTGCTCAATGGTGTCTCCGCCGGCAGTGGCGGCAAGCCACAGGCGGCCTAGCAGACCTTGTGCGCGTCTCCGAGCCGCTGGTCTCGTCTATCCGGTGGTGGCTCCGGCAGCCGAACCTGATATTGGGGATGCCTTTCCAGTCACCTCAGCCGACCCGGGTGCTGACCACCGATGCATCTCTCCTGGGCTGGGGAGCACATTGCCAAGAGGCTCGTACTCAGGGCCTCTGGACCAAGTGGGAGTCTGCTCAGCAGATCAACTTCCTGGAGCTCAGGGCGATCCGCCTAGCTCTCAGGGCCTTCTCCCACCTGACCTCCCAACAGTCCGTCCTTGTCCAGACGGACAATCAAGTTGCCATGTTCTACGTGAACAAGCAGGGGGGCACGGGCTCCTTCCTCCTCTGCCGGGAGGCACAGAAGCTCTGCTCTTGGGCCGTCAGTCACGGCATTCTCCTCAAGGCAGTTTATCTCCCGGGCCAAGAAAATTGCCTGGCGGACAAACTCAGCAGGGTCCTCCAGCCGCACGAGTGGCGTCTGGATCCCTTGATCGTTCAGAAGCTCTTCCTCAGGTGGGGCCTCCCCACGGTGGATCTCTTTGCCAGTCCTCACAACCGGCAGCTTCCTCGCTTCTGCTCTCGTCAGCCACACCCCCTTCGGGTTGCGGCGGACGCCTTTCTGATCTCATGGTCGGGGAGCCTTCTGTACGCTTTCCCTCCCATCCCGTTAGTCTCTCGGACTCTTTTCAAGGTTCTCCGAGACAAAGCCTTCATGATCCTGGTGGCCCCTCGCTGGCCCAGGCAGCCGTGGTTTCCGCTCCTGCTGCAACTGGCGGTGGAGGATCCAATCCCTCTGGGGGTACAACCGGATCTCCTCACCCAGGATCAGGGGTCCCTACTGCACCCCAACCTCCGGTCTCTCAACCTCATGGCCTGGCTGCTGAAAGGGTAGTCCTTGCTCCTCTTCTCTTGCCGGCGGAGGTGGAGGAGGTCGTCTTGGCTTCGCGACGGCCTTCTACCCGCAAATGCTACGCCCTTAAATGGCGTCGCTTTGCAATCTGGTGTTCCCAACAGTCTCAGGATCCCTTCTCCTGCCCGGTGTCGGTGATCTTACAGTACTTGCTACACCTCTCTAATCTGGGACTTAAGTCCAACTCCGTCAAAGTTCACCTCAGTGCTCTTTCAGCACATCATGTGCCGGTGGACGGCAGACCTCTCTCCAACGACCCTCTCGTAGCGAGGTTTCTCCGAGGTCTCCTTCTACTTAAACCACCTCTGCGCCTGACTGGGACCTGAATGTGGTTTTACAGCGGATCACCTGTCCGCCTTTTGAACCTATGGCTACCTGTTCTCTCCGTTTTCTGTCTTGGAAAACACTGTTCTTGATAGCCCTCACTTCCGCTAGGCGCGTAAGTGAATTGCAGGCCCTCGTGTCTGATCCCCCTTACACTAGGTTCTACAAGAATAGGGTAGTCCTTCGGACTCACCCGAAATTTCTGCCTAAAGTGGTCTCCCCTTTTCACATCAATCAGGAGGTGGTACTTCCAACCTTCTTTCCCAGACCACACTCCAGCCGAGCTGAAACGGTCCTCCATACCCTGGACTGTAGAAGGGCATTGAACTTCTACCTTGACCGTACGCGGGAGCACCGTAAAGCTGCTCAGCTTTTTGTGTCTTTTGACCCCAATAAATTGGGGCTCCCGGTCTCCAAGCGTACTCTGTCCATCTGGGTTGCGGACTGTATCTCTTGGGCTTATGGGGCAGCCGGACTCTCCTTAGAAAGTCGAGTCACGGCTCATTGCGTTCGGGCAAAGGCCACGTCAGTGGCTTACCTCCGCTCTGTTCCGCTGGCAGACATCTGCCGGGCCGCTACTTGGTCTTCGAGCCAGACTTTTGCGGTCCATTACTGTCTCGAGAGGGAGTCCCGTTGGGACAGTGCTTTCGGACAGGCAGTCCTCCGTAATCTCTTTGAGGTCTGAGCAACTCCTACCCTCCATCCCGGATGTGGGCTACCGGTGGGTGATAATTCAGCGAAGATTCTATCCTTCTGTGCTGCTGAGCTAGAGGGAGCTCATTTTTGTGCTTAGGGTCTCCGGTAGCCTTGAGCTTGGGAGTCCCATAAGTGAGGACTGACTTCCTGCTTGGTCCTGGAGAAAGCGTAGTTACTCACCTGTAACAGGTGTTCTCCAGGAGCAGCAGGAATCAGTCCTCACTACCCTCCCTCCTCCCCTTGGAGTTGCAATCGTCTGCTTATGTTCTTTTGCAAATTTTTATGCTGTCTTTTTTAGCTATGTCATCTGACTGGCTAAGATGGCACCTTCGGGCGGGAAGACGACCGCGCATGCGCGCTGCAATTCCCAAAGGCTTTCTTTGAAAGCTGGGGAAAATTGCTCCGCGAGGGCTCCGTCGGCGCCGACGTCACCCATAAGTGAGGACTGATTCCTGCTGCTCCTGGAGAACACCTGTTACAGGTGAGTAACTACGCTTACGTTGGCGACCCTCCAATCTTCAGGTATTACAGATGATTTTAATGTATATTTATTGATGATACAATTAAAATCATACAGATGTAGACTCGTGATCAAGCATGGAATTTAAATTAAAAAACTAAACAAATATTTTGGTAGTGAAAAGTAGTAATTGTTACATACACATCTTGAACTTGCATAAACATTTTAGTTGACTAAGCTTACATCTATGAGATAGGCATAAAGAAAGCTGACCACTCTGATGGGGTACATAAACAGATCTGTGCTTGTCATAATAGTTGGCAATTACTCTTCCCTTTGACAAGCAGTAAGACTCTCTAACCCCCATGTGATATCCCCCCTCAAGAGTGAAGATGCAGATGCCTTTTCATTTTGACCTATGGCCTTAGGCATCTATGCTTTAACTCTCCCTTAGCATTGGTCACCCCTTTGGCTGTTTTGTTTAAATCCATTTGTTTAGAACATGAATACTGCTGCCCTTTAGCTTCACAGTTGTGAAGCAGCTTACACAAGGTCATCTGCAACATATGCAGTCCTTTGCAGGCTGCTCACGATGGATGCCTCCAAACTCGTCTGGGGCATGCAACTGGATATTCTCCAAACCCAAGGTCTGTGGGCTGAAAGAGAGCCTCCTTCAGATCAACTTCCTTGAGCTCCAGGCCATTGCAAATGTTCTCTGTGCCTTTCAGGCACACCTGGCCAATCAGGTGGTCCTGATCCAGACAGAGAACCAGGTGGCCATATTCTGTGTGAACAAGTATAGGGGCATGGGCTCGTATCCCCTGTGTTGGGAGGCCGTTCACTCTGCTCCACAGCATGGACCCGAGGGTGACATATTTGCCCAATGTCCTGATGGATCGCCTCAGCCGGGTGCTTTAGCCACATGAGTGGACCCTCAAGAGGGAGGTGGTAGACTGTATCTTCCAGGAATGAGTCATCCCCGAGGTGGACCTCTTTGCTATGACACAGAATGCCCAGGTAGCTTGATTCTGCTCTCGGAGGCCAGACAGCGATCGTCTAGCCCCAGATGTGGCCCTTCTCCACCTGATACCACTTGTCATAAAGACACTCCTGAAGCTTCAGGTTGAGAGGGGATCCATGATTCTAATCACCCCTACTGGTCTCTGCAACCATGGTTTCCAGCTACTGCTGCAGTTCTTGCAGAGGGAGCCTTTCCGCCTAGGCTCTGACCGGGACCTCATCTCTCAGGAGATCGGCTCCTTCTTGCATCACAATAACCATTCCCTGGTGTTGATGGCATGGATGCTGAGCTCGCCCTCCCCGACGGTGTTACCAAGGTCTTGCTGACATCCTGCAAGGATTTGACACGTAAGGCCTATGTGTTCAAGTGGCGGTGGTTTGCTGTCTGGTGCACTGGTCGAGCATTGGGCCCTTTTAGCTGCCTCATGGATCAGCTGTTGGAGTACCTTTTGCACCTTGCCAATTCTGGACTCGTCCAATTTGGTATGTGGTTCATTTCAGTGTGATAGGAACGTTCCATTGTGGCTGCAGAGGGAAGCCCATGTCAGCACATCCACTGGTAGGCTGATTTATACAGGGCCTGCTTCTTTCGAAGTGTTCAAACTCCCTTAATCCCCTAATTTACAGTCCAGTGAATTTAGTATAGCACTATTTGCTACAAAGAGATTATTTAAGAGAAGCAGGAGCCAGATATACTCGTCTAGACCTGGGAGAACGTATGCAGTGACTTAGGCTGTTATCTGTGTCTATTCATCCAACTGCTCACACATCATGAAGTTGACTTAGGGCCCGATTCCTTCCTGGATGTCCTGGCCCTTTGTGCCCCTGGTCGGAACCGAACACATGAGTTAGATGGGATTCTGATCCCGCAGGGCACATCTAGCTCCGTGGGATCAGAATCACATCCAGACTGGTATTTGCAAGCTGGGATCCTGATCCCGGTCAGCTTGCACGTACAGGCCTTCACCCAGTTAATTCAGTCAGGGCTCCTGAATGGAACCCCGATTCCTGTCCGCCAACCACTTTTTGCATTCCCCGCAGTCTGATCCCTGCTCTGACCTCCCAAGGCCAGGGTTGGGCTGCAGCGAATCTCCTGCACCCCCTCCCACCTTTGATGCGCACCCCGGGCCTGCCATAACCACCCGTCTAGGGGAACATTCCACCTCAGAGGTGGAATAAGTTCCCCATTCAGTCAGCTGGCCCTGGACCTACAGAGCCAACATTGGAATTGGCCCTGTATGTCTGGAGCCATGGACCGCCCACTGCCTGCCCTAACTCCACCCCTTTCCTACCGCCATCTAACCTCCCTGTACAACTTACGGGGAACTTAGTTGGGGTCGGCAGAGGAGAGAATGGATGTCCATCCCCACTATACGTGGCTCAGACTGAACCTGTTAGTGTTTTAGGCCTGCTGGAACCTATGAAAGAATGTTGACCGACAGAGTTTTAAAGTTGATGATTTTATGTTCAAATCATTTTTGAAAATTTGACTATTACTTTGCAGGAAATCGTAGGTGGATAGGCTTGGGGGAGAGTATAAAAAAAGTTTTCA
Source organism: Ichthyophis bannanicus (assembly GCA_033557465.1). Taxonomy (NCBI): domain Eukaryota; kingdom Metazoa; phylum Chordata; class Amphibia; order Gymnophiona; family Ichthyophiidae; genus Ichthyophis; species Ichthyophis bannanicus. The sequence continues at coordinate 351,051,245 of CM066039.1, read as the reverse complement.
TGGTTATGCCTCTCAATTTACAACTGTTAATCTCAGAGCTACAGGATACTCGGTCTATTTCCTGGGTCCATAACTGTGAAATAATGGATAGCTGAACGAGTAAGTCAGAAAACACTCCCTTAACACTAAAAGATATTGTGTTTTGTTGTCTGATTATGTTATAAGTGATTATGTATGTATTTTGGAACTTGCTTAGACTCTAAAGACAAGGGGAGTAATACATGTGGATGGAAAAATCCAGGCTTAATTTGTAGACAAAAAGAAAGTGGAACTGTGGGCAGGGCTAGGGTAGGAAGTGACCTCACTCCCAGACACATACACAATGCTTCATTTGGGGATAAAAAGGAAGCTGGTACATACAGTATGTATGTATATGTCAATAGATTTGGAAAATTGTGTGTGTTTTTTTAATATTTGTTAAAACAATCACCAAAATTGCCAATGCTTCATTTATTTGTCCAAGATAATCACTACTGCCTCCCCCCCGCGGCACAATTCTACCAGTTCCTCTCTCTCCCAGCACAATTTTGCCATTCCCCCTGCCCTCTTAGCACAATTATTTTCTGTTTCCTACCATCCCCCAGCACAATCATTTCTACTTATTCCTCTTCCTGCAACCTCTAGTCCTTATCTCTTATCCTGGCATAGGGCCAAGAAGATAACTTGGATAAGGATTAGCTCCTATTGCTGTGGCAAAGTGCAATCAATGAATAAGTCCAGGAGTCGATTGACAGGTCCAAGTCAGTTTATTGTGCACAAGGCCCAGTCAGTCAAAGCTTCGAAAGGAACTGAGCAAAAGTTTATACAGAGACATAACCATTTATACCTCTTTTTCAGTTTGATACATGAGAATTTTCTATTGGTTCCAACTTGATACATGCAAACCTTTCATTGGTTATACATTCCCTGCACCTGTCCAATTAGAAATCCCTCCGGAGCCTAGCAACTGGCCCCCTCCTTTAGGATTGCTTGAACAATGGTACAGTTCTGAATTTGACCTCCTCCATTTCTTCTCCCTGGGTGGACGAGATGAAATGCGGTTGAGTCTGAGGGTAGAGTCATTAAAGAGTGCGTCAGTCCTCGAGGATCTGTTCCCTGTTAAAAGGTTGGAAGCTTCTGGAGGTGGTATTCGCATATTTGTTTAGGTTCTTGTCATCGGAATATTGCTTCTTTTGAATGGGAATCTGGAACATAATGAGATTATGATCTGACCATGGGACATCTGTAATTGCTAGTATAATATTTTGAAGTTGATTGAGAGCGGATAGTGGGGCAAATATGAGATCAAGGATGTTACCTTTAGTATGTGTGGATTGTTGTACCACTTGCTTGTAACCTAGAGTTTCTAGAGCATCTATGAAGGCGTCAGATTGGTTGTCTTGTAGAGACGGTAGGTTAATGTCTCCTAAGATCCAATTGAATTTCGTTACTTTTCTACTGCAAGGTTAACTTTGGCTTCTGGAATGCATATACTGTAACATTTCTGTTCTTTCACACACAAGAGAATAATAGAAGACTTATGAATTCATGAAAGCTACTTATTTAAGCATTTTAAAACAGTTTTCTTATTTTTCACAGATTTTTGGTTCTTTTCTAGCTATAATGAGAGTTAGGATCCAGGCCTAACTTACAGGCCTTTCACAGTAGCAGGCCATGCTAGGCCATAGCCTACCACATTCCCCCCTTTGATTATTCTCACCCGCAAGTGAGGAAGGGTGAGAATTAAATCACTCATTAGTCAATCAACACATTATACTGGTGTAATGGCATCGTCATCATGGGGTATAGGGTAATATCGCCACATAGCTAATACCTTCGCAGCTGCCTTCCGCTCTATAGTGTTATCAATTGATGATGTTATCATGCGTAAGCAAAGGGGTAGGAGACAAGGGAGCAACAAGCACATGGCTAATATGAATAGTACGATAAACATAAGGGATTTCAGACCACCAATCCAAGAAAACAATGAACCAAACCACCCATCCATCTTTAAACTATGCCAGGTCTGGACAGGCACAAATGTCTGCTCTCTCATCTGGATGGCTAAATCTTCAACTACATGCCCATTATTATCAATCTGTAAACAACAATTACTTAGATTCAACTTTCCACATACCCCACCTTCAGCTGCTAACAAATAATCTAAAGCTAAATGATTTTGATAAATGGCTGTATGCATTTGCGTACTTTGCTTTGCTAGAAGGGTTAGTGCTTTACTAGTTTCATTGGTTATTATTTCAACAACAGCTTGCAAACGTATTATTCGATTAATCATATAAACAGGAGTACGATATCCCCAAGTCTCATCCTGCTCCCAAGTGGCAGGTCCATAGTATGCAATGATTCTTTCTGGGGGCCATTCTTCACCATCCCATTTGTCCCATTGGCCTATTTTCAAGGCCTCCTTCAGCTGTCGACTTCTGTACACAGGATATCCCAGCTGTTCTCCCTGGGATGTAGGCAGAAGGAAAAAGGAAGGTCGTATGGTTCCCAATACACATGCGCCTCCCCAGTGATGAGGAAGTCTGGCATATGCTCAGGTTCTGCAAATCCAGTACAGTCCAGGTGGTGCTTGCCAAGAATTATATGCTGCTAGGTTAGTCCAGATGCTGGCAAGTCTGGGAAACTGGACTAGAGGATTGGAGGGTTCAGTAGCATTGGCTCCTGACTACCAAGATGTTTTCTTAGTGGTACTGTTGTAAAACCTCTGATTGAGACAGACCAGCTGCCCCACTTCCATATTGAACATTGGTCCATAGCGAGAGAAACATAAATTACCCACAATGGAGTGGGCCAATACCCATTCACTTGTGGTATTGCGTATATTAGTCTGATCATATCGAACAGAATAGTTCAGTTCTTGTGCTTCCCAAGGCCATTGGTCTCCCATTTTTGTTCCTCCACAAAACAAACAGTCTGAAACATGGAGACTAGAAGCAACTGCTCCCGCTAATTCAAGAAATAAGTTCTGGGAGGCAGGAGGGATTTCAAACTCTGATTTCATGGCTTCATAGAAGGAGTGATGTATACGATAGGGTGAGGATACATGGGTTTTGGTGTTTAATTGCAGATATAAAATAGTCCCAGGATCTACACCTCCTCCTGCAATACGCAACCCAAACTTGTATCCTTGCTTCCAGTGGCTGGGGTTGGCTATGAAGAGTTGTAGAGGATTACAGGCACCCTTCTGGCATTTCTTAGGTTCTGGTATGCTGATCTTAGTTAGGCTGCCTTTGCGATGATCGCCGTCTTGTCCCGTCGGTGCATTCTTCCAGGTAGCAAAATATACCCCCTCCCCTCCATGACCGTGATCCCTGTCTTTTGGGGTAATCGCCCTCTCCCTTCTGCCCCCATGCTGCGTACCCGTGGTGCCTCATTCTTCTGCCAATCTTATCCCCTGCCTGCCTCCCTGCACACCTTCCCCTCCCTCTCCCAATCTTGCCTCATTTCGTTTTGGCCTTCTGAACTGCCGCTCCCTACGTTCCAAAACCCTGCTCATCTCTGACCTCATCACCTGGGAATCCTTTGACGTTCTTCTACTTACTGAGACCTGATTAAGGCAGGGGGAAGACGCACTCCTAGCCCGGTGTCTGCCCCCTGGCTTCTCCGGTGTCTCTACCCCTTGTGTCGGCCGGACCGGTGGTGGTGTGGCTGCCCTCATCCGTTCTGCCATTCCCTTCTCTCTCATTTCCTCTCCCCTGCTTCGTTACCCCGAAGCTCTACTTCTTCGTCTCCACTTCTCTTCCCCATTGTACCTCCTCCTCCTCTACTCCCCACCAGCTCTACGCCCTGAGCTCTGGGACTCTCTACTCTCTTCTATCACTGATCTGTCTACAACTTTTCCTCGTTTACTTATTGCAGGTGATTTTAACCTGCACCTCGACCCCCCCTATCTCCACCAGAGCCCACTCCTTTAACACCCTCCTTCACGACTTGTCCCTCCTTCAGCTTATCCCTTTCCCAACCCACTCTGCCGGTTATACCCTTGATCTGCTTCTCTCTCCTTCAGCTTCCACTTACCAACTGCAGCCCCTTCAAGCCCTTCCCCTACCCTGGACCGACCATTACTGCATCACCTTCCTTTGTTGCCCATCCCTCTCTGACTCCCCCCCCCCAGCAACCCCCTCCCACCTCCCCAAGACCCCTCTGCTCTCCCCAAGACCCCTCTGCAATTCCCCCCTGCGTCTTATCTTTCCGTCTGACTTCTCTCTCCTCTCTCCTTCCACTCAGGCCTCCACCTGGGCTTCAGTGCTTTCTGCCACTCTCGACCATATTGCCCCTCTTTGTCCCTGTTCCCCCACCTGCCGTCCTTCCCAACCTTGGTACCATCCCGGTCTTTACCTCTTGAGTACTCAGCTCCGCCGTGCTGAGCGCCTTTGGCGTAAGTCACCCTGTCCCGACACCCTTTCACGTTTCAAATCTAACCACACGCACTACCGAACCGAGGTCCATAGAGCCAAACAGTCCTACTTCTCTTCTGCCATCTCCTCTGCTCCTAACCAGACACGCCACCTCTACTCAGTTCTTCAGTCTCTTACCTCTCTCCAGTCTGGTACTAGGTCTTCCCCCTCGCCTCCTTCACCCGCTCCATCCCAGCTGGCTACTTATTTCAGCTCCAAGATAGTTGATCTCCTTGCTTCTCTTCCCCTCTGCCCTCCACCCATCTCCAGTCCCCCTCCTGTTTCTCCTCCTCCCTCTTCTCAGCTTTCTCACACTTGGCACTCTTTCCACCCACTCACCTCTCCCGAGCTGATTGCGTTACTCTCCTCCTCTAAAAAAAACTTTCTGCCCACTTGATCCTATTCCCTCCTCTTGGCTACTTCTTCCCTCCCTGGCCCTCGTTCCTCCTGCTCTCTCCATCATCAACACCAGCCTCTCCCTTGGTGTCTTTCCTAAGCCCTGGAAGCACGCCCTGGTCCATCCCATCCTCAAAAAGCCCTCGCTAGACCCCATGATTCCTGCCAACTACCGTCCCGTCTCCAACCTTCCCTTTCTTTCTAAAATCCTCGAGAAAGCTGTTTTCTCACAGCTGTCCGCTTTTCTCGATTCCACTCACTTCCTTCACCCCCGCCAATCTGGGTTCCGTCCCGGCCATAGTGTCGAGACGGTCCTCTTGGGTTTCACGAATGAACTTCGCACAGCACATGATCGTGGTGATCTGTCGGTGGCGGTCTTCCGTGACCTTTCCGCTGCTTTCGACCTTGTTGATCACTCTCTCCTTCTGGCTCGTCTTCAGGATGCTGGCCTCTGCAGCACCGTTCTTCATTGGTTCCATTCTTTTCTCTCTTCTCGGTCCTACTCCGTTCTTCCCTCTTCTTCCTTCTCCTCCCCCTCTGAGCCCATTCCTCTCCCCTGTGGTGTTCCCCAGGGTTCTGTCTTGGCCCCCCTCCTCTTTAACATTTTTCTCACCCCCCTCGCCTTGCTTGTTCAGCAACATGGTATCTCCGCATTCTACTACGCCGATGACTTGATTCTTCTTCACCACACTTCTCCCCTTTCCCCCGATCTCTCCCCTCTTAATGCCTGCCTCACTGCCGTTGCCAGCTGGCTCACCACGCACTGTCTTCACCTTAACCTCACCAAAACCCTTGCCATCTGGTTCTCTCGCAATGACACCTCTCCTCAGATCGCCCCCTCTTTTTCTGGCTCTCCAATCCCACTGGTCACCTCCTTCCGCTATCTGGGTGTTTACTTCGATTCTCAGCTCTCTTTCCACGACCACATCGCTCATATATCAAAATCCTCTTTCTACTTCCTTTGCCAGATCCGTGCCATCAGGCCTTTTCTCACTGCCCAAACACTTACTATACTCCTCCTGTCCCTGGTTATGTCCCGTGTTGATTTTTGTAATTCTATTTTAGCCGGTCTCCCTGTCACTCAGCTTCACCGCCTCCAGCGAATCCAAAACACTGCCACCCGTCTCATTTTCCACTCCTCTCCCCGTGATCACGTTACACCCCTGCTCGTTCACCTCCACTGGCTTCCTTTGAAGTCCCTTATCCATTTCAAAGTCCTGACCACTCTTCACCGTGTTGTTTATTCCCACTCCCCTCAGTACCTCGCTGACCTCGTTCATTTTCATTCCTCAGCTCGCTCCCTACGGTCTATGCATCTCAACCGCCTTCATCTTCCTTCTCCTGCTCACCTCCAGTCCACCCATTCCTCTGCTTTCTTTTTCCTTGGCCCTGCACTATGGAACTCTCTCTCCACCTCCATCCGGCTTGAACAGACATTTACCACCTTCAGAATCAAACTCAAAACCCATCTCTTTGCCCTTGCCCTTGCCTTTGCCCTCCCTGACCCTTCTGTGTAGCCCATTCCCCCTCTCTTCCCTCTTCTCCTCTCCCCCTTCCTGTCTCGTTGACCGATTCTGCTGATTTGCTTTCCTGTTTTTATTGTAACTTCCTTTCCCTTTTCACAAATATGATTTCTTTATGTTATTGTATCATGTGAACCGCTCTGATGTTTACTGTTGTAAGGACTGTCCATACAGTCCTTACAACCCTGTTCAATGTTCTGGTATCAGGAATAAATAACATACAACAGGGTTTCGTCCTCATTTTCCTGGACATCTCCGCCGCTTTCGACTCTGTGAGTCATGACATACTCCTACAACGCTTGAAAGATAAGGGGATTCAAAGCACAGCACTCGAGTGGTGTAAATCCTACTTATCTAACAGGTGGCAACAAGTAAAAACAGGCCACGAATCCTCAGAACCATTCCTGCAATCACAGGGAGTACCCCAAGGATCGTCCCTATCGGCACTAATGTTTAATATCTACATGCAGCCGATATGTGACTTGATCAGATCCTTTAATGTACAATGTCTCGCATACGCAGACGACATCCTCCTATATATGCCGTTCACAATTGAACACCCAGTATTCTCCCCAATAATCAACTGTTTTGAAGCTGCAGCCGAATGGTTACTATCTCAAAACCTTCGGATTAACCACAACAAAACTGACGTTCTTTTTGTCACAAGGAACCGTAAGTTCATACCTCCTCCATCTCTACTCGTCAACAACATAGAGTTGAAATCAAAAGCCACCATCCGTTACCTCGGCATCACATTGGATCAGCACTTGGATATGACAACGCATGTCAAGAACATCACAAAAACTATATATTATAAGATCAAATTGCTACGTCACCTCCGCTCCCTACTTGATCCCACAGACTTCCGAACAACCTTCCAGGCATTAATCCTCCCACACCTGGATTTTGCCAACATCATCCTTCATGGCCTCCCTCAATCAACTTTGAATCCGCTCCGCCTAGCCATGAATACAGCCGCCAGAGTCCTTTCTGGCTCATCAAGATCTGACCATATAACACCCATCACGAAAGAACTGCATTGGTTGCCATTACATGCCAGAATCCAGTATAAGTCTTTAGTCCTTACTTTCAAGGCACTAAATAACTGCCCCCCTGCGCCAATCAGCAAGCTCATCCATGTCACCCTGGAAAACAGAAAAAGGAGAACCACATCAATGAACACCTTAATAGTCCCAAAAATAATAACGAAGTGCACTAAGGCCACCTCCAACAGGGCCTTCTCCTTATTTGCACCTCTAAACTGGAATGCGCTACCTCACGAAATCCGTGCTATCAAAAACCTAATCCTATTTAGAAAGGCATTGAAATACCACTTGTTTACAAAATGCTACCCAGAAGTCAACCTAGACATTATCAAAACTAGCTCCGCAATACAACCTGAAAAGGGCTAGCTGGTCAACCTTCTCTCTAGTCCTATTAGTGAACCACATTACAACATCCAAACGAGTTTCATATTACTGTATATAACATTAAGATAATCTGTACATAGTACATTAAGTTAATCTGTACATAGTTCCCCCGGTTGTCCTATTGTTGAAGTTCCCTGTTTAATGTAAAACTCAATGTTACTTGTATGCATTGTAGTATGTTCTTGTTCATTGTACACCGCACTGATTGTAATAGCGCGGTATAAAAGAATTGTTAAATAAATAAATAAAATACTGAAGGGCGGTATATTAAGCTCAATAAACGTAAACATAAACATATACACATTCCCATTTTGGGCAAAAGTAATCCTGTTTAGATGCGGTGGTGTAAATAGTGGCTGCAGTACTCTTTCCTGTACATCGTCCCCATCCGTAGGCTCCTTCTGGACACATGTATTTATCATCATGGTAGTAGGCTCGCTCCCATGACCCACATCTGTGGTAAGCATTTCTGTTGATGGCATCACAAGCGTCAAAGTTCAAGATGATAGGTTTGGTGGGGTCGGTAAGGGGTTTTGTCGCATTCAGGATAGCTCCATCTTCATCATTCCATCGTATCTCGAATGTATAATGCAAATGTTCAGTTTGGTGCCCTTATAAACACACTGGCTGACTGTTCCAGTGCAAGTATAGTAGGAATGATAGAGCAAAGTCTGAGTAACCTTTTGTCCTGTTCGGGTGGTGGTTATGCAAGCTATACAAGGGGGTAGAGCAAAGGTCTTTTCCAAGATTCCCAGGATCACCACTCCCACAAGGCAATAGTGGAAGAACATTGTGATTACAGTCTCTGGAGGTTAACTGGAAAGTTGAGGATAATGAACTGTGCTGAGTTTTCTTCTGTTTCTGTAGTGATGGTCACTTTCGCGTGATGTAAGTGGATGCTGAAGATCCTTCTATAAAGCTGGCTGTCTCCTCAAGGTGAGTCGCAATGGAGTCTCGGGATCATTCACTGATGTCCATTGGCCAGGATCAGGTGCAGCTGCCGGCTTCACTTGACTGTGGTGGATCCAGGGTTCGAATTCTACAACTTTCACTGCGGTGGGGGTTGACAGGATGTCGATGTAGGGGCCCTTCCACTGCAGCGCCAGCGGGGTTTTTCTCCACTCTTTCACCCACACGGACGTACCTGGCTTGAAGGGATGCAGAGGCTCGGTCAGGTTGATGGGTAGTCGGTCTTGCACCCACGTTTGGAGTTTCTGCAAAACAGAACCTAAAGCTAATAGTTCTTGTCTTGTTATTTCAGATCCTATCTGTCTCATGTCCCCCTTTATTCCCTGCACTATGGGTGGAGGTCGCCCATACAAAATCTCAAAAGGGGAGACACCTAAGGATCTGGTGGGAGCTGAACGTATCCTAAGAAGGGCTATGGGTAAAACTTGGAGCCACTTCAGGTGTGTTTCTTGACAAAGCTTGGATAACTGTGTTTTCAGGGTTCTATTCATTCGTTCTACTTTCCCTGAGCTCTGGGGTCTGTAAGCAGTGTGTAACTTCCATTTTATTTGCAAAGCTTGAGCTAACTGTTGAGTCACTTAAGATACAAATGATGGACCATTGTCTGACCCTATAGTTGATGGTATTCCAAATCGGGCAATGATCTCATGGAGCAATACCCTAGTGACTTCTCGGGCTTTCTCAGTTCGGGTGGGATAGGCTTCTACCCACCCTGAAAATGTGCAGACTAACACTAACATATAGTGATATCCATTTGCACGGGGCATTTCAGCAAAGTCTATCTGTATAACACTCATGGGGGGTCACCTCTACTGACTGAATTCTTGGGGGTGGAACAGGACCTTGCTTGGCATTATTTTTGGCACATATCAGCCATTGCTGTGCCACTGAGGCGGTCAGGGATCCTAGCAATCAAATACAGAAATGAGGTCTCGGGGCTTTCTTCATGGCTGTTTTCCCATAATGTGTGGCTTGATGAAAGGTTTGGACAAAGGCTGGCCCTAATGCTTCAGGGATGACGGTAGGACCACCTTTTGGGGGTGGTAGCACTATCCAACCTTGTTCTGTTAAGACTCCTCCCTCCTTTTCACAATAATAGTCTAACTCTCTTGTAGTGTATCGGGGTGCCCAGGAACTAAGGGGCACAGGGAATAGGGCTGCCTGCATTACAGTATCTTGGGTCCTAACATGTCCTGTGGTGGCTGCCTTTCGGGCTGTGGCATCTGCAAATCTATTCCCTCGGGTGACTTCTCCTGCTCCTGTCTAATGACCTCGGCAGTGCATGACTGCCACTTGTTTGGGGGCCCATACAGCATCTAATAACATCAATATCTCGGGCCCATACCTAATGTCCTTACCCCCTAAAGTGATCAACCCTCGCTCTTTATACAAGGCTCCATGTGCATGCAAAGTAGTGAAGGCATATTTGGAATCTGTGTACACATTTATGCGGAGTCCTTCCCCTAATGTCAAGGCTCTGGTGAGGGCTATCAATTCAGCTTTCTGTGCAGAAGTTCCTGGGGTCAGGGCTGAGGACTCAACTACCAGATCAAGGGTCACCACTGCATATCCAGCACAACGATGTCCAAAGTGCTTCCATCTACAAAGAAAGTCCGTTCTGGGTCCTCTAGAGGGACATCGGTCAAATCAGGGTGACTTGAGAATACAGTGTCCATGGTTTCTAAGCAATTGTGATCAGGTGGCCCAGGACCAATTGGGAACAATGTAGCAGGGTTCAGAGCTTGGCTAACTTTCAACTGTATCCGAGGGTTTTCACACAACATGCTTTGATACTTCAACATTCGTGCATTGGTTAGCCAGACGTTTCCTTTGTGTTCCATAAGGGTTAGAACAGAGTGTGGCACGGTAACTTGAAGAGTTTGTCCTAGTGTGAGTTTGTCTGCTTCGCCCACTAGGAGGGCTGTTGCTGCGACAGCTCTCAGGCAAGGGGGCCATCCTTTTGCAACTACATCCAATTGTTTTGACAGATAAGCTACTGGTCGTTGCCAGGAGCCAAGAGATTGGGTCAATACTCCCAATGCGTTTCCTTGTGACTCATGGACAAAAAGATGGAAAGGCTTCTGAACATCTGGAAGACCTAAAGCTGGAGATGACATCAGGGCCTTTTTCAAAGTTTGGAATGCTACATCTTGTTCAGGTCCCCAATCTAGTGGGGATTTTTCCATTCCTCTGGTGGCTTGGTATAGTGGTTTTGCAATCAGGGCAAAGTTGGGGATCCAAATGCGACAATATCCCGTGGCCCCCAGGAAGGCTCTTACTTGCCTCCTAGTGGTTGGTGTGGGGATATTACATACAGCTTCTTTGCGTTCCGGTCCTAAACGTCGGATCCCACTGGACAACTGGAATCCTAGATACTTGACTTCAGTTTGGCATAGTTGTGCTTTGGCTCTTGAGACTTTGTATCCGTCATCTTTGAGAAGGTACAGAAGTTCACTAGTGGCTTGTAGGCATTCACTTTCTGAGTTGGTGGCTATGAGCAAGTCATCTACATACTGGAGAAGAACCCTCTTTCCTGGGTCCACTGGGTAACTTGAGAGATCTTGATTCAGGGCAGCACTGAAGAGAGTAGGTGAATTCTTGAATCCTTGGGGTAATCTGGTCCAGGTGAGCTGACCCCGCCTTCCTGTTGTGGGGTCTTGCCATTCGAAGGCGAATAAAAGTCGACTGGTGGGTGCTAGGCGCACACAGAAAAAGGCATCTTTCAGGTCCAGGACAGTGAAGTGAGTGGCCTCAGCGGGGATCAGTCCCAAGAGAGTATAAGGATTTGGTACTACTGGGTGTATAGTTTCAACTGCATCATTTACTCGCCTTAGATCTTGTACTGGGCGGTAGTCCCCTGTCCCAGGTTTCTTTACTGGGAGAAGGGGGGTGTTCCAAGGTGACTGGCATTCCTTGAGAAGTCCGTACTTCAGTAGTTTCATTAAATGGCAGTGAATTCCTTCTGTGGCTGGTCGAGGGAGAGGATACTGCTTTACATGCACTGGTTCCGCTCCTGGCTTGAGGGTGACAATGACAGGGGCTATGTTCTTCGCTAGGCCAGGTGGATTATCTTCTGCCCATACTTCAGGTGGGGCTATAAGGTTGGTAGGTATACAGGGACTGGTTGACTTTATTGAAGGTGCACTATAGAACCGCCATTCTTCTTCTCGGGGAACAGTAAGCACCATCAATCCAGCAGGCTTTGGGTTCACAGTCATTTTCATTTCTCCCCCTTCAGCAAAGGATATTTGGGCCTGGAGCTTGGCAAGCATGTCTCGGCCCAGTAGTGAAATAGGGCACTCGGGCATATACAAGAACTGGTGCGTTATCTTCTGTCCCCCTAGTTCACACATGCGGTTCTGCAAGAATGGTTTTGTGGCTTTATTTCCAGTGGCTCCCACAATGGTGACAGATCGTGAGGACAGAGGAGCTACTGACTTAGCTACTACTGAATATTCTGCTCCTGTATCTACCATGAATTCCATGTATTGGTCCCCTATCTTTAAACTGAACATAGGCTCCTAGGGACCCAAGGTGAACTTGGAGCCCGGTCTGGCCTAGTCTTCATCTATGTCGTCCAGGTCATAGCCCGTTGCTACTGCCACTCCCTCAATGGCTTCTTCCCTCTCCTGCTGGAACTGTGTTCGATTCATTCCTCCTCTCCTTCGAAATCTTCCTCCGGTCCTCCAGGGACTCCCTCCTCCCCTTGCAGGGGCGGAGTCCAGATGTGGGCACTCATTTCTCCAATGTCCTTCTTCCTTGCAGTAGGCGCACTGATTTGCACCTAATGGAGGCCTGTCGCTTCTGCGGCCTCGTCCACGTCCTCTGGTCCTTTGATTAGGAATACCTCCTCCACGTCGTTCGGTTATAGCAGCAGCAGCAGCAGCAGCAGCAGCAAGAAGATCTGCCTTCTTCATCTTTCGTTCACTTTCTCTGTCTCATTCATTTTCACGATTCACAAATACTTTCTGAGCGACTTCCATTAACTGAGCTGTGTTCATGCCCACAAATCCATCCAATTTCTGTAATTTTCGCTTTGTCTCTCTGGGACTGACTAACAAAGGCTGCATTTACCATGCGTAAATTTTCCTGAGCGGCGGGATCATATGGGGTATACAGTCTATAAGCTTCAGACAACCGCTCATAAAAGGCTGCTGGGCTCTCATCTGGACCTTGGAGAACTTGCGATTATTTTCCCGATATTCATGGCCCTCTGGCCTCCCTTTTTCAGGCCCTGCAATAAGGCCTGGCAAAATCTGGTTAGGGCCGCAGCCCCCCTTTCCTCATTCGGGTCCCATCTGGGATCTTCATTGGGGTATTCTGCAGCTGCTGCTTGCGGGGGATTTATTCCTCCCCTTTCTACAGGGTTCTCTTCTAACCATCGGAGGGCTGCTTGCCCGATTCGGCCTTGCTCCTCAGTAGTGAAGAAGGTGGACAGGAGCTGGCGACAATCGGCCCAGGTAGGCTGATGGGTTTGCATAATGCTAGACGTTAATTCCTGGGGCTTGGCTGTGTAGGAAGCATAATGTGTCTTCCAGTTTAATAAATCTGTGGTAGAAAAGGGTACATAAACTAAGCTGGTTGGTCCTGGTGCCATCTGGCCCTGATCATTTAAAACAGGTATTCCAGGCACTTGGCGTAATGGCATTAGGTGCCCTGCTTTCTCCTTCTTCTTGGGAGTTACGCTTCTTAAATCATAAGGCTCCCGGGCACTAGTCTCCTTGGTGGGTGACCCTGAACTGGCAGGAGAGCTTCTGCTTTCTATCTCATCAGAAGACTCGAGTCCCCCTGCTGTGCTTGGGCCTGACTCGGGACTTTCACTCAGGGTAGGGTGCTTCTTAGGCTGTTGCTTTGGTATTTTCTGGGATTCCTCTTTGGGCTCTACTTCAAGTTGTGGGGCTGTGGGTGCGTGGGGCTGTGGGTGCCGGGGTAAACTATCCAAAATATCTGAGGACTCTGGGTCAGAATACACAGGCGGTTTTGCTTCCTTAGCCTTTTTGGTTCCCCTAGTAGTAGCTACAGATATTTTACAGTGCTCCATCCATGAGGGCTGCTGTTCACATACACTTAACCAGGAATCTATATAGGGGAACTGGTCAGGATATACTCTTAATATGAGCTGATGAAGTCATAAAACTGTCTCAAAATCAAAGGTGCCCCCTTGGGGCCATGAAGCAGCTAATGCAGGCCACTCCCTTTCATATAACATTTTTAATCTGGATGGAGTCATTTTTATACCATAATCGCCCGAAAATCCTTTACGGAAATTCTTGATCATACATGCCAACGGAGTTTGCGTGGACTCCGTCCCTCCCATAACGTAGACGCACCTACCTACACTTTCTATGTACTCAACGTACCTGCGTATGTTACGTACCCTACGACCCTACGTACACGTAATGACGTACAAGACAACGAACAATAAGGATAGGTAGTATGGCTGTAGGTAAGGGGTCCGTACAGCCCACAGAACACTGGGGGGGGACAAACACCACTCGCTTCCTCCTGTTCGCGACCTGGGCGCGGTCGCCCGGCCAGGAACTGCGCTACTTAGGAGTCCGCTCTCGCTCGGTCTGTATTTCAAGACCTCTCACTCACTCACGCAAGCATATTTCAACAAGATATCATATTTCAATATTTCAAGAGCCCAGGTTTTCTGACTAACTGACTATTCCAAACAAGAAGGGTCGATGGCTTCAGCTTCCGCTTTCCTCATGCGGAGCTTACTTGGACTGCCCTTATGGGAGGTGATCAGGCTCCCTTGTCTCGCGCATACTCATGCGAGATTTCCCAGTTAGTCTATGCCAAATATACCAAATCAGTCTTGCGCATGCAAGACGTTGTCCCAGGCTGTTCTTTCTGACTATTAAATCACAAAATGTCTACTCACCGGATCCGGTCCCCGATACCACACCAGCTTCTGAGTTGGAACCTGGACTCCCCCGGGTCGGAGGTGTTGGCCAGCTGGACCCGATGGCCCGCTGAGGCAGGCGGAACCCTCTCCGGCACAAAGGGGCTGGCGGCGCCTGAGGTTTCCCCCGCGGTTGGACAGACACGGTTCCAACCGGGCCAAACCTCAAGGCGAATTACGTGGATTATTCACTTGAATACCATTTACCACTCGCACTTCCCGGCCAATGCACCAAGAATATGCTGTGGCAAAGTGCAATCAATGAATAAGTCCAGGAGTCGATTGACAGGGTCCAAGTCAGTTTATTGTGCACAAGGCCCAGTCAGTCAAAGCTTCAAAAGGAACTGAGCAAAAGTTTATACAGAGACATAACCATTTATACCTCTTTTTCAGTTTGATACATGAGAATTTTCTATTGGTTCCAACTTGATACATGCAAACTTTTCATTGGTTATACATTCCCTGCACCTGTCCAATTAGAAATCCCTCTGGAGCCTAGCAACCGGCCCCCTCCTTTAGGATTGCTTGAACAATGGTACAGTTCTGAATTTTGTTACTTTTCTACTGCAAGGTTAACTTTGGCTTCTGGAATGCATATACTGTAACATTTCTGTTCTTTCACACACAAGAGAATAATAGAAGACTTATGAATTCATGAAAACTACTTATTAAGCATTTTAAAACAGTTTTCTTATTTTTCACAGATTTTTAGTTCTTTTCTAGCTATAATGAGAGTTAGGATCCAGGCCTAACTTACAGGCCTTTCATAGTAGCAGGTCATGCTAGGCCATAGCCTACCACACTATGTCCTAGCAGATGCTGCTACATCCCAGCTTTTAAACCCTGAAACCAGCACACACACTACAGCAGGCCACAGCTCCTCCACCAAGCCATGGTAAACATAACTGAAGTTCCTGGTAGATGCTGCACGTAGTCCATGTTTTGCAGACAGTGGGAGGCATTAAACAATAGGGGTATGTAGGCAAAACAAAATTTCATTTTGTATTTTTATAAATTTTCATTTCAGGGCAAGTTTCTTAATTAAGAGTAGCTATCGCTGTGACTGCAACCCAAACAAAAACGATGCAGCTGAAAGGTTGCAGGCAAATAAAAAGAAATGCACGGGGTGGGGTGGGGGTTCTCCCATTTTATTAACAGTGTTCTAGTCCCTACACACCCCATCACAACCTAGACTTGAGTAACTGTTGGGTTGAAAGGCAGGGGACTTGCAGGAGGAGCTATTATGTCTCCAGGGAGGACAAGCTTCAGTCAGCCTGCTCTTAACTGTAGCTTGTATTTCTGGTGATCTTAATTCCTGTTTCCAGATTGGCATAAAATGTGTCTGTCTTGATGTCTATGGAAAACTGTAACTGGATTTTTTTTTTTGCCTTGTTAATATATTGACTTGTGTTCTAGAGACTTACTGCAAAGATTTTTCTTCTCCCAGACATTTTGTGAAAGCATGTCTAAGTCTAATATCAGAGTCATTTACCAAGCCTAATCCAGATGCTGGTTATCCACAACCAGGCAAAAGAAAAAGTATTATACAAACTTACTATGAGCCAATCAGGAAATGGGAACAGAAAAGTACTATACAAACAGACTTTGGGTGAATCAGGAAATGGGAATGAAGATCACCAGAAATATAAGAAACAACCCTTTCCAGGCCGAGCCCAAAACTCTCGGGATCCAAAATTCTGACTAAATATTCCTATCAAATGGTATATAATACATGACCATAGCAGAAGGAAAATCACTATTAGAACATATTGAATAAGACGGGTACAATTTTCCTGAAATATGCAAAAATTAACCTGGCTGCAGAATGTGGATTAAAATTTTAAAGTAGGCCTTCAAAGGGCTAAGAGCAAGTTTGCTAGAACCAGTTCCCTGGCGATGTAATAGCTCCAATTCAGGGGTGTCAAACTCCAGTCCTGGAGGGCTGCAAACCAGTCAGGTTTTCAGGATGCCCCCAATGAACATTCATTAGATATATTTGCATACAGTGGGGGCAGTGCATGCAAATATATCTCATGCATATTCATTAGGGATACCCTGAAAACCTGACTGGTTTGCTGCCCTGTTCTAATTCAAGGGTCACCAAGCTGAGGACAGACGCTTACAATGGTTAGAGGTGGAAAGAAAAAGAAAATTTTAGATTTTTTTTCTGCCATCTTTGGATTAAAAACAAATGAAGACCATAGCTCTCATCAACCTCTACTCCAGGCAGAGTGACATCACATCTTAAGCTAGATAAGTACTGGAACACCCCATTTAGGTGCAAATTAAGCCCTGGGGATAAAACAAAATTCTGTTATGCTGGTGCTTTAAAAGTGCATGCCACATTTTTCATTTAGTATTTACAATATATTTATATACCACTGTGCTCAGATTTTTAGGGCTGTATTTCTACTGATGCAAACCTAATAGTACCGAGTTCAGCTTACTGGAGGAAGGCTGATTCTAGCCATATTAATAGTGAAGAATCACCAAAGCATCGCTGTTGAAATGGGAGTCTGATCAGAAGCAGTGTCACACCACGTATGACAAGTTGAAGGCTTCTGGAGGCAGCATGAATGTTATGAACACCTCATTATGTTTAATTAAAAAGCATCAGAACCCATAAAGTGCAATGATTGCAGAGAGGTATTTACAAGTTAACTTAAGAAAGCAAATATAAACTATACTGGAGATGACAGTAATCTGCAATTTAAATGTGCTTGAAATTACCCTTTAAAAAAAAGTGTAAGGAGATTTTAGCTTTTGAATATGCAGACATAATAAATTGCACCTATGTCATACTTTAGCAGCTTTAAAAATGAGGCAGAAGTGTGAATTGGGGTATAACTAAGAGGCCGAACCCCTTGGACCACATTCCACTAAAGTGTTCGCTATTGGGGCACAGTGGCCATTATATCCACTTTGTCTGCTGAGGGGGTGTGAATGAGTACGTGTACACCAAGCAAGTGTAAGAAACTTGATCCTCAATGCCTCTTAGCATGAAGTAGTAGTCTCCCACTGGAGATAATAGAGAATTCAAGAAAGCATGGGACAAATACAGAAGATTTCTAAAGGAAAAAAGGGGACTATACAAGTAGCAGCTGAGATGGAAGGGCAGACTAGATAGCAACTTGACAGCAGAAAAAGACCATATGGCCTAAGTAGGAATTTAATCACAAAATTAAACATCAGTCAGACACTATCTTTGCATAAGGTAACATAGCCATGACAATCTCTCCCACCCCATCATGAAATATAAAACTTGAAAACTAAGCTCTTAGGCAGTTTCTCCAAATGGGTTAGTTTTGCGCATACCATGACACTAATGAACCACACTTCTAAGCCAGGGTATGTGGAGTACGATCTCAATCTCAAATTTACTGCTAATGCTTGGCATAGTACTTGCATTGTGCCAAAGAGAGCTTCCTTCTGGAGTTCGTAAGATGTAACAGGTATTGTAGTTTGTCAAGATGTGCTTAGAAATTCTTCTTTATCAAACCTGTGGCTCCCAATACAATGAGAAATATTTCTGCATCTTTCTGCCACATTTTCTTGGTCTCTCACTGCATTTCTTGGTACTTCGGGATCTTCTGTCTCTCCACGCAATTCACAGAATAATCACTTGGAACCGACATCTCTATTATCAATGCCGTTCTGATGTTTTTCTTCTTTAGCACTATGTTGGGTTTCCTCACATCCAGTTTCTTATCCATCGGAATGTTCCATGTGATCATAATCTCTTCATTATCTGTAATTCTCTTAGGGTCTTAATCCCAGTGCTTTTCAGGGACAGTGGTGTAGTCATGAAAAGCACATGATTTACAGGGTTTCCAATGGACGAGACGTGCTACTTTGTTGTGCTTTTCTGTATAGAAATTTTCCACCATCAGAACTTCACAATCAGCTTTAGGTGAGTCATTATTTCCAACTGTGTCTTACAGAGTCGACATATGTCTGTTTTTTTAATGCTTGCTGTAAACCATCTTGTCTGTAATCTACTATCCTAGGTTGCAACTATCAACCTCTCATTCTTCAGTTTCAGTTCACCTCTCAACCATTCATGTTTCTGTTCTTGATCGACAAAAGCTACCCGGAGTAATACTCTGCATTTCCACTGTATTTGTGCATTTGCCACTTATTTTTCCTTGTTTGCTGATCTAATTCTTTGAGGAGTTTTTGCTCTTGTTTTGCAAACTCTGGTGCTTCCTTTCCAGTGCGTGCTTGTGGATTCTCACTCATTCCTTCTAGTTGTCAGAGTCCAAGTTTTGATGATGGAAACAGATTCTGGACATTTACTTTCATATTTCAGCACTTTTTGCATATTTGAATCCGAAGATGCTGTCAGGCAGGCCTGGAAGCCTATGATAGCTCTATAGGTGTAATCAGTCTCTAGGAGGCCTAGCCCTCCTTCAGCTCTAGGAATGTACAGTCTTAGCATACACTGAGTCTTGTAAATTACTTCATGAGCATGGAGGAGTTTTCTTGTTTGCACATCCAGCTTTTCAAGATCTTTAAGAGGCCAGTCCACAACCCCAAAGCTGTATGAGAGTACAGGAATTGCTAGCTGATTGATGGCTTGTATTTTATTCTGTGATGTTAAAGTACTTTTTTAATAATGATTTTAATCTCCTGTAATATTCTTTACTGATCTTCTCTCAGTCCATTTTTGCTTGAGTGTCATTCCTTCCTCTAATTTGAGATACTTATATATGCCTTCCTTTTCAAGGTCCTTGATGTCACAGCCCTCAGCCAGGGAGATGTTTTCCATTTTGCTCAATTTTTCTCGAAAAAAGTTAACTTAGCACGCTTGTCAAGGCCAAATGTCATGCTGATATTATCAGAAAAGCTTTTCACCACACAGAGTTGCTCTGCTAATTGTTGGTCACTGGAACTGTAGAGCTTCAGATAGTCTACAAATAGTAGATGGGATGTTGTTACCCTCTTTAGGATTCGGGCTAAATATGTATCCTGAAGAGTTGATGAGAATACTCATTGAATTAAGTACTACACAAAACAGAAGAGGCAACAGGAAATCTCCCTGAAATATTTCTTGCTGAATCTTTTTTTTTTATTAAATTTTCAATCAGTATAACAACCAATCCTTCAAATGTTACCACACACTTACAGGGAAACCGAAGAAAAAATGTAGCACCCAACTGCAGGACACAAGGCTTTAAAGATAAAAAAAGCCTGCGCCTGAGCTGGGTGCCACAAGACACATCCGGAAAGATATTAACTCTATGTCCACAAAAAGTAGCCATCTTGAATTTGAAAAATGCTTTTAGAATACTAGATTTACAATCCAAAGATTTCAAAGTGACCACTAAGGTGGACCGCGAGTTAATTATCTCCAAGGAATCCTCCAAGAATGTCGTAAGATTCGAAATAGAGGGCTCAATGATATCAAGACCTCCTTCTACGGGATCAACTCGCTTGATGCTACGGGGAATATAATACAACTGAGACACTTCAATAGGGTCTTTCAAAAGCAACACTTCTTTCAGGTACTTATCCAAAAGAATTTTTGGCGCTAATAAAGAGGTAACTGGAAAATTCAAAAAACGAAGGTTGCAAGAACGGAGGGAATTTTCAAGAGCTTCTATCTTAGTATGTAGCACTAGAGAGTCTTTGATCCCTACCACATTAGCTGAGTGTAGCGGGAGAACCTGTGATTCTAACCGAGTACAATTAGCATCAACACGAGAAACCTTTTCATCCAACTGCTGTAAAGAAGATACAGTTTCAAAAGAAAATTCACATAAAGAACTCAAAGTAGAGGACAATTTGTCGTCAATACCTTTTAAAGCAGCCCAAAGATCCTTAAGGGTAATTTCCTTATCAGCTGGCAGCGGGGGGAGCCCAGATAAAGTGCCCGCTGCAACCAGCTGTACAGGCTTAGGCAAAATAACAGCCACATTAGTGTTAACCTTTACCGAATCTGGAGTAGTCACTAAATCAGGAGACGTTAAACCAGGCGGGCAGAGCGGAGGAGTCCTCCCCCTGGAGCTAAGAGAAATGCCCTCAGGGGAGGATTGAGCTACAAGCCGTGGGAGAAGATGTTTATCAATAGGACCAACAACTGGAACACTATTTGCTGGCCCACCCCCCTCCTTGCCCAGACTTAGCGTTCCTTTTCCCCATCTTACCACATTAACTAAGTAAATAAATATACCTCAAAAAAAAAAAATCTTAGAGCAATAAACAATACAATACCACAACCTCCACCGCAGTGACACCAAAGGGGCGTATCACGCCCCTTTGAGCACGCCCCTTCGAGCCACGCTCCGCGGTCCAATAATACAGGCACCATATACTAGGAAAACAGGGTCCTCGCTGGATGTAGATGTCCCCGTGATGCCTGCCCACAATTAGGGGAAAAGCAAAGTGTCCCAGAGAAGGCTCCCCACGACGGCAAAATCAGGGGCACACGCACAGGCTCCCTGCACCTCCAGCACAATCTCACCAGGTCCGATTTCTTGCTGAATCTTAATGTTATGAAGATGGTCAGTATATCATTCGTATCTCAAAAAGCGTGTGGTTTGCCACATTGTCATAGTGGACTTAATGTACTTTATCAAACCAGGATTTATTTTATGCATTTCAAGGCCATTTATTATCCAAGAGTGTGGGATGCTGTCAAAAGCTTTCTTATAATCAAGCCATGCTATACTCTTTAGCTATGAGGAAGCTCATGAACAGAACCATCTGGTTTTATTATCTGTAAGAGAAAATCAGAACACTTGGAGGGCAGAAGATGAGTTTTCAGGTGCAACAAACCTCATTTCAAATTGTTTCTTGTTATAAAATAAATAATCTCTTTCCTGACTTACAATGCACTTTGTTCCATTACTGACAGTCTGCATGCCTTGAGTGATATCACTAGCAGACTTGGCTCTTTCCATGGAAGTGAAATTCCAAATTAAAGTATTACATAAAAGAGAAAATACGTTTTGTTTGATTATTGACATTAACCGTGTTCAGTACCATAGTGCATATGAATGTTATAGACCTTAAGTGTCAGGTATTAAAATATTTTTACTTTTACAGTCAGTAACATGGAAATACCTCGAGAGTAGTATTGTAAAGATCACCTAGACCAGTGATGGCTAACCTTTTTGAGCCCGAGTGCCCAAACTGCCGCACAAAACCAAAGAATTTCCTCAAAGTGCCAGCACGTCAATTAAAGCCCCATTTGCATAAGGTGCTTCATTTGCATAAATATTTGCATAATGTTACCATACACTAACTTTTAGTAAACATGCCTCTTAATGAGTATATGGATAAAGAAAGACTAAAAGGTTTCTACATTACTATAATCCAGTACCAACCGCCCGGCACATTAGGAACTACTACAAACGCTGCCCATTTAGAACCCTAGCAAACCCTCCGTATCCTAACAGCACTACCAGGACTCACAAACAAAGCACCATACTCTACCTATCAAAAGGCAACACTGCAAATATTAAACCAATACATCTCAGAGAACAACAATACATGACCTACTGGGGAAAGAACAAGTGGCAATGTCAAATAGGAATTATATAAACAGAATACCTCAGCTCAGTTACACATGCAGAACAGACCATCACCAAACAAGGAAACTCACAATTTAGAAACAGGAAGACCCATAATTAAACTGGGAACCCCCAAAAGCCAAACTTGGAATATACAACAACACTGTAGAAATAAAACTATAAATTAATTTCCTCTTGTACTAAACAAAGCGCAAAAATTAATGATGCACATTTCCCAGAGCTGACATATCCAGTTAATAAATTCAAAATAAAGAGATATTTTTCTACCTTTTGTGCATTTTTTTTCAGTTGCAATTGTTCCAGCCACTTTCTTCTGGTTTCTTCGTGTCTTCTGCTAACTCTCCATCTGCTGTCCATTTGTCCTTTCTTCTGTCATTCTCTCTCTACATCTGCTTTAACATACTAATCTTTCTCCTTTGGCTCTTTCCTCTTTTATATTTCATCTACTCAAAATTTACCCCTCCATCCTCTATCCCCACTTACTCTCCCAATACCCGGCCAATTGTAGATTTTTTAATCCCTCCCACACAAAAGAGTTTTCCCTTCTCCATTTTACTCTTCCAGCCCCATCCCAGTCGAATCCTCCCCCCACACCCGCTCCCGTCTAGTAACACCCTCCCCCAGCATCCATTCCCTGCTAGTCCCAGCAACAGCCCATTTCCAGTCCTAGCATCCCCCCCACACAAGACCAGCCCTATCCCCCCCACCTCAACCCACTTCCAGTCCTAACCCCCCATCACCCCATTTTCAGTTTAAGCCCCCCCCCCTATCACCCATTACCAGTCCTAACCCCCCACTTCCAGTCAGCCCCCCATAGCCCATTGCCAGTCCTAACCCCCCATCAGCCCACAGTCCATTACCAGTCCTAACCCCATCAGCCCACCTCAAGTCCTAACCCTCCCCATCAGCCCATTTCTTGTCCCAGCCCCCCCATAGCCCATTATCAGTCCTAAACCCCCCCATAGCCCATTCCAGTCCTAACCCCATCAGACCACCTCCAGTGTTAACCCCCATCAGCCCATTTCCAGTCCTAACCCCACCCAACAGCCCACCTCAAGTCCTAACCCCTCCCCATCAGCCCTAGCAGTCCTAACCCCCCCCCCTAGCCCATTAGCAGTCCTAACCCCCCCTCTCTAGCCCATTAGCAGTCCTAACCCCCCCCCCATAGCCCATTACCAGTCCTAACCCCCATCACCCCATTTCCCAGACAGCCCCCATCAACCCACAGCCCATTAGCAGTCCTAACCCCCCCTAGCCCATTAGCAGTCCTAACCCCCCCCTAGCCCATTAGCACTCCTAAGCCCACCTCCTAGCTCATTAGCAGTCCTTACCCCGCCCAGCCCATTAGCAGTCCTAACCCCCCCCTAGCCCATTAGCAGTCCTAACCCCCCCCTCCTAGCCCATTAGCAGTCCTAACCCCCCCCCAGCCCATTAGCAGTCCTAACCCCCCCTAGCCCATTAGCGTCCTAACCCCCCCCCTAGCCCATTAGCCAGTTCCTAACCCCCCCCATAGCCCATTACCAGTCCTAACCCCCCACACACCCATTTCCAGACAGCCCCCATCAGCCCACAGCCCATTACCAGTCCTAACCCCCCTAGCCCATTAGCAGTCCTAACCCCCCCCTCCTAGCCCATTAGCAGTCCAACCCCCCCCCAGCCCAGTAGCAGTCCAAACCCCCCCAGCCCAGGAGCAGTCCTAACCCCCCCCCCTGCCCATTAGCAGTCCTAACCCCCATCACCCCATTTCCAGACAGCCCCCATCCCATTAGCAGTCCTAACCCCCCCCCCATGCTTGCACTTTTGCAGTCCTTTCCCCCACCTACTTGCCCATTAGCTGTCCAAACCCCCCCCCAGCCCATTAGCAGTCCTAACCCCCCCCCCCTAGCCCATTAGCAGTCCTAACCCCCCCTCCTAGCCCATTAGCAGTCCAAACCCCCCCAGCCCATTAGCAGTCCTAACCCCCCCCCTAGCCCATAGCAGTCCTAACCCCCCCCCCCTCCCTAGCCCATTAGCAGTCCTAACCCCCCCCCTCCTAGCCAATTAGCAGTCCTAACCCCCCCCAGCCCATTAGCAGTCCAAACCCCCCCCCCCCAGCCCATTAGCAGTCCTAACCCCCCCCCCCCTAGCCCATTAGCAGTCCTAACACACCCCCCCCCCCCCCGGCAAATTTAAAAACAGAAAAAGCGTGCTCTGGCTGCTGCCGCAGACGCGGGGGCAGCATGCAGTGTCCCGCGGGGCCCCTCCGCCCGCTAAGGCCCTCTGCAAGGGCTTTCAGATTCGCGAGGGAGACAGCGTCTCCCTCGCGTCTCTTGTTAAGCCCGCAGGGGCTAATGGGAAATTTCCCATCAGTCCCTCGCGTCTAAAGGGGCTGATGGGAAATTTCCCATTAACCCCTACGGGCTTAACAGAGACGCGAGGGAGACGCTGTCCTCCCTCGCGAATCTGAAAGCCCTTGCAGAGGGTCTTAGCGGCGGAGGGGCCCCGCGGGGACACTGCATGCTGCCGCGTCCGCGGCAGCAGCCAGAGCCCGCTTTTTCTTTTTTTGCGGACCTTCACGCGTGCCAGCTGTAAGGCCTTCGCGTGCCACAGCTGGCACGCGTGCCATAGGTTCGCCATCGCTGACCTAGACCAATGCATGTTTCAACCCATGCAACTGGTGCTTGCTTTATAAAGAAAAGAAGGTGCTGACTTTCCTTTATAAAATAGTGGCATGAGTCATAAGGTGCATGCAGCAAAGCTAGGCACGAGCACTTACACTAGCCCTAGACTTGGCATACATACATGTGCCTATAGTTGCAAAGAACACACATAGGTCATAGTATTTTATGATGTATGCACAAAACTTTATGCTCTGCACAGCCATACACACACCAAAAGTACGCTTCTTACTTACAGAACAGCACCTGACTACAGTACATGCATGAAGGCCCATCCGTATTCATAAGTCATGAAAAGCACATGATTTACGCTTATGGATAATGCATAACTTTATGCAGCTGGTTATAAAATTACCTCCCAAATGTATAAATAATGTAGAAAAGGCAAAAACAATTTTCACTGGAATAGACTCATTCAGTGGCAACACCATGAGATCAGTTGCAATACAGCTCTTGCTTCATGAGTCACAGCAGAGATGATGGAAGCTGCAGAGGAAGGAATCACTGTCCTGGGGAAGGGAGTGGGGGTGGGGAGGCAGGACTGGATCTAAAGGTAGAGCCAGGAGGAATCTGTTTGCAATTCCAAGTAACAAATGCTGGAGGAGGAGGAGATGGTGTGTGCACAAAACAGAAGAGGAAATTCCCTCATCTGCTATGGTCATGAGGTAAGTGCTTCGTTCTAAGTAGCCTGCAGCCTCACCATTGCTGCTCCTGACCATTCTAGACTACCAAAAAAGAAAAAATGTGAATGAGGTTGTAAGAAGACTCTTTATCTCTAGGGGCAGGGATCAGCATGAGAAGGGTCACTATCCATATACCAGGTTTTGCCAGAACCAAATGGTTCTCCGCACACATCTCTGCTTTCTGGGTGGTCTCAGCGTTCCACTCAAACAATCTATTTGTCCTCCTGATGTTCTTTCTGAGGCCTCACGCAGGCCATGATGAGGTGGCCTTGCACATGCTGTGGACTGTAAGCATATGTTGGCCTTCAATCTGGAGCGTCCAAAGGCGCACCGTCAATTCACCCAGCTGTTTGTCTCCTTCAACCCCCAATAAGCTGGGCATCGCTGTCTCTAAGCATGCGCTCTCTCTCTGGGTTACCGGACTGCTTCGCTCATGAGTATTCTTTGGCTGGGTTGAGCCTTGAGGGTCATGTTACGGCTCACAATGTCTATGTGATGGCCACATTGGTGGCCAACCTCCGTTCGGTGTCTGCAGAGGAAATCTGCAGGGCTGCAACATGGTCTTCAGTCCATTACCACTACTATCCTATTACTGAACATTTGTATAGCACTACAAGATGTACATAGCACTGCACAGACACATGTAAAAGATGGTCCCTGCTCATCAGAGATAACAATCTAGTCAAGACAGACAACACAATAGCTGTAAACATGAGATACAGCTAGGTGGAATGGTAAAGAAACATGAAGGAGATCAGGTGAGTCAAGATCTGAAAGCGGCAGTGAAGAGGTGAGTTTTCAGCCTGGATTTGAAAAGGGTCAGAGAAGATGCCTGCCATACAGACTCAGGTCAAGGTGAAAAGAGTGAAGTCTGGAGTTAGCAATAGAAGGAAGGGCACAGATGGAAATGATTTGCCAGAAGAGCGGAGATCCTGAGGAGGGGTGTAGGGAGAGATAATAGAGGAAAGGCAGAGTGAATGCACTTTTAGGTCAGCAGGGCAAGTTTGAACTGGATGAGGAAACAAATAGGGAAGCAATGATGTGACTTGAGAAGAGGGATAGTATGAGCATGACGAGGCTGATGGAAGATTAGCCGCGCAGCAGAATGTTGAACATTGAAGGGGAGAGAGATGATTCAGAGGAAGACCAGCAAGGAGTAGGTTAAAATAGTCTAGATGAGAGGTGACTAAAGAGTAGATAAGTGTCTTAGTAGTGTGTTCAGAAAGGAATGGGTGAATTTTGTTGATGTTCTAGAGAAAGAAATGGCAGGTTTTAGCTATCAGTTGGATGTGTGTGGAGAAGGAAAGAGAGGACTCAAAGATGACCCCAAGGTTGTGAGCTGAGGAGTAGAGAGTTATCCATAGAGATTGAGAGAGGAGGGTTTAAGGGGGAAAATAAGAAGCTTAGTTTTGGCCATGTTCAATTTCAAGTGGCAGTGAAACATCCAACCAGCAATGTCAGAAAGGCAGACAGAGATCTGGGCCTAGATTGCCAGAGAGTTTTCAGGTGTAGAGAGGTAGATCTGGGAGTCATCTTCATAAAGATGGTACTGAAAGCCATGGGAAGAGATGAGTGCACCAAGGGACAGGGTATAGAGAGAGAAAAGGAGTGGACCCAAGACAGATCCTTGGGGTACACCAACTGAAAGCAGGATAGTAGTAGAGGAGGATCCACCAGAACAAACACTTAAAGAGTGATGGGACAGATAAGAAGAAAACCAGGATAGCACAGAGTCCTTAAAACTAAGTGAGGACAAGGTACCAAGGAGAAGGTTGTGGTCAACAGTGTCAAAAGCAGCGGAAAGGTCAAGAAGGATGAGGATCGAGCAAAGGCCCTTGGATTTTGCCAGGAACAGGTCACCGGAGACTTTGGATTTCTCCCAAAATGGCTCTTGCCAGATTGTACTGGATCCAGAAGGGCTTGAAATGAAAGAAATTTGAGATAATGACAGTGAACCGCACATTCAAGTGGTTTAGAAAGAAAAGAGAGGAGGGAGGTGGGTCAATAGAAGGACAGGTAGGGTCTAGTGAGAGTTTCTTGAGGAGAGTTGTAACCACAGCATGCTTGAAGGCTGCAGGGAAAGTTGCAGTGGAGAGTGATAGCGTGAGAATATGAGAGATGAAAGGGGCTACAGTGAAGGACATGAAGCTAAGGAGACAGGTGGGAATAGACCAGAGGAGCAGGTAATGAGTTTGAATGAGGAAAGAAGATGAGTGATTTCCTCAGAGATCATAGAAAATGAATAAAGGGTAGCAGAGGTGGGGAGGGGGGGAAGTTGGGAGTGAAGAGGGGGATAATGCTCATAGAGAATTGGAGTGTGATCTTGAGGATTTTGTCATGGAAGTAATCAGCCAGGGTTTGGGCAGAAAGGGAGGGAGGGGATGGAGGTGGAGGCACCTTGAGGAGAGAGTTAAGAGTTGTAAAGAGACGGTGAGGGTCAGAGGCAAGAGAATTAGTCAGATAGACATAATTATCTTGTTTGGCAAGTGCTATGGCTGACTGGAAAGACACAAGCATGAATTTGAAGTGTAGAAGGTCCGCAAGGGTACAGGATTTGAGCCAAGCATGCTCAGCTGAGCGGGCGCAGGAAAGTAGATAGTGGGTAGTGGAAGACAACCAGGGTTGAGTACTGTGCGCTTCATGGGACGTGGCATGGGCAGAGCAAGAGCATCCAGAGCAGAGGAGAGTGCAGTGCTTTAGGAAGCTACTGCCTCATCAACAGACTCAGATGACATAGTGGAGGAAAGAGGTGATTAGACAGTGGAGAAGAGAGTCAAAGGGTCCATAGCATGAAGATTTCTAAAGAGGTTGGAGGAGACAGGATGAGGTTGAGGCGGAGAGTGA
The DNA here is from genome assembly GCA_033557465.1 of Ichthyophis bannanicus. Lineage (NCBI taxonomy): Eukaryota > Metazoa > Chordata > Amphibia > Gymnophiona > Ichthyophiidae > Ichthyophis > Ichthyophis bannanicus. The sequence continues at coordinate 351,022,897 of CM066039.1, read as the reverse complement.
TGAAGACTGAAGCTTAGCAGGTAATGGTCCGATTAGGGAAGAAGTCAGGTACAGACGTTTGAAGGTAAGCAATTAGAAAGAATAAAAGGTCAAGGCAGTGGCCTTGCTGGTGAGTAGGGGCAGTAGAGCAAAGCTGGAGGTTGAATGATGAGGTAAGGGAGAGGAGCTTTAAAGCATAAGGGTCAAAGGGGTTATCAACATGAATGTTAAAATCCCAGAGAATAAGGGAGAGGGAAGATGAATCCAGAAAGAAGGAAAGCCATGAGTCAAAGTCAGAGAGAAAAATAGAGGTGGACTTGTCAGGGGGTCCATAAATAATAGCTATTCAGAGAGGTAGTGGAGTAAAATGTCAGATGGAATGGACTTCAAAGGAGGGAAAGGAGTGAGACTGAGGTAGAAGGAGGGGTTGAAATTGATTGGAAGGAGAGAGTAGAAGCCCAACACCTCCACTTCAGCCTGTGGGACAAGGTGTGTGGAAGAATTGATAGCCACCATGACAGAGAGCAGCGATTGAAACCGAGTCCTCAGGGAGGAGCCAGGTCTCAGTTAGAGGAAGGAGATGGAGAGCACTAGAGATAAACTTGCCTTTACTCTTGATCTCTTTATTTGAGATGATGTGTGCATTCCACAAGGCACATGAGAAAGCAAGAGAGGAGGGGGAGAGAAGAGGGATAGGAATAAGATTTGAGCTGCTGCATGAGGATCCGTTCAGGGAATGTGACAGAAGTCTAGGGGGGCCAGGGTTGGGGTTGATATCTCTGGAAGAGAGGAGGAGGAGGAGTAGAAGAGTGCAGGGCAGAGAGGAGACAGTATGGTGGTAACGAGGGTAAGATTGTTTCAGAGAGAGAGAGAGGAGATGGCTGAATGAGAGGAAGAAAGTGGTGAAGCTGATGATAGGGTAGATGACAAGATGGTGGGGGAAGCGAGGATGGTAAAGGGGAGATGAGGGGGAGGGGCTTGAAGGTGTTGGTAGGAGGGGAGACAATTAGGGAGTATGAGATATAGGAAGAGAAAGTGTTGAAGGAACCATAAAGAGAGAGATGAAGAGGAGCATAAAAGTCAGAAGTAAAAGGATAGGTGGTAGAGATCGCAGGGGATAAGGTGCACCTGTGAGTGATTGTGGTAATGAGCACAGGGCAGCTATAAGAGACTATAAGCCACGGGGTGGGTGGGTTGTGGGGAGGGAGGGAGGATGGGATAATAAGGAGGAGGAGAAAGACACACACTCACACAGCTGAAAACAGCGAGGCAGAGCTGAACAAGAGGGGCAGGGCAAGTGCTGAAACAAGCAAGTGAAAGCAGGCAAAGTCCACAGGAAGTGCCCTAGTAAAACTCTGGCAAGGTAAGAAACTGAAGGCTTTGAATAGCTACAAGAGGTGTCTTGTAGAGGAATAGAGAGAAGGGGTGAAAAAAGCACACCAAAATGTGCAGTCAGATAGTACTAGTCAGAGGACAGAGACAATACAGTGTTGAGGACGACGACACGGTACTGCAGAGGGCAGGAGCTGGGTAAAGGACAGACAGGATAGGACACATAGGGCCCAGTATTGAGATAAGCAGGCTATGCACCACGGCGGCGCATGGCCTGCCTGCCTGCCGATCCTCTTAACCTGGATTATCACTTCTGTGCCAGCGGAAGTGAAAATCCGAGTTAGTCTGGACGCTCCGGCAGCCACAGATGCTACATGGGTAGCAGCAATTTTCAATGCCATCTGCATAGCTTTTGCGTCTTAAAGATAAGCGAGGAAAAACCTTGCCAAACTTTAAGGTACAGAGGGCTATGTGGGTAGCATTAAAAATCACTGCTACCCATGTAGCCCCTTCCTCTGCCCCGGAACACCCCTAACATGGCCCAATGCTATGCGGATAGCATCTAGGCGCGTTAAGGACAGTCGGGATTTTCAAAGGGCACTACCTATGTAGGTGCCCTTCGAAAATCCTGGACAAGGCCTCTACATGGGTAACTAAGAAAGTTACCCGTGTAAGGGCCTTCGAATATTGGGCCCATAACTGACAAAACAGAAATATATACAGAACAATAAACAAACAACGAGCTAGATTCTGAACAGGCACAGGAAAATACCTGAATAGAGCATACAAAGTTAGCTGAAGTTTGCAATGACGGTCCATACCTTTGTAGCACACTATTGTCTGTATGGGGATTCCCAACGGGACAGAAATTTTGGCCAGGCCATGTTCTGGCATTTCTTTGGGTCTTAGAGACAACTCCTACCCACTGGCCCTTCTGTCCGTCCAGGCTACCTGCTAAAAAATCCCCTCAGGTCGACGTCAGCTGAGGATGCTGAGTCAGATGAGTCCCTCAGCGGGACTACCTCTCTGGTCTTTCTGACTTCTCCAGTTCTTGTTGCCCAGTTGGGCTGCTCATCTTCTTGGGTTCCGGTGACCTGTAGCTTGCAAGTCCCATATGTGAGGACTTATGGGAGGAGTGGCCTAGTGGTTGGGGCAAGGTACTACAGGCCGGAAGGTCGGTGGTTCAAATCCCACTAGAGGACAGCAACCTTGGGCCGGAAGGACGGGGGTTTCTAGTCCCGCAGGTGCTCCTTGTGGTCTTGGGCAAGCCACTTAACCCTCCATTGCCCATGTTCCCTGTAAGTATTAGTGTATGTGTCTCATATCCCCTCGTGTTAAATGTATCCCCCAACCGCTTTGACCTGGTGAAAAGCGGGATATAAATGCAGCTAAATAAATAAATAAACTTATTCCTGCTGTTCATGAAGAACACCTGCTAAAGGGTGAGTAATTATGCTTAAGGCAGGATAAGGAGACATGCTTCGGTGCTGAGATTAGCAAATCCAAAGGCTCTTTTAGATGCAATCAGGAATATCAGGAGCAATTTACCCACCATTCTTCAAAAGGAAAGTAATGTGAAGGACTTTCACTTTGAAAGCTGCCAGGGGATCTTTTGCCCTGCTTTGTGTGTGGGGACAATTTTGTTTGAAAAGGTAGATTTGAAAATGGAAACACACGTGGTTCTTCTCACGCTGGTCTATTTATTTACGTATTCTTACACCACGTTTCCGAGGATCAATGCAGTTTACAGAAAAGAGAACTTCAACATTAAATGAACAGTTTTACAAGGAGCCGAGTTACATTATAACATGGATGGAAACTAGGGATAACACAGGACGGTGCAACTATATACAAAATAATGAGGTTGCTTGTGGCGGATTACTGTGCTGAGTTAATGTGAACACGCCCCTAGCACTGTTCCCTCTAAGCTGTGCGCGTGTGCGCGCGCACACACCTTGCCGAGTGAGCGCACATACTTTAAAACAGAGCGCACAAAAATTATGGTTCTGATTCTGATAGAAAACACAGACGTCTTAAAATTTAAAAGTTGTGATTGCAATTACTAGAAATTTTCTGCTTCATTTAGTAATCTATTTTCATTTAATTTGATTAAAATCCAGTGTGGTTACATATTATATTCTGACGTGTAGTCAAATTTAAAGTAATATAACTCTGAGTGTCATTATGTGGCGCACAAAAATTTAACCTTCCTTCAAAAGCTGCACAGCTGATATTTTATGCGCACATAGCCTACAGAAAATTAGAGGGAACATTGGCCCCTAGGACTACTGTCTTTATGAGTGAGTAAAAGTCTATGCATTGTGGAACCTTTCAGGTTGGGCAATTCCCAGACATAAATCGCTATGAAGACTACCGTCCTTGTGTATTTTCCATCATGTTGAAATTGCACAAATAACTGATGCCTTTCTCAAGGTGCCCGATTGCACGTTAATTAGAAGAGGGGGAGGAAGAGTGAGTGAATGAGGATTAATGGACAGCAGCCTGCTTTTATTAGCAAAGTATTGTTAAAGTCACATCTGCAAGAGAACAATGTCTGAGCACCCTTATAAGATTGTCCCATCTTGGCGGCTGCTGCTGTGCGCCAAATCTGAAAAGACTCTAACATGACAGTAAAATGCTGAGCGCCCAGCACAAAGAGAGAGAAAACAAATATTAACGATTACAATTTACAAGAAATCTGCTCTTTAATACAGATTACCCTAGATCCAGCTCTATGGGAGCCCAGTTGTGATTGCTTCCTTTAATCTTACATAAATGGAGGGCGTCTAAAATGTAAGCTTTACAGTAGAAAGATTTTCAGCTGTGCAGGAAGCTGTGGTCAGAGAGCTACCACTTGCAAAGAACAGAACTACTGTGTGCTTCAAATGATCAGAGTGCAGGGCCAGCCAACCACTAGGCAAACTAGGCGGTCGCCTGGGTTAGCAGCTTCGGGAGGGGGGGGGGACAGAAAATAGCAGCTACAGTCAAATCAAAACAATGGGGTCTAAAACACAAATTCCAAAACTCGTCGGTGAGCACTTTTAGCCACAGGAAGAATAAGACATTTACAATTAGTCCATTTGCCATTATAAGTGGCTTTTGGAAATCTCTCTCCTTTATGTCTATATTTACAAAACTGAAGTATGATGATCAAATGTGTGTTTTTATAGGATTGTTTGGTTAGAGGATTAGCCTAGGGGTTGGAGCAACAGCTCGAGAACCAGCAGAGCCAGAGTTCAAACTCCTGCTTCTGTCACTAACTTCAGCAAATAGAGGGGGTGACCTACACGGAGCAGCGGGTACAGTCACTCTAGTTAGATGAACCCTACTGGTCTTTATCTGCCGTCATATACGGCTATGTTACTAATTCATGTACTGGGAGGGATGGTGGTGTGATGATTATGATTGAGTTTAATTGTCAACATTTTGGGCGGTACTAGGGGTCTAAAAGTTCATTGTGAGGAGACTGAAGGTTCACCTAGGCTTAGGGCATTTAATATCATTGCACTGGCCCAGTCACGGTGTCCTCTTTCTTGACTCTATTCACCCCCCTCATGCTTCCTGCTCTCTGCTGTAATTTTCCAGAAAAGGCGTGCGTGTGTGTGTACACATATATAGAGATCTATATATATGTCTGGGGAGAGAGAGGTAAAAAGGCTGCATTCTCTTATTTTGGCAGTCACTGCTGAATATTTTTAAATATCCTGTAATGAACACAAGATTCCCTTACATCATATTCATCCTTTAAGGGAATTAGTTTCAGTTGTTTGGCAGCAGATGGATTTTTACTTTAGGACTGGTGTTGGTGGGATTTAAGTTGGAAGAACGTCCTTCAGCTTTTAAACACACATTTCTTCCAAAATCTAAAAATAATAATCAGAAACCACAAAGGGATTCCTGCTAGATTATGGTAGGGCAGCTGCTGTAAAGCTTAGAAAGAATGAAGGACTTCCGACAAGTAATTTGGCATAGATCTAACGACACAGCAAGTTGATAATGGGGGCAGGGCTGTCCCCAGAGTTGGTTCAAGGTGTTGATACCCTAGGCAGATCGTAAGCCTTATGCCCCCTACCCCAGCTGTCAGAATCTGTTTAGCTTTCAATGCCTTGTTCTTTGGCGCACACCCCCTCCCCCGAAGCTACCACCCAAAGCAGCTGCCTAGTTTGCCAGGTGGTTGGACCGGCCCTGAATGTAGTCACAGATTTAAGATTAAAGATAAAAATTGTATTGTGGTTAACCAATGAGGCTCCTTTCTTGCTGTAATTTGATATAAATGGATATGTTAATAGAACATAAATCCTGAAATTAGAGTACTGACTTTTACTACTAACAACAATTTTCAAAGCCATATATGCATAACTGTAAATGACCATCTAGAAAGTTTCCTCCCCAATAGTTATTCCAGAAATTTTTAAACTGAGTTTTAAATTGGTTTTCTCCTATGTGAATTCCTTTCTGTAATCCACCTTGAGCTTGCACTGGGTAAGGTGTAGAATCTAAGAATTAGAATTCAATCAAATTAAAACTAGGTCTGGGAGTTTGCAATGTAGGTAATTGTTAGCTAGATTTAGAGATGCTGTTCCAAGGGGGGGGGGGGGGGGCAGGGCTAGACCAAGGGAATAAAATAGCACGCAAATGTTTGCATTTTCATCTTGTGCATTTTTCTGTGGCAAACACCCCATACCAAGAGTAGATGCCCCATATCCAGGGCTGGCACAAGGACTGAACGCACCCTAGGAGGGCTCTCCCATCCTGCCACCTCCCATGGCCCCCCTATTGCTGCCCTTCTCCGAGAACTGCAACGGCAGCAACAGCCCCCAAACCACGATGCAGCGGTTACTAACTCTCCAGCGCTACATTGTGGCTTCCTGCTGTTCACAATGTGCCATGTCTGCCCCCTCTTGGCGCTGCTTTCAGTTTCGGATCGGACGGAAACAGCACATTGTGATCAGGAGGAAACCACAAGAAAGCATCAGAGTGTTAGTAAACACTGTGTCATGGTTTGAGGGCAATTGCCACCGTTGCAGGCCCCAGAGAGAGGTGGTGGTGGTAGCAGTGGCCACTCTTTGCGGCCACCTGGTTTGTCTAGTGGCCGTGCCGGCCCTGACCATATCTGTGGGTACTCTGTACCCATGGCAAGTTCCAAATTCAGAGTATTCACGTACGTACTTTTTGAAAATCAATACAATATCTAAAGATGAGAAAGTACTTGCAGACTTTGTCCTGTAGCAGTCAGTCTGAAAACTGCCCTCCTCCAGCACAAAACATCACTTTGCAGAATAATCTTCTTGCGGCCTTCCTTCTGTACTGTAAGTGCTTGAGATGAGCTGCTTGAGTTAGGGCTTTGCTTTTGCTTGCCTAAAAGTGATGGCTGAAATTCAGAAATGGAAAAGGTAAAATGCATTAGAACCTTTTTCTTTGGCAAGAGATGTCAGCATATTAAACCCTCAGTCAATCAGTTGATTCAAGTATTTTGATGCTCTCTTTTACCTTTGGTCTTGCCAGATTGGCCCTAGTTAACCAAGAAATGGGCAAGGCTGTTTTTTCTTCCTTTTTTTTTCTGTAAACACATCAAGGAAGATTTTGCTAATTACTGCTTTCATTTATTTTTGGATAAACATTTTTTCCGTGCTACACACTAAGCAGATATAAAAAAAGGCTGCACTAAACTCTCAATGAAAACAGGCTTCAATTCTTTTTCAAAGTGATTTCTTGTTATCATAATTAATCTAACGTCTACTCACAATTAATCCTGTCTAGCTGAGCCCACACTGTTCTCCCCCTTTTCTGAACTTCTTAGTTACTCTTTGGTCATTTTCTGAGTGATCTCCAATCTCCACATTTTAAACAAAGCTTTACTTGATGGTAAACAGCTTTTGGAAAGATACGAGTTTGCACATTGGGACCACTCTACTTACAACTTTATTTGCAAACAAGAAGTGTTCCTGGGGATGGTGCTGGGGAGACATGGCCTCGAGATCGCGGGCCCCTAACAGGTGAATAAAACTTCAGTGGACATTTCAATTTGTCAGGCATGGCTAATTTGGAGTGGAGGAGTGGCTTAGTGGTTAGGTCAAGGTACTTCAGGCCGGAAGTTCAAATCCCACTAGAGGACAGCAACCTTGGGCTGGAAGGACTGGGGTTTCTAGTCCCACAGGTGCTCCTTGTGGTCTTGGGCAAGCCACTTAACCCTCCATAGCCCATGTTCCCTGTAAAATAGTTATCTCCAAGTTATAATGCCCTGTTCAATGTAAACCACACTGATGCAGAATAGTGCAGTATATAAAAGAATGTAAATAAAATAAATAAATAATTTTAATCATCCATAGCGCTTTAAACCACTCTTTTGGTAGCCCATGCAGTGTAATCAAGGCTGGTTTAATATGTTCACCTAGACAAGGTCTTAGATAGTGCTGGAGAGGAGTCTGCTGTCTTGGTACATGTCGGTACCAATGACATAGGAAAATGTGGTAGGGAGGTTCTGGAGACTAAATTTAGGCTTTTAGGTAGGAAGTTGAAATCCAGAACTTCCAGGGTAGCATTCTCTGAAATGCTTCCCGTTCCATGCGCAGGACCCAAAAGGCAGGCAGAGCTCCGGAGTCTCAATGCGTGGATGAGACAATGGTGCAGAGATGAGGGTTTTGGATTTGTTAGGAACTGGGGAACATTCTGGGGAGAGTAGGGGCTCTTCCGAAGGGATGGGCTTCACTTTAACTGGGATGGAACCAGGCTGCTGGCATTAACGTTTACAAAGGAGATAGAGCAGCTTTTAAACTAGATAATAGGGGAAAGCCGACAGTTGCCCAAGAGCATATGGTTCAGAAGAATGTATCCTTGAAGAATACTACCAAAAGCAGAGAGGTTCCAAAAAAGAGTAAAGTAGCCCAAATGCCCTCGAGTATGGAGCAGACAGAGCTTAAAGATTCCAAATTACCCCTGCCTACCAATAGCCAAATTAATATGAATAAAATACAGTCTCTAAAATGCTTGTATGCAAATGCTAGAAGTCTAAAAAATAAGATGGGAGAGTTAGAATATATAGCACTAAATGAGAGGTTAGATATGATTGGAATATCAGAGACATGGTGGAAGGAGGACACCAAGTGGGACACTGTGATACCTGGGTACAAACTACATCATAATGATAGAGCTGATCAAATTGGTGGAGGGGTTGCGCTCTATGTTAGAGAGGGCATTGAGTCAGAAAGGATTAAAGTTTTGCAGGAAATAAAATTTGCTGTAGAATCTCTATGGATTGAAATTCCATGTAAAAAGGGGAAGGCGATGGCAGTGGGGGTGTACTATCGACCACCGGGCCAGAATGAACAAATGGATGATGAAATGCTCAAAGAAATCAAGGAAGCTAACAAAAGTTACAGCGCAGTAAGAATAATGGGTGATTTCAATTACCCCGGTATCGACTGGTTCAGTGTCACGACAGGACATGCTAGGGAGATAACGTTCCTAGATGAAATAAATGACTGCATCTTGGAGCAGCTGGTTCATGAACCGACCAGAGGGGAAGCCATATTGGACCTAGTCCTTAGTGGAACACCAGATCTAGTGCAAGAGATAAGGGTGTTGGGGCCACTTGGCAATAGTGATCATAGCATGATCGCCTTTGATTTAACTAGTGGAGGAGGGATAGTAAGGAAATCCACAGTACTACCTTTTAACTTTTAAAAGGGAGACTATGATAAAATGAGGAAAATAGTTAAGAAAAAACTAAAAAGAGCAGTTGCAAAGGCTAAAGACTTACATCAAGCTTGGGTGTTGTTGAAAAATACTATCTTCGAAGCCCAAACCAGCTGTATTCCACGCTTTAAGAAAAGTGGAAGGAAGTCCAAAAAACTGCCAGCACGGTTTAAAGGTGAGGCCAGAGAGGCTGTTGTTGCCAAAAAAGCATCTTTCAGGAAATGGAAAAAAGAGCCAAACAAAACCTGGAAACAGCACAAGCACTGCCAAGTTAAATGCAAGGCATTGATAAGGCAGGCAAAGGGAGAATTTGAGAAGAAGCTTACTGTGGAAGCAAAAACATGAAAGAAAGACTTTTTCAAGTACATCCGTAACAAAAAAACCTGTGAGAGAGTCAGTTGGTCCATTAGATGATAGAGGGGTTAAAGGGGCACTAAGAGGCGACAAGGCGATAGCGGAGAGACTGAATGAATTCTTTGCTTCGGTCTTTACTGAGGAAGATGTAGGGATGTTACCCATGACTGAAGTGGTATTTAAAGGTGCGGAAGAATTTAAGGAAATATCAATACATCGGGAAGATGTATTACAACTATTAGAAAAACTTAAGAGTAGCAAATCACCTGGGCCAGATGGTATACATCCAAGGGTGTTGAAAGAACTGAAATATGAGATTGCAGACCTGCTATTAGTAATCTGTGAACTATCATTAAAATCATCTCTAATACCTGAAGATTGGAGGATCGCCAATGTAACACCAATTTTTAAAAAGGTTTCCAGGGGTGATCCGGGAAACTACAGACTGGTAAGCCTGACGTCAGTGCCGGGAAAAATGGTAGAAACCATCATAAAGAATAAAATTACTCAGCATGTCATGGCCTAATGGGTCTACTAACATATATCTAAATTCACTCCTATCATGGCCTAATGGGTGACAGCCAACATGACTTTAGACAAGGAAGATCTTGTCTTACTAATCTGTTATGTTTTTTTGAAGGTGTGAAGAAACAGGTGGACAAAGGTGCGTCGGTTTATATAGTGTATCTGGACCTTCAGAAAGCCTTTGACAAGGTCCCTCATCAGAGACTTTTGGCAAAACTAAAGGGTCATGGGATAGGAGGCAGTGTACTACTGTGGATCAGGAACTGGTTAAAAGATAGAAAGCAGAGGGTAGGGCTAAATGGCCAATTTTCCCAATGGAGAAAGGTGAATAGTGGTGTACCCCAGGGATCTGTGCTGGGTCCGCTGCTTTTTGGCATATTCATAAATGACATGGAAAGTGGAATAACGAGTGAGGTTATCAAATTTGCAGATGACACAAAACTATTTAAAGTTGTTAAAACCCAAGAGGATTGTGGAAAATTGCAAGAGGATCTTGATAAATTGGAAGACTGGGCATCAAAATGGCAGAAGAAATTTAATGTGAACAAGTGCAGTTATGCACCTAGGGAAGAACAACCCAAACTATGGTTACATGATGCAAGATTCCACATTAGGAACCACCACCCAGGAAAAAGATTTAGGCGTCATTGTGGATAACATGTTAAAACCCTCGACCCAGTGTGCAGCGGCGGCCAAGAGAGCAAATAGAATGCTAGGTATCATAAGGAAAGGAATGGAAAAATAAAACAAAAGATATTATAATGCCTCTATATCGTTCCATGGTGAGACCGCACCTTGAATATTGTGTGCAATTCTGGTCGCCATTTCTTAAAAAGGATATAGCGTTATTAGAAAAGGTTCAGAGAAGGGCCACCAAAATGGTAATGGGGATGGAAGGATACTCCTATGAAGAAAGGCTAAAAAGGTTAGGGCTCTTTAAACTGGAAAAGAGACAGCTGAGGGGAGATATGATAGAAGTCTATAAATTAATGAACGGAGTGCAACAGGTAAACGTAGATCGATTGTTTACATTATCAGAATATAGAAAGACTAGGGGACATGCAATGAAGCTACAGGGTAAATTATTTAAGACTAATAAAAGAAAATATTTTTTCCCTCAACGTGTAATCAAACTCTGGAATTTGTTACCGGAGGATGTAGTAAAGGCTGTTAGTGTAGCTGGGTTTAAAAAAGGTTTGGACAAGTTCCTGGAGGAAAGGTCCATAAATCATTATTAAGAAGGGACCCAGGATATCAATGCTTGACCCAATACAAGCATTGTGGAACCTGTGTCTTTTGGGGAAACTGCTAGGTACGTATGACCTAGATCGGCCACTGTTGGAAACAGGATACTGGGCTTGATGGACCTTGGTCTGACCCAGTATGGCATATCTTATGTTCTTATGTTATGTTCTTATTTTTATACCTGATAGAAGATGGGTTGCTGTATTCTGACCCCTGTGCAGAGCCTTGATGGATAACATGGAAAGACCTAAATATACCCTAATTACAGTAATCTAGAAGCAATAGCACCAGCTGCTGTTCTACAGTATGAAAACTGCCCACCACAGGAAAATATTGTAATCCAAGCAGGCAGAGTTTAAAAAACAGACACTGTCATCAGTTTTATATCAGATTTAAATGTCAAAGCAGAATCCAGCGTAACACTCAAATATTGAATATCTTGACTTAATTTAATTTGCAACCCTCCTAAGCTTTGTAATTGGGCAAATGTGTGCAAGACCATCAGTCTTGTCTTTGCTATTTTCAGGGTTAGCTCACTGTTGGCAAGTCACAATGAACTCTGTGTAAAACGGTATCCTCCGGTTTGGCAGATGTGGTAGAGGCTCTGACTTGCCATAGTACAAATGACATGAAATCGTTTACATACATCTTATATACAACTCACAAAGAGTAGATGAATAAAGATTAAAAAGCTGAGTCTGTAGAAGAGGGAAGGGCAACTGTCTGCCTACTGTCACGAAAATAGGAAGTGGGCCACTTTAACGCCATCGTCTAAATCAGGTTCAGCCCTTGAGAACTGCAAATGAGTGAGATTTTCAGGATAACCCTAATAGGGTATGTAAATCTCTCTCATGCATATTCATTACAGCAATCCTGAAAATCTGGCCTATTTGTGATCCTCAAGGACTGAACTTGGACAAGTCTGGTTTAAATCTAAGTTTTCCATTTACTGCATTAACAAAGCATGTGCCACTTGGGACTATCAGAAGCTAAAATCAAGCATCACACACACCCATTATTGAGCTGGAAATCCTAAAATCCTTTTTTTTGTTGTTTTTATATCAACAATCCAAAGCTGAGCTATACACACAGAGGTCCAATACGATTGTTTATTTATGCTAAACATTTCACTAGTTTTATAGAAAACAAGCAAGCATGAACATTTTTCGACTGTGTTAGACCCCTCACCCACCAAAGTACGTATTTCATTATAAGAACATATTTTCCTTTCATTGATTAAAGCCTCTTCATTTACAATAGTAAGGCTTGGGGGATAGCTATGTACTTTTATTGAAAATGTAATAGGAAATGACAAAGACTTCCCCTTCGTGTCTCCCATGCCCTTGGGTCCTCCCCCCCCCCCCTTTAAACTTACCCTATCCCCAAGTTCCAAATGGGGTAGGAATGATGCGGAGTTGCTCTTACCACGTTTGGCACTTTGAATCAGGTACGCTTGGGGAGAAGGCCCAAAGAGTGTGGAAGGGATAGAGTAGACGTCCAGGGAAGCGTATGAAAAATTTGCTGTCTGGTTTTAATCATTGGGTGACAGTTTTTAGTGCATGCTGTTATATAATAGTACACAGTGAAAATAAAACAAAATGAAACATTTCCTAAAATGATCCCCCTGCCCGCTCACTCCTACTTCAGGAAGGCCCAAATAGCTGCAAGAAGACCTGCCTTGGAAACGAGAAGAATGGTCCATGCTCAGGTCCTGATTTAGCTCCCATATACCTTAGGTATGATAGTGGGATCCGTTTCAGAAGTTATGAGAGTGGTGAGAAGGGGCTACCCCTCAAATTGTGGGATTGGAGAGAAGCGTGAAGTTCTTCCAGAAATGCATGATCATTAAATGGACTGCTCCTCTTTCTTCCAGGCAACTCTCTCTTTCTACATACACGCCTCCCCTCCCAACTCCAAACACACACAATGCCCTCTGCCTAATGGTGTATCCATTACTGTCTACCCTCCATCAATCTTGGCAGGGGTGGCTCAAAGCAATCTGCTGCCTGAGGCGAAGAATGAGATGGTCCCGTCCCCCCCCCCCTTAGAGGGGGGCGGGGCTTTTTCAGAACTCCAGTCGAGGACTGAAGCAAACCAAAAAGCCAATTAGATTATATGAAGGAAATGCAAGATGTTTGCACACAGGGCCGTATTGAGCTGCAATCGCGCCCTGTGCGACTTGCAGCTTGGGTGCATGCCCCCCTCTCCCCCCCATACCTCTGTCCAGCGCTGCCTGCTCTTTCCCTGCTGCTGCCGCCCTCTGTTTTTTTTCATGGCAGCGCTGGCAGCAGGGAAAGAGCAGGCAGTGCTGGACAGAGGTATGGGGGGAGGAGGAGGGGGGCATGCGCCCGATCTGAAAGGCAGCGGCACTTTAAGCATCTGTCCTTCCCTGCTCTGACATTGCGTCGGAGGAGGGAGGGACCAGACTTCCTAAAAATGCTGCAAAAAGGCTTGGGAGGCGCATTTCGGCTTCCTGCTATTGTCCTGAAAGCGGCAGAAGGGCAACAGCAGACAGCTGAAATGTGCCCCCCAAGCCTTTGCGCCCTGTGCGGCTGCACCGCTTGCACAGGGCTAGGTACGGTTCTGTTTGCACACCAAGGAACTAAAAGACAGCAAGAACCAACAGCACAGTTTATAAAACTTGATTATAACTCATTTTTATTTTGTTGTTATGAACTGCGTTATGGTTCTTGCTTTTTCTTTTTCAACATATATTTTGCATCCACAGTAGGTGCAGAGCACAACCAGGACATTCACCCACAGAACTCAATATCTTTAAAAAAAATCTGATTCTGATCATCTCACTAACAACAACCACCACCACTATTCTCCAGTACTAGACATATTGTGAACTAATAGAAAACCCTATAACAAAGAGCAAACCTACCATACCATATCAGCACAAACTTCCAAAACTCATATAAGGAGCCCATCCAAAAAGGCGTCACTGTAAATACTACAGTGGGCCCTGGAACATCCATACACCTATCTGAAAAGCTGGAACAGTCAAATTACTACAGTACAGTATAGACTTTATGTATAAACTCCATGTTAACAGAACACCTGACCTCATTCACACACTCACAACATCGACCCTCACCAAGTACAGAATAAGTAACCATAATCTAAAGTAAAAATAAAAATAGGTAGACAAAATTTAAACTGAAACCCCAAGAAGCCAGACTCCGCATGCAGTGCAACATCCGATAAGTAAGAGATGCAGTTCCTCAATACTGTGTAAAATATAAAGATAGCACAAAGTCCAGTCACTAAAATGAAATAAAATTATTTTTTCTACCTTTGTTGTCTGACCATTTTATTCTCTGATTATGCTGGTCCCGATCTGAGGCTTCTGCTTTCCTGTCTTCTCTTAGCTCTCTTTCTGTGGTCTATGGTCCATCTGTCATTTCCTCTCTCTTCTTTTGTTTTTTATTTTATTTATTTGTTTGGTTGGTTTTTTTTAATACCGCGCTCTTCAGAATCAGTGCGGTTTACATGTATACTAACAGGTACTTTTTATTCCCTTGTCCCCGAAGGGCTCACAATCTAAGTGTACCTGAGGCAATGGAGGGTTAAGTGGCTTGCCCAAGGCCACAAGGAGTAGCCATGGGACTAGAGACTCCAGTCCCTCTGGCCTGAGGTTGCTTGTCCCCATGCGGGAATTGAACCCCTGGCCCTCTGGCCTGAGGTAACCTGTCCCAACCACTGAGCCACTCCTCCCTTCACTTCTTTCCATCAGCCTATTTCCAGTCCCCGTAACCCTTCCCAGTATCAGCCCCTTTCCAGTCCTCCCTCCTGGTACCTTATAATGTCAACTTGCATTCCCATGACTGCCACTGGTGTCCATTCCCTTCCAGTCTCCCTCCTTCCCCACTGTCCAGCTCCTTCTAGTCCAAATACCATGGCAGCCCCTCTCAGCATCCACTCCCTTCCAGTCCCATTCTTCCATCCCCTCACATCAGCCCATTTGTAGCCCTAGCCCCCAGTTTTCTTCCAAGGCCAGCAGCTCTATCCTCCCCTCCCCACCATCAGCCCATTTCCAGCTGAAGCCCCCCCCAATCAGCTCACTTCCAGTGTTAGTCCCCTCTCAACCTCATTACCAGTGCTAGCCTCCCCTAATCAGCCCATTACCAGTCCTACCCCCCCATCAGCCCATTACCAGTCCTAGCCCCCTCTAATCAAGCCCATTTCCAGTCCTAGCCTCCCCGATCAGCTCATTTCCAATGCTAGCCCCCTCAGTCCATTACCAGTCCTACCCCCCCCTCAGCCCATTACCAGTGCTAGCCCCTCTAATCAGCCCATTATCAGTCCCAACCACCCTTGATCAGTTCATTCCCAGTCCTAGCCTTCCCTAATCAACCCTTATAAATGCACGATTGATCCGTAACAAATGGCCAGCTGTGGCCGACCTGGTGTCCACCCACGACCTGGACATCCTACTCATCACTGAGACATGGCTATCCACGTCAGACGCCATCATCTTGCACCAATTTGTCCCCCCCAACTTTACCATCCACCCCTCTACAGGGCCGACAGAAGAGGTGGAGGAGCACTCATCCTAACGAAGATGGAACTACAATTCTCCAGGACCAAGCAGGAAGTCAGTCCTCACATATGGGCAGGGGCGGCCCAAGGGGGGTGCGGGGCCATGTGCGGAGACTCGGTGCGGGGCCTCATTTGCATAAGTGGCATTATTTGCATAATGCTAACATTCATTAAGAGACATTTTTACTAAACGTTAGTGTGTGTATGGATAAAGACAGACTAAAAGATTTCTACATTACTATAATCCAGTGCCAACCGCCAGGCACATTAGGAACTACTACAAACACTGCCCATTTAGAACAAATAGCAAACCCGCCGTATCCTAACAGCACTACCAGGACTCACAAAGCACCATACCCTACCTATCAAAAGGCAACACTGCAAATATTAAACCAATACATTTCAGAGAACAACAATACATGACCTACTGGGGAAAGAGAACAAGTGGCAATGTCAAATAGGAATTACATAAACAGAATACCTCAGCTCAGTTACACATGCAGAACATAGACCATCACCAAACAAGGAATCACAATTTAGAAACAGGAAGGCAATAATTAAACTGGGAACCCCAAAAGCCAAACTTGGAATGTACAACAACACTGTAGAAATAAAACTATAAATTAATTTCTTCTTGTACCAAACGAAGCGCAGACGTTAATGATGCACATTTCCCAGAGCTTTCATATTCCAGTTAATAAATTCAAAATAAAGAGATATCTTTCTACCTTTTGTGCATTTTTTTTCAGTTGCAATTGCTCCAGCCACTTTCTTCTGGTTTCTTCATGTTTTCTGCTAACTCTCCATCATCTGCTGTCCATTTGTCCTTTCTTCTCACTTCTAGTTTTTTTTCCATTCTCTCTCTCTACATCTGCTTTAACATACTAATCTTTCTCCTTTTGCTCTTTCCTCATTCCTATTTCATCCACTCAAATTTTACCCCTCCATCCTCAATCCCCACTTACTCTCCCAATACCCGGCTAAGTGTAGATTTTTTATCCCTCCCACACAAAATATTTCCCCTCTCCATTTTACTCTCCCAGCCCCATCCCATTCTAATCCTCCCCCAACATCAGCTCCCTTCTAGTTCCAGCCTCACCCAGCATCCATTCCCTTCTAGTCCCTGCATCAGCCCATTTCCAGTCCTAGCCCCCCATCAGCCCATTTCCAGTCCTAGCAACCCCCCAACCCAATACCAGTCCTAGCCCCCCCATCAACCCACTTCCAGTCCTAACCCCCCCATCAGCCCATTTCCAGTCAGCCCCCCATAGCCCATTGCCAGTCCTAACCCCCCCCATCAGCCCACAGCCCATTACCAGTCCTAACCCCATCAGCCCACCTCAAGTCCTAACCCCTCCCCATCAGCCCATTTCCAGTCCTAGCCCCCCATAGCCCATTACCAGTCCTAGCCCCCCCATAGCCCATTACCAGTCCTAACCCCATCATCCCACCTCCTGTCTTAATCCCCCCAGCCCATTTCCAGTCCTAGCAACCCCCCCAACCCATTACCAGTCCTAGCCCCCCATAGCCCACTCCCAGTCCTAATCCCACCAGCCCATTTCCAGTCCTAATCCCCATCACCCAATTTTCAGTTTAAGCCCCCCATACCCCATTACCAGTCCTAACCTCCCCATCAGCCCACTCCCAGTCCTAATCCCACCAGCCCATTTCCAGTCCTAATCCCCATCACCCAATTTTTAGCTTAAGCCCCCCATAGCCCATTACCAGTCCTAACCTCCCCATCAACCCACTTTCAATCCTAATCCCATCAGCCCATATACAGACTTAGCTCCCCCAAAGCCCATCACCACTCCTAGCCTCCCCCCAGCCCCCCCATAGCCCATCACCACTCCTAGCCCCCCCAGCCCCCCCATAGCCCATCACCACTCCTAGCCCCAGAGCCCCCCATAGCCCATCACCACTCCTAGCCCCCCCAGCCCCCCATCACCACTCCTAGCCCCCCCAAAGCCCATCACCACTCCTAGCCCCCCCAGTCCCCCCATAGCCCATCACCACTCCTAACCCCCCCCCCAGCCCATCACCACTCCTAATCCCCCCCAGCACAGCCCAGCCTAGCCCAGGGAAAATGTTTTTAAAAAAAGAAGCTGTCTTCTCCGGCTGCCGGGGCCGCCGCAGCAGAATTGAATGTGCCGCGGGGCCCCCCTGCCCAGCAGAGCCTGCCCTCCCCTTTATCACCTCTGTCTTCGCAGCTTCAGTCAAACACGCCGGCTTTCAGAGCGTGAAAGGACTAGTTTCCCTTTCGCGGCTCTGTTAAGCCCGCGGGGGCTGATGGGAACTTCCCATCAGCCCCCGCGGGCTTAACAGAGCAGCGAGGGAGAAACTCTCCTCTCGCGCTCTGAAAGCCGGCGCGTTTGACTGAAGCTGCGAAGACAGAGGTGATAAAGGGGAGGGCAGGCTCTGCTGGGCAGGGGGGGCCCCGCGGCACACTCGATTCTGCCGCGGCGGCCCCGGCAGCCGGAGAAGACAACTTTTTTTTTCTTTTTAAAATTTTACTTTAGGATCAGAATGTTTTTTACGCGGGGCCCTGTGCAAAAAACATTCTCGCTCAATGGACGGGCCGGCCCTGCATATGGGTGACGTCGGCGCCGACGGAGCCCCCGTGCGGAGCATTTCCCCAGCTTTCAAAGAAAGCCTTTGGGAATTGCAGCACGCATGCGCGGTCCCCTTCCCGCCCAAGGGTGCCATCTTGCTCAGTCTTCTTTTTTCCGCGGAGCCCGACGGACGTAGTTCGTTTTTCGCCTAGGAAAAAGTTGATTTCCCTGTTTTTTCTTCTTCTCCTTCGGTTCGACACCAGATCCTTTTCCCGCCTGGGCCCGATACGCCGGTATTGAGCCCACTCTCTCTTTTTCGGTTTTTGTCCTTTGTGACTAGCGTTCGCGCCATTTTTCTTTTTTCACTGGCAGCCCTGTCTTTTGACCTCGCAGGGGCCTTTTTTCCCCCGATGGCTGCCAGCGGGTTTAAAAAGTGTGATTGGTGTAAGAAACTTATGTCTCTTACCGACACACATGACTGCTGCCTCGGACCCGATCATGACCCGATGATCTGTGGTCCATGTGTCAAAATGTCCTCGAAGGCGCTGAGGAGTCGGCAGCACCAGAAGGATAGGATCTTCTCTGACTCCGCGTCCGGACGGGCCCGGACCTCGTCAGAGGCCTCGACGTCTCAGGACTCCGGTCCCAAGCAGCGTCAGGGTTCCTCTGAGCGGGGGTCTCCTTCGCAGGAACAGCACAGGAAGAAGATGCACTCCTTGGTGCCTCCCGGCCGGGAGGCCCGGAACCTGGATGCCCTCGGTAAGAAGTGCTTCCAGGGCTCTATGCTTGCTTGCCGTGTCCAGACATACCAGCTCTACATGGGCTTGTATCTCCGAGACCTGGCAAAGGAGATTGCCGGGTTCTCTGCTGGTCTCTCCGAGGAACCTTTGCAGAGGTTCCAGGCCTTGTCCACTGGTATTCAGGAGTGCTCGAAGTTTATCTCTCGAGCAGCCTACGATGGCTTCGAGGCTTCGGCCCGAGTAGCCGGGGCCGGCATCGGTGCCCGCCGACAGGCTTGGCTACAGTCATCCGACCTCGAGCCATGGGTACAGGACAAGTTGGTCGATGTCCCCTGCCGAGGTGAAAACCTCTTTGGCAAGCCCATGGCTGAGAAGGCTGAAGAACTCGAGACCGAGACTCTGACCCAGACTAGGCTCTCCAGAAAAACCTCTGCCCCTTCTCAGAAAAAGAAGGGCTCGGGAAAAAAGACCTTTTACCCGAGGAAGTCATCTGCCTATAAACAATACCCTCATTATCAGGCCTCTGCAGCTCCCCAACAGGGTCAGCAGGCCAAGGGGCAGGGTCATGGGCCCCGTAGGCAGAAGGCCCCCAAGCCACCAACACCGGCCCCTGCTCAGCAGGGTGGGGGTTTTTGACTCAGAAGGCATAGCCTCTTCTCCTCAGCTGGCTCACATCAGCACAGGAGGCCGGCTGGCCCACTTTGCCCACAGGTGGTCAGCCGTCACATCAGATACCTGGGTGCTCCATATAGTCCACAAGGGCTATCTTCTCCATTTTCACCAGGTACCTCCCTCCTATTTTCCAGGGGAGCCTCCAAGACCCCCTCTGCACAGGGACCTACTCCTTCAGGAGTTAGAAAGTCTGCTAAAGGAACAGGCTGTGGAACCGGTGCCCCACCACCTGAGAGGTCACAGCTTTTATTCCAGGTACTTTCTGGTACCAGAAAGAACAGGAGGCCTCAGACCCATCCTAGACTTGCGCAACCTCAACAAGTTCCTGGAGAGGGAAAAGTTCAATATGCTTACCCTTGGAATCCTGCTGCCCTACCTCCAGCAGGGAGATTGGCTATGCTCCTTAGATCTAAAGGATGCTTATACTCACATCCTTATTCATCCAGACCACAGACAATATCTCAGATTTGTTGTAGGGGGAAACCACTACCAGTACAGAGTACTACCCTTTGGCCTAACCTCCGCTCCCAGGGTGTTCACCAAGTGCCTGGCAGTGGTGGCGGCCTACCTGAGGCTTCAAGGTCTTTTTGTGTTTCCATACCTGGACGAGTGGCTCATAAGGGGCCAGTCTTCCCAGGAGGCCAGTCAAGCCACCCTTCGCACTGTGGCTCTGCTTCAGCACTTGGGGTTTGTCATAAACTTCGCAAAGTCCACTTTGCTCCCATCCCAGAACTTAGAATTTATAGGAGCAAGGCTAGACACTCTTCAGGCGAAGGCTTTTCTGCCAGTGGACAGAGCCCACAGGTTGATGGATCTAGCCAGGCAGTTTCACAGCAATTCCCTGGTCTCCGCCAGGCAATTCCTGAGACTTCTCAGCCATATGGCTTCCACGGTTCATGTAACCCCCAATGCCTGCCTGCACATGCGGCCTGCTCAGTGGAGCCTTTGAACTCAGTGGCATCAAGCCAAAGGGAGCCTTGCAGACTCAGTAAGAATATCCACCCTGCTTGTCTCCTCTCTACAATGGTGGCTTCATCTTCCGAATCTGGTACTCGGAGTGGGTTTTCAATCCCCTCCGCATTCTCAAGTGCTGACGACAGATGCTTCTCTTCTAGGTTGGGGAGCACATTGCCAAGGGGCATGTACTCAGGGTCTCTGGACCCCTTGGGAGGCTGCTCAGCAGATAAACTTCCTGGAGCTAAGGGCAATACGCCTAGCTCTGAGAGCCTTCTCCCACCTCACATCTCACCAGTCTGTACTGGTCCAGACGGACAATCAAGTTGCCATGTTCTACGTGAACAAACAAGGAGGCACAGGCTCCTTCCTTCTCTGTCAGGAGGCACAATGGCTGTGCTCTTGGGCAGTCAATCACAGAATCCTCCTCAAGGCTGTCTATCTCCCAAGTCAAGAAAATTACCTGGCGGACAGACTGAGCAGGATCCTGCAACCACACGAATGGAGATTGAATCCGTTGGTGGTTCAGCAGATCTTTCTCAGGTGGGGCCTCCCCACCATGGATCTTTTCGCCAGTCCTCTGAACCGGCAACTCCCGAGATTCTGTTCCAGACAACCGCATCCTCTCAGAGTAGCAGCGGATGCGTTTCTGATTCCGTGGTCCCAAGGCCTACTGTATGCGTTTCCTCCCACGCCACTAGTGTCCCGAACACTATTCAAAGTCCTCAAGGATGGGGCCTCCATGATTCTGATAGCCCCCAGGTGGCTGAGGCAAATGGTTCCCACTTCTGCTGCAACTGGCAGTGGACACTCCTCTTCCTCTGGGGATTCAACCCGATCTCCTGTCTCAGGAACAGAGATCTCTCTTGCACCCCAACCTCCAGTCCCTTCATCTGATGGCCTGGCTGCTGAAAGGGTAGTCCTGGCTCCCCTGCTACTGCCTAGAGAGGTGGAAGACATAGTCTTAGCCTCTAGACGGCCCTCCACCAGGAAATCCTACGCTCTTAAGTGGCGTAGATTCTCCGCATGGTGTGCTCAGCACAGCGAGAATCCCTTCTCGTGCTTGGTAGCGGTAGTATTGCAATATTTGCTTTACCTCTCCAATCTAGGCCTTAAGTCCAACTCTGTCAGGGTTCACCTCAGTGCTCTCTCAGTGCACCACTCGCCGGTGGACGGGCGGCCTCTTTCCAACCACCCTTTAGTGGCTCGTTTCCTCAGAGGCCTCCTCCTGCTTAAGCCTCCTTTACGTCCACCAGCCCCTGAGTGGGATGTGAATGTGGTCTTACAGCGGATTACTTGTCCGCCATTTGAACCTATGGCTACCTGCCCTCTCCGTTTTCTCTCCTGGAAAACCTTGTTTCTGGTAGCTCTTACCTCTGCTAGGCGAGTAAGTGAACTTCAGGCACTAGTGTCTGATCCCCCTTACACTAGGTTCTACCGGAATAGGGTAGTCTTACGGACTCAACCAAAGTTTCTCCCTAAGGTTGTCTCCCCTTTTCACCTCAATCAGGAGGTGGTTCTTCCGACCTTCTTTCCCAGGCCGCATGCCAACCGGGCTGAGATGGCCCTGCATACCCTGGACTGTAGGAGGGCATTATCCTTCTACCTTGCCCGTACGCGGGAGCATCGGAGGGCTGTTCAGCTCTTCGTTTCTTTTGACCCCAATAAGTTGGGGTTACCTGTCTCCAATCGTACTTTGTCCATATGGGTCGCTGA
This sequence comes from Ichthyophis bannanicus, assembly GCA_033557465.1. Classification (NCBI taxonomy): domain Eukaryota; kingdom Metazoa; phylum Chordata; class Amphibia; order Gymnophiona; family Ichthyophiidae; genus Ichthyophis; species Ichthyophis bannanicus. Next base: position 351,000,588 of record CM066039.1, on the reverse strand, counting down.
CTGTATCGCCTGGGCTTATGGGGCAGCCGGCCTCTCATTGGAGGGTCGAGTCACAGCTCATCGTGTCAGGGCAAAGGCTGCGTCAGTGGCTCATCTCCGCTCTGTTCCGTTGGCAGACATCTGCCGGGCCGCTACTTGGTCTTCAAGCCAGACTTTTGCGGCCCATTACTGCCTTGAGAGGGAGTCCCGCAGGGACAGTGCTTTCGGACAGACAGTACTCCATAATCTCTTTGGGGTTTAGGCAACTCCTACCCTCCGGCCCTGGTGTTGGGCTACCGGTCAGGGGTGTTCTCAGAGAAGATTCCTTCCTTACGTACTGACGAGCTAGAGGGAGCTCATTTTTTCAGCTTGAGGTCTCCGGTAGCCTAGTTGGGGAGTCCCATATGTGAGGACTGACTTCCTGCTTGGTCCTGGAGAAAGAGTAGTTACTCACCTGTAACAGGTGTTCTCCAGGAGCAGCAGGAATCAGTCCTCACAACCCTCCCTCCTCCCCTTGGAGTTGCAGTCCTATGATTTATTTTTGCTAACTTTTTTGCTGTCTTTTAGCTATGTCATCAGACTGAGGAAGATGGCACCCTTCTTTGAAAGCTGGGGAAATGCTCCGCACGGGGGCTCCATCGGCGCCGACGTCACCCATATGTGAGGACTGATTCCTGCTGCTCCTGGAGAACACCTGTTACAGGTGAGTAACTACTCTTTCCAGCTAACCACCGCCAGCAGCACTATGAACCTGGACTCCATCACCATATCGAATAAACACAGCAATATCAGTTTGTTTTATAGGGCTCCATCCCCTTCCCCAGATGACTTATCCACAATTATAGACATCGCCGGTAACCCACAGAACCCTCGTGCTTCAAACTGGGTGATGGGAGATTTCAACCTTCCAGCTCTCCAAGACACTCACTCCAACGCCTTCATCGAGGCCATTAATGAGTTAGGATATACCCAACTGGTCAACGCCCCTACTCACGTAAAAGGAAACAAACTGGACCTTATCTTCGCCCCACAATCTGTCATCGACCCCGTGCACAAGCCTGATCTATCCATCAGCCCAGTACCATGGTCCAACCACAGCCTGATAAGGTTTCAGATACCATCACACCCCAACAAAAATAGAACCCAGGCCTCTAGCGAACCCACCAAAGCATCCTCAAGACGCTTCCGGCCTTTCAACAAAGAAGAAATCCTAGACAGAGCTCAGCCTCTCCAAACTCCCCAGCCCAGAGCCTTGACGACATGATCTCCATATGGAACGCAAGCCTGGATGCCGTAGTCAAACCGCCTCCTAATAAGCCGGCTGGAAGAAGAAAGAATGCGCCCTGGTTCTCCCTGGAGCTTCAGATGTTGCTGCAACTAGCAATGAATGCAGCCACTAGAATCCTGCACGGAGCCTCCAGGAGGGAACACATAACCCCAATTATGAAACACCTGCATTGGCTCCCGGTCCACTGCAGGATTTCCTTTAAGGTTCTAATGATGACCTACAAGGCCATCCACAAATGCTCCTCCACCTCACTCACAGATCTCATACAGACCACCCACCTCAACAGAGTAAGGAGATCAACCGCTCTCAATACCCTGAAATTCCCGAGGGCAATCACAAAATGCTCACAAGCGGCTAGGAGCAGAGCATTCGCATTATTTTATTATTTATTATTATTTATTTTATTTATTAACATTTTTTATATACCGCACTGTTCGTTATCAGCGCGGTTTACATGGAACAAGAAACCTCAGACAAGTTACATTTATCTGGTCATTACAGTTAACAGGAAAATCAACTTGGATAACAGGAGCAGCTATTTACAAAACAACTATTTACATAACAGTGTCATAGTGTCTTAAAAGCGTACTGTTAATCTGGTGAAGTAGTGTAATGTGCTGTTGAGACAGGAAAGTTTATGTGGTTGGAATGTAGTTATTGATATTTGGGTGTGATTGTGTTTCTTTGTTCCCTGGGAAGTATTTGAGGAAAAGGTGATGTTTCAGGGCCTTCCTGAACTGGCTGAGATCAGAGATGGCCCTAATGTGTGATGGAAGGGTGTTCCAAAGTTTTGGGGCACATAGACTGAAGTCTCTGCTCGATGTTGTAGAGTTGTATTTTATGACTTCCTTTGGTACGATTGGTTGTATCATCTCCGATAATGATGTGGAGGTGAGACCTTTGTATGCTTTAAAGGCCAGGAGCAGTGTCTTGAAAGTGATTCTCGCTTGAATAGGAAGCCAGTGTAGTTGTTTTAGAAGGGGTGTTACATGGTCTCTTTTGGATACTCCAAAAAGTACTCTCACTGCACTGTTCAAGGCGAGTTGAAGAGGATTTAAGGTAGATTGAGGAAGCCCTTGTAGTATGGAGTTTGCGAAATCGAAATGGGGAATGATTAGAGCCTGGTAAACAGTACGGAAATCATCTGGATCAATCAGTTGGCGAAGATGTCTGAGGGAGCGGATCTTGAAGTAAATTGCTCTTATTGTGTTATATGTTCCCACATGCTGGAACGCCCTGCCACCTGCCATCCGGGCTGTCAATGACCTCCCCCAGTTTAGGAAGGCATTGAAGCACCATCTGTTCCTCCAGCACTACACCGAACCTGATGACATCCCGCAGTCAGCCACACCCGCGGTCCCAGGCAGGCACCCCTCATGCAGCTACACCGCAAGTCTACAACCCAGCCCGCTAGACCCGATCCCCCCGACGAGTAGAAGTATACCCCCAGACCCACCACTGTGTATACAGCCTAGCCAATGTGTAAATAGTTGAGCTGTCTTGTATCTTTTACATAGTTACCTGTTGAAACCTGTATATAATCCTCTGTTTACTGTAAGTCCAGTGCATGCTCGCCTGCACTGCACGATTAAGTTACCTGTAAACTGCACTGATTTTCAAAGAGCATGGTATATAAGAGACATTAAATAAAAAAATAAATAAAGCCATTACCAGTCCTAGCCCCCCCCCCCCGATCTGCCCATTATAATCCTAACCCGCACTGTCTCTCCCCTTTATCTAGTACTTTTCCTGTCTCTCCCTTTGTCCCCATCTCTCACCTTTGTCTAGTACTTGTCCCCTGTCTCCCCCTTTGTCCCCCATCTCTCACCTTTGTCTCTCTTGGTCTTCCTCCTATCCCCACTCCCTCCACCTGCACCTCTCATCCGGCGGTGGCGGCGGCACTCTGCTTGTTTTAATTTTAGATTTTGCTGCCTCTGCCTTCCTGCTGCGTTTTTTCCTCAAGAATGCTTGCAGCAAAAAAAAAAAAAAAAAAAGGTGGCGGGAAGGCAGAGGTAGGGCAGAGGCGGCAAAATCTAAAATTAAAACAACCAGAGTGTCACCGTCGCACAAATTAGCCTGTTGCTGATTTATTCGATGCCAGTTGTTCCTGCTGGATGAGAGGGAACCCTTGTCAGTTCCCTTCCAGCCTCCTCCCTCCATACATCCATTTCAACCCTCCCTCCATCCATGTCAGCCCCCTCCCTCCATCCATCCATCTATGTCAGCTCTCCCTCCATGTCAGCCCTCCCTCCATGTCTGCCCCCTCCCTCCCTTCCTCCATGCTCCAGCATTGTCCCGCCTCCAAAGGAAGTGGTAAACAACTTCCTTTGGGGGCAGGACAATGCTGCCCAGAGCCCGTCGAGAGACAGAAAGACTCTGCAATGGCTTCACCAGCACAGTCGTGGTTCCCTAAGAGGCAGGGAACCGCGGCTGCAGAAGGGAGTCAGTGAGTTTGCCGCTGCCGAGAAGCGGACTCAGCATCAGCAGCAACTTGTAAGCTTTTTTTTTTTTTTTTAGTTTTTTTTAAACTTGAAGGCGAAGTGAGGTGGCTGTTTTGGGGGCATTTGCCGCCCTCAAAACTTTGCCGCTTGAGGCAGTCGCCTCACTTCACCTCATTATACAGCTGCCCCTGAATCATGGGCATCATTTCGTCTATAATGCTGAAAAACACTGCACTGATTATATTACATAAAGGAGGTCTGTAAAGAATTAGAATTATGCTTCTTTGGAGTCAGGAGTGGTGCCAGCGAATTGGAGAAAGACTTATGTGATCTCTTTACACAAAAACAGAAGTAAGGATGGCATTGAGAACTACAGGCCGATTAGTCTAACCTCTGTGAATAGTAAATTATTGGAAAGGCTACCTGAAGAGGGGCAAATGGCCAATGTAATGCCAAGTTTTAAAAAGGATTCCAGGGGTGATCTGGGAAACTACAGGCTGGTGCGCCTGACATTAGTACTTGGCAAAACGGTAGAAACCATTATAAAGAACAAAATTACTGAACATGTAGACAGTCATGGTTTAACACGAGAAAGCCAACATGGCTTTAGCCAAGGAAGGTCTTGTCTTACTAATCTGTTATATTTTTTTGAAGGTGTGAATAAACAGATCGACAAAGGTAAGCTGGTCGATATAGTGTTTCTGGATTTTCAGAAAGCCTTTGACAAGGTCCCTCATGAGAGACTCTTGGCAAAGTTAAAAGTCATGGGATAGGAGGCAGTGAAGTATTGTGGATTAGGAACTGGTTTAAAGATAGAAAGCAGAGGGTAGGGCTGAATGGCCATTTCTCACAATAGAGAAAGGTGAATATCGGAGTACCTCAGGATTCTGTGCTGGGTTTGTTGCTTTTTAACATATTCGTAAATGACCTGGAAATGGAAATAATGAGTGAGATAGTCAAAGTTGGAGATGACACAAAATTATTCAAAGTTGTTAGAACCCATGAGGATTGTGAAAAATTGCAAGAGAACCTTGATAAATTGGAAGACTGGATGTTCAAATGGCAGATGAAATGTAATGTGGACAAGTGCAAAGTTATGCACCTAGGAAAGAACAACCCAAGCTATGCTTACACAATGCAAGGTTCCACATTAGGAACCACCACCCAGGAAAAAGATTTAGGCATCATTGTGGATAACACGTTGAATCCCTCTGTCCAGTGTGCAGCAGCAGCCAAGAAAGCAAATAGTATGCTAGGAATCATAAGGAAAGGAACAGAGAATAAACCAAAGGATATTATAATGCCTCTGTATCGTTCCATGGTGCAACTGCACCTTAAATATTCTGTGCAATTATGGTTGCCGTGTCTTAAAAAGGATATAGTGGAATTAGAAAAGATACAGAGAAGAGCTAACAAAATGGTAAAGGGGATGGAAGGATAGAGGAGAGGCTTAAAAGGTTATGGCTTTTCAACTGGAAAAGAGACGGCCAAGGGGAGACAGGATAGAGGTCTATAAATTAATGAATGGAGTGGAATGGGTAAAGGTAGATTGATTCTTTATGCCATCAAAAAGTAGAAAGACTAGGGGACATGCAATGAAGCTACAGTATAACCTTTTTACGACTAAAAAGAGACATTTTTTTCACTCAACGCATAATCAGACTCTGGAATTTGTTACCAGAGGATGTAGTAAAAACTGTTAGAGTAGCTGAGTTTAAAAAGGTTTGGACAAGTTCCTGGAGGAAAGGTCTATAAAACATTATTAAAGAGAATCAGATTATTCACTGCTTACATTATGGAACCTGTGTATCTTTTGGGAAATCACTAGGTATTTGTGACCTGGATTGGAAACAGGATATGGTCTTGATGGACCTTGGTCTGACCCACTATGGCGGTTCTTATGTTCTTGTGATCTTAAAAGAGAGAATTGTGAGGTTTCTGAAGTCCAGCGGATTACTGGATCTGAGGCAGCATGGATACACCAGAGGCAGGCCTTGTCAGACAAATCTGATTGATTTCTTTGATTGGGTGACCAGGGAGTTGGACCGAGAGAGAGCCCTAGGTGTGATGTTCTTAGATTTCAGTAAAGCCTTTGACACTGTTCTGCACAGGCAACTTATAAACATTTGAGCACCCTAGGGATGGATCCTAAAGTTACTGATTGAGTTATAAAATGGTTGGGTAAGAGGTGACAAAGGGTACAAGGGTACAGGTAAATGGAGCTTACTCTGAGGAGGAGGTGGTTACCAGTGGTGTGCCACAGGGATCTGTCTTTGGTCCAATACTTTTTAACATCTTTGTTAGTGATACTGCCGAAGGGCTGTTGGGTAAGGTTTGCTTATTTGTGGATTATTCCAAAATCTGCAATAGAGTAGACTTCCAGGAAGGAGTAGATAACATGAGGAGGGATCTAGCTAAGCTTGAAGAATGGTCTAGAATTTGGCTGCTCAAATTTAATGCTAAAGGAGTGGAGGAGTAGCCTAGTGGTTGGGGCAAGGTACTTCAGGCCGGAAGGTCGGGGGTTCAAATCCCACTAGAGGACAGCAACCTTGGGCCGGAAGGACTGGGGTTTCTAGTCCCACAGGTGCTCCTTATGGTCTTGGGCAAGCCACTTAACCCTCCATAGCCCATGTTCCCTGTAAAATAGTTATCTCCAAGTTATAATACCCTGTTCAATGTAATTTCAGTTTGTTCAATGTAAAACGCACTGATGCAGAATAGTGCGGTATATAAGAGAATGTATGTAAATGTAAATGTAAAAATGTAAAAAAATGCAGGGTCATGCATTTGGGCTGCAAAAATCCAAAGGAGTGGTACAGTGTAGGGAATGAGAAACCTCTGTCCATAAAAGAAGAGTGGGACCTATGTGTAATTGTATCAGACTATCTTAAAGTAGCTAAACAGGTAGAAAAGGTGACTGAGAGCCAGGAGGATGCTTGGGTGTATAGGGAGAGGAATGGCCAGCAGAAAAAAGGATGCGATAGTGCCTCTGTATAAGTCTCTGGTGCAATCTCATTTGGAATATTGTGTGCAATTCTGGAGACGCACCTTCAAAACGATAGAAGCTGGTTGGAGTCGGTGCAGAGGGTGGCTAATAAAATGTGGTTAGTGGTTTCATTATGAAGCATATGAGGACAGACTTAAAGATTTTAATATGTATACTTTAGAAGAAAGGTGGGATAGGGGACATATGATAGAGATGTTTAAATACCTCCATGGCATGAATACACAGGAGGAGAGTCTCATCTGATTGAAAGAAAGCTCTGCTACGAGGCGACATAAGATGAGGGTGAAAGGGGATAGACTCAGGAGTAATATGTAGAAATATTTCTTTACGGAAAGAGTGGTAGATGAGTGGAATAGTCTCCCAGTTGAAGTGGAAGATACGAGGACAGTATCTGAATTCAAAAACATCATGGGACAAACCCAGAGGATCTCTAAAGTTAAAAAGGGGACTATTGTAGTTGATATGGATGGTCAGACTAGATGGGCCATGTAGTCTTTTTCTGCCATCATGCTTCTATGTGTTTTTGCTTCTGCAGGGAGGGGGGATTGGGGGGTGAAGAGAAGAATAGAGGTGCAAACTGGCTTTTATATTATTCAGTCTTTCTCAGATTCACCACAATGTAAGAAACACATTCAGACCATGCCATGTGATTTCAATTACCTCAGCATTGACTGGGTCAGTGTCACGGCAGGACATGCGAGGGAGATAAAGTTTCTAGATGAAATAAATGACTGCTTCTTGGAGTAGCTGGTTCATGAACCGACCAGAGGGGGAGCCATTTTGGTCTTAGTCCTTAGTGGAACACCAGATCTGGTGCAAGAGATAAGGGTGTTGGGGCCACTTGGCATTAGTGATCATAGCATGATCGCGTTTGATTTAATTAATGGAGGAGGGATGGTAAGGAAATCCACAGTACTACTTTTTAACTTTCAAAAGGGATACTATGATAAAGTGAGCAAAATAGTTAAGAAAAACTAAAAGGAGCAATTGCAAAGGTTAAAGACTTACATAAAGCTTGGGTGTTGTTTAAAAATACTATCTTGGAAGCCCAGACCAGCTGCATTCCACGCTTTAAGAAAAGTGAAGGAAGTCCAAAAAACTGCCAGCATGATTCAAAGGTGAGGTCGGAGAGGCTGTTGTTGCCAAAAAATCATCTTTCAGGAAATGGAAAAAATAGCCACATGACGAAAACAGGAAACAGCACAAGCACTGGCAAGTTGAATGCAAGGCATTGATAAGACAGGGAAAGACAGAATTTGAGAAGAAACTTGCTGTGGAAGCAAAAACGCTTAATAAAGACTTTTTCAAGTACATTCGTAGCAAAAAAACCTGTGAGAGAGTCAGTTAGACCATTAGATGATCGAGGGGTAAAAGGGGCAGTAAGATGGAACAAGGCTAAAGCAAAGAGACTGGATGAATTCTTTGCTTCGGTCTTTACTGAGGAAGATGTAGGCATGTTACCCATGACTGAGGTGGTATTTAAAGGTGATACTGCGGAAGAATTGAAAGAAATATCGATACACCGGGAAGATGTCTTACAACTATTTGATAAACTAAAGAGTAGCAAATCACCTGGACCGGATGGTATACATTCAAGGGTATTGAAAGAACTGAAATATGAGATTGCAGACCTGCTATTAGTAATCTGTGAACTATCATTAAAATCATCTATAATACCTGAAGATTGGAGGAACGCCAATGTAACACCAATTTTTAAACAGGGTTTCAGGGGTGATCCTGGAATCTACAGAACAGTGAGCTTGATGTCAGTACCAGGAAAAATGGTAGAAATCATCATAAAGAACAAAATTACTAAACATGTAGATAATCATAGCTTAATGGGAGACAGCCAACATGGCTTTAGACAAGGAAGATCTTGTCTTACTAATCTGTTATGTTTTTTTGAAGGTGTGAAGAAACAGGTAGACAAAGGTGAGTCGGTTGATATAGTGTATCTAAACTTTTAGAAAGCCTTTGACAAGGTCCCTCATCAGAGACTTTTGGCAAAACTAAAAAGTCACGGGATAGGAGGCAGTGTACTATTGTGGATCAGGGATTGGCTAAAAAATAGAAAGCACAGGGCGGGGGCTAAATGGCCAATTTTCCCAATGGAAAAAGGTGAATAGTGGAGTACCACAGGGATATATGCTGGGTCCGCTGCTTTTTGACATATTCATAAATGACCTGGAAAAGGGAATAACGAGTGAGGTTATCAAATTTTCAGATGACACAAAACTATTTAAAGTTGTTAAAACCCAAGAGAAGGGTGGAAAATTGCAAGAGGATCTTGATAAATTGGAAGACTGGGCATCCAAATGGCAGATGAAATTTAATGTGGACAAGTGCAAAGTTATGCACCTAGGAAAGAACAACCCAAACTATGGTTACACGATGCAAGGTTCCACATTGGGTACCATCACCTAGGAAAAAGATTTAGGCGTCATCGTGGATAACATGTTAAAAACCTCCGCCCAAGAGAGCAAATAGAATGCTAGGTACCATAAGGAAAGGAATGGAAAATAAAACAAAAGATATTATAATGCCTCTATATCATTCCATGGTGCGACTGCACCTTGAATATTGTGTGCAATTCTGGTCACCGTATCTTAAAAAGGAAATAGCGTTCTTAGAAAAGGTACAGAGAAGAGCCACCAAAATGGTAAAGGGGATGGAAGGATACTCCTCTGAAGAGATGCTAAAAGGTTAGGGCTCTTCAACCTGGAAAAGAGATGGCTGAGGGGAGATATGATAGAGGTCTATAAATTAATGAATGGAGTGGAATGCGTAAATGTAGATCGATTGTTTGCATCATCAGAATATAAAAAAAATAGGGGACATGCAATAAAGCTACAGGGTAACCTATTTAGGACTAATAAGAGAAAATATTTTTTCACTCAACGTGTAATCAAACTCTGGAATTTGTTACCGGAGGATGTAGTAAAAGCTGTTAGTGTAGCTGGGTTTAAAAATGGTTTGGACAAGTTCCTGGAAGAAAGGTCCATAAATCATTATTAAAAGGGACCCAGGATATCAATGCTTGACCCAATACAAGCATTGAGGAACCTGTGTCTTTTGGGGTGACTGCTAGGTACTTATGACGTAGATTGGTCACTGTTGGAAACGGGATACTGGGTTTTTATGGACCTTGGTCTGACCCAGTATGGCATATCTTATGTTCTTATCGAAGGGACTTGGAGGGATGGAAAGGGGAAGGGGCAGACAAGGTAGGGTGTTTGAGGTGTGAAGTAGAAGAGGGGATTGAACAGTCTTAGGTGGTTAAGGGGGGAGGTGGTAATGGGAATGGTATGTGGGAGTGGGAGTGGAGGATGCTCCTGCTGGGGGTTTGTTATAAGGAATGCCCCATAGTATTCTTCAAAGAGGAGAGTCTTGAGGTGCTTTTTAAAGAGGGTGTCAGATTGAAAACAATATATTGTGGGGGTTAGCTGGTTCCAAGTGGTGGGAGTGTAAAATTCAAAGGCTCTTGTGCATGTTCGTTGTAATCTCTTGTGAATCTGCATTGGTGGGAGGAGAAGATTCGATCCATTCTGTCTTTGGAGTCTGTTGCTGTCAGGACGTCTGATTAATAATTGGAGCTGCTAGGAGGTGATGAAGAGAGCTCTGTGGGTGATGACGAGTACCTTGAACTTGATACGAGAGACGACAGGAAGCCAGTAAAGAGATTTTATTTAGCTGTATTTATATCCCGCTTTTCAAATTTTAGATTTTAGAATAGGGGTGATGTGTCAGTGTCTGGCGACTCCAGCTATAATGCATGCAGCAGTGTTTTGGGCAAGTTACAGGGGGATAATGGTAGCCATGGGAAGCCCATGGAGGACAGAGTTGCAGTAGTCAAGTAGTGGTGTGGCAAACTGCATGGAAGCTGTCAAGAGATAGGAGGAGGTGTAGGTTATGAAGAATTCAAAGCTTGAAGTAGATATTTTTGGTGGTATTCATAATGTGAGGATGGAAGTTTAGATGGTGATCCAGAATAACACCAAGGTATTTGATCCGAGGCCTAACTTGTATTTCAGTATCTCCAAGTTTAATGATTGGAGGTGGTGTGATGCTGAGGTCCCTGGACACATGAAGGATCTCTGTTTTGGTGAAGTTGACTGCGAGGTTGGGAAGCTCTAGCCATGAAACAATCTCTCTGAAACAGGCAGTAAAATTGGAGTAGTCGGGGGTGGTAGTGTGGAATGGAGTGAATACCATTATGTCATCGGTACAGAGTTGGTATCCAAAACTGAACCTCTGAATGATGTAGCAAAGAGGCCTAATGTAGATATTGAATAGGAGGGAGGAGAGGGCAGAACCCTGTGGGACTCCTTGGGGAAGGATGTAAAGCATTGATGATTGGTTACCAATTCTTATCAGTTGAGTGTGCTGAGAAAGGTAGGAGTGGATCCATTTGACTGGCAAGCCCTGAACACCAATAATGTTGGGCTGGTTGAGAAGAGTCTGGTAGGATACAGTGTCAAATGCTGCAGAGATGTCAAGAAATAGCAATAGAAAACCAGAGAAGGTTTTTTTTCAGTTCCAGCAATGAGTGTATTTAAGAGGGAGATGAGTAGCATTTCATCACTGTGGTAGGGGCAGAAACCATGTTGATTGTGATTGAGTGGGGCATATTTGTCGACGTGCTCCTGAAGCTGAATTTGCACTGCTTTTTCAATGATTTTGGAAAGGTAGGATATGCTGGCTACGGGTCTATATGATGCAGGTGAGTTGGGATCAAGGTTGGATTTCTTGAGGGGTCTCACAGAGGCTTGCTTGAGAGCAGGTGGGAGGTAGACTTGGATGAGTGATGTGAGAAGAATAGTAGAGATAAATGGTAACATTAGTGTCTTCATTAGCTTGTTCCAGGTTACTGGGCAGGGATCAAGAGGAGAAGTAGTGGTGTTGATGTGGGAGATGATACTCAGAAGCTCTTCAGGAGGGACATCCCTGAATGAGGTCCATGGTTGGGTGGAAGAAGCTGGGGTGGTAGGAGGAGGTATGATGAGAGTAGAAGAGCCGGGGAGCTTGTGTTTAGATATAAGGAAGTCCACCATTATTTGGGGATGGGTGATATTGTTTTGATTGGGTTGGGATGGATCATGTGTGAGAGTTCTGACGAGGTTGAATAGTTCCCTTAGTTTGTTTATAGCATGGAGGAGGATGTTGTTGTGGTGTTGACGCCGAGCATCGAAGGTGTTGGTAGAGTAGACCACACATTGGTCTAGGTAGGTGGCTCGAAGCTGCGGGCCCTTAGATTTCCTCCATCTTTGCTCAAGTCTTCTAAGGGAATGGTTATGCTCTCTGAGGAGGGCTGAGTACCAGAGAGCATGAGACCGATGGGTTTTGGAGGGGGGTGTGAGGTGGGGTCTTGGATGCTTCAGTGATGATAATGTTCCAGGATTGTACCAACTTGTCGAGGTCTGAATGGTGAAAAGTTTGCTTCAGGGTGCGGATGGTCTGTTGAATGAAAGAGGCTTCATTAAAGGTTATGAATCTTCTTGTTGAAGGAGGTCTGGGAGGGGGGATGTTTAAGCAGGAGGGTTGGTAGGGTAAACATTAGTAGGTAGTGGTCAGACCATGGGACGGGGTAGATGAGGGGGAGATGGGGTGCAAAGAAGAGAGTAGGTCATTGGGGAGGAAGAGTAGATCCAAGGCACCTCCCTTCAGGTGAGTTGAGGTATTGATGAGTTGTGTAAATTCCAGATCATTCATGGCTTGAAGGAAGGCATTGCTTTGGTTGATGTTAGCTGAGGGGAGGTTGAGATCACAGAAGAGAATGAGATGTTGTTGGTGAGAGGCATGAGAGCATACTGTTTCAAGAAGCGAGTCAAGCTGGTCTGCATTGTATTGGGGTGCCCTATAGACAAGGCAGATAGTGAAGCACTTGTTGTTTATGATGAGTGTATCTAGACTGTGGGAGGATGTTGTACAAGTTGTAGCGAAGCCAGGTTGCTTGTTTGAGAGGATGCAGATGCCACCACCTCAACTGTTGGTTCGTGGACACTTGTGGATATTGTGGGTACTGGTATTAAGTTGGTTGAGTAGGACATTGTTGGCTTCGGTGAACCAAGTCTCCGTGAGGAGTGGGACCTAGGCATGGTTGCGTCTGATGATCTTAAAGTAGCTAAACAGGTAGAAAAGGCGACGGCAAAAGCTAGAAGGATGCTTGGGTGCATACGGAGAGGAATGGCTAGCAGAAAAAAGGAGGTGATAATGCCTCTGTATAAGTCTTTGGTGCGACCTCATTTGGAGTATAGTGTGCAATTCTGGAGACCGCACCTTCAAAAGGATGTGAACAGGATAGAGTCGGTGCAGAGGGTGGCTACTAAAATGATTAGTGGGCTTCATTATAAAGCATATGAGGACAGACTTAAGGATCTTAATATGTACACCTTAGAGGAAAGGCGGGATAGAGGTGATATGATTGAGATGTTTAAATACCTCCGTGGCATAAATGTTCAGGGAAAGAGCCTTTTTCAATTGAAAGCAAGTTCTGCTACGAGGGGACATGGGATGAGGGTGAAGGGAGATAGATTCAGGAGTAATATGCAGAAATATTTCTTTACGGAAAGAGTAGTGGATCTGTGGAATAGTCTCCCAGTGGAGGTGGTAGAGATGAGGACAGTAACTGAATTCAAAAAAGCATGGGACCAACACAGAGGATCTCTAAAGGTAAAAAGGGGACTGTTGTAGTTGTTGATATGGAAGGACAGACTAGATAGGCCATGTGGTCTTTTTCTGTCGTCATGTTTCTATGTTTCTATGATGCAAAGAAGGTCTATTGCATCATCACTAATGTGGTCAGAAAGAGTCTGTATTTTATTGCAGGTGGAGTGTGTATTGATCAGGAGGCATTTTATTGTGTGAACAAGGTGGGAAGTGTGAGAGATTGGTATCTCAGCAAGGGAAGACATAGGGATGTAAAGGAGATGGAGATGTATTCTGTACTGGTGGGTGTGTTGTTCGGTTATAGAGGAGGGTATGATGGGCCTTGGGAGGTGGATGATTGGCATAGAGGAGAGGAGGGTAAGGTGGGTCAAAAAGCAGCATATGAATAGGGAGGAAAGATATATAAGGGCCAGTCAGCTATGCAGGAGAGTCATAGTTGTGAGATATTCTTTGGTGGGTGTATTGAGGGGGGTTTCAGTACAGTAGTAAGAGCAGGTACCAAAGTAATCAGCAGTGCAATGAGATCACAGTGAATGAGATACGGTGTAATCAGCAGTGCATGAGATACAATGAGATCACAGTGAATGAGATACGGTGTAATCAGCAGTGCATGAGATACGATGAGATCACAGTGAATGAGATACGGTGTAATCAGCAGTGCATGAGATACAATGAGATCACAGTGAATGAGATACGGTGTAATCAGCAGTGCATGAGATACAATGAGATCACAGTGAATGAGATACGGTGTAATCAGCGGTGCATGAGATACAATGAGATCACAGTGAATGAGATACGGTGTAATCAGCAGTGCATGAGATACAATGAGATCACAGTGAATGAGATACGGTGTAATCAGCAGTGCATGAGATACAATGAGATCACAGTGAATGAGATACGGTGTAATCAGCGGTGCATGAGATACAATGAGATCACAGTGAATGAGATACATTGTAATCAGCAGTACATGAGATACAATGAGATCACAGTGAATGAGATACGGTGTAATCAGCAGTGCATGAGATACAATGAGATCACAGTGAATGAGATACGGTGTAATCAGCGGTGCATGAGATAGAATGAGATCACAGTGAATGAGATACGGTGTAATCAGCAGTGCATGAGATACAATGAGATCACAGTGAATGAGATACGGTGTAATCAGCGGTGCATGAGATAGAATGAGATCACAGTGAATGAGATACATTGTAATCAGCAGTACATGAGATACAATGAGATCACAGTGAATGAGATACGGTGTAATCAGCGGTGCATGAGATAGAATGAGATCACAGTGAATGAGATACATTGTAATCAGCAGTACATGAGATACAATGAGATCACAGTGAATGAGATACGGTGTAATCAGCAGTGCAATGAGATAGAATGAGATCACAGTGAATGAGATACGGTGTAATCAGCAGTACATGAGATACAATGAGATCACAGTGAATGAGATACGGTGTAATCAGCAGTACATGAGATACAATGAGATCACAGTGAATGAGATACGGTGTAATCAGCAGTGCATGAGATACAATGAGATCACAGTGAATGAGATACGGTGTAATCAGCAGTGCATGAGATACAATGAGATCACAGTGAATGAGATATGGTGTAATCAGCAGTGCATGAGATACAATGAGATCACAGTGAATGAGATACGGTGTAATCAGCAGTGCATGAGATACAATGAGATCACAGTGAATGAGATACGGTGTAATCAGCAGTGCATGAGATACGATGAGATCACAGTGAATGAGATACGGTGTAATCAGCAGTGCAATGAGATAGAATGAGATCACAGTGAATGAGATACGGTGTAATCAGCAGTGCATGAGATACAATGAGATCACAGTGAATGAGATACGGTGTAATCAGCAGTGCATGAGATACGATGAGATCACAGTGAATGAGATATGGTGTAATCAGCAGTGCATGAGATACAATGAGATCACAGTGAATGAGATACGGTGTAATCAGCAGTGCATGAGATACGATGAGATCACAGTGAATGAGATACGGTGTAATCAGCAGTGCATGAGATACAATGAGATCACAGTGAATGAGATACGGTGTAATCAGCAGTGCATGAGATACGATGAGATCACAGTGAATGAGATACGGTGTAATCAGCAGTGCATGAGATACGATGAGATCACAGTGAATGAGATACGGTGTAATCAGCAGTGCATGAGATAGAATGAGATCACAGTGAATGAGATACATTGTAATCAGCAGTACATGAGATACGATGAGATCACAGTGAATGAGATACGGTGTAATCAGCGGTGCATGAGATAGAATGAGATCACAGTGAATGAGATACATTGTAATCAGCAGTACATGAGATACAATGAGATCACAGTGAATGAGATACGGTGTAATCAGCAGTGCAATGAGATAGAATGAGATCACAGTGAATGAGATACGGTGTAATCAGCAGTACATGAGATACAATGAGATCACAGTGAATGAGATACGGTGTAATCAGCAGTGCATGAGATACAATGAGATCACAGTGAATGAGATACGGTGTAATCAGCAGTGCATGAGATACAATGAGATCACAGTGAATGAGATACGGTGTAATCAGCAGTGCATGAGATACAATGAGATCACAGTGAATGAGATATGGTGTAATCAGCAGTGCATGAGATACAATGAAATCACAGTGAATGAGATACGGTGTAATCAGCAGTGCATGAGATACGATGAGATCACAGTGAATGAGATACGGTGTAATCAGCAGTGCATGAGATACGATGAGATCACAGTGAATGAGATACGGTGTAATCAGCAGTGCAATGAGATAGAATGAGATCACAGTGAATGAGATATGGTGTAATCAGCAGTGCATGAGATACAATGAGATCACAGTGAATGAGATACGGTGTAATCAGCAGTGCATGAGATACGATGAGATCACAGTGAATGAGATACGGTGTAATCAGCAGTGCATGAGATACGATGAGATCACAGTGAATGAGATACGGTGTAATCAGCAGTGCAATGAGATAGAATGAGATCACAGTGAATGAGATACGGTGTAATCAGCAGTGCATGAGATACGATGAGATCACAGTGAATGAGATACGGTGTAATCAGCAGTGCATGAGATACGATGAGATCACAGTGAATGAGATACGGTGTAATCAGCAGTGCATGAGATACAATGAGATCACAGTGAATGAGATACGGTGTAATCAGCAGTGCATGAGATACGATGAGATCACAGTGAATGAGATACGGTGTAATCAGCAGTGCATGAGATACGATGAGATCACAGTGAATGAGATACGGTGTAATCAGCGGTGCATGAGATACGATGAGATCACAGTGAATGAGATACATTGTAATCAGCAGTGCATGCGATACAATGAGAGTGCAGGATACGCCCAGCATGTTCCCTGCACTTACTACATGGGAAAAATACCTTACCATGCATTAGGATCATATGCAATTAGCAAAGGTGCATTTAATGGCAATTGCAACAACATTAACAATGTGCAGTAATTACCATGCAGCCCTCTCTCTGCCCCTTTGCGCATTACGCAATTGAAGCTGGATTTTTACTGCACTGGCCGCTTTGACCACACAGTAACAGTTACTGCGAGCCCACGCTACCTGTTACCGGGCAGTAAAACATGTATTAACTGCTTAGTGCACTTTGGGAAAGGGCCCTTTAGTGTGTGCTAAATTGATTTAACATAGTAATCACTTCTTATTTTGTTGGTTAGTAGATATCAAATCAATTTAGCGTACACTAAAACTTCCCTGTTAAAATAAATGTGGAGACCAATAGAAAATAATGCCTGTGCATATTCCTACCCATTATGGTAGTTAGTTTACACCCATGGGTGTCCTGTGCAAGTTAAAGAAAGTGGCAATTCCATGTGAGGCTACTGAATGGTTTTCAGATAGTGACAACTGGGGAGAGTTGAAAGTCAGATGAGAAACGTAAACGGAAAGGCAAAAGCCTCTGTGCTATATTTACCAAGTGCAGCTCACTCCTGCAACCAGACTGTTCTCGATTCTCTTATTGCAGTGAAGCACATTGAATGACTGCTCAATCAGCTGAGAAGCTGAATCTCTTTCTTGCCCACCACTGACTAGAACCCCCCCCCCCCCACCACCACTATGATTTCCAGCTATTAGTGTTGATCACAGAGCATCTGGCCCATCATTTCTCTTCTGTGTAAGCCAGAAATCCTCAAAACTTAGGGGTATGTTTACTAAAACCCTGTTAGGTGCGCGCCGCGCTATTGTGCGGGATACCATATAAGGAGTGGGCGTTTCAGTCAGAAAAAAGCAAAACCTGGATTAATCATGCGCTAATGTGCGCTGCGCTCATGTGCGCTGTGCACATTAGCGCATGAGAAACTTGCGCGGGAAGCATAAGCGGCGCGCTGATGTGTAAGCACAGGAACAGAACCACAGTACAATGGTTAAGACACTGACCGATGGTGCAGGGATCATGGGTTCAATCCCCCACTGTGCCGAATGAAGAAGGCTGGCTGAGGCATTACCTATTATGTGGATGATTGCTTTAGGAGGCATTTTATTTATATTTTAATTACTTCTACTAGCAAACGCACTCTCAAAGCGTGTTAACATAAGGCACCCCATAAGGCACATTTTAAAGTGCACTGTCCGCCAAGGCACCCTAGAATGTTGCTTATAGGGCACTTTATAGGGTGCTGCATGAGGTACCGCAAGGTCACAGCACTGTTTTTGATGGCAGCACTGTGCAGTTTAAGGAATGAAAATCATAAGTAGGTGCGCTGACATGCAAGGAGGAGCAGCAGTGTAGCACAATGGTTAAGACACTGACCAATGATGCAGGAGTCATGGGTTCAATCCCCCACTGTGCCTAATGAAGAAGGCTGGCTGAGGCATTACCTGTTATAGGTAATAGTGCTGTAGGGGGCATTTTATTTTTATTTTAATTAGTGCTGCCAGCAAACACACCCTCAAAGTACTGTAACATAAGGTGCTGCATAAGGCGCCTCATAGGGTACCCCAGAGGGCACATTCTAAAGTGCACTGTCCGCCACAGCACCCTACAATGTTTCTGAAAGGGTGGCCTATAGGGCGCCATATAGGGTGCCCTATGATTCACAGCAAGGTCATAGCACTGTGTTTGATGGCAGCACTGTGCTTTTAAACGCATGGAAATCTGAAGTAGGTGCACTGACATGCAAGGAGGAACAGCAGTGTAGCACAATGGTTAAGGCACTGACTGCTGATACAGGGGTCATGAGTTTGCTCCCCAGTGTGCCTAATATGTAAGGCTGGCTGAGGCATCAGCTTTGCAATGTACGTATTGTTTCCTGCAGCACTTCATTTGTATTTTATTAATTGCTGCCAGCAAACACGCCCTCACGTGCCGTAACTGAAGGTGCTGCATAAGGCACCCTATAAGGCACTCCATAGGGCACATTATAAAGTGCACTGTCTGCCATGGCACCCTAAAATGTTCCCTATAGGGCACCCTATAAGTCACTCCACAGGATAACGTATAGTGCACCTTATATGGACGGTAACCATAAGGTGCCCTATAGGGCGCCCTATAAAGCGCCCTCTGAGGCACCTTATGGGTACAGTACACAGAGAGTGTTTTTGCTGGCAGCAATAATGTACATTAAAAAGAGATAATGCTTTGGGCAGCCCTATCAAATAACCCCACTGTGGGTTTGAACCCATGACCTCTGGCTCCACAGGCAGTGAAGTAACCAGTGGGCTACAGCTCTATAGCTGCTAGCAAGCCCCTGGCTGGCTGTAGAGGGCCTGCATGTCACCACACAGACAGTCTGCTGTGGTCACCAGGATAGGGTTAGCCCACCCGTACCCATGATGCACTGCACATGCAAATCAGCTGTCCACAGATGAACACAAGATGGGGTATGCACCCCCACAGCACCTCGGCCTGGTAGGGGGTACTGACCGTGTGTGTTACTGGCACAGAGTAGCTACACACCGTCACATTGTGCGGGTACTGTGCTCACCCTGAGTGTGCGGTGGGGCGCCCAGCACCAGGTCCACAACATCTTCCATGGCAGAAATAGGCCATGCTGCAGGTCCCCAGCAGTGCTAATGTGTGAGATAGGTAGTTTCTGCAGAAACACCTTGGATATATCTGTCTGTCTCAGTCAGGTGTAGCCCCTATGGACCCCTAGGAGGATTATGTACCACCACCACCCTCCTCCTCCAGGGCTGAGGGTGGTAAACATGGTCTCCCATCAACAGATGCACATTCTACCTCCCTGCAATGGTGGCAGTAGAGGGGACCATCAACCCCGGTCCTGCTGGGGAACAGACACCCTACAGGGCAGTCAATGCAGCTCTGTAC
Organism: Ichthyophis bannanicus; assembly: GCA_033557465.1. Lineage (NCBI taxonomy): Eukaryota > Metazoa > Chordata > Amphibia > Gymnophiona > Ichthyophiidae > Ichthyophis > Ichthyophis bannanicus. The sequence goes on along the minus strand of CM066039.1, from coordinate 350,980,855 downwards.
ACATCCATACCGCAATAGCAGACAGACATTAGACCTGGATATGCTAAGCTGCACTCCACCACTATCTGATATTCTCCTGCAGCAAGCCTTCAGCCGCTGCACCCTGCAAGGCGCTCCATGAAGACACATACCAGCTGCAAACAGTCTGCTAGCTAGTCCATAGTGCATGGTCCTGGTGGAAATGCATGCACCCAGAACTGGGATGTCAGCATACACAACAAGCAGATAAGTCAGTGACTTGGCTCCAAAAGGAAAACCATAAATATCACATGAAAGAAATACTATATAGCACTATGGGGGTGCCTAGCCATGCTGTGGTCACTGCACAGTCAGGGTGAGAGTGATCTCCCAGCAGGACATGCTGAGGCCACCCTGTCTGTGTAGGTGGTGGCCAGGCACTAAAATGTCCCAGCCAGTGCCCTATGCCCTGTGCAGATGCATCCTGGCCAGGCCACCCTGTCCGGGCTATACCCATGGTACCTTGCTCCTCATTATGCACATTGGCAGGCCAATACTGGCAACAGTGCTGACAGTGTGGGCTGTGGAGGGTGTTTGCAGCCACCACACAGTGGATAGACAGACAGACAGACACCCCCACACCTATGCCAGCATTGTGCTACTATAGAGGAGTTTAGCAGCCCTGGCCACCACACCAGTCCTGGGCACAGTACAGGCATGGATATGGTACGCAATACTGTTGGGGGTCACTCCCCAGGGTGGTAAACACTGTCAGAGACCAGACCTGAAGCACACACCACAGACATCAGAAAGATTGTTATGATGGAGCTCAATGAGCAAACTGTGCTTAACGTAGGAATTGCTATCTGCCAGTAATCATAGGAAACGTTTGATAGCTGTGTACCATATACCCAGGTGTAGGGTGGCATTGCTAAGGTATGCAAGTGCTAGTATTGGGAGATGCACGCAGGGCCCAATGTCCTGCCTCTCCAGGAGGCATTGGCTAATGGGGCCTGTGGGTGTGGGTGTGGGTGTGTCTGCCCCTGTTGGCTGCTGCTTTACGGCAGAGGTTCCCAACTCCAGTCCTGGTGTGCCAAACACTGTTCGGGTTTTCATGCTGTCCCTCATGAATATGCATGAGATACATCTGCATACCATGGGGGTGGTGCATAGATATGCAGCACAGGCATCTTTATTAGAGGCAGCATGGAACCTGAATGGTGTTTGGCCCTCCAGGACTGCATTTGGGAGACTCTGCTCTAGGTAATGTGCCTGTTTATGGTGTCTGTGCTCTGTAGGGTAAAATATAGGCGTATTAACCATGCGTATGTTCTCTGCAATAAAGGTTTGTCCTTACTATCACGGTTTAGTTGTGGGAAAAATATGTGGACTGGATTGGCTGGGCTGGGCTTTGAACCTGTGACCTTCTGTTCTTGCACACACTGTCTGTGTGCACTGCACCACTGTGTTGCCACAGATATGCTGCATTCCCTGGGGAGTCCATGACTGTACATCCGACAGGGCCTGTTTGTTGCAGTGCACGGCACCCACCTGGACAGGGCTAGGCCATGGTCTGCTGTGGCCACCAGCTGCTGCCACCTCCACCACCAGTACCGCTCCATCCTTAGATTGGAGACAGAATAAACCCTGAAGGTTTTGTGGCCCTCCAGTACTGCATTTGGGGGAATCTGCTCTAGGTAATGTGCATGTTTCTGATGTCTGTGCTCTGTAGGGTAAAATAGAGGTGTTTGAGCCATGCTTATGTTCTCTGCAATAAAGGTTCATCTTTACTATCACTAGTTAGTTGTGGGTAAAATATGGGGACTGGATTGGCAGGAGCCCCAGCTGGGGCTTGAACCTGTGACCTTCTGTCTCCAAACACGCTGGTTGTGTGCACTGCACCACCGTGTTGCCACAGAGACAGTGCATTCCCTGATGATACCATGACTGTTTGTCCAGCAGGGCCTGTCTGTTGCAGTGCATTGCACCCACCTACACAGGGCTAGGCCATGGTCTGCTCTGGGCAGCTGCCACTGCCCCCCTCCACCTCCAGTACCCCTGTGCCACCCTGCTGACATGCCCTTCTGCTGGTGGTGCTGGTGGTACGCAGTCTCAGGCCATCCTGTGTGTGGGTAGGCGGCTGCCTATGGTGCGGGTTCTGGGGTAGGGGTGCCTGCAAATTTGTCCACATGTCCCCCAATCACCGCCTGCCAAAGTTCTGTGCCCTTGGGGGTACCTGCTGGGTACTATCCCCTGTGACACTGTGATAAACACTCTCGTGCCCATGTTGGGCCCTCATCAGTTGCTGTCTGGCTGCTGTTCAGTTTCAGCATTCCTAGGTGCCATCTAGGCATCTGCCTAGTCCGCACTGTGCCCCAGCTGCACCACAGCATGTGCCGCCTGCAGCCCTCTGTATCCCCTTTCCCAGCATCTGTCCAGTTGCCCATTCCGACCTGCCCACCCTGCTGTTGTGGAAATGTGCATGCCATAGGTAACCTGTCCAATGGAGAGGGAAACCCTGATCAGTGCTATTTCACTGTGGGATCATTCACCTTGTATGGGGACGGAGCGTAGACCCTTCTAAAATTCATATTTATTTTTTGCGGCTTTCTTGGGAGTGTTTTTTTATGTTTCCCATTACCATCACTATTGCCCAGCTTGATTATAATATTTTTAGATTTTGTTGGGGTCATTTTCAATGTTTATTTGCACTTTTGTACCGTGCACATGTATCACACTTATCACTGTTTGTAGGTTTCCCTGGTTTTGCTGTACATTGCTGACATAAATGGTTTCTCTTCCCTTTAAATCGGCTCTACCGCGAGGTTTTCACTCGCGGTATTTTTTGGCTTGAATTTCAGCCCCGCTCATGTGCGGGGAGCCTCTCCCCTCCCACTCTCCACCCATTGACCCTTTCTCTCCGCCCCTGGGGAGCCTTCCTCCACCCTCCGGGAGCCTTTCCACGCCTTTATCGCACATCAGCGTGCCGCGCACGTGTGCGGGGTACAAATACGCATCATTAGCATGCGCTAAGGTAACTTAGTGCACGCTAATGTGCGCCGCGCACATGAGCGTGGTTTAGTAAACATACCCCTTAGTCACTCAATGCAACCTGGCAGCAGGTAAAACTGTCAAAAGGACAGAAAAGTTCAAGAAATCCTTTAAAAAGCCTTTCCACTCTATTTGTCAACAGAGAACTTTTGAAAGGCAGATTACAGTGATCAAGATTCAAGGAAAACCACTAGAGAGCAGAAAGGAAGTTCTTAAAAGCAAATGTTTGCCTTTCGCTCATGCATCAGCAGAGCAAACGTAACTTGACTTCAAGCGCTGTAATTCTCTGTCATAAGCAACAGTACAAAGAGCTTAATGCCCTTATTTTAGGAGCATCTCCACATGTAAACTGTGTTTTTTAAACATATACATCACCTACACGTACAAAGAGCAACTTTAGAAAGCCGATGTTTATATGCGGTGATCCATACCATGCGGAAATTGCAAGGTGGTGTGGTGAGGTCATGGCGAGGGAGTGGTTTGGGTGAACCTAAAATATTAATGTGTATTCCCCATATTACAAGTGGAGGCATGCATAAGTCCGTGCTTGAAGGGACAGGTGCAAATGAAGAGTCTTTGTAAAGCACAGTGATGATTCCTGACCTGGATGTCTTAATGCCCTTCTCCACAGCTATGTAAAATGGGCCTTCCACATTTTCTTCTTCGGAGTCTCCAGACCTTCCAGAATACAGAGTGAGCTTGACACACGCTCGTAATCTGATCATGTTTCTCCACTGCTCATTGAATACCATTGGCTTCCTGCCAGCTTTCATGATCAGTTTGTGGTCCTTATTTTGACTCATAAAGCTCTTCATACGTTCTGTCCTGCATATCTGTCTTCTCTTACGAATTCCCCATTTTCCCGGCTGTTCTCTTCGATCCATTCACAGAAATAGACTCTCCCTCCTACCATTCTCGCATGCCCACTTGGAAGCGACTCTTTCCTCACTGTTCTGTTTTACTGCCTCTTTCTTATAGAGCAATTTTCCCCCTGACGTCAGAGGTAAACTCTCTTATAAAAAATTGCAGGTCACCCTTTGGGGGCCAGTAGTAGGGTTGCTGCATCAACTGATATGGTATACGTCTAGTTTTTTTCTTTTACTTGTTTTATTTTCTGTCTTTCCCTTTTATCTTCTGTCATAGTCCTTGTTAGCGTTCCTTTCTAGCTTTTATTCATATTTTAAATTGTAAATCACCTTGTACCTTATAAAGGGGGAATATCAAATTTTTGTTAAACTATTAGCCATTGTCTGTGTGTGCTTATTTGCATATGCACAGACAAGTAGTTACTGAAAATATTTAATTGTTTATGAACTGTCCTATTTCTAGCTCTAGTTTCACATATTTCATAATATGCACAAACATTAATATTTTTTTTTTTTAAAAACCTTATTTGAGGACTTATCAGACATCAGTAGTACCTGACGGAGGACAAGCCATTTCCAGGCTGCTGAGACACAACAGAATTACATAGTAACATAGTAACATACTAAATGATGGCAGATAAAGACCAGCATGGTCCATCCAGTCTGCCCAGCAATACGGCAAGAGTAGGTGCACCTGTCGCTCTGTGCAGGCCACCCCTCCCCATGTCTTTGTTCAGGGGTGGGCCCACCACTCCATGTAGGACACCCCTATTTGTTGAGAATTTAGATGGTTCAGTTTATTTTGTTTTTATCCTGTTTCTGTAAAGGGATCTGCTGTGCTTGTTCCATGCTGTTTTGAATTCTATCACTGTATTCGCCCCCACCACTTCCATCGGGAGGGCATTCCAAGCATCCACCACCTTTTCAGTGAAAAAATATTTCCTGATATTGCCTTTCAATTTTCCACCTTGCAGCTTCATGTTATGCCCTCTAGTTTTGCAGCTTCCCCGTCTTTGGAAGAGGTTTGTTTGTTCATCGTTCCTCTTTAAGTATTTAAAGGTCTGAATCATATCTCCCCTGTCCCTCCTCTCCTCCAAAGTGTACATATTTAGGTCTTCAAGTCTCTTCTCATAAAGCTTCTGATGCAGGCTCCAAATCATTTTGGTCGCTTTCCTCTGAACAGTTTCCAGTCTTTTTAAATCTTTTGCACGATATGGTCTCCAAAACTGAACACAGTATTCCAAGTGAGGCCTCACCAGTGACCTGTACAGTGGCATAAGTACCTCTTCCTTTCTGCTGGTAATCCCTCTTTGTATGCAGCCCAACATCCTCCTGGCTTTTGCCACCGCCTTGTCACACTGTTTTGTTACCTTGAGATCATCAGAGATAATCACACCAAGGTCTTTCTCCTGAAAATAAATGGACAATAAATGGAAATGGGGAGGAGGCTCCAGTGGAAAGAACCATCTAAATAAGCAAAAGTTACTTTAAAACCCAAAAAGGAAAGTCTGTATGTTAAACAGAGAATGCAAAGAGCCACACTCCAGAGGCTTAAAAAAATGCAACCCTGCTGCATCAGTACAGAGGAGGGAGAAAACGGTGACCTAATTTCCAAGCAATGCAAAAACCAGACTAGGGGCCCGTAGGCTTTAGTTTAACTGGCTAGCAAAAGCTTTATTGTGCTGAGCTGTAAGATCCAGAATGTAGAGGTAGCTACAGAGGAAACGATTTGCCTCACCTGCTGCAATATCGCAGACCCAAGCTCTGATTTCACCCTCACTTCTCCTGTAATTAAATTAAAATTTGTATAATATTTTAGAGAAGTAAAGCGGCTCATTCCATATGCAGCCTAATATGAAGTCTTGAAAAACAGTAACACAAAGAAGTTTTTGTGTTGCTTTTCCTTTTGCACACTTTTCGTGAGGAGAGTCTGAGCCAGGCATTCCCGGGGGACTCTACGGACAGTCAGTCAGGGTTTCAGGATCTCCACAATGACTATGTGTGAGACAAATTCACATACTATGGGGTCTCCAAAGCATGCAGATTTCTTTCATGACTATTCATTGTGAAGATCCTGAAAACCTGACTGGCTGTCGGGTCCTTAGGACAGTATGAGAAGCCCTCATCTGAACAGAGTGCACTAGCTATGCTCGACCTGCCTCCTCCTGGAAACCTGAAGGTCCATATATTACACATTGCAGATATAGTACAAGAGGGAAAAGTGACCCAAGGATGGACTTCTGGGTCCAAAGGTTTGCACAATGAGCAAATGACTCTGTTCTTCTTTTCTTTTGGGAGACCAATACCCAAAGCATTCAGCCATTGTAAAGAGTTTCTCTTTTATCCCAAGTGCCGTTTCTCCCATCTCTTGTTATAAGGATTTAATTTTTTTTTTTTTTTTTTAGTGCCATCAAGTCAGTGTTGACTCATAGCGACCCAGCTACCTCTGGGTTTCCTTGGCAATGTATCACCAGAAGTAGATTGCCAGCCTTTTCTTCCAAGGCAATGGAGGGTAAAGTGACTTGCCCAAAGTCACAAGGAGTGCCATTGGGAATTGAACCCTTGACCTTCTGGGTACTAGGCAGTTGCTCTAACCACTAGGCTACTCCTCCACTCCAAGGGTTTAATTACTACATCAAAAAAACTGTGCAATACTTAAAGGACATTTTCCTGTGTTTACTTAAAAGCCCTGTTTAAAGGTATCCATCCTAAAGCAAATGAGAAGGATTCTGTAAACGAGAAGGATTTAGGTATATAGGCCACTGAGGCAATGGATGGAACAACAAGAGGTCATACTGTGTTGATGGACTGCATCTCTCTGTGGCAGGGAAAAGGATCCTAAGTGAAAAATTCAGACAATATGTGGACAAGCATTTAAACTAGGGAAAGGGGTGACGGATGGAAAAAAAGTTCAGGACGTCACTCCCAGCAAAAACATAACAGCATTGGTAATAAGCCACATATCAATGACAAGAAGGAAGAAGAGTCTGAAATAAAATCCATCCAAAATACAAGCAAGCCAACCAACAATTGCTGGAAGGCAATGAGCACAAATGCTCAAAATCTAGCCAACAAAGTTCCTGACCTGGAAGCCCTGATGGTGGAAATGGACTTGGACATTATGGCCATTACAAACATGGTTTAGCAAGACACATGAATGGGATATAGTCATAGCAGGCTATAAATTTATTTATAAGAGATAGAGAAGGCAGAAAAGGAAGAGTATTAGCTCTATATGTCAAAAGCGATATTAAAGCCGCTGAAATGCAGGGGACGTGTGGAAAAAGAAGAAGCTCTATGGATTGTGTTAGAAAGAGAAGATGGCACTGTCATCCCACTGGTGTAGTCTCCAGGCCTCCAGCTCAAACTGAGGAAATGGATAGACTTGATCATTGATATTGCAAAAGTAGCCATGAAGGGGGAAGTGATCATATTGGGTGATTTTAATGTATCAGACGTGGCTTGGAGTATTCCTTCTGCAAATCTAGAAAAGTAAAAAGATTATGGATGCCTTTCAAGAAGCATCGCCCAGACAAATGGTGATGGAAGCAACCAGGGAAAGCTTGATGCTGGATTTATTACTCACCAATGGAGATGGCATGTTGAATGTCTGGGTGGGTGCCCATGTGAGCAGCAGTGATCATCACACGGTGTGGTTTGAGGTAAAAGCCAAGGTATAGTCCAATCACACCAAAACCAAAGTCCCAGACTTCAAAAATGCTGACTTCATTAAAATGGGAAAGTATCTGAAGGAGAAGTTGGCAGGATGGGAGGAGATAAGGGAAGTGGAATTGCAATGGGCTAAACTAAAAGAGGCAATAAAGGGGTCAACATATATATATGTACGGAAAGTTAATAAAAACAAGACGAAAAGAAAACCTACATGGTTCACCAAAGAAGTGGCTGCACAAATAAAGAAAAAAAACCACAGCTTTCACAAAATTCAGATGATCAGAAAAAGAGGAACACAGAAAAAAATACAGGATAAAGCTAAAAGAGACAAAGAGAGAAATAAGGATAGTAAAAGCGAAGGCAGAAGAAAAGATGTTTAGAGATGTGAAGCGTGGGGGCAAAACATTTTTCAGGTATATTTAGGAGAAGAGGAATTGCAAGACTTAAAATTGCCGAGGACCAATTTGTGGAAAGTAACATTGAAAAAGCAAAAATGCCAAACAAATTCTTCTCTATTCATGAAAGAAAATCTTGGAGAAGGACCACGTAAGATTGACAAATATACCAATGGAAATGGAGTAAATACCACACCATTCACAGAAGATGATATTTTTGAACAGCTTGCAAAACTGAAAGTGGAGAAGGCCATGGGACTGGATGGGATACATCCCAGGATACTGAAAGAGCTCAGAGAGGTTCTGGCAGGGCCTTTAAAGGATGTTTTTAATAGATCCTTGGAGATGGGAGAGGTTCCGCAGGGCTGTAGAAGGGCTGTTGTGGTACCTCTTCACAAAAGTGGTAATAGGGAAGAGGTGACAAATTAGGCTGGTAAGCCTTACCTCTGTGGTGGGAAAAGTAATGGAGATGCTCTTGAATGAAAAAATAGTGGACTTTCTATAAACCAATCGATTTCATGATACAAGGCAACATGGTTTTGCCAAAGGAAGATCATGCCAAACAAATTTGAGTTCTTTGACTGGGTGACCAGAGAACTAGATCTAGGGCATGCGATGGATGTGATATAACCTAGATTTCAGCAAAGCCTTTGATACTGTTCCTCATAGGAGGCTTATCAATAAACTGAGCAGTCTGGGGATAGGTCCCAAGGTGGTGAACTGGATCAGAAATTGGTTGACTGACGGATGACAGAAGGTGATGGCAAATGGAACTCACTCAGAAGAAAGGAAGGTGTATAATGGCATGCCTCAAGGATCAGTCCTGGGACAGATACTGTTCAATGTATTCATGAGTGATATTGCAGAAGGACTGAAGGGCAAAATCTGCCATTTTGCAGATGACAAAAATTTGCAACAGAGTGGACACTTCTGAGGGAGTGGACAACACGAGGAAAGATTTACAAAAACTGGAAAAATGGTCTAATGCTTGGCAGTTCATATTTATTGCGAAGAAGTGCAGATTCATGCACTTGGGATGAGGAAATCCAAAGGAGTTGTATGTGATAAGGAGCGAGAGGTTGGTGTGCATGAACCAAGAGTGCTAGTGTCCAAGGATCTCAAGGTGACAAAACAATGCGACAAGGTGGTAGCCAAAAGCCAGAGGAGTGGCCTAGTGGTTAGCCAAAAGCCAGAGGAGTGGCCTAGTGGTTAGGACAAGGTACTTCAGGCCAGAGGGCCGGGGGTTCAAGTCCCACCTGGGGACAGCAATCTCAGGCCGGAGGGACTGGGATTTCTAGTCCTATAGGTACTCCTTGTGGTCTTGGGCAAGCCACTTAATCCTCCATTGCCCATGTTCCCTGTAAGTATTAGCATATGTGTGTCATATCCCCTCGTGTTAAATGTATCTCCCAATTGACCGCTTTGACCCAGTGAAAAGCGGGATATAAATACAGCTAAATAAAATACAGCTAATAAATAAACAGCAGTATTAATGTCCTTGTACAAGTCGTTGGTGAGGCCTCACTGGGAATACTGAGTTCAGTTTTGGAGACCATATCTCACAAAGGATATAAAAGGACTTGAAATGGTTCAGAGGGAGGCAACCAAAATGATTTGGAGCCTGCACCAGAAGGCACATGAGAAGAGACCTGAAGGTCTAAATATGTACACTCTAGAGGAGAGAAGAGGAGGGACAGGAGATATATGATAGAGACCTTTAAATAAGGTACTTAAAGGGTATTAATGAACAAAGAAACCTTTTTCAAAAAAAGAAAGCTATAAAACTAGAGAACATACCATGAAGCTGCAAGGTGGTAAAAAAAGCAACATAGAAAAGAAATAAGGACAGTTTCAGTGCTGTGCCCAGGGCGGAAGCCGGATTGATGATAGAGGGGTTAAAGGGGCACTAAGAGGCAACAAGGCGATAGCAGAGAGACTGAATGAATTCTTTACTTCAGTCTTTACTGAGGAAGATGTAGAGATGTTACCCATGACTGAAGTGGTATTTAAAGGTGCGGAAGAACTGAAGGAAATATTGATACATCGGGAAGATGTATTACAACTATTAGATAAACTGAAGAGTAGCAAATCACCTGGGCTGGATGATATACATCCAAGGGTGTTTAGAGAACTGAAATGTGAGATTGCAGACCTGCTATTACTGATCTGTGAACTATCATTGAAATCATCTCTAATACCTGAAGACTGGAAGATGGCGAATGTAACACCAATTTTTAGAAAGGGTTCCAGGGGAGATCCAGGAAACTACAGACCGGTGAGCCTGATATCAGTACCTGGAAAAATGGTAGAAACCATCATAAAGAACAAAATTGCTGAACATGTAGATAGTCATGGCTTAATGGGAGACAGCCAACAGGGCTTTAGACAAGGAAGATCTTGTCTTACTAATCTGTTATGTTTTTTTGAAGGTGTGAATGAACAGGTAGACAAAGGTGAGTCAATTGATATAGTGTATTTGGACTTTCAGAAAGCCTTGACAAGGTCCCTCATCAGAGACTTTTGGCAAAACTAGAGTCATAGGATAGGAGACAGTGTACTATTGTAGATCAGGAACTGGTTAAAAGATAGAAAGCAGAGGATAGGGCTAAATGATCAATTTTCCCAATGGAGAAAGGTGAATAGTGGTGTACCCCAGGGATCTGTGTTGGGTCCGCTGCTTTTTGACATATTCATAAATGACCTGGAAAAGGGAATAACGAGTGAGGTTATCAAATTTGCAGAAGACACAAAACTATTTAAAGTTGTTAAAACCCAAGAGGATTGTGGAAAATTTCAAGAGGATCTTGATAAATTGGAAGACTGGGCATCAAAATGGTAGATGAAATTTAATGTGGACAAGTGCAAAGTTATGCACCTAGGGAAGAACAACCCAAACTATGGTTACACGATGCAAGGTTCCACATTAGGAACCACTACCCAGGAAAAAGATTTAGGCATCATTGTGGATAACATGTTAAAACCCTCGGCCCAGTGTGCAGTGGCGGCCAAGAGAGCAAATAGAATGCTAGGTATCATAAGGAAAGGAATGGAAAATAAAACAAAGGATATTATAATGCCTCTATATCGTTCCATGGTAAGACAGCACCTTGAATATTGTGTGCAATTCTGGTCATCGTATCTTAAAAAGGATATAGCGTTATTAGAAAAGATTCAGAGAAGAGCCACCAAAATGGTAAAGGGGATGGAAGGTAACCGGGCAAGGCGGACATGGTGCTCCTGCCCCCCTCTGCCATCCCCCCCCCCCTCAAATAACCACAACAGTACACTTTATTTGGCATTCAACTGGTCGCAGCTTTATTAACCATAAGCATTATCCAACAAACTACATACAACCAGAACTGCGTCATTCAGGTTCCGGCAGCGGGACGACCCCTCACCAGCCATGTGAGTAGCAAAGTGAGTACCCTCCCGCCTCCGCCGGAAACCGTCCCCTGGCAATTCCATTCCCCCTCTTCCAGCTTCGCCATATTATTAGCAAAAGCCCAGAGGGATTCTCCGGGTCGGGGGTACCCCACCCCCGCCCTGCGTATTGCCAAGACTCCGGACAGCTCCGGGATCCCGCCCCCCCTCCAGCTGCAACCCACCCTATACCCGAAATCGCCCAACACAGGGATGGGAGGGTGGGAACGCCCGTCCTCCTAGAAAGCACCAACGAACTGAACGCCACGCCGGCACGCTCCCCTTTTTAAACTTGCCCTCCCACCCGCACTCATCCATTGGCTCCCGTGCCGCTCACACACTCACGGGAGCCAATGGATTTGAAGGACACACACTGCCGCATCAGCCCCCTCTTCCCCCCTCCTCTCCAAAGGCCGGGGCCATGCACCACGCCGCCCGCCCGGTTAAATGCAGCCCGCAGGTACGTGGCCCCGCAACCTTTTCGTAACCGGGAAAGGTGGACAATGGTGCTTCTGTCCCCCCCTGCCATCCTCCCCCCCTCAAATAACCACAACAGTACACTTTATTTGGCATTCAATTGGTCGCAGCTTTATTAACCATAAGCATTATCCAACAAACTACAAACAACCAGAACTGCGTCATTCAGGTTCCAGCAGGGGACAACCCGTCACCAACCATGTGAGTAGCAAAGTGAGTTCACTCCTGCCTCCGCCGGAAACTGTCCCCCGTCAATTCCATCCCCCCTCTTCCGGCTTCGCCATATTATTAGAAAAAGCCCTGAGGGATTCTCCGGGTCAGGGGTACCCCACCCCCACCCTGCGTATTGCCAAGACTCCGGACCCCAGACACCTCCGGGATCCCACCACAGGCTCAGTGACACCTGTCCCTGAGCCTCCCCCCCAAGTGCAAAGCTGCGACCAGCTACCCTGCTTTGAACCACATACTTCAAGGCCTCATGCCAATCATTGAGGAGCAAATCCACCCCCTACTGGGGATAAATGTACTTCGTCTGGCTGATATAAGTCAGCACAATCTACCTCTACCAAAGGATGCAAGATCTGCCATCCCCCGTGTTCACACACCCAGCGGCCAATTTGCTGATTAACTTTAATCAACCTGCGAGACCACCTCTGGTGGCCCCAGCAAGCTGGCCTCGGAATTATATTCGACCATAACAATACAACATTTGGAAACATTAACAGCACCTCCTCAAGGTCCCTCTTTGCCGCTCTGATCAGCTGCTTAACTGTCCAAGTCCCCTAGTCGTTGTCTCCGAGATGTAACAGCAATGCCGGGGCTCCCCTTATACGTTGATGGTGCCGAAACAAAGGCAAAAGTTGCAGCCAGCGAAGACCGCGCTCGCCCAGCCATGATATGGTCACCTCCACAGCGTGCAATCCAATGTTCGCCCCGAGAGGCCTCACCGCTGCTTGCCGACCAGCCCAGTAAACAAATGAATGGCCGATCATCCAGCAGCCAAATGGCATCCGGACCACATCTAAAAGAAAAAACATAGTTAAACACCGTCCCCGTAGACCCCCTCACAAACGCACATACCCCCGGAATGCATTAGAGCGCCACCTGCCTATCCGCTGAATGTCTCACTCAGTCAAGCCCGCCTCTGCAGCACTAGTGGCTGCCCCAATCCTAAATGAATGAGGTGCGAAATCACTCGGCTCCAAGCCCACCTGACGCACCGTCAACTGCAGGACTGCTGTGAACTGAAAATGCATCAGTCGGTGTGAATTCTCATGCAGGAAGAGAAAACCACCCCCACGCGGCCTCACCCGTAAGTAAGATTCCATAGCAGCCACCGGACAAGTTGGGGAACCCCCAACAGCTCTCAAGAGCACCCAAGCGCCCTTACCCCTCTGGTCAGTCTTAGACCTCGCCAACCGGACACCCAACTCCCCTTTGGACACGCGCACATGATGCAGCTGTAGTGCCCCCCCTCCAGTCACTGAGCTGGACGCCGCCACCAACTCCCCCACCCAGAAAGCCCCCAAAAAGGCCACACAGAATACTGCCCGAAACAGCGTGACCTCATATGCAGACGCTGCCACCACAGGCAGCGCCGCACACAACTTCCCGAGCAGCTCATGCGTGATCGGTCATCGCCTATCCTCTTGCAAAGGGTTATCCCGCTCCCAACCTAGCAGCAAATGACGCAACAGGAACCCCCAGCTGGACGCTCCCCACCCCACTGCCCTGGAGAAAAATGCAAAACCCGCTAAGTGCGCCTGTATGGTCGATCTCGCCGCTCCCACATCCTTCGCCGCCGTGATGTATAAGCCCATGAGGTGGTCAGAGACAGGACCCTGCCGCCAGCCTCGGGCTGCCAAAAAGTCCACCACACTGTCGCATCCTCTGAATAGGCCCGCCAAGTCGCTGTTGATACGGAACTCCGCAACAGGTTCAGCATGCCTTCAGGCCAAGCCGCCATAACCGCTCCGTGACTTGCCTTCCAACCGTGTCCGCCTCTGGTGCCAAACGCTGAAACATGTCCCACTTGAAACGGGAAAGAGCATCGGCAACCTGGTTAGCATACCCTGGCACATGGTGGGCCCTCACCACAACATTCAATCTCAAGCAGGCTAACACAACCTCCCGCATCAAGGCCACCACCCTCAAGCAATGTGGGGCATACCTATTGAGCACACTAACCACGGCTTCATTGTCGCACCACCACAGCACCCGGCGATTGCGCAGCCTGTCCGGCCACAGCTCCAGAACCACCAGTATCGGGAATAATTCCAGAAAAGTTACGCTATCGGTCAGGCCTGCCTCGCACCATGAGAGCAGCCATGCCTCCGCACACCAAGAGCCCCCAAAATACACACCCAAACCACAACCACCCGCTGCGTCAGTAAAGAGTTGCAGATCAAAAGTAGACGTTTCCTTCTCCATCATAATCGCGATGCCATTAAAACCTGTAAGGAACTCATCCCAAACTCCCAAGTCCGCCCTCCTGTTCCTAAAAATCTTAATGCAGTGGCGCAGCTTACGTACACCCGAGGTAGCTGCTGCAAACCTGCGCATGAACACCCGCCCCATCGGAATGACCCGACAAGCAAAATTCAGTGAGCCTATCAGAGCTTGCATCTCCCTCAGCGTAACGTTTGCAGACCCCATCACGTTCGCCACCAGAACCCACAACCTCACCACCTTCTCCAATGGCAGGCACACCACCATGTCCCCCAAATCCAGCTCCACCCCCAAAAATGTGAGGCGTGTCGACGGACCCTCCGTCTTACCAACCGCCAACGGGACTCCCCAATCCTGTGTCAGCCTCCTAAAAGCCATCCAGAAGCAACTGACATTGCCTTGACTGCGCCCCGCCGACAAATAAAAAATCATCCAGATAATGGACCACGTTCCCACATCCCACTGAGACCTCCAGGACCCAGTGCATGAACGAACTGAACATCTCAAAATAGGAACAAGATACCGAACAACCCATCACCATGCATTTATCAAAATAATACTGCCCTTCAAACTTAAAACCCAGTAAATGAAAAGAAGCTGGGTGAACCGGCAACAGGCAAAAAGCAGATTCGATATCCACTTTCGCCATCAGACACCCCGGCCCACATTCCCGTACCAACCCCACTGCCTCGTCGAATGACGCATAATGCACAGCACACAATTCCCTTGGTATATGGTCATTGACCGATGCCCCTAACGGGAAGGACAAGTTGTGAATCAACCGAAACTTCCCGGGATCCTTCTTAGGAACAATTCCCAATGGGGAAACCACGAAATGCTCGAACGGTCGTTCAGCAAAGGGGCCAGCCACCCTACCCAATCCCAGTTCCGCAACCAAGTTATCCCTAACAATATGAACAAAATGCTTGACCGATGGTGAGTTGCGCGCCCTATCTGGACCACCCTCTCCGACCACCAGTATGGAGAAACCATATAGAAAACCCCCCTCCAGTACCCCCCAGCCCTACGCCTCCTGTATCGCCTCAGCCAAGGCCTAAGCACCGCGAATCTGATAGGGGTCAGGGCAAGACCCATCAAGTCCTTATTGCTTGGGAGCAGGGGCGGGGCAACCGCTGCCAATTTCTTGAAACATCTAACTGCCGAGTGCCCCCCACCGCAGACTGAACAACTGTGCCGGAACTTACAGTCTGGAAAGGGGCAAGAGGATTTACTAAACCTCCAACAGACGTCCCCGGCTCCCCCGCCGCTTGGTCTTGGCAGCACAGGAAAGGGCCCCCCAAAAGGGCCGCCCCGCACCCGTTGATGAACCGTTACCCCCTTTTTGACCGCCCCCCCCCCCCACCGACATCTGTGTCAACCACAGGCTTATGTCCTGCGTCCCCCAGGACAACAACCTATTTTCTTCCATTTTGTCCTGGAACTTCTCATCATAGTTGAGCCATGCCCAACCATCATGAGTCTGTGCCGCCTCCAAAATGGAATCCGCGTAGGCTAGCAACATCCCATATTGCCCCGGGTAATGATGCCCTCGCACACTGGCTAGCCGCAAGAAGGCCCTCGTCCAGTTAATGACATTGTGTGATGCCTTGCGGACCCTCCTTGCCTTCTCGTCCTCCCTCCTTTTCCGTTTGCTATCCCCCGACCGCTTCCTACCCTCCAGCAACCGAAAGATATCTATATATCTCCTCTTCCGTATCTTCCGCTGCAGCTTGTGCAGAACCCCCTCCCATAGCTCGGAAAAGGACCCCAGCGTAGACCCTACTCCGCCAGACACAACCACCCCCGCCCCTGGCCCTGGCCCGCTGCCTGATTCCCACGCGCAAAGAGGATGATGAAACATCATCGGGCGACGACGTAGAGGACCCTTGCTGCTGCTGCTGCTGCTGCTGCTGCTGCTGCTTACGCGCGTGCCAACACTTTTTATTTGCTTTGCCCCTCACCCCCCCATTACCCTGCTCCCTCTGCCCCGCAGGCAACTCACCAGCTGCTGAAGTCCCAAGCTGCGTCGCCCCAACGAGGCTATCCAAAGCTGGCCGCCCGCCATCCTCCTGAAGCCCCTCTTGCTGCTCCACCCTTGTCACCGCTGCCTGCACACAGCTCACTGGCTCTGTGTCCATGCCGTCCCTTCGTAATGCCGCACCTCCCGGCTGCTCCTACCTCTGCGTCTCTCCAGCCTGCACCTGCGAAGACAAGGAGGGAAAAAAGGAGGGGGAACCTGCAATGGCCCATGGCGGCTGCCATGATCCCAGCCACTCAGCTCTGGAAGATCCCTGCCCCCCTCCCCGTCAATGCTCCCAAGATATGGGACACAACCCCCCAGGCACCATAGGCCATCCCCATGGGCCCCCCCCCCAGCAATCCGACCTGCCCAACCACCCCCCCTTGCGACCCCAACAGGATATCCGCTGGGCCAGCTAAGCCAATAGCCTCCCTCCCTAAAGGGGGGGTTTCCCTGCCCCCAGCTTGGACCCCCTCCCCCCTAGCAGCCCCCTGAACACCCCTCTTGCACCTCGATGAGACACGCCCCCAATCCGCCCCCCCCTGGGCCTCTGTGCTCTGGCCAACCCCTCACCCCCATCTCCCTGCCTCTTGACCCCCCTCAGCCCCTGCACCCCCCTTTTTCCCTCCCCTTTTTCCCCCGCTTGCTTCCCCTTCACCGCAGCTGCCTGCCTCACGGGCCACCTACCCCCCCTGGCCCTCCCGTGCTGCCTTCCCTCACCCCCCACCAGAAAACACCCCCCCAAAACACTGTTTTCTCCCTCCCCTCCTGTCTGCTGCTCCCTTTAGTGTATGGTTTTATTTTTGATCCCTCACCCCATTTCTACCCACAGCCCCAGCACTAAAGAACCCACCGCAGACCACTCGCCTGTCCTTTTGGTTTTTGTGGCAGCAGCAGACCACATGCAGGCACTTCCTCTGCACACCGCCCTCGATCCAACGGCCGCACCTCAGCCCGCGCTGAAAAAGATGATCCCGTGGCCTACCACCATGTTGCAGACCGCCGTCCCCGCTCGCAGTTGCACGACAGAGGCTCCAACACCCATCCTCCTAGACAGCAGTGACGAACTCAATGCCGCGCTGGCACGCAGGGCCGGCCCGTCCATTGAGCAAGAATGTTTTTTGCACAGGGCCCCGCGTTTCAGGGGGCCCCGCGCAAAAAACATTCTTCATCATCCCAAGTTTAAAAAAAAAAAAAACAGCTGCTTCTGCCGCGGCAGCATCAAGAGTGCCGCCGCGGGGCCCCCCTGCCCGGCAGAGCCTCCCTGCATCGTAGGCTAGCGTTGAATCCCCAAACGCGGGCTTCTTTCAGAGCCGTGAAAGTTTCCTGTCTCGCGGCTCTGTTAATCCCGCCGGGGATTTCCCATCAGCCCCGGCGGGATTAACAGAGCCGCGAGAAAGGAAACTCTCGCGGCTCTGAAAGAAGCCCGCGTTCGGGGATTCAACGCTAGCCTACGATGCAGGGAGGCTCTGCCGGGCAGGGGGGGGCCCCGCGGTGGCGGCGGCGGCACTCTTGATGCTGCCACGGCAGAAGCAGTTGGGTTTTTTTATTTTTTAATTTGCGATGATAGGGGGGAAGGGGGTTTAGGACTGGTAATGGGCTATGGGCGGGGAGGCTAAGACTGGAAGTGGGCTGATAGGGGAGGGTTAGGACTAGTAATGGGCCATGGCGGGGTGCTAAGACTGGAAGTGGGCTGATGGGGGGGGTTAGGAATGGTAATGGGCTTTGGGGGGGCTGACTGGAAATGGGTTGATGGGGGGGTTAAGACTGGTAATTGGCTATGGGGGGGCTAAGACTGGAAATGGGCTGATGGGGAGGTTTAGGACTGGTAATAGGTTATGGGGGGGGCTAAAACTGGAAGTGGGCTTATGGGGGAGGGTTAAGACTAGAAATGGGCCATGGGGGGTGCTAAGACTGGAAGTGGGCTGATGGGGGGGTTAGGACTGGTAATGGGCTATGGGGGGGCTAAGACTGGAAATGGGCTGAGGGGGGGTTAGGACTGGTAATTGGCTATGGGGGGGATAAGACTGGAAATGGGCTGATGGGGAGGTTTAGGACTGGTTATGGGTTATGGGGGGGCTAAGACTGGAAGTGGGCTGATGGGGGAAGGTTAGGACTAGTAATGGGCCATGGGGGGGGTGCTAAGACTGGAAGTGGGCTGATGGGGAGGTTTAGGACTGGTAATGGGTTATGGGGGGGGCTAAGACTGGAAATGGGATGATGGGGGGTTAGGACTGGTAATTGGCAATGGGGGGGCTAAGACTGGAAATGGGCTGATGGGGAGGTTTAGGACTGGTAATGGGTTTTGGGGGGGGCTAAGACTGGAAGTGGGCTGATGGGGGTTAGGACTGGGAATGGGCTATGCCAGGGGTTAGTACTGATAAAGGGCTTATGGGCTAAAAGGACACGAAATGTGCTATGGGGGGCTGATTTGAAATAGGCTGATGGGGGGCTAGGACTGGAAATAGGGTGATGGGGGGTTAGGACGTAATGGGCTGATGGGGAGGTTTAGGACTGGCAATGGGTTATGGGGGGGACTAAGACTGGAAGTGGGCTGATGGGGGAGGGTTAGAACTAGTAATGGGCCATGGGGGGATGCTAAGACTGGAAGTGGGCTGATGGGGAGGTTTAGGACTGGTAATGGGTTATGGGGGGAGCTAAGACTGGAAATGGGCTGATGGGGGTTAGCACTGGTAATGGGCTATGGGAGGGGTTAGGACTGGTAATGGGCTGATGGGGGATTAGGACTGGTAATGGGCTATGGGGGGCTAAGACTGGAAATAGGCTGATGGGGGGGGCTAGGCCTGGAAATAGGGTGATGGGGGGGTTAGGACTAGTAATGGGCTATGGGGGGGCTAGGACTGGAAATGGGCTGATGGGGGGTTAGGACTGGTAATGGGCTGGGGGGGCTAAGACTGTTAATGGGCTGGGGGGTTGATAGGACTGGAAATGGGCTGAGTGGAAGGAGGGCTTGAACTGCAAATAGCTGATGGGGACGGGGGCTTGGAATGGAAATGGGTTGTGAGGGGGAGGGAGCTAGGACTGGAAATGGGTGAGTGGGGGGGGGGGCTAGGATAGGAAATGGGCTGATGGAGGGGCTAGAATAGGACTGGAAATTGGCTGTTGGGGGGTGCTAAGATTGGAAATGGGCTGTGGTGGGGGTTTGGATTGAAATGGACTCACGAAGGGGCTAGAACTGGAAGTAGGCTCATGGGGGGCTTGGATTGGAAATGGGCTGAGTGGAGGGGAGCTAGGATTTGACATGGGCTGATGGGCTCATGGGGGGCTGGGATTGGAAATGAGCTGATGGAGGGACTCGGATGGGACTGGAAATAGATGGGGGAGCTAGGACTGGAAATAGGCTGATGGTGGTCTAGGATAGGACTGGAAATGGGCTTATGGGGGGCTAGGACTGGAAATGGGCTGATGCGGGGACTAGAAGGGAGCAGATGCTGGGTGGGACTGGAACTAGAATGGAGCTGATGTTGGGGGAGGATTAGAATGGGATGGAGCTGGGAGAGTGAAATGGAGAGGGATAAAATATTTTGTGTGGGAGGGAAGACAAATCTACAATTGGCCGGATATTGGGAGAGTAAGTGGGGATTGAGAATGGAGGCGTAAAATTTGAGTAGATGAAATAGGAATGAGGAAAGAGCAAAAGGAGAAAGATTAGTATGTTAAAGCAGATGTAGAGAGAGAATGGAAAAAAACTAGAAGAGAGAAGAAAAGACAAATGGACAGCAGACGATGGAGAGTTAGCGGAAGACACAAAGAAACCAGAAGAAAGTGACTGGAGCAATTGCAGTTGAAAAAAAATGCACAAAAGGTAGAAAAATATCTCTTTATTTTGAATTTATTAATTGGAATATGTCAGCTCTGGGAAATGTGCCTCATTAACGTCTGTGCTTTGTTTAGTACAAGAGCAAATTAATGTATAGTTTTATTTCTACAGTGTTGTACATTCCAAGTTTGGCTTTTGGGATTCCCAGTTTAATTATTGTCTTCCTATTTCTAAATTGTGATTCCTTGTTTGGTGATGGTCTATGTTCTGCATGTGTAACTGAGCTGAGGTATTCTGTTATGTAATTCCTATTTGACATTGCCACTTGTTCTCTTTCCCCAGTAGGTCATGTATTGTTGTTCTCTGAAATGTATTGGTTTAATATTTGCAGCGTTTCCTTTTGATAGTTAGGGTATGGTGCTTTATGAGTCCTGGTAGTGCTGTTAGGATACGGCAGGTTTGCTATGGGTTCTAAATGGACAGTGTTTGCAGTAGTTCCTAATGTGTCTGGCAGTTGGCACTGGATTATAGTAATGTAGAAGTCTTTTAGTCTTTCTTTATTCATACACTCATTAAGAGGCATGTTTACTAAAAGTTAGTGTATGGTAACATTATGCAAATATTTATGCAAATGAGGCCCCTTATGCAAATGAGGCCCCGCACCAAGTCTCCGCACATGGCCCCGCACCCCCCTTGGGCCGCCCCTGCCGGCACGCTCCCCTTTTTAAACTGGCCCTCCCACCCGCCCTCATCCATTGGCTCCTGCGCCGCTCACACACTCGCGGGAGCCAATGGATTTGAAGGACGCACACCGCCGCATCAGCCCCCTCTTCCCCCTCCTCTCCAAAGGCCGGGGCCACGCACCACGCCGCCCGCCCGGTTAAATGCGGCCCGCAGGTACGTGGCCCTGCGGCCTTCTCGATACCTCTATGAAAAAAGGCTAAAAAGGTTAGGGCTCTTTAAACTGGAAAAGAGACGGCTGAGGGGAGATATGATAGAAGTCTATAAATTAATGAACGGAGTGGACCGGGTAAACGTAGATCGATTGTTTACGTTATCAGAATATAGAAAGACTAGGGGACATGCAATGAAGCTACAAGGTAAACTATTTAAGACTAATAAAAGAAAATATTTTTTCATTCAACGTGTAATCAAACTCTGGAATTTGTTACAGGAGGATGTAGTAAAGGCTGTTAGTGTAGCTGGGTTTAAAAAAGGTTTGGACAAGTTCCTGGAGGAAAGGTCCATAAACCATTATTAAGAAGGGACCCAGGATATCACTGCTTGACCCAACACAAGCATTGTGGAACCTGTGTCTCTTGGGGAACTGCTAGGTACGTATGACCTAGATTGGCCACTGTTGGAAACAGGATACTGGGCTTGATGGACCTTGGTCTGACCCAGTATGGCATATCTTATGTTCTTATGTTCAGACTAGATGGACCATACTGGCCTTTATCTGCTGTCATATACTATGTTACTATGAAGATCCTCTGGTGTACAGGGCCACATTCATCACCCCAAGAGCCTTTATTGATCGTTCTAAAGATGCGGACAGGCAGCCATCTCTGGACTGAATGGTCTAGCAGTTTGGAGTTCATTTTAAAGAACCAAAAAGAGCATCACTGCTGGGTGCTGAAGAAACCAGCATGTACCAGTACAGAGTGAACTGTAGCACTATGTTCTACGCACTAGATGTCACATATTGATGTCCTTCTATAGCAGTAAATTAAACAAGAAAGCTGCTCAAAGTTTGTTCAACAGAATTTTAGTCTGGTCCTAACAGTGTTCAAAAGGGTTTTTCTCATAAGCTCTAAATAGCAGAAACAAATTTCTTAAATAGATCTTAAGTACCCAACATCAAGTGAGTTCAAAGGAGCATGAGAAAGATATGGGCCAGCGAGCGGGCAGCTTCCAACATTGTCCTGGGAAGCCAGTGTGAAACCAGTATCTATTTTTTTAAACAAAGAACTGGATTTAAAGTGCATGGAAAACACACCACACCATGCAAATTTTTAAGTCAACAGTCTTAAGACTTGACCCATGGGAACTGGTGATTTGGCGTTAAAAGTTCTGGAAAAACTCCCGTGGCTAACTTCAAAAGAGATTTCTCAAATCAACAAGAAATATTTTATCTGACTCCAGTTATTTTGTTTCTTTATTATGATTTATTAACCTTATTTATGAGGAGATTCACCTAAGGCCGTGAATGACGCGCGTAATGTGGTATAGGCAAGTTAAACTACGATAACAATGTAACTATAGTAAAACGACAGCGAGATAAACCTGGAAATGGGCAAATGAAATTATTCTAATGATAGTGTGCCAGTAGAATGTTCATATAACAGGCATGCGATCTATGAAATGAGGTTTTAATAGGCAACAGAGAACATCATTCGTCTTGCATAGATATGATGCTCACAATGTATCGCAGCACCTGAGCTTTACCTGAGCAGGTAACAAGACCTCGACTGTGTCTGTGCAGAATAAACATACTACAAAGAGAGATTCGTAACCAATTTGCTTCCATTTTCCTCCACCTCATGTAAGGGCAAGAATCCCCAAATCTGGCCCCCTAGTCCGCAATGAATATACATGTAGAGTATTTGCCTATGAAGAGTCAGTACATGCAAACGGACCTCAGGCATACTCACTATGAATATCCTGAAAGTCAGACTGGTTTCCGGCCCTTAAAGGCTGGAAATTGCAGGGACCCCACTCAGAAACGCAGGACCTTGCCCCCATTCATGTAATCAGGACTGGGCCAGGCCTTACGTGAAAATTTTACAAAAGACTTTTGGCGAGTCTCATCTGAAGATGGCCTGGTTGAAAGTATTCAAACATAGCAGAAAAGTCATTTCATACTGGAAACGGAGAGAAGACAGGGAAAGTTATGCTCAGGAATCCAACACCTGCCTACTGGTGCTCTGCACCGTTTAATTTGCTCAACTGAAAATTGTAGAGATTTTTCATACTCTTAACCGTTCTATAAAATATCCTGTCTTTATGCAAAGAATATTTTTACTTACCAACAGCAAAGTCTGAATGATAACTCTGGCAGTCCATTTTTTCCCCCGTTAGCACTTCTAAAAAATTGAGATTTTTTTAATTTTATTTTTATTTGCATATACCACTGGTATTTAAAGGCTGCCTGCCAAATCGATTTGCTGCTCTAGATACAAATGACAGAGCTCTAGAAAAGTTATGGGATGACATCAAGAAGGTTGTTGGAAGAAAGCAAAAAGTCTCTACATAAGGTGAAAAAGCAAAAACGGCCAAAATGACACATGCAAGGAAATAGAAGCAGGAACTATTAGAGGAAGAACAAGATCAGCTTTCCTAAATCTACAAGCATTAAAGAAAAATTCCAGCCTCAAATTGGAATGCTACAAGATGCTCAAGGATCCATGTTGAGTGATGCTGAGAAGATCAAGAAAAAGTGGAGAGAATATAGAGAGTCATTATATCATAAAGATCAAGTGGACCAACAGCCGTTTCAACCTGTACCTTATAGAAACACGATGACAGAAAAAGACCACATGGCCTTTCTAGTCTGTCCTTCCATAACAACAACTACAACAGTCCACTTTTTACCTTTAGAGATCCTCTGTGTTGGTCCCATGCTTTTTGAATTCAGTCACTGTCCTCATCTCTATCACCTCCACTGGGAGACTATTCCATGGATCCACTACTCTTTCTGTAAAGAAATATTTCCACATATCACTCCTGAATCTATCTCCCTTCACCCTCATCCCATGTCCCCTCGTAGCAGAACTTGCTTTCAATTGAAAGAGGCTCTCTCCCTGAACATTTATGCCACGGAGGTATTTAAACATCTCAATCATATCACCTCTATCCTGCCTTTCCTCTAAGGTATACATATTAAGATCCTTAAGTCTGTCCTCATATGCTTTATAATGAAGCCCATTAATCATTTTAGTAGCAACCCTCTGCACCAATTCCATCCTGTTCACATCCTTTTGAAGGTGCGGTCTCCAGAATTGCACACCATACTCCAAATGAGGTCGCACCAAAGACTTATACAGAGGCATTATCACCTCCTTTTTTCTGCTAGCCATTCCTCTCCGTATGCACCCAATCATCCTTCTAGCTTTTGCCGTCGCCTTTTCTACCTGTTTAGCTACTTTAAGATCATCAGACACAACCACGCCTAGGTCCCGCTCTTCTTTAGTGGATAAAAGTACTTCACCTCCTATACTGTATTGCTCCCTTGGATTGCTGCAGCCCAAATGCATGACCTTACATTTTTTAACATTAAATCCCAGCTGCCAAATTCTAGACCATTCTTCAAGCTTAGCTAGATCCAGGAACCATTGATGATGAAAGAAGATGACTAAGTAGCATTGAAAGTCTTATCAAAGAACAAAGTACCGGGCATTGATGGCATGCCCATTGAAGTATTACAGCAATCCAGGAATTCAACAAGAAAAATCCTCATTATAATGTTAGATGTAATTCACACAGAAATATTTAATTCTTCGTTGATCATCACATGCTTAGGTCCTTAGGGAGAACCCTGAAAAAGCAGTCCTTGGGGTTAGTGATGTCTGAGTACATGCCTCGTCGAAGTGACCTAAAGCATGTTACAGTGGTTGTAGGAAGGGTCTTCAAGCCTTGCTTTATGCCATTTCCAGCCAATAATGTCTCACAGTCCCCCATCTACTGCTGTAAGTGATCCGGAGTTCAGGATTGCTGTTCCCATCACACTCCACAGCTTTCTATATCTCCTTACAATCTCTGGCACTGAGAAGGGGTTTTACATAGTTACGAATTTGAAAATTGAAAACAAAACTCTCACCAGTTACATTTTTAACTTTCCCCAAATGACAGTATGTCTAATTGTTTTATTGGTAGTGCTGCATGATAAAGTGCTTAGTCTCCAGGACACTAATTGCAGCATGTCGTTAATTGGTTGTATTTGGCAGGGCGGCGCCATAAGCCAGTTCTTTCTCAGAACAAGAATAATCATATAGTTATTTTATGAGGGATAATTACTCTTCACTGGCTAATTTAAGCTTATTTGACAATTTAGCAGAAGTTACAATGTAATAGCTTAAATTCTGATTATACAGTATGGAGAATAATGTCAGCTTTCTGCAATGCTTTCGAACATTAGATCAGCTGCATTATATCCCTGGATGCTCAGAGTTCACTGCAGCCCTGCATTTGCACGATACGTAAAGTCAGTGATGGAAATATACACTCTGACGTTTTCGATTTGCAACTACATTTTGATTATTTTTTCTTATTTCTAATTTTAGGCTGAGGCATGATGGTATCCTGCAACCAAATCTGTATTACTTGGAACCCAAAATGCAGCCAAAACAATAACTAGCATCCTTCAAAGTTTGAATACAGATCTACTGTACTTGTGTGGAAGTTTAATCTTTCACGGATACCCACAGATGGCAACTTTCAGAGCTGCAGAGTTAATCGGCCAGATCAAAAGGTCTGAAAATTGCCTTGTACAAAGCAGGTAAATACATACTCTCAAAGTGGATATCTTAGGTCCAGTTGGAAGAGGCGGGGGGAAGGGAGTAGTCTAAGCACACATATGGGATTTATTTAAAAAATACAAAAAAACTCACCCCACAAAGCTCCTGCTGCAAACACAGCAAGTACAAAATATTTGCCACGTTTGCACCTGCTTCGGCTTTAATGAATTTGAAAATCTGCTCAAGTCATGTTGGTACAAACGTGTGAGCTGCCTGACAGTCTAGTGATTTTATTTATTTATTTATTTACATTCTCTTATATACTGCGCTATTCTGCATCAGTGCGGTTTACATTGAACAAACTGAAATTACATTGAATAGGGCATTATAACTTGGAGATAACTATTTTACAGGGAACATGGGCTATGGAGGGTTAAGTGGCTTGCCCAAGACCACAAGGAGCACCTGTGGGACTAGAAATCCCAGTCCTTCCGGCCCAAGGTTGCTGTCCTTTATTTTGCTACAATGACTATTCGTGAAAAAGGACTACTTTTTGATTTTTTAATTTCACAGTTTTTATTGATAGTTTCTAAAACAAGTGCTATTTATTTATTTAACTGGTTTTGTTATACCGTTTTTCTACCAGTCAATATGGTGTACAATCAACATAGTGCAAAAGGTGGGGTAACAGAGGTGGTGTAGGCAAGTTACCATTATAAAATCACCCTAGCAATATCAACATTTTAAAAGGTGAGGGTGCAATCGGGTAGTATCAGACACTTACGATGGTGGGAAAGGAGGGGTGACGTGTGCTGGATAGAGATTAGCCTGTTATGGATCCATTGGCTGATCTGTGCTGAAGTGTTCAAGAAAGAGGTGTGTCTTTAGGTGCTTTCTCAAGGCCTGATGTGATTGGATGCACCGTAGAGATGGTGGTAAGAAATTTCAGAGGGAAGACTCTTTGGCAAGCGTATTGGGTGCTCTTGCAGATCTGTGATGGCAGGTTGAGTAGGTTCTGGGTACTGTGTCTACGTGGTCTGTTGGTCTTGGGGCTACCGATAAGAGCCTGGAGGTGAGCAGAGGTGAGGTGGTAGCGGGCCTTGTGTATAATGGTGAGAGGTTTGTGTTTGATTCGGGAAGCAATTGGTATCCAGTGGAGAGTTTTTAGTGGGTGTGATGTGGGTGTGTCTGGAGGCTCCGAATATGGTGCATACAGTGGTGGTTTGGGCTAGTTGGAGTAGGTGGATGGCACTATATGTAAAAAAAATAATATTAAAGCTATAGAATTACAGAGCTTAAAAGGGAGTAAGGAGGCACTGTGGATTAAACTAGAGAGAGAGGATGGTAAATCCACTTGCCTTGGTGTGATATACAGATCTCCTCTTTCACAGGGAGAAGTGGACAGAGAGTAAATAGAAGACATAGGCAGTATTGCCATGGAAGAAGAAGTACTACTGATAGGTGATTTCAATATGCCGGATGTTGATTGGTACATCCCTGCTGCAGTGTCATCTAGAAGTAAGGAGATCCTGGATTCTGTACTAGGAGAACCATTCCAGCAACTGGTAACAGAACCCACATGTGAAGGGGCCATACTGGACCTGCTTCTTACCAATGGGGAAAGTGTTTCTGATGTTATAGTAAACATAAGAACATAACTTGGTCAGACCAAGGTCCATCAAGCACAGTATCCTTTTTCCAACAGCAGCCAATCCAAGCCACAAGTACTTGGCAGGCACTCAAAGAGGGACACAGGTTCCACAATGCTTCTCCCAAGGCAAGCAAAGGATTTCCAGGGTTCTCTTTAATAATGAATCTTTCCCCCAGGAACTTGTCCAAACCTTTTTTAAACCCAGCTACACTTAACAGCCTTTACTACATCCTCCAGTACCGAATTCCACAGTGATTACATGTTGAGGAAAAAAAATTCTCTTAGCCTCAAATGGGTTGCATTGTAGCTTCATTGTGTGTTTGATGGCATAAACAATTAATCTACATTTACCCGTTCCATTCCATTCATTAATTTATAGGCCTCTATCATATCCCCCCCTCAGCTGTCTCTTTTCCAAGTTGAAGAGCCCCGACCTTTTACGTCTTTCATCATAGGAGTATCCTTCCATTTATGTTACCATTTTTGTTACTCTTCTTTGTACTTTTTCTAATTCTGCTATATCCTTTTTAAGATACGGTGATCAGAATTGCACACAATATTCAAGGTGTGGTTGCATCCAGTGATGACCAGATGATGTTGTTCAGTATTAGGATTAGAGCTGATAAAGTCCATTCAAAAGTGAGGGCCTCAGACTTTTGGAAAACTAACTTTTCCAAGATGGAACAATACCTCAAGGAGTCATTAGCAGGATGAAAACAGCTGGGGGATGTAGAAAAGTAATGGGCAAAACTGAAAGGAAATATTTGAGGGCAACAAACCTTTTCATTAGAAAGGTAAATAAATGTAAAAGGAAAAGGGGGCCGCTATGGGTCTCAAAAGAAGTAGCTGAAAAGGTGACGAACAAGAGATCACAGAGAGAGGAAGACAAGCATCAATATTTGGAAGAACTTAGAGAGGCTAGGAAAGTAGTTAGGAAAGCAAACATACAAAAAGAAGAAGAAATAGCCAAGGCAATAAAATGAGGAGACAAGACATTTTTCAGATATGTTAGCGAGAGGAGGAAGTGCAAAAGTGGTATTGTCAGACTCAAGGGAAGAAATATTTATTTAACAGGTTTTTTTATACCGCTTTATCATTTCAGTAAAAGCGGTTTACATTGTAACGTAAACTTCGTAATATACATTCAACAGGGACACTGATAACTTGGATTTTTCTGAGGCAGTGGAGGTTTAAGTGACTTGGCCAAGGCCACAAGGAGTGCTAGCACGGATCAAACCCTGGTCTCTTGGCTCCCAAGCCAGTGCTCTAACCATTAGACTACTCCTTCACTCCTGAATATGTTGAAGCTGATAAGGATAAAGCAGAATTGCTTAACAAATATTTTTGTTCTATTTTCACAGATAAGGTACCAGGAGCAGGACCTCAGAAAATACGCACAAATAGGAACAGACGTGAAGGGGATCTTGAATGATTTTCAGAAGACTGTGTTCATGAGGAACTAGCTAAATTAAAAACAGACAAGTGATGGGGCCGGATGGGATACATCTGAGAGTATTGAAGGGGGAAGTTCTAGCGGCTCCACTGTCTGACCTTTTCAATGCTTCTTTAGAGTTGGGAGTGATCTCAGAGGACTGGAGAAAGGTGCATGTGGTCCTTTTACACAAAAAGGGACGTAAGGATGAGGTTGAGAACTACAGGCTGGTTAGTCTGATCTCAGTGGTGAGTAAATTAATGGAAACACTGCTAAAACAGAGGATAGTGAAGTTTCTGGAGTTCATTGGCTTGTAGGATCCGAGGCAGCATGGGTTTACTAGAGGTAGGTCTTGTCAGACAAATCTGATTGCTTTCTTTGACTGGGTGACCACAGAGTTGGACCAAGGGAGAGCTCTAGATGTGGCCTACTTAGATTTCAGTAAAGCCTTTGACACTGTTCCACACAGGCAACTTATGAATAAATTGAGCACCCTAGGGATGCACCCTAAGGTGACTGACTGGGTTAGCAATTGGTTGAGTGAGAGGTGACAAAGAGCATAGGTGAATGGAGCTCACTCTGAGGAGAAGGTGGTTACCAGTGGTGTGCCACAGGGATCTATCCTTAGTCCGATTCTTTTTAACATCTTTGTTAGTGATATTGCGGAAGAGATGTTGGGTAAGGTTTGCCTTTTGTGGATGATACCAAAATCTGCAATACATGTAGTGTAGACACCCTGGAAGGAGTAGATAACATGAGGAGGGATCTAGCTAAGCTTGAAGAATGGTTGAGATTTTGGCAGCTGAAATTTAATGATAAAAAATGCAGGGCTATGCATTTAGGCTGCAAAAATCTAAGGGAGCGGTACATTATAGGGGGGTGAAGTACTTCTATCCACAAAAGAAGAGCAAGACCTGGGCATGATTGTTTTTGATGTTCTTAAAGTGGCTATACAGGTAGAAAAGGTGACAGCAAAAGCCAGAAGGATGCTTGGGTGCATATTGCCTCTGTATAAATCTTTGGTGAGACTCATTTAGAGTATTGTATGCAATTCTGGAGACCACAACTTAAAAAGGATATAAACAGGATGGAGTTGGTGCAGAGGATAACTACCAAAAATGGTCAGTGGTCTTTGTTTTAAACCATATGGGGACAGACTTAAAGATCTCAATATGCATACTTTAGAGGAAAGACAGGATAGAGAGTTATGATAGAGTTGTTTAAATACTTCTGTGGCATAAATGCACAGGAGGAGAGCCTCTTTCAATTGAAAGAAAGCTCTGCAACAAGGGGCCATAGAATGAGGGCGAAAGGGGATAGATTCAGAAGTAATATGCGGGAATATTTTTTATGTAAAGAGTGGTAGATGCATGGAATTGTCTAAGTGAAGGTAGTAGAGGCGAGGACAGTATCTGAATTCAAAAAAGCACGGGACAAACACAGACCTCTAAAGGTAAAAACGGACTATAATAGTTGATATGGAAGGGCAGAGTAGATAGGCCATGTGGTCTTTTTCTGCCGTCATGTTTCTAAGTATTGTTCCTCCACCAGAAGGCATCTGAACGTAACAGACACAAAAGGACCAGAGCAACTGTCCTGTACTTGTCTAACAGACCTTCGGGACCCTTTTACTGAAGGGCACTAGGATGTTGCGCCAAAAGCACTGAAACTAAGGTGCATTTGGTGCAATGCCACCGCATTAACTGTCAGAGATGTGGGAAGCATTTCCCCAGCAGTTAATGCAGTGCACATTCCCCTAACACGTGCTGCATTAGCACGGATGCATTTAACGCACCTCTTGAGGTGAACCCTTGCTAACTGCACAGGATGCAGTTAGTACACAGTGTGAACCTGGCACTAACTGCACTGAGCTTATCACACCCACCGTCCACCCCTAACCCACCCACCCACCAGTGAGTTGCAGAGTTAGCACAGGAATGGTCCCACTCTAGCTGGAGATGTGTGTCCCAGGGCACCTTCAGCACGTGCCAGAACACACAAAAAGTACTTCACCCAGACCCAGCACAAAACATTTTAAAGAGCTTGTAAGTCAGGCTGCATGTAAAAATATTTTGTCTTGTTGCTCCTAAATCTGCTCCACTCAGAACCTCATATCATGACCTCTTCTTTCAGAACCGGTGTCGGTTAAGTTTTTCTCTTGGGCCCCTACACTTTGCACCACAATCTGCCATGTACGTCATCTTCCATATTTCTTAAAAATCTACTCTAAGATTCCTGATATGATTTTCTTATTTCATTCTTTGCAATACTCCTTTTCATTTTATATTTCTCTTTGGGTTCATCTTCTGCTTCAGTATATAAGCATATGCAAATAGCTTTTATTATTTTTTGTAATGTCTGTCATCGCAGATGTATAAATATTTCCTCATTACCAAATCTTTCCTTTCCCTAACACTTTATAAGCTGTCTTATTTATTGCCTCTAAATTTTCCAGTTTTTCATCTATACTCACTCAATGTGGTCTTTTCTAAGTAATATTTTATTCTCTTTTCAAACAATAAGCCAATACTCTTTTCTTGAGAAAATATAATTCATAAACTATTTCTATTTCCTTGTAGGGTTTAGCTTTCCATTTCTTTCTGTCTTGTTATTATGCCTACTTCTGAAACCACAACACAGTGATCCACATATATGTCACTGTACTGACAGAGTCCTGTCTCTCTAACCAGGGGGCAGGGATAGACTGACCAGACAAACAATAGGGCAGTGCCCAAGGGCCCACTCTTCCCTAGCCTCCATCTATGTCAGATGGGTGGTTAAGGGCCAATGACTTATTGCTTGGGGGGGGGGGAGGGGGTGATCACTGTCAGTCCTTCTCTTGCCTGGGAGAACATTTTCTTACACACAATAATATATTCAATGTGATCTTATTTCTCTCACACTCCAAGCAAATGTATGCATCTTTTCCTTCATGAATAAATGATTTATTTTAAGATCATTAAATGTCGCATATTCCCTTAGTTGATAACCATTTTTATGCACCAAATGTTCCTGTTAAAGAGAGGACAGTCAAATGCCCATCCCTAGCATTAAGATCTCCAGCGATAATGAGTAAATTGCTTTTTTATACTACTTGTTCCTGTAATGCCTCATAACAAAATTTCCGTTTCTTCGCTTTGCCCTTCTTAAAAGAGCATATATCCAAATTACTATCAAGTGGCTTTCAAGAATTTTCGCTCTATGGTTTAAAACCATAACATTTTATTCTATTCCCAGTCTCTTATGACAGCTACTCTACACAATGCTGACATTTCAATTTACTCTGCTGCATACCACTCTGTAATCTACTTTTTTTTATACCTTTAAGGGGTGTGTTTACAAAGCCGGGCTAGCCGTTAAGGTGTGCTATTTGTAACTAGGTCCCATTGAATAAGACAGGGCGTAGTTACAGAGAGCACAGCTTAACCGTTAGCCCAGCTTAAAAAACATATACCGAAAGTTTTCTCTTGGTAGCTAAAATGACTGCTAAATTAATTTTTCTTCCAACAGATTCTTCCAAATTCTTTTAGACCCAGACTTCTGATATTCTACATTGCAATTTTCAATGCATCTATATTCCTACAGCCCCTTTATTCTTTCCAGTTTTAAAATCATTAGGTCCTTCTAAATTATTTTTACTTTGAAGTTTATAACTTCGCTAATTTTATTGAGCAGGTCACCCGCCAGTTGCACAACCCCAACTCTGACTCTTGAGATCTAGCAGGACCCCTATCACTACAGCTGAGTATGGAAGCCTCTTCACCAGTGCCAAGATGATGATACTAAAAGGAAACCCCCTCCAAAATGAGAAAAACACTTAGCACATCTCAGCCTAAGTTGTAATTTCACTTTCTGATCTGTAAAGATGGAATGTTTTGTTTCATTCTTTCTGTTCCAAGTCACTGGCTCCCCCCACCCCCAAAAACAAAACAAAATACCACTTAAAGGTCAATTGAGCAACTCGCTTGTAACCAGATTGATTCAATTCTGCAAAACGACATGGTGCCCTCTCATCCAATGATGCATCATAATCATTTAACTGTATTCCAGAGGCGCATGCTGGGAGCATTGATGCAAGTTAAAAGTCAACCCTTTGCTTCAAAGCTAAGAGCATTCTACCCTATTGAGCAGCTGACTCAAACGCTCAGTTTTTGTACTCGTACACTCCCACAGTACACAGTGCCCATACCATATCTTGTATTTGGCTCATGCCTTTCCAGTAGCAGTTACATTCAGCTAGAGTAGGCATCTCCCTCTCCCTGAAGGACTTACAAACCAAGCAGCCCTTTTACTAAAGTGTACTAAATAGTTAGCATATGCTTTTAGCACACCAACGTAACTATTAGTGCCTTAGCATTACAGCACTGCTAATTTGCATACTCTGTTAGGAGGCAGGTGGAGAATGGGGGTGTATTGCACAGAATGGTTAGGGCATGAAACGTTAGCGTACACTGTCACTACATTGGGAGTGGGGATGCTTATCGAGCCAAAGGTTGGAGGAGTGGGCAAGGGCATATCTATTGAGTGTCAGGTGCATGGATCCAGTGTGGGGGATGATTATTGTGTGCGGGGGATGGTGTTGGGAGAATTTCAAGCAATGGACTCCATGCACCAGCTACATTAGTGGCCCGTGTACTTGTGCATACCAAAAAGGAATACACTTGTGGAGGGCAATTTTATAAAACTCCTGCATAGGCAACTCATGTTAGTGCACACATATTTGGTACCTAGTTTATAAATGAAGCATGCGTATACTTTATAAAATAGAGGCATAGTGACATGCCGGAACCTAGTCCCAGCAGTTAAGTCTGATCTAGAGCAGGCGACTAGAATGCTGAACAAACACATGTATGTGCACATGAATTTGAACCCTGCCCAAGCAGTGCCCTCATGCACACCCCTATGGAAAGTACACACATTGGGACTTACCAGGTCCCCCAAAGCATGTGCATAAGCCCTTGAGACTAGGGACTTCTGCACATTACTAGTGCGTAACTGTCCACATGCACTATATAGAATCAGCCCCTTAATGTGTGTCTTGCATTGTGTGGGAGCTTTTGGGACAGATGGTTGTGCCCCCAAAACTTTCTGCACAGGCTTTGCACATTACATGCAAGACATAATGAGCAGTAGGTGGAAAAAAAAGTTATCACACTTCAGTTAAAGGATCTCTGTATGTGGGATTGAAGGGGATAGATGTAAAATTTGGAAATTCAGACAACATGAAACATCTGAGGGGATACAAAATACAATGCTTTACTAAAATAAAGTTCCTATTTCTTGTCTTGTAAAGAACGTAAGGCCTGTGGGTAATGGCACTGATAGTTAGGAGCTTAAGAAGGGATATTCTAGGGTTTGTATTCTCTCCTTAACTTTAAAGCTTTTCACAAGCTCTTCTCCACTAGTCAATAGCCTTAGTTTTTCCAGAATCACTTGCACTACTGCCCTCTTTCACCAGCTGAACCCTTCATCACAGTGGAATAGCCATCATGAACAGATTAATAGCGGCACTTGAAAATCTTGTCTAGGTCTTTCATAGCCGATCTGCCAAGAGCAATGTTTTACTGGATTTCTTGACTGCTTGTCATTTGTTTATCGATTCGATCCAAACAGGTTGATGTTGCTATTTCTTCTCCATCAAGGATGAAATTATTGATTTTGCCAGTTGTCAGGACCTTTGTCTTCTTCATGTTAAGATACAGGTGAATTTTAAAACTACATTCCTTAATCTTGATAAGCAGATATTATCTTCACTGTCAGCATGTGGTGTTGTTACCAGAGCAAAGGTTGATGAGTCTTCCTTCAGTCTTCACGCTTCAGTTGTCTTCATGCAGTCCTGCTTCTCTAATGATTTACGTTTGCCAATTTTAAACTATTCAGTTTCTCCTTGTTCTATTCAAGCTGTTGCTTCTTGATCAATGTAAAGACTGTGCAAGAGAACTATCAGTTGTTCTGGCATACCCGTGCTTCTTAATGTAGCCCAGAGTTCTTCATGGTTTATGCAATCAAAGGCCTTGTTGAAGTCAGTGAAACACATGTAGATATCCCTTTTGTCTTTTCAAGGATCCATGTCACAACCACAATGTTGTCTCTTGCTGCTCAAATTTCCTGAATCCTGCTTGCACTTCAGGCAGTTCTCGTTCCAGGTATGGTTGTAGTCACTGCTGAATGATCTTGAGTAGAAACATGATGGCGTGTGGGATCAGAGCGATTGTGCAATAATTTCCATAGGCAGTTGGATCACCTT
This sequence comes from Ichthyophis bannanicus, assembly GCA_033557465.1. Classification (NCBI taxonomy): domain Eukaryota; kingdom Metazoa; phylum Chordata; class Amphibia; order Gymnophiona; family Ichthyophiidae; genus Ichthyophis; species Ichthyophis bannanicus. Next base: position 350,945,981 of record CM066039.1, on the reverse strand, counting down.
TCTTCACTATTGATATGAACACAGATCGTTTCCAGTTAGTTGGCCATTATGTTTTCTTCCCAATTTCCTTGTAATTATTTTAACAGCTGCATCTGATTGCTGAAATATTATTTCAATGGAAATGCCATCAATGCTCAGTGCTTTTTCTTTGATAATGCTTTCAATGCTGCTTCCACAACTTCTTTAATCAAGAGTTCCTGATTGTAAGGTACAGGTTGAAATGGCTGTTGATCCACTTTATATTTATGGCATAATGACTCTGTGAATTCTTTCTACCATTCCTTAATCTTCTCAATATCATTCAACATGGATCCTTCAGTGTTTTTTAGTATTTTAATTTGAGGCTAGAATTTCCTGTAACTATTGTAGCTGTAGGGAAGCTGTTCTTGCTCTCCCACCTATATTTTCTAATTCTATTTCCTTGCATGCATCATTGTAGTAGCACTTTTTTTTTATCTTGACTTGTTGCACATTGGAAATATGTTAACTTTAGATACTACTTTTCCTTCCCCTCTGGCTTTAGCTTCTCTGCGTTCAGAGTTTCTTGGTCATCCATTTTGGCTGTTTTTGCTTTTTCACCTTTTGTAGAGACTTCACTTTCTTTGAGCACAACTTTTTAAATGTCATCCCATAGCTCTTCTTGTGCTCTGTCATTTGTTTCTAAAGTGGTGAATCAATTTCACAGGCAGTCTTTAAATTCCAGTGGCCTATTTTCAAGATCATCTCTGCTATATTCATGAATGGCTTGCTCTTTTTCAGCTCCAGATGGAATTTGCGAACTAGTAGCTGGTGATCTCCACCATAGACAGCCCCAGTTTTGTTTTTGTTGATGTTATTGATCTTTTCTATTATTGACTTCCACAGATGTAGTAAATTTGATTTTTCTACAATCCATTGGGCAAAGTCCATTTATAAATATTTCATATGTCTAATGGTGCTATATAAAGTTTAATACCTATCTAAGGGACTACTACAGCTGTAAATAGATCTGGACTTGTAAGTATTTATCTTCTGGAATATACTCTAAATCTTGGGGAAAAAGGAATTATTTGGATTAAAGCTGATAAATCGGTGTATTTGAGAATTCAGTGTTTTTGCTGAGTCAGTCAGGTCTTAGTAGCACCAGAGAGTTTTTTATTTAAATCAAATCAGAGCATAGCTTAGCATAGAAAGTAAAATAGAGTAAGTAGTCACTGAAATAAATTTGTTTCTAGAGCACTTTTTTATTTAAATCAAATAAGAGTAGAGCTCAGCATACAAGCAGAATAAATAATCTCCAAATAGAAAGAAATAAACTAGTTTCTAGAGACATTTACAAAGAAGCCTTGTAGTTAGGAGGCAAAAGATCTGTGAAGTTGTCTTAAACAGGTGTTAAAGGCAAGTGACAGATCAAAGGGGCGATTTGAAAGGCCTCCCTCTATCAAACCAAGGGCTGTGTGAATTACCCAGGAAATTGGTAAAGAAGCACAGGTCAGGACAATGTATAGGAAGCCAGCTTTTATTAAGTCTTCTTTCCCTCCCATCACCCCAGAGATAATCTTAGCTTTATAGACTTTTAAACCTATTAAAGGGATGGAGGTGCCCATATTTATATTCAGGTAAGGCTGGTTATCCTCACCAGGAATACATTACTTAAGGACTTGAGATTAATTAATCTTGAGGTGAACAAAGTCTATTAAACATATTAGGTATAGTTATATTAGTATAAGTATCCCCAGGATACCTAAGTAAGTAAACAACTTAAATATCTAAACAAAACCTTAAAACTAAGATGCAGACAGCAGTCCAGCAGCGAGACGGGGGCTTTCCAGTCTTTTGCATTGAGTGTTACGTGTATGATTTTTTCCCAGTTGGTGAGGGGTCTTACGTGTACACTAGTTGCAAGGCGCTCTTTGTTCTCAGGGAATGAGTCCAATCTCTAGAGGTTAGAATAGCAGACTTGGAGGACATAAGGAAGACAGAGATGCATAGATGAAACCTACAGGAAAGTAATACTGATGTCCCACCTTCAATCTGGCAGCCTCCCTGTTGCCATGGAGAAGAGAGGTCATGTGACAGAAAAGCATCACCCTGGAGTGGCAGGACATGATTCTGGAGCTAGGATCTGTCCTCCAGGGGATGTAAAACCCTCTCATACAGAGGTAGTTTCTCCAGGACCATGTGCATATGAGGGAAGGGTTAGGCAGCCGTTATAGCTGGTGATTTAATCATTAGACATGTAGATAGCTGCATAGCTGGTGGACATGAAGTTCACCTGGTAACATACCTGCCTGGTGTAAGGTTGCAGACATCACATGCCACCTAGACAAGGTTTTATATAATGCTGGGGAGGGGTCTGCTGTCTTGATACATGTTCGTACTAATAATATAGGAAAGTGTGGTAGAGAGGTTCTAGAGGCTAAATTTAGGGGTTTTAGGTAGGAAGTTGAATTCTAGAATGTCCAGGGTAGCATTCTCAGAAATGCTTCCCATTCCACGTGCAGGACCCAAAAGGCAAGCAGATTTCCGGAGTCTCAATTAGTGGATGATACGATGGTGCAAGGAAGAGGATTTTGTTTATTAGGAACTGAGCAACATTCTGAGGAATGGAGAGGCTTTTCCAAAGGAATGGGCTCCACCTTAACCAGGATGGAACCAGGCTGTTGGCAATAATCTTTAAAAAGGAGATAGAGCAGCTTTTAAACTTGATAATAAGGGAAAGCCAACAGTCGCCCAAAAGCTCATGGTTCAGAAGGATGTATCCTTGAAGGATATTAGCAAAAGATTGAAGCTATGGCATATCAATAGAGATGTTCCAATAAAGACAAAAATAACCCAAATACCCTTAAGTACAGAGCAAACAGAGCTTAAAGATTCCAAATTACGCCTGCGTATCAATAATCAGATTAATATGAATAAAATGCAACCGTGAAAATACATGTATGCAAATGCTAAAAGTCTAAAAAAGAAGATGGGAGAGTTAGAATATATAGCACTAAATGAGAGGTTAGATATGATATGATTGGTATCTCAGAGACCCAGTGGAAGGAGGACAAACAGTGGAACACTTGTGATATCTGGGTACAAATTATATCGCAATGATAGAGAAGATAAATTGGTGGAGGGATTGCACTCTATGCTAGAGAGAGTCACACAGGATTAAAGTTTTGCAGGAAACAAAATACACTGTAGAATCTCTATGGATTGAATTTCCATGTAAATAGGTAGAGGTGATGACAGTGGGGGTGTACTACCGACCACCTGGCCAGAATGAACAAATAGATGATGAAATGCTCAAAGAACTCAGGGAAGCTAACCAAAGTTACAACCCAATAAAGCACTGTGTAACACAATTTTTGTTCCTGGGTAGTGACTGTTATTTCCTAATTGCTCATAACTTAAAACTAATTGCTTATAACTAGAACTCCCTGTGGCCTTGAGCAAGTCACTTAACCCTCCATTGTTCAGAAAAATCCAAGTTATCAATGTCCCTGTTTAATGTACGTTAACCAAGTTTATGTTACAATGTAAACCGCTTTGACTGAAATGATAAAGCAGTATAAAAAAAACTTAAATAAAAAATAAAGTAAAAAATAAAAGTATGGAAAATGGTTATTATTCTCATTAAAATTTGCTTTTGTGAATAGGAGATTGATATTTCTGAAATTTATGTATTCCCATTGTTAAAGCAGGCCTACTTATGCCTTTTTGTTCACATAAAATAAAAACACATAATATATAATATTTACTTATATTTAAGTTATTCAAGAAAGACTATAAAACATTTAGAAGTGAGTAGATGTTCAACATTTACGATTATATTGTAAATCACTGTCACGAATAGGCCTCCAGATGTAGTCCATCATGTTCTCGTTATACTGTCCTTGGCAGCGGTGTTCAAATTCCAGTATATCCTGGTGGAAACGTTCGCCTTGCTCCTCTGCTCCCATGTTGAATTTATCAAGATGAGCATCAAAGATATGGACTGAGAGACATCCTGCAGCCCATTTTGCCGTTAATTCTTAACCAGAGTCTCAACCAGCTCTACATAGTTTTCGGCCTTGTGATTTCCCAAAAAGCCATGAACCACTGCAACAAAGCTGTTCCAAGCCATTTTCTCCTTCCTAGTAAGCAACTTAGGAAATTATATGCACTTAAGAATCTTTTTTATTTGTGGTCCAACAAAGACACAAGCTTTGAACTTTGCCTCAGACAGTTTAGGGAAGAAGTCTTAAAGGCTGTCGACTCTTTCTCTAGAGCTGTGACAAATTGTTTCATAAGGCCCTATTTGATGTGCAGTGGTGGCATCAGCACCTTCTGTGGTTCCACCAGTGGTTCGTACTTCATGTTTTTTGTCCCAACAGAAAATTCAGTTCACTGTGGCCAGTCGCGCCTGTGGTAGTGCACCAGTGTCCCTGCTGTCCTAAAGACAAAGATAGCAGGGAAACTTGGTAAAACCGCTTTGAAGACCCAATAGAAATACCACCATTTTAAAGTCTCCGATAACCTCCCAGCCATACTCAGCATACTTCAAGGCTTCTAGCAAGGTCTTGACGCTGCTGTAATCTTCTTTGAGGCTCACTGAGTGGGCTAGGGGAAGAGACAGGCACTTGTTCCCATTATATACCAGCATGGTTTTGAAGCTCCTGGAAGAGCTGTCAATGAACAGGTGTCACTCCTTCAGGTTACATGCAATTCTGACAGTGTCGAACAGAACATTCACATTGTGACAAAAACAAAGTCCAACTTGACTAGTGAAGAAGCTAGAAAAAAGTGTGATAACGCTTCCTCTGACCTGTGACTTGCACATTTTTATCCAACCAGTTTCACTGTTTGAACCTGGATGTCAAAAGCTCAGCATTGGACTTGGTGAGACCAAGATCTCTGACCAAGTCGTTGATGTCATTTTGATCGGGTAGTAAGGGTTTTCTCTCCTCAGCTCCACCTGTGATATTGTAATCTAGATCTTCTTCATTTTGTGATGTCTTCTTGGTTTTGTGAATTGCTGTTTTCTTCTAAAGTCAGCTGCTTTCTCTGCGGAGGAGTGGGTACAGGGAGCTCTGAGCAGTGTGGCACTGGGGCAATGGATGAAGTAATGCTTGGATACATGACAGAAGGAACATTCTTGCATGCCTGGTGCAAAGGTAGCAGACCTCATGTGTCACCTAGACAAGGTCTTAGATAGTGCTGAGAAGGAGTCTGCAGTCTTGGTACATGTTGGTACCAATGACATAGGAAGTGTGATAGGGAGGTTCTGAAGGCCAAATTTAGGCTTTTAGGTAGGAAACTGAAATCCAGAACTTCGAGGGTAACATTCTCCAAAATGCTTCCCATTCAACGTGCAGGACCCCAAAGGCAGGCAGAGCTCTGGAGTTTCAACGCATGGATGAGACGATGGTGCAATGAAGAGGGTTTTGGATTTGTTAGGAACTGGGCAATATTCTGGGGAAAGGAGGGGCTTTTTCAAAGGGATGGGCTCCACTTTAACCGGGATGGAACCAGGGTGCTAGCATTAACCTTTAAAAAGGAGATAGAGCAGCTTTTAAACTAGATAATAGGGAAAAGCTGACTGTCACCTAAAAGCGCATGGTTCAGTATCCTTAAAGGATATTAGCAAAAGATTGGGCATATCAACAGAGAGGTTCCAATAAAGACAAAAGTAACCTAAATGCCCTTAAGTACAGAGCAGACAGAGCTTAATGATTCCAAATTACCCCTGCCTACAGATAACCAGATTAATATGAATAAAATACAGCCTCTAAAATGTTTGTATGCAAATGATAGAAGTCTAAAACATAAGATGGGAGAGTTAGAATATATAGCACTAAATGAGAGGTTAGATATGATTGGTATCTCAAAGACATGGTGGAAGGACAACCAGTGGGACACTGTGATACCCGGATACAAACTATATCATAATGATAGAGTAGATCAAATTGGTGGAGCGGTTGCACTCTGTTTTAGAGAGGGCATTGAGTCAAAAAGGATTAAAGTCTTGCAGGAAACAAAATACACTGTAGAATCTCTATGGATTGAAATTCCATGTAAAAAGTGGAAGGCAATGGCAGTGGGGGTGTACTACTGACTGCCTGGCCAGAATGAACAAATGGATGATGAAATGCTCAAAGAAATCAGGGAAGCTAACAAATGTTACAGCACAGTATTAATGATTTCAATTATCCCAGTATCGACTGGGTCAGTGTCAAGGCAGGACATGCTAGAGAGATAAAGTTTCTAGATGAAATAAATGACTGCTTCTTGGAGCAAATGAACTGACAGAGGGGAAGCCATTTTGGACCTAGCCCTTAGTGGAACACAAGATCTGGTGCAAAAGATAAGGGTGTTGGGGCCACTTGGCAATAGTGATCATGTCATGATCGCGTTTGATTATTAAAACAGAGGAAGGATGGCAAGGAAATCCACACTATCACCTTTTAACTTTCAAAAGGGAGACTATGATAAAATGAGGAAAATAGTTAAGAGGAAAATGAGGAAAATAGTCCCAAGTTGTAACACCTGTTCATTGTAAGGACAGCGCAGGTTCTGACTGCACTGTACAAATTTTGTTGACTGTAAACTGCACTGATTCTAAAGAGCGCGGTATAGAAAAGACATTAAATAAATAAAATAAAGAAAAAACTAAAAAGAGCAGTTGCAAAGGTTGAAGATTTATATCAAGCTTGGGTGTTGTTTAAAAATACAATCTTATCTTGGAAGCCCAGACCAGCTGTATTCCACGCTTTAAGAAAAATGGAAGGAAGTCCAAAAAACTGCCAGCATGGTTTAAAGGTGAGGTCAGAGAAGCTGTTGTTGCCAAAAAAAGCATCTTTCAGGAAATGGAAAAAGGAGCCAAATGATGAAAACTGGAAACTGGCAAGTTAGATGCAAGGTATTGATAAGGCAGGCAAAGAGAGAATTTGAGAAGAAGCTTGCTGTGGAAGCAACAATGCATAATAAAGTTTTTTTTTTCAAGTACATTCACATCAAAACACCTGTGAGAGAATCAGTTGGTCTATTAGATGATAGAGGGGTAAAAGGGGCACTAAGAAGGGACAAGGCCATAGCAGAGACCAAATACATTCTTTGCTTCGGTCTTTACTGAGGAAGATGTAGGGATGTTACCCATGACTGAAATGGTATTTAAAGGTGATGTTGCAGAAGAAAGAAATAGTGATACACCATGAATATGTATTAGAACTATTTGATAAACTGAAGAGTAGAAAATCACCTGGACCAGATGGTATACATCCACGGGTGCTGAAAAAACTGAAATATGAGATTACAGACCTACTATTAGCAATCTGTGAACTATTGTTAAAATCATCTGTAATACCTGAAGATTGGAGGCTGGCCAATGTAATGCCAATTTTTAAAAAAGGGTTCCAGGGGTGATCTGGATTTTCTGAAAGCCTTTGTTAAGGTCCCTCATGAGAGACTCTTGGCAAAATTTAAAAGTCATGGGATAGGAGGAAGTGTACTAGTGTGGATCAGGAATTAGTTAAAAGATAGAAAACAGAGGGTAGGGCTAAATGGCCAATTTTCTAAATGGAGAAAGGTGAATAGTGGAGTACCCCAGGGATCTGTGCTGGGTCCGCTGCTTTTTAACATATTCGTAAATGACCTGGAAATGGGAATAACAAGCGAGGTAATCAATTTGTAGATGACACAAAATTATTCAAAGTTGTTAAAACCAAGAGGATTGTGAAAAATTGCAAGAGGACCTCAATAAATTGGAAGACTGTACATTCAAATGGCAGATGAAATTTAATGTGGACAAGTGCAAAGTTATGCACCTAGGAAAGAACAACCCAAACTATGGTTACACAATGCATATTAGCAACCACCACCCAGGAAAAAGATTTAGGCATCATCGTGGATATCATGTTGAAACTCTCTGCCCAGTGTGCAGTGGAGGCCAAGAAAACAAATAGAATGCTAGGTATCATAAGGAAAAGAATGAAGAATAAACCAAAGGATATTATAATGCCTCTGTATCGTTCCATGGTTCGACCACACCTTGAATATTGTGTGCAATTCTGGTCGCCATATCTTAAAAAGGATATAGTGGAATCAGAAAAGATACAGAGAAAAGCCACCAAAATGGTAAAGGGGATGGAAGGATACCCCTATGAGGAGAGACTAAAAAGGTTAGGACTCTTCAACCTGGAAAAGAGATGGCTGAGGGGAGATATGATATAAGTTAATGAATGGAGTAGAATGGCTAAACGTAGATTGATTGTTTACACTGTTAAAATGTAGGAAGACTAGGGGACATGCAATGAAGCTGCAGTGTATCCCATATAAGTCTAATAAGAGAAATCAAATGCGTAATCAAACTCTGGAATTTGTTACCCAAGGATGTAGTAAAAGCTGTTAGTGTAGCTGGGTTTAAAAAGGTTTGGACAAGTTCCTGGAGGAAACGTCCATAAGCCATTATTAAAGAGGACCCGGGAAAAGCAATTGCTTGTTCCAGTACAAGCATTGTGGAACCTGTGTCTTCTGGGGAAACGGCTAGGTACTTGTGACCTAGATTGGTCACTGTTGGAAACAGGATACTGGGCTTGATGGACCTTGGTCTGACCCATAATGTCATATCTTATGTTCTTATCTAGATAAAGCTTACAGAACAAGAACTCATAGGAGAAAGCCTTTGATGGATCAGGCAAGTGAATTAAACCATTAGTGCAACACCATTGACAGTCAATATTGTCACTAGATTTGGTGATTTTTTTCAACCTGATGGAAATTTTGTATGGAAATGAGCCAATTTAGCTCTTTCTTTTCCATGTGGAAGGTAATTATATAAAATGCCTATTTTAAGTGGGTTGGCATGTGCCTATTTTATACAGGTAAGTAGGCGCCTGCTTGTTTTTAGCATAAAGCTTGCATAAAAAGTAGCTACCTTCAAGGTGCAGACATTATAGCTTTCTATACCCAGTCCCTTGGTGCGCTCATCTCTTCCCATGGCTTTCAGTACCATCTTCACGCTGACTCCCCTCAGATCTACCTCTCTACACCTGAAATCTCTCCGGCAATCCAGGCCAGGATCTCTACCTACCTTTCTGACATTGCTGCTTGAATGTCTCACCACCATTTGAAATTGAACATTGCCAAAACTGAGCTACATATTTTTTCCCCTAAACCTTCCTCTCTCCTTCCTCCTTTCTCAGCCTCTGTGGATAACTCTACTCCTCTCTATTTATTTATTTATTTATGTTATTTATTTCAATTTCTTATATACCGCACTATTCAGAATCAGCGCGGTTCACAAAGAGCACAAAAGACCAGAACAACAGGCTGTTCGGTATTACATATAACAGGAGTATCAACTTGGAAAACATGGGAGAACTATATACATAGAATATATAATCTGTTAAATCGATAACATGATGGAACTATTTACACAAGTTTGTGGTGTGACTATTATATTGCACTTCATATAGGGTAGTACTTGATAAATAGGTTGAATTTAAGGGCCTTTCTGAACTGGGCTAGGTCGGTTATGGCACGGATGTCAGGTGGTAGGGAGTTCCAGCATTTTGGGGCGCAGAACATGAAAGCTCTGTTCGCTGTCGATCGGCTGCATGTTGTTATGGCTTTTGGCATTATTAGAGTGTTTAGCGCCATTTGTCTTCTAGATCTGGTTGGTGGTACAGTTTGTATGAGCTCGGTAAGTGAGTTGGCTGATAGACCATGGATGGCCTTGTATGTGAGAATCAAAGTCCTCAGTCTATGTCCTCAGTCCTCAGTCTATGTCCTCAGTCCTCAGTCTATGTCCTCAGTTTGCAACCTTGGGGTCGTCTTTGACTCCTCTCTCTCCTTCTTCACACACATCCAACTGACAGCTAAAACCTGCTGTTTCTTTCTCTACAACATCAATAAAATTCACCCATTCCTTTCTGAACACACTACTAAGACACTTATTCATTCCTTAGTCACCTCCCGTCTAGAAGTTTATAAAACTCGGCCCCCAAACCGTCTGGTCCAGGTGCTTTGTTACAATTAGCTGCCAAAATCGTGGAGTGCACCTCTTGCGAGGTTATAGGCTGCTCTAACATCTCCCACTGTTCAACAGTAAGCTGCGGCAAGTCCAACTCTTTCAAATAATCCCCCAGCTCCACAGTGGATGTCGGTTGCGCCTTATATAAATCCTGAAAAAAAGCCCGAAAGACCCGGGCGATTGCCACGGACTCCCGTTGCAGTTGTCCCTGATCATCTCGGACTGCTGCCACTAACGAGGAGCCCCGTTGACCCTTCAGACAATGGGCTAGCAACTTCCCCGGTTTATTCCCGTAGCAATGTAGCTGATATTGATAATAAAGGATAGATTTCTTGGCTCTCTGATGTATCAGCTCATTGAGATCCACCTGAGCTTCCCAAAGCTTTTTCTTATTTGCGGGCATCGGACAACGCGCACAGAGCTTGCGCAACCTATTAACCAGTCGCTCTAAACCAATTATTCGTTCTGCTATTAACCGACGTTTCCGGGCTGCAAATCCAATGATATCACCCCGTAACACTACTTTTGCCGTCTCCCACACCAACTCAGGATCTTCACTATGGCACTGGTGGTCGCTCATAAATTCCCTCCATCGCTGCCTCAGAAAATGCTGAAATCGAACATTCTGACACAGCCCCAGGGGAAGTCTCCAAAGTCGTGCCCGGGCACTGTCTATCCCCCATTGCAGCTCCATTCGGACCATCGCATGATCAGATATCTCTAGTGGGCCAATCTGCACCTCACTCGTATGAGCAAACAGATCCCCCGACACCAAGATATAATCAATTCGAGCATTAGAGCCATGTGCCCGGGACTGGTGGGTAAAATCCCTTTCCAAAGGATGTAATAGGTGCCAGGGGTCGACCAAGTCCAGTCTACTATGAAAACGCTGCAACATCCGAGTCGTCGGGATCCTATCTCTCGCCTCCCCTCCTCGAGAAGTGTCAAGGTCCACATCTAAAACCCCATTAAAATCCCCGGCAAGAAGCAGCGGATATTCCGGGAGCTGCTCTATTTTGGAGGCCAGGCCATTGTAAAAGCTAGGGTCCATCACATTAGGACCGTAAAGATTCCCGATAATCACTGGTTTCCCCTCTAGCCAACCAGCCAGCAAAAGAAATCGCCCAACCTCCGCAACAATAGTTTTTTCCAGGGCAAAGCGGACTCGTTTGTGGAACAGGACTGCTACTCCTCCTTTCTTCCCTCACGCAGGAGCCCCCCATACCTGCCCCACCCAACCTCTATGGAGTTTGCTATGTTCTTCTTCCGTCTGGTGCGTTTCCTGAAGAAGGACAACATCGCACTGCTGTCGGGCCAGGGCTTGCAAGATTTTATATCGCTTTATAGGATTCCCCAACCCACAGACATTCCAGGTAATAATCTTCAGAGGCATGGGGCAGTGTCAAGATCCAGCCATGCAGAAAACTCTAAGCGCAACAGAGGAGCTCCCCCAGCCTGGAGCCCCCCCCCCCCTCCTAACAGCCAGCAGAAAAAAAATGCAGAGCCACCTACAAATAAACAGTGAAGTGTGCACTATCATACCCCTTTGTCTCCCTCCCCCTCCCACCCCCCCACCCCCCCCCCCCTCCACTTCTCCACCTCTAAACTATCAAGTCCACCCGTCAGGCTGGACAACTTCCCTATGGCAATCGGGTCTGCCCCATACTTCCCCGGATCCAACATTGAAACTAACTATCTGATAGAATTCCATTCTCTTTTTAACCACCCCAAGATGGAGATTACAGTACTCCCCACCACTCCCCCTCTCTACTCATCCCGAAGGCCCCAGCACTCCTTGACCTACTCCGTTAGGTATTGGGACTTAGTACCACCAGGCCCCTCCCCCCATCCAGTACCCCTACTTGCTTTTGTCCCCCAGGTCTCCTATCCCCTCCGTTCCCAATTCGAGAGCCCTACACCTCCCCTCCGTATCACCCCCCCCCCCAATCCGATATTTAATATAACCATATTTCACCTCTGAAGCACAATCTAAGGCCACCATATTAAATCTACCCATACCACACCCCCACTCCTCGATTCGGTAGGGCTGCCACCTTATTACTCACAAAATGGCATATGGGGGCACCAGCAAGCCTCTAGAGGCCACCACAGGAATTAAACTAAACATCTAGAAAATGTCATAGATATAACAAACAACCCACTCATCCGCTCATTCCAAACTTACACCCATAACACACACACCCTCCACATTCTTCTACCCCATTCAACCTGATCTATCTATCAGCATCCCCTCGTACAGATATAATCCCCAGGGTGACAACCGAGGAACTGCGAGATTAGTTTCCTCGCGCCCCTCTAGGGGCTCCACCCACTGGTGCCAGCCCCTCTCAGTGCTGCCCACTCAATGTCACTTAATTCCCAACTGGATATATGAGTGTGATCACCCTCCCTCTCACCAGCAGCAAGCCGACTAACCCATGGCCCACCTCCCCCGGCTCCTCGCCTTCAGCCGTATAAAGATTAGGGACTTGCAAGGCACAGCTCTCCCTCCTCCTCAGTATAAAGGAAGAAAGAAAAAAAAAGAAATAAAAAAAAAGAAAAAAGAGGGAAGGGAGCACAAATGAGACTTTACAAATAATTACCGTTGTCAATATTATAAACCCCCTCCTCTGGGCCTGCAGCAGACCTTCACCTGGCCACACATACAAATATGCCATTCACCCAGCTCAAACAGTAGTAAACTGCACACACAGTTGCTCAGCAAAACAATTGAAACATAGTAACAGTTTAACAGTGTTGCCATCTAAATAGCTTAGACAGGGGAACAGTTGACACAATATGGCCAAATGTAACAAGTCACAACTTAAACCAACCAAGAAAGTAACAATGCAACATTGGAATCAGAGATAGACTAGCTGCTATAGTCCAGAGCTACATCAGGCCCTTGGGCCCCTCTCTGTCAGCGAGACCTCCAAATGCCATTTCCATTGGCAATCCAAGATTCACGAGGGCGAAGCAGCCTGGGTATTCAGGGTTTCCAGAAGAGCAGCAGCCGCTGCCGGTGTCGTCAGGTAGCGGGTCTGTCCCTGGACCTCCACTCAAAGCCGGGCAGGATACAGCAGCGAGAATCGCACTCCTTTGTTCAGCAATTGTGTGCAGACCCCCGAGAAGGCCCGGCGCTGCTGACTAACTAGGGCTGAGTAGTCTTGAAACACAAGTATCGGTTCCGAATCCTGTTGTCGCATCTTTCGACTCCGGGCAGCTTTTAACACAGCTTCTTTTTGTCGGTAATCCAAAAAGCGTGCAATAACCGCTCGTGGCCGTCTCGCCTGCTCCCTCCGCTGGCCAAGTCTATGCACGCGCTCCAACTTTATGGGATCACCGTCCTGGTTGTGCAACAGGTTTTCAATCCAGGTCTGCAAGTAACCGAAAAGGGCGCCATCCGCCACACTCTCCGGTATCCCAATGAAGCGCAGGTTCTTGCGCCTCCCCCGGTTTTCAAGCTCGTCCAGCTTGTCACCCTGCTGCTTTACCAGAGTCTCCAAGGCCTCCACTTTAGCTGCCAGGGAGTGCTGGGTGTCCTCCACATCTGAGACTCGGGTCTCTACTTGGTCTAGCCTCCTGGTAAAGTCAGTAAAACGTTGGCTGACAGTTTGTATCTGGTCTGCCAGGTCTTGGAATCGGGTATCTAGCACCTGGACCACCGCGGCACTCACCTCCGTGACCAGATCTGGAGTGCCACCAGATTTCGGGCTAGCTGGTGCTCCCTCCATTTTTCCCTCCGTGGCACGCGGCTTCTCCCTTCGTGGCGCTTTCGATGCCATCCGGCTTCGTAGCGGGGGGGGGGGGGGGAACTGCTTCTAGCACTAGGTGAATACCCCCTTTTGGTAAGGATCAGTAAATATGGAGACAGGACCCACTCAGCAAGTATGGGTATTTTTCAACAAAGTTGGTCAAGGTTAATCCACAGCACACACCGTTGTTTGCGATTGTCCTTAGATAAAGGACAACGCCTAAGAAGCCACTCCAAGAAGCCCTCCGGCAAGGCCCTCAAGCGTGGGCCCGTCAATCGCAGTCTTGCCTCAGCGTGCTTTCTCTTGTATGCTGTTACCTGCCCCAACCGGGCAGGGATGCTCGCAGGTCTCTTCACCGCTAGAGGCACAATACCCCGGGAGGGGAAAGTTAAAGAAGGCGGTGGAAGATATGTCTGATCGCACCTTGGCGCACTTACTTTTATGTGCAGTTGCCCGCTCCGGTTGGGCAGGGATGGTTGCAGGTCCCCTCACCGCTGGAGACACTTCACCACGTGAGGGGAAAGCTGATGAAGGAAGTGCCCAATCGCGCTCTCTTTTGTGTGCAGTTGCCTGCCCCGATCGGGTAGGGATGGTCGCAAGTCCCTTCTCCGCTGGAGGTACAATACCCCTTGAGGGAAAAGCTGATAATAGCGGTGGAGGTGGTGCTCGATCGGGTGTGCTTTCTTTCATGTGCAGTTGTCTGCCCAGGCCGGGCAGAGGCAGCCGCAGGTCTCTTCACCGCTGGAGGCTCAGTACCCCGTGAGGGAAGAGCTGATGATGGCGGTGGGGGAAATGCCCGATCGCGCCCCGTCGCGCTTTCTTTGGAGTATAGTTGCCTGTCCCGATTGGGCAGGAATGGCCGCAGGCCTCTTCACCGCCAGAGGCACAATTCCTCGTGGGGGGGAAAGCTGATGATGGCGGTGGAGGAAATGCCCGATCGTGCCCCGGCACACTTTCTATATGTGCAGTTGTCCTCTCCGATCGGGCAGGGATGGCCGCAGGTCCCTTCACTGCTGGAGGCACAATACCCTGTGAGGGAAGAGCTGATGGTGGCGGTGGGGGAAGTGCCCGATCGCGCCCCAGCGTGCTTTCTGTTATATGTAGTTGTCTGCCCCGATTAGGCAGGAATGGCCGCAGGTCTCTTCATCGTTGGAGGCTTAATACCCCGTGAGGGGAGAGTCAATGAAGGTGGTGGAAAAAGGTTTTAGAGGGTTTTGTAGCCATTTTGCGGGGCAAGTTGCCGGAGCTGATCGTGACCCGTCCGATCAGCTCATTGCCAAACCGGAAGTCTTTCCGGTGGACTGGTCTTTTCTGTGGCAGTCAGCACACAGCCGTGGGACCGTTCTCCTTCACTCCCGTGGCTGTTCTAAACTGCTTCTGCCAGCACAATTGCATTGCTGCACTGTTAAAAGTAAAATGGGGGAACTTGCTGTCTCTGCAAGTTCCTTGTTTCACTTTTAACAGTGCGGGCAATGCAATTGTGCCAGCAGCTGCAATTTAGTACAGCCACGGGAGTGAAGGAGAACGGGCCCGCGGCTGTGTGCTGAGTGTGTGCCGCAGAGAGGTCCAGGCCACTGGAAGGCAGGAGGATAAAGGAGTGAGTAACTGAAGGGGGAAGGCTGCTGCTTGGGGGGGGAAGGCACGGAAGGACTGCTGCTTGGGGGTAAAGACTGGAAGGGAGTTGATGCTGGGGGGGGGCTGGGACTGAAGGGAAGCTGATGCTGGGGAGGGACAGGGACAAGGAGAGCTGATGCTGGGGAGGGGGCAGGGACTGAAAGGGAACTGATGCTGGGAAGGGCTGGGACAAGAAGTAAGCTCATGCTGGGAGGGACTGGAACTCTAAGGAGAGCTGATGCTGGGAGGGACAGAGGACTGGAAGGGAACTGATGCTGGGAGGGACAGGAAAAACTGGGGCTGGAAGGGAGCTAATGCTGGTGAGACCTGGAAGGGGGTGTGATGCTGGGGAGCTGAAAGGGAGCAGATGCTGCGATCAGGGTGGAGAAAAAGACTGGGGCAGTGAGGATGGGGAGGAGGACAGATATTTTGTGGAAGAGGGAAGAAACAAGGCGGACGTAGAGAGAAAATGGAGAACAATAAGAGATGAGAGAAGAAAGGACAAATGGACAGCAGACAATGGAGAGTTAGCAGAATATATGAAGAAAGCAAAAGAAAGAGACTGGGGCAATTGTGACTGAAAAATAAAATGCCCAAACAACAAAAGATAGAGATAAATTTTATTTTGAATTTATTAATTGGAATATGTCAGCTCTGAGAAATGTACATCACTGATGTCTTTGTGTTTGTTCAGTACAAAAGGAAATGAATTTGTTTCTCCAGTGTTGTGGTGCATTCTAAGTTTGGCTTTTGGGGTTCTCAGTTCAATCATTGCCTTCATATTTCTAAATTGTGATCCCCTGTTCTGTATTTGATCATGGTCTATGTTTTGCATATATGAGCGAGCTGTGGTATTCTGTCTGTGTAGTTTCTAGCTGTGGTATTCTGTCTGTGTAGTTTCTGTGTAGGAGTCCTACTTGTTCTCTTTTCCCAGTAGGAGATGTATTGGTTTTCTATGAGGTATATTGCTTTTATATTTTTACTGCTGCCTTTTTATATGTAGAGTTTAGTGCTGTGTGAATCCTGGTAGTGCTGTTATGATATGGCAGGTTTGCTATGGGTTCTAAATGAGCAGGGTTTTGTAGTACTTCCTAATGTACCTGGCACTGGAGAATGATAATATTGAAATACAGTAGCCTTTCTTTACCCTCACTGTCCATGCAAATGGTATTAAGACACTCATTAAGAGGCTGGTTTACTAAAGGTTAATGTGTATTCACAAATGTTAACATGCACTAAGTGCAGCAGCTCCAATTTATTTCTATGGGTGCAGCGACACTTAATGCACATTAATGTTTAGTAAACATGCCCCTAATTCATTGCTGGAACAAAAGAGGTTTGTGAAGAGCTACTTTGGAAGCCTCCTAAAATTTTAGATGGGCTGCATATAAATTTTAAAATTAAATATATGCAAATGATGTCCAGCGGGTATGGGGAGGGGGCACCAGGTTTGCAAGTTGCACAGGGCACAATTATAGCTTGGTACGACCCTGCAGGGGCAGATTACCACACCATCAGGCTCAAAGGCATAAAAGCAGCCTGCCCTTTGCATTCCTGTCCTCTCTTTAACAATCACAGCAACCCCCTAGAGCAAATAATTGATTGCTACTGACAATCCTGCACAGGGAGAGGTCAAGGGAGTGTGCATCTTACTGAAGACAGCAGCTAAGAGTTCTTAGTTATTGGACAAAAGCTTGACATCTTTACTTTCTAATACAAACTTGTTAGTGAATTACAAATACTGCAGACTGGGCCATTCTCACAGTGCCTAGGTAGAGAAAGTACCATCAAGAGTTGATAGGGCAGATGCCCGAATGTATCGTTGCTGTCACGAGGACATGTGATCAGCCTGAGGTTATCTAGAGTTACCAAAGCAGCCGGGTGAGCCTGGATTGGTTTTGGTCGGCATATATTAGCTCTATAATTACCACAGTTATCCAAGTAACAGATCCTTTAGCTGGTAGTAATAAAACTGTGAATCATGTATAGGATATAAATTGTTTGTGTGGTTACTCTATCATTTCTCTGTGCTAGGAGATGGGGATTGATCCATTTCCTCTTGTGCCTCCTTACTCAGTACAAACATATATACTCTAAGGACTACATTAGATTGCATGTAAGACTGACCAGAGGATCAAACCTCAACTAATCCATATTCTGGTTTCATTTCTGCTTGGGCTGTGAAAAATGAGTCCTGTTGTACTGGGCAGAATGGGCTCATCCCCCTATTGCTGCTGTTTAACAAAGCAATCTGTTTAAAACAAAGTTGGGTTGTCATCACCATGGTTCAGTAGCAGAGCTGCCTGCTCTGATTTGATTTCAGAGTCCACTTGGAGATGCTGCAAGCATTAATCACAGCTCTTGATGGGAGATGAGATACCCCGGCCATCACGCAACACCAAGTGGCCAGACTTTGGCTGCATGACAGAGGGGTGGATTGAATTTCAGAAAGCGACACCGGCCTTTCAACTCAGCTTGTAGCACTGCACACTGCACGAGATCTGCATTTTCAAGTCCTTGCTGGGACTTGTCAGGCCTGGGAGTGTTCAGGACTGAGGGAGGGTGAAATGACAGCTAGTGCTCTTCTCCAGCCAAGCGAGGCACTGAGTGTATGCTTTTAGCTCTAACTCGATTAGGGGAAATTCACCTCTCTTCAACTAGAGAATTAGCATTTAGTGAGTTCAGTCTGTTATTACGGAATAGAACTTTGTCCCATTAGTTATTTAGAAAAAGTTCAATTTTCTGCCTTTTAGGCGACATGAAAAGCTTGATTATATGAGTAAACATTCGTAGATAAGAGCTTGGAAAATGTATAGCCTTATTTTCTCAAAGAACCATCAGGACTGTTAAGAGAGAAAACTTGTTACACTACAAGCTAAGCATTATCATCTTAGGTATTATTCAGGAACCTATTTAATTTGAAGGATAGCCATGAACTTCACTCTTTAGAAGGAAAAAATACTGATTAGATATGAGAGCTAGTTTATTATATAATGCAAATTATTTGTATTATGTATTTTGTCTGTCCTATGATTAGGAAGCTCTTTGATAGTACAATTAAAATGCAATAAAACTCTGCTGTGGGAGATCCCATATGGCCACACAGCAGTAGGATGTGCCTGATTGCCCTCCTATCAGTTTTAAGTTCTCAATTTCTTTGTGAAAAAGGAGAATTCTAGGGTGATATATCTAAAGGAAAAAGGGTATACAGCTTTTCAACCAACTCCCCTGCTTGGCCCTCAGTATCCAGTCCTGACTGTACAAAAGCTTCAAAATTTCCCCAACAATCTTCCCTTACTCGGATTGAGACTAGAATCTCTCACTGAGTGGAAGATGCTGTCAGAGGATCTGAGCACCCCTTTGATGATGGCATTTCAGTTTTGGCCAAGGATCTCCTGGAATTGGTTGAGAAATGAGGACGAGTACAAGCACTATGGAACCTGTGTCTCTTTTTGGGAAACTGCTAGGTACTTGTGGCCTGGATTGGCCACCATTGGAAACAGGATACTGGGCTTGATGGACCTTGGTGTGACCCAGTATGGCATATCTTATGTTCCTACAACTTTGAGGTTCTTTGAGTCTGTCTGTGGTTTGAGCAGTGAAGCAGCACAATGATGTCATAAAATCCTTGATGCCCAGAGATTTTTTGAGGTGGTAAGCTGGCAGGACTCGAAGGCACACATTGCATTTGCAAGCTGGCAGGGATAGGTCCTGAGGAGTCCAGCAAGTGATTTGCAAGATCACTCTCTTAGGTCTGGTGCCGCTTTGGCCTGTAATTGATGGTTTTGAAAAGTCGTAGCATGTTGGAATGGTGAAGAAGCAATGGTATTCATGATTCCCCTTTTGCAGAATCTTTTGGATAAGGCAATCATTTTCCTTGTATTGATTCTGGGGATCTGTTAGATGTGAAAGGCTCTTCAATTGGGATAATACTTTTGCAAACTTGAAAACTGATGATTACGAAGCTGAAGTCAACAACATGATGTGGTGGTCAAATTTAAAAAGAAACTGCTCGTTTGTGAATAGGTGGCTAAAGGCATTCAGAAAATTGTTAATATGGAAGCAAATACCAAGCAAGTTGAAAATGTTACAATTGATCTTGTTAGGAACAATATATCTTTGATGCAGAGGACTGTGAAAATCTATTTAAGTGTCAAAATATAAGAGTAATTAATTTTCCAAAAGTAATAATGGTTTTGTATTAAATCTCTTTAAAGTTATTTGAGAGGGATGTTAGAAATCCCAAAGGCTTCAGTTCTCCCTATATTAGCTGCTTATTTGCCATCCAAGAATAATTTGAATTCTAAGAAGGAAGGTCCGAAGTCAAGGGGTTCTATGTTGAGAACTAATTTATCATCAGGATATTTATCCATGGAGTTGCATCCTGAATATGTAGAGAAAGTTATGTTATTGGTAACTATGGTATTAGAATCCAATCATGACTGGATTTTTTAAATAGTTCCCCTCTCACAATAACAAGTTTTGGGATAGACTATTAGGATGTGTCTTTTGAAACTCAATTTTGTGATCAAAAATTTCTATCACTGAGGTCCAAATTTGATGCCGTTTTTGTTCTATATATTTTTGATAACTGAAGGGCAATTTCTGCTATTAACATATTTCTTTTTTTCTCTTTGATTGAATCTTCTAATGCTGTGATTCATTTACAGTTTTTAAATTATGCCTTACTGCAGTGTGTGTGTGTACTGCAGACTTACACATGGTTTGACTGATTGAAAAAAAATGATTGAGCATGAATTGTACTCTGCTATGCTATCAAAAATGATTGGCACACAACAGAGGAATAGTTATGAGAGCCAGGGAAGCCCCGCACCTTGTCACTTGGCAAATCGCTTAATTCTCTATTGCGTCTGGTACAACCTCAGGATTGTAAGGTCTCTACAGACAGAGAAATACCTACTGTATGTGGCTATAACTAGCCTTGCACTAACAATAAAAAGGGTTGAGCTATATCTAAATAAAAATAGATAAATATGTCAGAAACAGCACCCTTTTAGCCAGCAATAGTCTTCAGTACCATGTGGGGATGCTGCTCAGAGATATGGAGGGGAAGGGGGGGGATGAAAATAAATGGTGGAAAAACAAGACAAAATTGAAATAGGAAAAATGTCCCCCTTAGTTGTGAATGAAGACTCATAGGGGTATGTTTACTAAACCGGGCTAACGGTTAACCCGGGCTATCTGCAACTAGGTCCCATTGAATAATATGGGACCTAGTGGCAGATAACCCGGGTTAACCGTTAGCCCGGTTTAGTAAACATACCCCATAGTGCTGCAGGCCAATTCCAATTGAACTGGAATTCTAGAAAGAGGAAGAGAAAACTGCTGTTATATTTACACACACACACGCATGCATTTCTTGTATGTTTAATAAGCTGTAGATATTTATAGTATCCTGTAGGCTTCTTGGTCAGGACATAGTGTATGTAATTCTAGCCAGGCTGTCATGATGAATGTCCTCTGAATCTTCAGTACCCTTGTACAGTATTTACCCTGAAGCTACTGATCTTTACTCCATAATATTACAATAGCACTGAAAGGAAATGAAGGTAATTCTTAAGAAAAACTTCTCACAGGAAGAGAAATTTTATATTAGGGGACCTAGACAGGAAAGGCACATAGTTGCCATTTTGGGTCTGTTTTATAAAGATGAAATATAACACCACATGCGGTCTGTTGATTTCTGTCAGATGTACAAAAAGTCATTAAATTAAGATTAAAGAGCGACATAAATCCCCTGATTGGGCATAGCGCTACTGATTATACATGGAGGTTGCATTAGATTAGTGAGGTGATTTTTATTTTTTATTTACATTCTCTTATATACTGCGCTATTCTGCATCAGTGCGGTTTACATTGAACAAACTGAAATTACATTACAAGTCCATTATAACTTGGAGATAACTAATTCACAGGGAACATGGGCTATGGAGGGTTAAGTGGCTTGCCCAAGACCACAAGGAGCACCTGTGGAACTAGAAACCCCAGTCCTTCTGGCCCAAGGTTGCTGTCCTCTAGTGGGATTTGAACCACCGACCTTCTGGCCTGACGTACCTTGCCCCAACCACTAGGCCACTCCTCCACTCCACATAAGCTTCTGTGATCTGGACATAGTCATTCCCAAAAATGGGCTTGGGACAGGATTGCATGTATGTGGTACTTTCTATGTGGCGTGCATAGATGTGTATTTTACCATGAGCAAATAAAGGTCAACCAATGAACATATTTACGCGTGCTCGTTGGCACGCACAAATTTCTTATCATAAAAATAGTAGCTGCCATGTTAGTCCACTTGGATATGTGCAAATAAAGGTATCACTTACAACTTTTGTTGACCTTTTTTTGGACTAACTAAATATATGTTGACAAGCTTTTGAGAGCTATATTCTCTTCATAGACCTGATGAAAAGTAGAGCTCTCAAAAGCTTGCCAAAAATATATTCAGTTAGTCCGATAAAAAGATATCGCCGATAACTCATTGGTTGACCTTTATTTGCTCATGGTAAAATACACATCTATGCACACCACATAGAAAGTACCACATACATGCAATCCTGTCCCAAGCCCATTTTTGGGAATGACTATGTCCAGATCACAGAAGCTTATGTGTATAGAGTGTGTGTGTATTCTGCTGGCAATTTTAGAGAAGGCCATTCCCGTGCATTGAGCTGATTTACCTGAATAAATGCACTTTAAAATAACCCCCTTAATAGATACCTATATACTACTTTAATTTTGTTTTCTGAGAGATTTGATCCTTCTGTAACATGATGGTGGGCAGAGTGTTTGATAAGCCTCTTCAAACCATACATGACCGTAGCCAAATGGCAGAGAGCTGCGGCATATAGAAGGCAATTTTATAAAGCCACCTCTAACTAACCTGAGTTTTCAGGTGTATTTTACAACTATTTTAATACAGAAACATAGAAAGTGATAGCAGATAGAGATTATGGGCCAGATATTCAAAGGCATTTACACAGTTTACAGACCTGCAAACTGTGTAAATGCTACTATAGAGGAATATTCAGCGGCACTAACTATCCGCTGGTTCCACCTCTACATGCCCCGATGCTGACCGTGTAGAATCGAAGCGTGTCATGGGCATTCCGGGATGAAGCGGAGGCAGCACCTACTGCTAAATGGGCAGCAGCAATATTGAACTGCTGCCTGGTTAGTGACCCGTGAGTAAAGATAGGCATGGGAAAAACTGGCCCATCTTTACCGTGCAAGCTAACTGGGCAGTGGCTCTATCGCCATTGCCCGGTTAGCTTCCATGCCATGTGGCACACTTGGATTTCCAATTCTGGTGGCCAGATATGGCCCTGGCACTGAATATCCAGGGGTTAAGGTTCAGCGGTGACAGCTATGTGCTTTAGAGAACAGAGTCATCATCAACAAATATATGGCCTATCCAGTCTGCCCATCCTTAAGAACCATTAAGCTCCACCATCCCTTCCTCTTCCTCAGAGATCCTCTGTACTTGTTCCATGCTTTCTGGAATTCAGATACAGCTCTCATATCTACTGTACCACCACCACTGGGAGGCTGTGCCATGCATCCACCACCCTTTTCCATAAAGAAATATTTCCCCAGATTATTCCTGAGTCTATCTGCTATCACTTTCATTGTATGACCCCACATTTCAGTGTTTCCTTTCAATGGAAGGCAGCCAGCTCCTGTGCATTTATACCATGGAGGTATTTATCATATCTGCCCTCTCCCACCTTCTATCATCAGCATCTTTGCTGTCCTGCCTGCTTTACCAGCTGCCCTTAGCTTTTCCATGTACTGTTCTTTGTCTTTCTCTTTCTATGATCTCCTGCAGTTTATGAAGGCTCTTCTCTTTTTCCTTTCCTTTTCAACTACTTGACTTTCTTAAGAAAGAACAGTGCAAGTGGCAGAGACCACGCCTCAAGTTAAGGCACAATGACTTATGCCAGCCCTAGAATTGGTGTAAATTATCACACCCACTTTTTGCAAGTACATGCGTAAATTACAGTATTGATTATAGAAATCAATGTTCATACTTGCATACTATGCTGAAGCTCTTCCCAGGTGCATGCCCACATGTGGCACAAACAATAGACATTTAGGCACCTAAAATTAGGTGGTTTCTTATAAAATGACCCCCTTAGTGTCCTGTGTAGAGCAACTGCAGGCACAAAACAGGGTGCTGACAGAGAGAAAATTCTCTGCTCAGTGCGGCCTTGCTTCTACTGCCTCCATCCCAACATTTTTTTCTTTCAAAGAAAAAGACAGGAATATTTTTGCATTCCTAAGTCTGTGAAACCTCTTTTTTTCAGAGCCAACACCTCATACTATAAAGCAATCAGAATGCCTTGCATAAAGCCAAACTCTCTGGATAGATTAAATTCATAGTAAAGTATAAATGGAAAGAGGTTGCCCGCAACTCCTTGATATTCAGGAGCGACTCCCATGGCTGGCAGAATTAGTGCCACTGGTTTGGCACATCTTTGTTTTTTCTCCTTTTTACTCATTTGTCTAGAGCCTTTAGAAAAGCATTTTACCAAATCAGTAGAATGACTGTAGTCAACATGGATGGTAGAGACGGAAAGTACACCTGATATTTTCTCATTATGGAGCTGGCGAGAGATGGATAAAGCAGTAAGTGGATGTAAAACATCTCCTTCCAAACAGTCAATGCAGACCATGCTGCCGTAAATAACACACAGTGTGAAGTCTTCTGCAGCGAATATAGCCTGCCAGTCATCCCACTGATCTGCCTTTAACCTCTCCAGCCTACTTGGTAAACTTATCTATATGAAGTCGAGGGGGTTATTTTTATTCTTCTTCAATCACGTTTAAGCTAAGTCTTTAAGTAGGGGGAAAGATATTTAATTTATTTATACTATACAAACACTACGGCAAACACCACAAAGAAAAAGAAAAAGTCCAGTTCTAATCCTGATCTTATTAAATGTGAAGCAGAAAAGGTGGACTCTTAGACATTACATTAGAGCTGGTCAATGCCAATGGCCATAGTCAGCCATTGAGTTTAGTGCTCAACATTCTAACCAGTTTTTGCTCTGAAGGCTGCCACATTTTCTTTTTTAAATTCTATCTTCAAATGTTCTCTCTGGATATTCTAGCATTGAGTTACAGTCGGTCAGCAAGTGAGCTCATGCCTGCCTGGGCTGCCCTTTCTCCCTTTGTCACAAAGGAGTTGCAAGCAATTCAATCCCTTTACGCTGTCAGGCTATTAGATTATCTTTCATTTACTAGTATACATCTTAGAGTTTTTAGCTTATTTATAGATCTGTAGGAAGCAAGAGCTGTCTTCACATAGTGCAACTCACACACCACCAGCAGCTGACATAGGGAAAATGAACTGGACAGACCTGGATGAAACTTTATAATACCGATAATGAAGATGCCAACTTTGCTTAATGCCTATGGGTGTTAACATTATGAGCAGTAAGTACACATTTAAAACTGGCAGATCCCCTTTCTCATCACCCTTCTTCGAGTCAGACGCAGAACATCTTTATCCACTTCTATTTGCTTATTATGGCTAAGATCTTCCTAGCCTCAATATTTGATGAAGACACTTACGTCTATGATGATACCTGTATCTTGAGGAATCTAGTGCTTCTCCTTCAGTGTAGTAATGTATAGCCCTTAATGTATTCACATTCTTTCTTATGGTTGGGTTAGATTTAAATTAATGAATCTGGGGGAAGGGGGGGGGGGGTCCTTACAGTACCAAACTGATGTGGGCTTAATCTGAAATGGCCATATGTTCAGGATGACAGGAACTGAGGATTATTAAGAAAAGGATGAGGGTGATTCGTGTTACATGGTTATAAAGGTATTACTATAAAGAAGGAACATTTTCATAGTTTGCTAGGATATAATCAGTCCAACAAGAACAATTAAGAATTATTTTTTATAGAATGTGGTCAATGCATAGTACACTGCAAGAGAAAGGTACTTTGTTATCTAAGTTTAACAACTCACTTATGGTTACACTTCAAGTAAAAGAGTAAGGATGAAAGACCAAAACGGCTCATCTAGTCTACCCAGTAACGTGGTTGGGATTGTAACCACTACTGTGCAGGTTATTCCCCATGCCGTCATTTTGGTTTAAACTGCTGCCCTATGCACTCATTTCTGGTAGTCGCAGATGCTTCCTTTGAAAGCTGCTTCTCCTTTTCTCTCAGAATTACAAGAGCGTCATTTCACTGATGTTTTGAACTGAAGTGCCCAATGGCTAGTTTCCATCTTCTTGCCATTAGGGATCCTCTGTGTTTACCTAAATCTGAAACATTTGCTTCTCAAGATCAAAGAACATAGTCTTAAAATGGGCCTGCACCTCAACTTTAAAGAAGCGAAGACCCTGACAACTGGCGAAATCAATAAGTACATCACTGATGGAAAAGAAATTGAAATAGTGGACAACTTTCATCTACTTAGATCAACAATCAATAAAGAAAGGACAAGCAGTTAAGAAATCAGACGACGCATTGCTCTTGGCAGAACAGCTATGAAGGACCTAGACAAGATTCTCAAGAGCAGAGATGTCTCTCTTCAAAGATTTGACTTGCCCAAGCCATGACATTTTCAATAACATTCATATGCATGTGAAATTTGGACAGTGAAAAAGATAGGAAGAAAATTGATGCCTTTGATTTGTGGTGCTGGCGACAAATACTGTGTATATCATGGACTGCCCAAAGAACAAACCATTCAGTACTAGAGGAGATCAAACCTAAGCTTTCTTTAGAAGCTCAGATGACAAGACTGACTTTCATACTTTGGATGCATCATGAGAAGAGAGAGATAATTAGAGAAAGACATCATGCTTGGCAAAAGAGGAAGGCCAGCAATGAGATGGATCGATAAAATAGCAGCTATGGGTGCCACTCTATCAACAATGAGCTGCCTGAAGACCGAACGCAGTTTAGGACAGCTATCCAGAGGGTCACAATGAGTCGACACAGATTCAACAGCACTTAACAAGAATACTATTCTTGTCATTGCCATCTCTGAGAGGGCATTTCTAGCATCCACCATCCTTTCCGTGAAAACATCTCCTGATGTTGCTCCTGAGTCAGAGTCTATCCCCTTGCAGTTTCATATCATGTCCCCTATTTATTTATATAGCTCACAAATACAAAGTTCTCAGTGAATCCCAATAGTACATACACACTAGGTAGGATATTACAATACCCAAATTCTAGAGTTCCTTTCCTTTGTTTTGCTGGTAGTTTCTTTAGTAGAAATAATGCATTTTTGGCCTTTTTTAGGCTAAGATTCAAGCGCAGGGTCTGAACTAGGAACCAGAGACAGCCCCTTGGCCCTCTGGCTTAGATTGGGAACCTGCAAAATATTAGAGGCTAATATTCTGCAACCCAGTCCCACTGGAGAGACAATGTTATGACTTCATGCAAAGCAGATGGATTAAACCTCTTGTTTAAAACTAAAAGAAGACAAGAAAATCTAGACCAAGCTGCAAATACGTGCTATTAATAGAGTTGATAATTATTGTGGCACCGATGAACTGTTAGCTGCTAATTAACCGAGAATCACACTTGATGGGATGAGAAATTAAAATGGCATGAATATTGCTATTTGAGTAACAAAAATATATAAATTACTTTTGTCAGAGAAAGATGAAAACAGGCTAGAACAATCTAGAGCTCAGAATAACATCATAAGAAAAGCCATTTAGGTCCAGAAGAAAGCTCTCTTTGGCATGATGCAAGTACTACGCTGAGCATTAGCAGTAAATTTGAGAGACTGAGATCATACTCCACATGCCCTGGCTTAGAGGAGTAAGATTCATGGCTGTCATGGTATGTGGAAAACTCACCCATTGGGAGAAATTGCCCTAAGAGAGGTGAGACCAAAGATCCATCAAGCCCAGCATCTTGTTTGACAGTGACTAAGATCCAGGTCACAAGTACCCAGCAGGATGCCAACAGATAGATCTTATCCTTATTGAATATACCAAGGAAAAGGCAGTGGCTTTCTTAGGTCTTCCTGGTTTATAATGGTATATGGTCCTTTCCTCCAGGAATTTATATACATCCTTTTTAAACTAAACTACAAGAGATCATTAGAGAAAGACGTCATGCTTGGCAAGGTAGAAGGTCAACACAAAAGAGGAAGGCCAGCAATGAAATGGATCAATACAATAACAGGAAGGCCGCGGCGCCTCGTGCCCGCGGCCGGAATTAACCGGGGGGGGGCGCCGCCGCGCTCGCCCCCCGGCTGGTCGGCTGCGCTGGCGGCGTCGTGGGTGTTTGGCTTTAAAGTGATTGGCTCCCACAGCTGTTGTAGCAGCGCGGGAGCCAATCATGGAGTTAGGCCAGGGTCGAGTGGGGGGGGCGGCGCGGAGCTCAGCCGTTTTGCGAGCGGCGGCTGAAGGGGACGGTTGCTTTTCGCCTTCTCTCCTACCTGGTTGTCCGGTTGGGCTTTGCTGCTCGTTGCGGTTTCGGAGGTGGGCATTGCAGCGCTGATCAGGGGATTTGCTGCACTGTGCCTCAGCGTGTCGGTTTCGCGGCGGTGAGTGGCGGCTTGAGCACGTGTCCTTCGGGCTCGCTGCGGGACCATTCGGGCAGGCAAGTGTACTTCGGGTTTCTCTTCTTCGTGGGTCTTAGCCTTGCTACAGTTTTTGTTTATTGAATATTCTCTCCCTATTCGGACAGCATAGTAGTTATAAAAAAAAAAATAAATAAAAATAAATCTATATTTCTCCCGCGGGGACTCTGTGTTGACAAGGCACCATGCGGCCTCACCAACAACGGGGCAGAGGTGCTCAAAGAGGCAGGGGAGCGGGAAGGGGGGTAGGAGCGGGGGGGGGTGCATCAGGGTTAGAGGCTGCGGCCGGGTCTGGGTCGAGGGAGCAGCGAGGCTCGAGGCGTGGGGCTGTGGGGCAAAAGGGAAGTGAGCGGGGGCGGGGCAAGCAACGGAAGGATCACAGGGGCCGTGGAGCTACTGTACCTGGGGGTAGGGGGCGGGTTGATGTGACGCATATAGGGAGTACCTTTCCTGTGGGGTCGGGTGACCCTTCTATTCCTTTTGCAGGGGGCAGGGGTAGTGTGGGAGGTGTTGGGGGGTTAGGGGGGCGGGAAGCGTTGGGGGTGTCGGGTGTTAGCCCTTCTTTGGCCTGGGCGGGACCGTCTGCCGAGTGGGCGGGGGGTAGAGGGGGGGCTAATTTCCAGGTTCCCATGGGGCAGGGGGGCACTCCCTTGGCTTGGGAGCATTGGAGTGGGGGTGGGCAGGGCTCTTCTCAGGTAAACTGGATGGGGGCATGGCCGCCGTCTTGGGCCATGGCTGGTGTTTCTTCGCCGTTTGGTGTTTTCTCTCCTCAGGTCCCTCCGGGATTGCAGTTTCGGGGCGCTGCAGATTTCCATCGTCTGGCCAGCAAGGTGCGGATGTATCGAGCGGGGAAGGAAACCGTTTGGGAGCGGACCTTGGTGCGGGGCCTGTGATGTCGACGGTCCAGCACGGACTCGTTTCACCCAACGGGACTACCAGCAGTGGTGCAGGTGAGTTGGCACTGGGCTTTTCTGGGGAGGTGGGGGGTGAGGGTGCTGGGGCGACAGCGCACGGCGTAGGGGAGGGTGACGTTTCGGCGGTATCGGGTGATGTAGGCAAAAAGGCCAAGAAGAAAAGTAAGCACTCTCGTCGACGGCGCCGTAGATCTAGTTCTTCTTCTTCTTCTTCGTCCGTTCGGACTTCATCTTCTTCTACGTCCGTGAGCGAGAGGGAGGATCCTTCTCTGAGTTTAGTGCAGCCGACGTTAGCAGTTTTTTTCGGAATTGTGGGAAGGGGTACCAAAAAAGTTGCGGCGCAAAATTCAAAAACGGCGTTATATTGATCTGTTTTGGTTATTGGAGGGTAGGAAGCGGACGGGGATAGTCGCAAAAAGCGGAAAGAGGACGAGAAGGCAGGGCGGGTGCGCAAAGTCGCTAGAAATGTGGTTAATTGGACGAGGTCCTTCTTACGTCTTGCTAGTGTTTGGGAACATATGCATCCTCAGCAGTACGGGATGCTTTTAGCTTATATGGATTCCATTCTAGAGGCTTCTCAGTCCCATCCGGGTTGGGCTTGGCTCAACTACGATGAGAAATTCCGTGATAAGATGGAGGAGAATCGGCTGTTGTCTTGGGGAACGCAAGATATTAATCTTTGGTTAACTCAGATGGCTGTTCGTCCGGGCGGGGGGTTTGCGAGTGGTCAGAGAGGTGCAGCTGGGGCCGCTGATGGATCTGTGCGGTCCTTTCGTGCGACCACCTTGCCGGCGGCTTCGAGACCAGCAGGGAGCGGCGCAGGAGATTTGTGTTGGCGCTTCAACAAGTCTTCGTGCCCCTTTCCGGACTGTAAGTTCCGGCATGCCTGCTCTATCTGTGCGGGAGGACATTCCGCACTTAAGTGTGTCAAGCGGGGGTCAGTCGCTCCCGGCGTGCCGCCTCTCAAGCAGTAGCGACCTTTTGGCTTTAGCTCCGACTCCTATTCTTTTTCCGGCTCTTAGTCTGTGGTTGGGGAGTTACCCCAGGTGCAAGGCTGGGAGGGTGTTGTCGGAGGGGTTTCAAACGGGGTTTTCCATTCCGGTGGTAGGTACGGTGGTGTCGGGTAGGGTTCGGAATGCGCCATCAGTGCGGAGATTTCTGCATATTGTGCAGGACAAGCTGGCGGTGGAGCTGCGTTTGGGAAGGGTGGCTGGCCCGTTTGCTGAGCCGCCCTTCCCCAACTTGGTAGTGTCCCCTTTGGGGATTGTTCCGAAGAAGGAGCCTGGAAAATACCGGTTGATTCATAATTTGTCTTTTCCTCCTGGCTCTTCCGTGAACGACCACATCCCCGAAAAGTATTGTACAGTTCGTTACGCATCGTTTGATACGGCGGTGGAGCTGGTCCGGCGATGCGGTCGAGGGAGCTTGTTGGCCAAGGTGGACATTGAGTCGGCATTCCGGTTGCTGCCGGTCCATCCGTCAGCTTTTCATTTATTGGGGTTTTCCTTCGGGGATCAGTTCTATTACGATAAGTGTATGCCCATGGGTTGTTCGGTGTCCTGTGCATACTTCGAGCTGTTTAGTTCGTTTATGCACTGGGTTTTCTCGGGGAAGACAGGTTGCACGAATGCCGTGCATTACTTGGATGATTTTTTGTTTGTGGGCGAAGCACATTCTGGTCGGTGTCAGGCCTTATTAGACGAATTTCTACATTTAGCTCACGAGTGGGGAGTTCCTTTGGCTCGGGACAAAACGGCCGGCCCAATGACGAAGCTTACCTTTTTGGGTATCAAATTAGACTCCGTGGCGATGGTTGCGCGCTTGCCTCCTGACAAAGTGGTCAGGTTGAGAGTGTTGGTAGCGTCCGCTATTGCCGCCAATAAGCTGACGTTGAAGGAGATGCAAGCGCTGATTGGCTCTCTGAATTTTGCTTGTAGGGTGATCCCAATGGGTAGGGTGTTCTTGCGTCGCTTCGCTCTGGCCACGACAGGGGTGGCAAGACCTCATCATCGTATTCGAAGATCGCGGGGTATGCGAGCGGACTTGTCTGTGTGGGACACCTTTTTGCAGGACTTTAATGGTTACACCGTCTTTAGAGACGTGGAAACCACCAGTGCTGCGTTGGATTTGTATACGGATGCCGCCGGTGGTGGGGGTTTCGGCGTGTACTTTGGTGGTTCGTGGTGTGCTGAGCCATGGCCGCCGTCTTGGGGTGAGACTGGCTTAACCCGTAATATTACCTTTTTGGAGTTGTTCCCGATACTCGTGGTGCTCACGTTATGGCCTGACAGGCTTCGCAATCGGACGGTTCTATGGTGGTGCGATAATGCTGCGGTTGTTAGTGTTATTAATACTTATTCCCCGCGGTCGGTGCCGGTGGCAGACTTGATGCGTCAGGTCGTATTGGCCTGCTTGAGACTCAATGTAGTGGTTAGGGCCAGGCATATCCCGGGAGTTACTAACAAGATTGCTGATGCTCTTTCCCGTTTTAAGTGGGAGCTGTTTCGGGCCTTGGCGCCATCTGCGGACACGGAGGGAGCATCGGTGCCGGAGCACTTATGGCAGATTGGTCTTCCGAGATGATCCACTTGCTGCGCAGCTCGGTGTCGGCTGCTACGTGGACGGCCTATCGACGGGGCTGCAGCAGGGTCGAGAGCTTTCTGGCAGTTCGCGGTTGGCGACATGGACCTGTTTCAGATCACCTCACGAGTCAGTATGTTCTCTGGGCGAAGGCGGCGGGGTTTTCGCGGACGGCGGTTCGGATGCATTTGGCCGGGTTTTCCTTTTTCTCGAAGGCGGTGGGGTGGGGGGCTGTTGGGGGCGGTTTTCTGACGCGGCGGTTGTTGCAGGGTTGGGAACGCTCCAGCCCTTCCTCAGGTGATTGTAGGCGCCCCATCACCCATGACTTACTTCTACGGCTGTGTGGCGCCTTGCCCGGAGTGGTTACCTCCCCTTTTGAGGCTGCGCTATTTCGAGCGGTCTTTGTAGTTGCCTTTTTTGGGGCGTTTCGCGTGGGCGAATTGGTGGCAGAGTCTGGGCGCTTGTTGCGTCCTCAGGGTTTGCTGCTTCGCCATGTGGTTTTCTTGCCAGGCGCGGTTCGCATTCGGTTAGAACGTTCCAAGACGGATCCGTCGGGAAAGGGGATTTGGGTACTTTTGCGGGCGCTTCCCGGTGTTCTTACTTGTCCGGTTGCCTCGCTGCAAGCGTATCTGCAACTGCGGCCTGTCGGCGCCGGAAGCCTTTTTCGGCACACGGATGGGCGGGCGTTGACGCGCTTCCAGTTTACTGCAGTTTTGCGGTTAGCGCTGCACGGGTTGGGTGAGGACTCGAGTCAGTTTGCGCCTCACTCATTCCGGATTGGGGCAGCGACTACGGCGGCGGGGGAGGGTTTGCCTGTGGAGGACATTAAGAGGATCGGTAGATGGAAGTCCCAGGCTTTCCGCAGTTATGTGCGGTTGTAAGGGTGGGGGGATGTGGCTAACTGTTCATTTTGTTTTGCAGATCTCCAAAAGGGACCGTGTAGCTGTTGGGTGATTGGCCACTCTTTTGTTTATTGGGCTGGTCGACGAGCAGAGACACGGCCCGTTGGCAGGAATCTCGGCCTGGCAACTCCCTTGGTGACCGTTTCATGGCTGGGTGAGCGCGGTCTTCGGTGGATACAGCTATTGCCTTTGCTGCAGCACCATGAGCATCGGCGAGGACTGCCTGACATCACCGTGATTCATCTTGGGGGCAATGATTTGGGGGCTTGGACTTGTCGACAGTTGATTCGTGCAGCACTGCGCGATTTTGGAGAATTGTTAATTATGTTTCCAGGCGTGATTATCGCCTGGTCTGATATCATTCCAAGGCCTGCTTCCTGGGGTGAGAGGCGGTGGTCATGGGGGTTAACCAAAATCAATCGGCAGATTGGTCGATGGGTGCGGGAGCGTGGGGGGTATCAGATTCTTCATCCTTGGGCGGAAGTAGCCTGTGCGGGATTGTACCGGCATGATGGGGTACATCTATCCCCTGTTGGGATGGATTTACTCCTCAACGACTGGCAGGAGGCCTTGGAGGATATTCTGCGGGAACCTGGGGCTGGTCGCAGCTTTGCCGTGGGGGCGGCTCAGGTCGAGGTGTCCTGAGCCGTTGGCGGGATCCCGGAGGTTTCCGGGGTCCGGAGCCAGAGGCAATCCTTAGGACGGGGGTGGGGTACCCCCGACCTGGACAATCCCTCGGCTTTTGCTAATAATATGGCGAAGCCGGATGAGGGAGGGATACGGAAGTAGCCGGGGCTTGGGCCTGGTGGAAGCGGAGACAGCGTCACCTTCCTACTAAGATGGCTGGTGAAGGCTTGATCTGCGGGGGTGGGGGGGGGGAAGTTTGTTGATTGTGAACTTTGTTTAGTTATTGTTAAAGGCAAATAAAGCTGCGACCAGTTTTAATCCCAGAACAGGTGTGGTGGTGTCATTACATAATGGTTTTATGTATGGGAGGGGATGGGGGGGGAGGGTTTGGGTGGGGGGTTGCGAGGCGGCTAGTGCGCCGTACCCGGTTACAGGAAGGCCGCGGCACCTCGTGCCCGCGGCCGGAATTAACCGGGGGGCGCCGCCGCGCTCGCCCCCCGGCTGGTCGGCCGCGCTGGCGGCGTCGTGGGTGTTTGGCTTTAAAGTGATTGGCTCCCACAGCTGTTGTAGCAGCGCGGGAGCCAATCACGGAGTTAGGCCAGGGTCGAGTGGGGGGGCGGCGCGGAGCTCAGCCGTTTTGCGAGCGGCGGCTGAAGGGGACGGTTGCTCCCGCCCGCCCTCCCTCTTCATGGTCTGATTGACCTGGGGGTGTAGGGGTGTTGCAGCTGGAGGGGGGTGGCGGGATCCCGGAGGTTTCCGGGGTCCGGAGCCGGAGGCAATCCTTAGGACGGGGGTGGGGTACCCCCGACCTGGACAATCCCTCGGCTTTTGCTAATAATATGGCGAAGCCGGATGAGGGAGGGATACGGAAGTAGCCGGGGCTTGGGCCCGGCGGAAGCGGAGACAGCGTCACCTTGCTACTAAGATGGCTGGTGAAGGCTTGATCTGCGGGGGTGGGGGGGGGAAGTTTGTTGATTGTGAACTTTGTTTAGTTATTGTTAAAGGCAAATAAAGCTGCGAACAGTTTTAATCCCAGAACAGGTGTGGTGTTGTCATTACATAATGGTTTTATGTACGGGAGGGGTTGGGGGGGGAGGGTTTGGGTGGGGGGTTGCGAGGCGGCTAGTGCGCCGTACCCGGTTACAGTAGCTATGGATGCCACTCTACCAACATTGAGCCCCCTGACTGAAGATCGAACACAGTTTAGGACAGCTATCCAGAGGGTCTCCAAAGGTCGACACCGACTCGACGGCACTTAACAACATGTTTACGGCTTTTACAACATCTTCTAAGGAAATACCACAGATTAATTGTGCATTGTGCATAGAGTACTATCTAAAAAGGTAAACAGCTATTCCCTGATTACCCTTTCCACCCCATTCATAGGAGTGGAGGAGCAGTCTAGTGGTTAGAACACTAGTTTGGTAACCAAGCAACCAGGGTTCAATTCCCACTAGCACTCCTTGTGGCCTTGGGCAAGTCACTTAACCCTCCATTGCCTCGGAAGAAAGGCCTGGCAATCTACTTCCGGTAAAATAGTATTTTTGCATTCAATATAACATACTGGGGAATACATCCAGAAAGTGTGAATCTCTATTGTATTCTTTTTCTATTTGTTCAATTACGTTATTTTCATAAAATCTATATTTAACGGCTACTGGGTGGTCTCAGACTGAAACGGCAAAAATGGGAAAAGATATGCTTAATAGCATCAATGACCTCCTCAGTAGCTAACAGCAGTATATCATTATGACCAGCCTCATGTAAAACAACTTAGATCTTCTTATAGAGGTAATTCAATCTGTAAAAAGCTGTCATATAACTTAAAGGACTCTTCATTTCAACAGTCCGTAGTACTTATCTTTACTGCTGTGAGTATTAGTGAAACTCTTAATTAATCCCAATTCTTAAATGATCCCGACGCCTCCCCCCAGCGCCTCGGAGCGTTTCTCCTGATAGGGTTCTTCAGGGGATTTAGTATGGATCCTGTGAACAAACGAAATACAGCTAAGATATGTTTACCCAGTTCAACTCTACCCCAAATGTTGTCAAAATCCAATAAAATACATCAATCAGGACCAAATCCATTCAGGTACTTACAAACATGCTGCCCGCGTCAGAAACAAACCGTTTCAACTTTACATTCTCCCGAGGCACTTCACCTAGCCTTAACGAAAAGACGCCACGCATGCGGTCTACTGCCATTGAAAATGTTTTTAAAGGCAAGACTCTAAATGACGTCACTGGCTCCCCTCCTTTGTATTATCATTATAATGTTTCTTTAAAAAATACACCTTGACTACCTGATAGAAGATACTCTCTATAACCCCCTCGTTAATATCCTGTATTCTAACAACCCCCTAAAAGACCTTACAGAATAATATTTATAAACACGCCGTCCATTCTACCATGGCATTCAGGCCATTAGGCATCACAATATCTAATTCATAGATCCATCTTTGTTCCCGTTGAATCAAGACTTGGTCCTGGATTCGACCCCCATAGCCATGAGTGACTTGATCAATACAAAAACATGACAATTGTTCAAAACAGTGTCCATGGTCAAGGCAATGTTGAACTAGAGGGGCTGCCACAGTTCTACATCGTAATTTGCTACGATGTTCTCTCATGTGCACCCGAAAGGCGCGTACGGTTTTGCCTATATATAAGAGATCGCATGGGCATTTCACCACATAAACTACCCCGATGGAATCACAAGTCGTAAACGACAATACAGTATGGCTTATATGACGATATGTGAAAAGTGTAGTCTCCAAAGTAATCGCACAAATATTACATGCCCCACAGCGTTTATGTCCTTTCTCCCCTATTAACCCTCCGGGTCTAGGCAAAACCACAGAACTCAAATATTCCTTCAGATTGCGATGTCTCTGCCAAACGCATCTGAATTTCATCCCCTCTAAACCCGATACTGTAGTCAAAACCTTGTGGTGGATATGGTGAAGAAGGATGTCCGAAAGTTGACGGAAGAAATAGAGATCATGCAAAATCGTTTAAAGTCATCTGAAGACGATAAGCTTTACAAAGATAAAATGGACGATTTGCAGCAACAATTATCTGTGGTTCACCAGGAAATACTGGTAAAGAAGACGAAGAAGCTTAAACGGGATCATATGGATTTATTTATTTATTTTATTTATTTATTTACATTCTCTTATATACCGCGCTATTCTGCATCAGTGCGGTTTACATTGAACAAACTGAAATTACATTGAACAGGGCATTATAACTTGGAGATAACTATTTTACAGGGAACATGGGCTATGGAGGGTTAAGTGGCTTGCCCAAGACCACAAGGAGCACCTGTGGGACTAGAAACAGCAGTCCTTCCGGCCCAAGGTTGCTGTCCTCTAGTGGGATTATACCGTAGGGTATGTCTACCCGTGGATGGATGTTAAGAGGAAGATGAGAAGAACAAAAAAACGGGTAGAATTCACTGACTCCACCGATGATGCCATGTCCACTGATTCAAGTGCTTCAGGGAGGACAGGGCCTTTTTTAGATCACGACAAGGACGATCAGCAAAAGGACAAGAAAAAGAAAGAATCCGATAGAGGGAAGACCCGGGAATGGGCCCCTCTGAAGAGAAAATGAAGAACAACAAGTTTTCAAGGAAGGCCTCTGAGTTAGTGGTGAATATTTCTGGAATAGATCTGTCTCCACAGGAAGAGGCTGTATTGAGCAAAGGTTTATCGTTTGTCCCCAGGACAAAATTTGATTTATTTCAGTTCCACTTGGACTTTGAACGGTTTTTACATAAATTGTCATTAAAACATTTTTTTGCAAATCAACCCTCCTCTCTGACACCTTTGACTCCTGTTAGTCCTGAGCATGTTTCGATACCCCGTGTCCCGCTACCTCTCAAGTCTAAATGGACTCTACCGGGTCCACCACCTCCGGAGTTGGAAATTTACAAACAATTAGTCTTACGAGATGTAAAAAATGCATATAAATCCAAACCATCAGTTTATCATGCGCTTACACATTCTGAGAATCAAGCATTACAAGCTTTGAAACAGCGTTCGGATATTGTAATTAAATGGGCAGACAAGGGAGGAGCGGTAGTTGTTTTGAAATGGGAGGATTATCTAAATGAAGCACTGCAACAATTGAGTGATGTTACTACTTATGAGCGATTATTGACAGATCCGGGGCCATTCCTACAGGCCCGTATAAAAGAAATGACAACATTAGCTTTATCGAATAAGTTGATTTCTAAGAAGGAATTTGACTATCTGAACGTAATTTCCCCTTCGGTAGCTAAACTTTACCTTGTGCCAAAAATACATAAAGATTTGGCCCGACCGCCAGGCAGACCTATAGTTTCTACCAGAGGAAGTTTGTTTGAGCCCCTATCCACCTTTTTGGATTCATTTCTAAGGCCATTATTATTTAAGATCCCTGCATATTTAAGAGATACCACCAGTTTTCTATGCATTTTACAAGATTTGGATAGTTGGGCAGATACAACCGATGTGTTCTTGGTAACTATGGATATAGTCTCCCTCTACACCAATATCCCTCAAGGAGCAGCCTTGGGAGTAGTTAGAACCACGTTATCTACTAGGGGGGACTTCTCCGAAAAAATGACTGAATTCCTTATGAAATTAGCCCAACTGGCCATATATGAAAATTATTTTTCCTTTGAGGGACAATTGTTTAAACAAATATCGGGGGTGGCCATGGGAGCCACCTGTGCCCCTTCGATAGCAAATTTCTATATGGCTGGTTTTGAGGATCGGTGGTTGGGCAATTCCCCTTTTAATTCCAATATTAAAATCTGGAAGAGGTATATAGATGACGTGTTTCTGCTTTGGCAGGGGTCAGAAACGGGGTTACTTTCCTTTTTCCAGTGGATTAATCAATTGGATGAGAACATCAAATTTACCCATGTTTATCATCAGGATTCCATGACTTATTTGGATGTGCACATTGCTAGAGGAAGGGGTCACTGGGAAACATCAATATTTAGGAAACCCACAGATAGAAACACCCTCCTTCATTACCGCAGTGCTCATCCCAGACCGTTGAAAGAGGGACTCCCGTTCTCACAGTTCCTTCGGTTTCGCAGGAACTGTTCGAATGACCAGGATTTTAAATTACAGTCACGACAGTTGGTGAATAATATTTTAGAGAGAGGGTATCCGAATCAGATAGTTAAAAGAGCATATCGACGAGTGCTGTACAATAGCAGGAATTTATTACTTATACCCACACATCGTGGGTTAAGTGATGATAATGAGACCATTAATCTGGTTACGAAATTTTCCCCCTTGAGTCGGGAAATACAATGTAGCTTACAAAAATATAGGAATGTTTTGACTACAGTATCGGGTTTAGAGGGGATGAAATTCAGATGCGTTTGGCAGAGACATCGCAATCTGAAGGAATATTTGAGTCCTGCGGTTTTGCCTAGACCCGGAGGGTTAATAGGGGAGAAAGGACATAAACGCTGTGGGGCATGTGATATTTGTGCGATTACTTTGGAGACTACACTTTTCACATATCGTCATATAAGCCATACTATATTGTCGTTTACGACTTGTGATTCCATCGGGGTAGTTTATGTGGTGAAATGCCCATGCGATCTCTTATATATAGGCAAAACCGTACGCTCCTTTCGGGTGCGCATGAGAGAACATCGTAGTAAATTACGATGTAGAACTGTGGCAGCCCCTCTAGTTCAACATTGCCTTGACCATGGACACTGTTTTGAACAATTGTCATGTTTTTGTATTGATCAAGTCACTCATGGCTATGGGGGTCGAACCCAGGACCAAGTCTTGATTCAACGGGAACAAAGATGGATCTATGAATTAGATACTGTGATGCCTAATGGCCTGAATGCCATGGTAGAATGGACGGCGTATTTATAAATATTATTCTCTAAGGTCTTTTTGGGGGTTGTTAGAATACAGGATATTAACGAGGGGGTTATAGAGAGTATCTTCTATCAGGTAGTCAAGGTGTATTTTTTAAAGAAACATTATAATGATAATACAAAGGAGGAGCCAGTGACGTCATTTAGAGTCTTGCCTTTAAAAACATTTTCAATGGCAGTAGACCGCATGCGCGGCGTCTTTTCGTTAAGGCTAGGTGAAGTGCCTCGGGAGAATGTAAAGTTGAAACGGTTTGTTTCTGACGTGGGCAGCATGTTTGTAAGTACCTGAATGGATTTGGTCCTGATTGATGTATTTTATTGGATTTTGTCAACATTTGGGGTAGAGTTGAACTGGGTAAACATATCTTAGCTGTATTTCGTTTGTTCACAGGATCCATACTAAATCCCCTGAAGAACCCTATCAGGAGAAACGCTCCGAGGCGCTGGGGGGAGGCGTCGGGATCAGTTAAGAATTGGGATTGGGATCATTTAAGAATTGGGATTAATTAAGAGTTTCACTAATACTCACAGCAGTAAAGAAAAGTACTACGGACTGTTGAAATGAAGAGTCCTTTAAGTTATATGACAGCTTTTTACAGATTGAATTACCTCTATAAGAAGATCTAAGTTGTTTTACATGAGGCTGGTCATAATGATATACTGCTGTTAGCTACTGAGGAGGTCGTTGATGCTATTAAGCATATCTTTTCCCATTTTTGACGTTTCAGTCTATGGGATAGATGCTACTGTAAGTCGGAGACCACCCAGTAGCCGTTAAATATAGATTTTATGAAAATAACGTAATTGAACAAATAGAAAAAGGATACAATAGAGATTCACACTTTCTGGATGTATTCCCCAGTATGTTATATTGAACGCAAAAATACTATTTTGCAGTGAATTTAGCGTTCAGAAGTAGACCATTTATTGCGAATCTACTTCCGGTGACACTGCCAAGAAAACCCAGGAGCTTCTGGGTTGCCAGGAGTCAGGACTGACTTGAAGGCACACATTACATTACATATCTTCTCTCAGCTGTGTTTTCTCCAAACTGAATAATCGAATAATCTTAACCACTTTAGCCTCTTTCTATAGTGGGGGTTCTCAACCCAGTCCTTGGGACACCCCTAGCTAGTCAGGTTTTCAGAATAACCATAATGAATATGTTTGAGAGAATCCCCTGCTCTATAGGATAGATGTTCCATCCTCTATCATTTTTGTTGCCCTTCTCAGAGCCATTTCTAGTTCTGCTATGTCTTTTTTGGGATGAGGAAACCAGAACTACAAACAATATTCAATGATGCGATCACAAATTGGTACAGTGGCATCATTACAGTTTATTTTATTTTTTCAATCCTTTCCTAATAATATCTAGCACTCTATTTGCTTTTCGGATTGCCATTACAAACTGAGTTGACGATTTTAAAGTACTGTCCACAATTAGCTAGAATTGCTAACTCTCGCCAATGTATTAGTGCATGCAAATGCTGTTAAAGTGAGCTATTTCATTGTAAGTCACATTTTATGCAGTGGGCTCTAGTTACCAAGAAAAAAGTGTAATCCATAGTGACATATGCTAATAATTCTATCTGAATGACTCTTATAGACTTGATGTGTGGTAAATAATATGGCTGAGTATCTACTTCATGCATGTACACAATAGTTATCAAGCTCTCTTTCTCTCAGGTTGCAATCACAGTTGGCCATCTTCTATTTCTAGTGATCCCAATGACAACTTACAAGATCTTTGCTATCTATATGAGCTACTTGACTTTGTATTGCATCTAGCTATCTAACATTTGAATACCTCCAGAGTATAAATACACAGAAAGAAACATTGTTCGATAGAAAGGAGGATTTGGTATTAGCTGTCAAACTCTGGAATAATCTCAGGAAATATTTCTTTGCAGAAAGGGTGATAGATGCATGGAATAACCTCTCACCACTGGTGGCTGCCACAAAGACAGTATCTGAATTCAAAATAGCATGGGACAAACACAGAGGATTTCTGAGAGAGAGAGAGAGAGAGGGGAACGAATTTGTAGAGATTGGGCAGCTGGTTTGGATGGGTAGATTGGATAGGACATATGGTCTTTATCTGCCATCATTTTCTTTGTAAAATATAGAACTAAATCACCCCCTCCTAAAAACAATTTAGCTTTTCTTAGTCATTCAAACATGAGTACACAATGGAGAAGGAAAAAAGATCTCAGTATCAACAGAGCCTTTAACTATTGGCTTCTACCACACCTACACATCATCAGTCATAAAACACCTTCTCAAAGAGACTCAAAAAAACATGAATAATCACATTAAAATGTGTCCCTTATGTGTGGTTTCTTATATACAAAAATGCTAAATGGAATTAATCCTTATGCTGTCACAATTGCTTCATGCCAATGAGCCTTGTTTCACCTCCAGCTGCATCACAGGGTACAAATGTTGTAAGCAATATCTTCAGATCCGACCATCTCCAAGACTCATTTGAGAGACGCCTGGAGTAACATAGAAACATGACAGCAGAAAACAACAACAGGGCTAGTCTGCCCTTCCATATCAACCACTATAAGAGTCCCCTTTTTTCCTTTAGAGAGCCTCGGTGTTTGTCCCATGCTTTTTTGCTCTACCACTTCAACTGGAAGATTTTTCCACACATCTACCACTCTTTCCATAAAGAAATATTTCCACATATTACTCCTGAGTCTCTCTCTTTTCACCCTCATCCTATGTCCTCTCATAGCAGAGTTTGTTTTCAATCAAAAGAGGCTGTCCCCCTGTGCATTTATGCCACAGAGGTATCTAAACGTCTCAATCATATCATGTCTGTCCCGCCTTTCCTCTAAGGTGTACATATTAAGCTCCTTAAGTCTGTCCTCATATGCTTTATAATGAAAACCACTAACCATTTTAGTAGGCACACTCTGCACAGACACCAACCTGTTTATATCTCCAGAATTGCACACTATACTCCAAATGAGGTCACACCAAAGACTTATACAGAGGCACTATCACCTCCTTTCTTCTGCTAGCCATTCCTCTCCGTATGCACCCAAGCATCCTTCTAGCTTTTGCTGTCGCCTTTTCTACCTGTTTAGCTACTTTAAGATCATCAGACACAATCACACCTAGGTCATGCTCTTCTTCAGTGGACAAAAGTACTTCACCCACTATACTATCTCTCTCCCTTGGATTGCTGCAACCCAAATGCATGACCATGCATTTTTTAGCATTAAATCTCAGCTGCCAAATTCTAGACCATTCTTCAAGCTTAGCTAGATCCCTCCTCATGTTATCTACACCTTCCTGGGTGTCTACTTTACCCGACAGCCCTTCCGCTATATCATTAACAAAGATGTTAAAAAGAATAGGACCAAGAACAGATCCCTGCAGCACTCCACTGGTAACCTTCTTCTCCTCAGAGTGAACTTTATTTACCTGTACCATTTGTCGCCTCCCACTCAACCAATTTCTAACCCAAGCAGTAACTTTAGGGTCCATCCTTTCAGTGCTAAGTTTGTTTATAAGTCACCTGTGAGGAACAGTGTCAATATCTAAGGCTCTCCCTTGGTCC
This sequence comes from Ichthyophis bannanicus, assembly GCA_033557465.1. NCBI lineage: Eukaryota > Metazoa > Chordata > Amphibia > Gymnophiona > Ichthyophiidae > Ichthyophis > Ichthyophis bannanicus. Next base: position 350,903,552 of record CM066039.1, on the reverse strand, counting down.
AACTCCCTGGTCACCCAGTCAAAAAAAATCAATCAGATTTGTCTGACAAGACCTGCCCCTAGTGAATCCATGCTGCTTCGAATCCAGTAATTTGTTGGACTCCAGAAACCTCATTATTTTCTTTCAGCAGCGTTTCCAATAATTTACTCACCACAGAGGTTGAACTAACTGGCCTGTACTTGTCAACCACATCCTTACATCCACTTTTGTGTAAAGGGACCACATGTGCCTCTCTCTAGTCCTCTAGCACCACCCCCGACTCCAAAGAGGCATTGAAAAGGTCAGTCAATGGAGCTGCTAGAATGTCCCCAAGTTCCCTCAGTATTCTCGGATGTATCCCATCTGGTCACATCGCTTTGTCCACTTTTAGTTTAGCTAGTTCCTCATGAACACAGTCTTCTGAAAATCATTTGAGATGCCCCTTGCTTTTGTTCCTGTTTGTGGGTGTTTTCTGAGGTCCTGCTCCTGTCCGTTCATCTGTGAACACAGAACAGAAATATTTGTTAAGCAATTCTGCTTTATCCTCATCAGCCTCTATATATTCCTCCCCTTCACCCTTGAGTCTGACAATACCACTTTTGCCCGTCCTCCTCTCACTAACATATCTGAAAAATGTCTTATCCCCCCATTTTATTGCATTGACTATTTCTTTTTGTATCTTTGTATTTTTAGGATCTTTGCTTTCCTAACTACTTTGCCAGCTTCCCTAAGTTTTTCCAAATATAGATGCTGTCTTCCTCTCTCTGTGATCTTTTGTATTTCATGAAGGCCTCTCTCTTTTTCTTCACCTTTTCAGCTACCTCTTTTGAGAACCATAACAACATCCTTTTCCTTTTATCTTTATTTACCATTCTAACAAAAATGTTGGTTGCCCTTAAAATATCCCCCTTCAGTTTTGCCCACTGTTTTTCTACATCCCCAAGCTGTTATCATCCCGTCAAGGACTCCTTGAGGTATTGGGCCCATCTTGGCAAAGTTAGTTGTCCTAAAGTATAAGACCCTCGCTTTTGAATGGATTTTATCAGCCCTAATCCTAATACTGAACCACACCATCTGGTGATCACTGGATGTGAGATGATCTCCCACTATAACATCAGAAACACATTCTCCATTAGTAAGCACCAAGTCCAATATGGCCCCTTCATGTGTAGGTTCTGCTACCAGTTGCCTGAATAGTTCTTCCTGTAAAGAATCCAGGATCTCCCTTCCTTCTAGATGACACTGCAGCAGGGATGCGCCAATCAACATCTGGCATATTGAAATCACCTCTCAGTAGTACTTCTCCTTTCATGGCAATACTGCGTATGTCTTCTATTAAATCTCCGTCCATGTCTTCTCCCTGTGATGGAGGTCTTTATATCATGCCAATGCAAATGGATTTCTCTGTTCCTCTTTCTAGTTTAACCCACACTGCCTTCTCTCTCCCTTTTAAGCCCTGTATTTCCATAGCTTTAATATTATTTTTTTAATATAGCACCACTCCTCCTCCTCTTCTTCCTATCCTGTCCTTTCTGAATAACATATAGCTAGGTATAATTATATCCCAGTCATGGTTGTCCGTGAACCATGTCTCTGTAATCCAAGTCAACCTCTCCCATTAAAGCCTCAACATCTGAGATTTTATTTCCCATGCTACAAGCATGTTATAGACACTGCTTTCCAGATGTTGCCCCTTTTACTTATTTCTATAAAGGTATTTGATGTTTCACTTAACTTGGGGCTTTCTTCACCCATGCTCAACGAATCTAGTTTAAAGTCCTCTTTAGTAGGTTAGCCACTGCTACTGAAGACACGTCGACCCTTCTTGGAGAGATGGACGCCATCTCTGCTTTGCAATTCTTGGAACAGCATCCCATGGTCCAGGAAACCAAAACACTCTCAATGACACCATCCACGCAGCTATGCAATTATCTCCTGGATGCAAGCTTCTCTGCCTTGGCCTTTGCCCTCAACAGGAAGGATTGAAGAGAACACCATCGGCACTCCTGTCAGTCAGAGAGCTAGTAATTAAAAGCCACACACCTTGCTTTGAAATAGAGAGACCCAATAATGAGTCTTTAAGACGGTTAGATCTGAAGACATTGCTTATAACATTTATACTCACTGATGCAGCCAGAGGTGAAACAGGGCTCGTTGGAGTGAAGCAATTGTGACAGCATAAGATAAGGATTGATTCCATTTAGCGATTATTTACATAAGAAACCACACATAATGGACACATTTTAATGATTATTCACAGTTTTTGAGTCCCTTTGAGAAGATTTTTTTTATTGCTGATGGTGTGGGGGTGTGGTAGAAGCCAATGGTTAATGGCTCTGTTGATACTTAGGTCTTTTTTCCTTCTCCTGTGGGTACTCGTGTTTGAATGATTAAGAAAAGCTAAAATGCTTTTTGGAGGGGGTGACTTAGTCCTATATTTTGCATATTTTGTTCATTCTCCTACTTTAGGGTTGTTTGTGTGGATTATTTTCTATGCAACAACCTGAAGCATAGGGAATTGAAGACAGAATTAAAGGAGGAGGAATCTTACCCAAATTACAGCTGTGCACACTAGTGCACGGACAAAGTGGTTTTCCAGAGTTCAGATGATGAGTCAGTGGGACGGTAAGGTCTAGAGTGCATTAAATCTTGAGATTTCTCATGGTTATAATCGAGTTCTAATCTTAAGTTGTTCATTTCTCCTATTTCTTATCATAATCGATTTAACATGTCTGAATATGGAAAACTGCAATATCATCGTAGGCAGGTTATTATATTCTGGTCAAATATAAAGATCATAGATAGCTTCAAAATTCATGCTCTGTGGCATTTATGAATTATTCTATTGGTTCAATAAAGGACATCATAACCTATCCACAGTCCATACTAGAAAATGCAGTTGATTTAGACTCAAGGTTGCAGTATCTCTACAGTCAAAAACATAGTACCAAAAAAGCTCCTTTAACAATCAATCATTCAAAAATCCCCTTCATAGGCATAAAAAACTGTAAACTGAAGAGACCTGCAATTCATAAATATTTGTCGGACCATTTGCCATGAGAGAATAATACTCCTGTAACAAACACTCCCTTTTATTCTTTAATGTGAGCCAAATACACAGCTCAAAATTATTAGAAATAATAGATAAAAACCCAAGGAGAATAGCACAACGCAACCCCCTCGAGTATACCTTATGTGTCAGCTGAAGCAATGAAAATCCTTAGTCCAGGAAGCAGCACTCTATAATAAAGCAAACCTGATTCTTCTTCAAAAGCCTTTTCAGAAAATCACCGTTGTCGTCCTACAGACACACGAACAAAGCCTATCCGTTTCTTAAATAAATCCCTAAATCATACCACTACATAGTGCCATGTTTCTGGCTGCCACTCCTTTCACGGCCCTTCTTCAGGCGAATTGGAAACCTCAATTTAATACCATGTTTGATTGAAATGATAAAGGGGCATAAAACCTGTTAAATAAAATAAATAAATGTTGCCTATCAGGGGAACTGATTTATGATGTCCTACAGTCCAACGTCAACCAATCAGAGGTTGGAAAACAAAATCTGATGAACGAATTGTAACAGACTCCACCAATCAATTTTGAGATTAAGGCCAAGAGGCAGAACTGTTTGCAATTTAAAAATCCATCATTGTTCCAAACTTTGCAACCGCGCCATCCTGTCACCCCTCCCCCCCCCCATAAATTCAAAGGGACACAGTCTATAATTCTCCATTTCAAATCTTGAAAAGAATGACCTTGAGCAACACAATGGGACACTAATGGTGCTGATAACACTTTGGTATTTAATCAGGACCGATGATCCTGCAGCCGTGTTTTCATAGGTCAAGATGTCCTTCCCACATACTTTAATGAACACGGACAGATAACTGTTCAACAGCCAAAATGCTTCAGCCACGAAAGCAGCTGTTCTAAACTAATTTAAGGCTGCTGAACACAGAAATCATAATGAAAATGGCCGATTTGGTCAAGTTGCTAAGATATATGCTATTATATCTTAGCAACTTGACCTAAGGGAGGAGGGAGGAGTGGTCTAGTGGTTAGGACAAGGTACTTCAGGCTGGAGGGCTGGCGGTTCAAGTCCCACCTGGGGACAGCAATCTCAGGCCGGAGGGACTGGGATTTCTAGTCCTATAGGCACTCCTTGTGGTCTTGGGCAAGCCACTTAACCCTCCATTGCCCATGTTCCCTGTAAGTATTAACATATGTGTGTCATATCCCCTCGTGTTAAATGTATCCCCCAATTGACCGCTTTGACCTGGTGAAAAGCGGAATATAAATACAGCTAAATAAATAAATAATTACCTTTCATTGTACAGCGCTAAGTGTGCCTGGTAGCACTTTATAAATGCTTAGTAGTAGTAGTAGTAGTATTAATTAGTCATTAGGGGCCATTAACTGTGTATTACGCACCATTTGTGTGAGATTGCGTAATCTCTACTTGCAACCAATAGAAATACCTGTCCAAAACCAGATGATGCAATCAGTATTTAAATTTGCATCACTTGACAGTATAAATCTTAAGGTGTATTAGTCACAGAAAAATTAAAAATTAATTATTTTGCATTATTTTATGCCGATAGGTCAATCACAGCGTATTCGGCAATGCATCGTACTTGTGTTAATAATGCAGATAATTTCTGCTATATTTGTGGTGAAGTGACTTTTACATCACAAAAATGGAATATGACTGTGGTGGTTAAGAAAGCCTACAACTTATATTCTGGCTGCAGAATAGGAGATCAGGATAAGAGTTGGGCGCCACACATATGCTGCAATACATGTGCAACAAATCTCAGGCAATGGATGAATGGGAAAAAGCAATCAATGCCTTTTGCAGTTCCAATGATCTGGAGAGAGCCCACGGATCATGTCAGCAATTGCTAGTTCTGCATGGTTCCTCCAATTCAGAAAGGCATATCCAGAAAGAGTAAGTGGATCGTGCAATATCCAAACATTCCATCTTCAATACGCCCAGTGCCTCATAGAGAAGGGTTGCCGATTCCCAAAATGTCAAAATCATTATCATTAGAATCAAGTGAGGAAGAAAAAGAAGTTTGTAGTCATGAACCGTCAACCTCTCGTGACCCAGAGTTTCTTCTGGCCACTGTTAATGAGCCACACCTCATAATGCAAGATGAATTGAACAATCTTGTCAGGGATTTGGATCTCCCGAAGAATAAAGCTGAGCTTTTGGGTTCCAGACTACAACAGTGGAATCTTCTGGCTGGTGACATTCAAATTTCTTTTTTCCAGGACCGTCAGAAAGACTTGGTGTCATTCTTTTTCAAAGAAGGCGACCTTGCTGCATGCAACAACGTAAAAGGTTTAATGGCAGCTGTCAATATCAATTACAATGCAGATGATTGGAGGCTCTTCATTGATTCATCAAAAGCAAGTCTTAAAGCTGTATTGCTGCATAATGGCAACTTGCTACCATCAATTCCTATTGGCCATGCAGCTTTTATGAAAGAGACATAAGAACATAAGAAATGCCATACTGGGTCAGACCGAGGTCCATCAAGCCCAGTATCCTGTTTCCAACAGTGGCCAATCTAGGTCATACGTACCTAGCAGTTTCCCCAAAAGACACAGGTTCTGCAGTGCTTGTACTAGGTCAAGCATTGATATCCTGGGTCCCTTTTTAATAGTGGTTTATGGACCTTTCCTCCAGGAACTTGTCCAAACCTTTTTTAAACCCAGCTATACTAACAGCCATTACTACATCCTCCAGTAACAGATTCCAGAGTTTGATTACACGTTGAGTGAAGAAATATTTTCTCTTATTTGTCTTAAATAGTTTACCCCGTAGCTTCATTACATGTCCCCTAGTCCTTCTATATTCTGATAGCGTAAACAATTGATCCACGTTTATCCGTTCCACTCCATTCATTAATTTATAGACCTCTATCATATCTCCCCTCAGCCGTCTCTTTTCCAGGTTAAAGAGCCCTAAACTTTTTAGCCTCTCTTCATAGGAGTAGCCTTCCATCCCCTTCACCAATTTGGTGGCTCTTCTCTGTACTTTTTCTAATAACTCTATGTCCTTTTTAAGATACGGTGACCAGAATTGCACACAATATTCAAGGTGCGGTCGTACCATGGAGCGATACAGAGGCATTATAATATCCTTTGTTTTATTCTCCATCCCTTTCCTTATGATACCTAGCATTCTATTTGCTTTCTTGGCCGCCGCTGCACACTGGGCGGAGGGTTTTAACATGTTATCCACGATGACTCCTAAATCTTTTTCCTGGGTGGTGGTTTCTAATGTGGAGCCTTGCATCGTGTAACTATAGTGTGGGTTGTTCTTTCCTAGGTGCATAACTTTGCACTTGTCCACATTAAATTTCATCTGCCATTTGGATGCTCAGTCTTCCAATTTATCCAGATCTTCCTGCAGTTTTCCACAATCCTCTTGGGTTTTAACAACTTTAAACAGTTTTGTGTCATCTGCAAATTTGATAACCTCACTAGTTATTCCCTTTTCCAGGTCATTTATGAATATGTCAAAAAGTAGCGGACCCAGTACAGATCCCTGGGGTACTCCACTATTCACCTTTTTCCATTGGGAATATTGGCCATTTAGCCCTACCCTCTGCTTTCTATCTTTTAACCAGTTCCCGATCCACAATAGTACACTGCCTCCTATCCCATGACTTTTTAGCTTTGCCAAAAGTCTCTGATGGGGGACCTTGTCAAAAGCTTTCTGAAAGTCCAGATACACTATATCAACCGACTCACCTTTGTCTACCTGTTTATGCACACCTTCAAAAAACAGATCAGATTAGTAAGACAAGATCTTCCTTGTCTAAAGCCATGTTGGCTGTCTCCCATTAGGCCATGACTATCTACATGCTGTGTAATTTTGTTCTTTATGATGGTTTCTACCATTTTCCCTGGTACTGACGTCAGGCTCACCGGTCTGTAATTTCCCGGGTCACCCCTGGAACCCTTTTTAAAAATTGGTGTTACGTTGGCGACCCTCCAATCTTCAGGTATT